>OY720430.1:195652532-196852532 GCA_963082735.1 Pocota personata | reverse complement strand
TTCATAAGTGTCGGCCAGTATATGCCTACGGGCTAAATTTCACCCCCCAGAGAGGCACTATGAGAACCGGCCGCTCGTGCTCATAGTAGTAGGAAATTCGTTCCTCTCATTTTTTCGTTTTGTGGTGACTATGACTAAGTTGCCTTAACAAATAGTTTACGCTTCTGTAGTGTTAATCGCGTTAGGTAGGTAGCTTTCCAGCGAAGGCACCTACTAATACCGTCATTACATGCGATTTTCCCTTACTGCGCCAGATCGTACGGTCTTGTTCTTTGTAATCGGCGCTCGAGGTTTGTCACGTCCAGAGTACGGATTATTTCATTATTGCAATGATCATGAAGGCGAGTACGAAGTTTGTGAGCCAAGTTTGTTACTTCATCCCTCGCGGTAGCAATTCCTAGATCTCTGTGAATATCACTATTCCTTATATACGATGGAGCATTCACAATTGCTCTTAGTGTTTTGTTTTGGAATGTTTGCAGAACAGTCATATTGCTTGGCTTGGTACACCCCAAAGTTGTATACCGTATGTCCAAGATGGTTTTAGAAGCAATTTGTTGTATACGCTTAACTTCGAGTATCTCCCGAGTAGCCAGTACATTTCTCTAAGTCTGATTTCGAGCTCGTCCGCTTCTTTTTAACATGTGGCTTCCACTTAAGTTTTGCGTCTAGTGTCATTCCTAGATATTTTGCCTCGTTTGCGTACGGTATTTGTACCGAGTTAATGGAAATAGGTAAGTTGTTTCTCTTTTTGTACGTAAAATTGACATGCGTTGACTTGGTCTCGTTAAGTACGATTCTCCAGGTCTTTGTCCACTCGCATACTTTGTTAAAGCAGTTGATGATTCGACTGACTCATCTGTTGCGAGGATAGCCGTGTCATCTGCGAACGTTGCTACGACAGTTCTTTCATCTTGTGGTACATCTCTTGTGTAGAGGAGGAACAGGATTGGGCCGAGAACGCTTCCTTGCGGAACACCGGCATGGATTTCTTTGAATTCCGAATATTGTGCCCCATGTTTAACACGAAAGAGTCTGTTATTAAGGTAAGATTCCAATATTCTGTAGAGTTTATCTGGTAAGGTTACCCTTAGCTTATATCTCAGGCCTTCGTGCCATACCTTGTCGAACGCTTGCGATACGTCGAGAAAAGTGGTAGAGCATATATTTTTCTCTTCTAGAGCTTTTTCAATTTCATTTGTAATTCGATACACCTGATCGATTGTGAAATGTTTAACCCGAAACCCGAATTGATGATCCGGGATCAATCGCCTTTCTTCTTCAATTACTGGGTGCAAACTTTTTAGCAGAAGTTTCTCAAAGACCTTAGATATTATCGGCAGAAGCGAAATGGGTCTATATGATTTCTTGTCTTTTGCACATTTCCCCGGTTTCGGAACCATTATTACTTCGGCGATTTTCCATTGCCTTAGAACATATAGAAGTTTTAATGAAGCATTTATAATGTAGAGTAACTTAACTAACGCTTTTTTCGGTAGCTCCTTCAAAACTTCGCCAGTGATTAAATCATATCATGGAGCCTTGTTATTTTTCAGTTTTCTTATTGTCATACGAAGTTCGGACAGGGATACAGTTTTTAATTTAAAGTTGTCGGGTGCCGTATTTGCATTCGGATCTTCGATCAATGGTTGTCTATCGAATGGCTTGAACGTTTCCTCTAAATGTTCGGCAAATAATTCCGCTTTCTCTTTGTCTCCTTTTGCCCATTCGCCGTTAGCTTTTCTTATTGGTGGCGAGTGCATTCCGGGTTTCCTTATGGACTTCATGGCTTTCCATAGAGAGTAGTTTGAAGACTTTGAAGACTCTCGAGGTAAGTAGAAGTCTCGCGATTTCTTAAGTCCTGCAGCACATTTTTTAGCTTGTCGCAAAGGTGGTTAAGATAAGTTTTATGCAGTCGCGCTCGGGATTGTTGCCATCTCTTGCGCGCTCTTCTCTTTTACCGTATGAGGTCTTCTATATCAGGCTGGTATTTGACTTTGCTGTTCCGTGTTGCAGTTTTTCGAAAAGGAGTATTTTCCATGCTGCGCACTGAATGGCTTCCACGAGCTTGTCAATTTCGTCTTCTATTTCAAGTGGTGTCTTTAGCGGCACATTTAGAGCAATATTTTCCTCGCAGTCTTTTCTGAAAACGTCCCAGTTTGTTTTGTTACTAGTTAACTTAGGCGGTCCTTCTTTTTTTGCTAGACTTCCACCGATTTTCAGAATGACTGCTGAGTGGTCTGAGCATAAATCATAACATTCTTCTACTTCCATTAGATTTTTAGTTAGCGCTTTTGCGATAAAGAAGTCGACGAGGTCAGGGATTTTATTATTGTCAGTTGGCCAATACGTTGGCTTTCCCGTCGAAAAAAATTCCACACCACGTTTCATACTGGCTTTGTACAATAATCTGCCTTTCGTTGAATTACATTTTGAACCCCAGAAAGTGTGTTTCGCGTTAAAATCACCATTGATGATAAAATTAGGCCCGAGTGAGTCAAAGAGGCGAACGAGGTCGTCGTCCACCAGCCTATATCCCGGAGGGAAGTAACACGATCCGATCTGGTAGTCTAAATGATTTATTTTACGGAAACTGAGCTTATTTGCATAGAATCCAGTTGCACTTTTATGTTTTCGGAGTGAGGATATTTCAACGGAAAAATTATCAGCTGGTTATTTGGTCCTGCTAACGAGGAGAGGCGAAAGGGGGAGAAAGTAAAATGGTGAACTCTATTAGCTGTACCAAGATGTGAATGTTGTCCAAAAAACATTGAGGAAGAGTATTCAACAACCCTTCAGAGAAAACATACTCAGATTTTAATTCTATTTGAGCTCCTGAAAAGAATTAATAAAATTTGGTTTTCTCATTTTAAGCTTGCACCCGCAGTGGAACGAAAAATGGGAGTCGATGTGTATACACTGAAACAGTTGAATACATATTGCGAATTATTTATTGAGTACAAATTATTAATATTGAGTATTATTCATAATGAGTATGTATACGTATATAAATTTGGTGATGTGTCTGTGTATATTTATATCTCCTTATGTGTTAAAATCCTTTAAGCCTTTGGTTTGTTGATGTGCTTATTAGTGAAAACAATCTTAATTGGTGTCACTCCCATATTCGTGTACTGTCCAACGAATGCATTAATATCATTGCTTGAAATTGTCCTGTCAAAGGGATAGCCCATGCCACGTTTATCTGGATACAATTTATCCTTAAGACCACAGAATGATGCCGCATCACCGCAAATATCGGGACTAAAATGTGATAAATTCAAAAATTGTTCACGCTGACCATACAAATTCTTACGTATCGCTTGCTTGTCGCACTTCATCGCCGGTATAATCCGAGATCATAACAAACAAATCAAGTTCCATGCCCTCTGGTGTACCCTTCGGCAATAGCATGTGTTCTGGCCAACCACATCCACAGAATCGGAATGCAGCCAAAGCGTCTTGTTCCCTGGGTAAAACATCCTGACCAATGCGTCGGAATGAGCGTTCAAATGGAATGGTGACACTGGAATTGCTTGAGCGTCGCATAATTGTGTTTTGGCCAGGTTTCACTATAAACAGATTTCTTTATTGTAGATTAGTCATACCAATACCTTAAATTAACTCACAGTTTATTGTGAATTTATCCATCTCAATTGACAATCCCTGGACATCCGTCATCTTCAAAGGTGCACCACGTTCATCAACCTTTGGTAATAAGAAGATTCTGCAAGTTCCCCTACGTGCAGCTCCAGTATTTGTCACTTGAATATTATACTCAAACGGAGCATGCTGCAAGTGACTGAATGTTGCATAGATAGCGCCGTTTGGGCCGAAATCCAAGCCAGCACCGATATCGATGTCCGACTTCTGCCAGTACGTGAGCAAAGTATTTGGCTGAGTACCCTTCGCACTAATTTGTGCTACAACTGAGTCCACATTAACACCACTGAAGCCGAGCTAGAGGAGAAATGCAATCTTTAATAATTTCTCAAGGCAGTCCATCAGGGCCTACCTGTGTATTATCATATTCCGGCAAAAGTCTCTTGAACTTGGTGCAAATCTGATCGATGAACGAGTGCCACCTGTAAAAGACCGGGTCACGCATAGCTGTGGTCACATCACCCATCACACTGATGTCTTCCAAATGCCTTGAGTCAGGATCGTGAGCAAGCGAAATCAAGTTGTGACCCATGTTGTGCAGATTACCGTAGAGCTGACGATTCGGTGTAAGTATTGATGATTCAAGAACATCACCCAAGATATCGATGCCACGCACTTCATCTAGTGGTATTTGTTTATTGCTTCTCTAGAAATGAACAAAATGCTAACAAAGTGATCAAAGGACCCTAAACCCATCATTCTTACATCAACAACATATCCCTGATCGATGGCTTGATGAACTCGATCGGCCCAACGCTCGACATCAGCGATTTCAATTTGATTGTCATCACGTTCCACATTTTTAAGCGACTGTCCACTAATACGTGCCGGATATGTACGATTATTAAGACTGCTGATAATTTTGGGGAAATATCCTTCGGGAATTGCCTCTCGTAGATTACTCAATATTCTGGTTTTACCGAGTCCATTGCAGAAGCGTTCCACATTGTAACGCGCCAGCAATTGATGATGCATATAGTAGAACAGCTCACCTCGACGATCCTTACGAACTACCTCTTCTGGACCATCGCCTGGGTATACCAAATGCCAATGCCAATGATGCATATTCACACCAATGTCCTCCCGGAAATAGGCCAAACGCTGTTCAGTCTCACGATCAGATGCGGTGAAGTTTTGTGGGATTTCAATGCGGGTCTGAAATAAATTACGAATGGGGCGAGTATTTTATTGGTTGTAGTGGAAAATTGTGTATCTATTTAAAACTAAATGCCAAGACGAGGATGACAAACGAAAGGAAAGGAACTTATAAACGTAGATACCCACGGTAGATTTTAGTTCGCTAAACAACGCGAATCATCGCGTAACTTTGTTAGTTAGTGTGGTACCATCTGGGATTTTCATTGAACACTACGAATGGAAAAGGATGAATTTCTAGCTCTCTGTGCCAAATAGTACGCTAAGTTTCAGTATAGTTGGAGGCTAGAAGCCTGCAATTCTAGAAAAAGTTTCCAAAGTTCAAGCAATGCTCTGGAAAGGGGGGATGAGTGCTATTGAATAAGGACTTTACTTTACTGCTTCAGATTTTTTTACTTGTTCGTGCGGTAAAAAATCCATGTCTTGTGCCTTAGCGAAATAAGATTGAACCCCATTATAGTGACTGGATATTGACGGACAAATTTTAGATGGGAGTCGGAGACAGAATCCCGAAAAACATAATCCCGAAAACCCAAAATCCCGAAAACCCAAAATTCCGAAAATGCACAATCCCGAAAGGCCAAATTCCCGAAAATGAAAGTGAACACCTCGCACCCACTCCAAATCCTACAGCGACCCCAAGCAGGGGCGTTGCAGGGGGGCATGCTGCATACATATTCTACTGTTTATGCATTGAGGATATAATATATATATATTTGAACATTTGACAAATTTTTAATTTTATATAATTTTTCGGGATTTAGTTTTCGGGATTTTGGATGGATTTTAGTTTTTCGGGATTTTGGATTTTCGGGATTTCAGTTTTCGGGATTTTGACCCAACCCATTTTAGATCAGTAATATAAGAAAGGCCACGAATGAGGGCAAAAATTACAATTGTAATAGCAAGCTATGTGCCGCCCAGATTTCTACACCGAAAGCCGGCGTATTCATCGTGGTGGAGGGACTTTACAAATCGAGCGCAAGCTTGTGATTGTAAAGACAACGGCAAGCAGTTTGTGGAGTTTTGTTATATAATCTGTCGGTGGAAGCAGCCTATGCTAGCAAAAGTTATCACACTCTCAGAAGATTACTAAGGTCTCACCAGATAAACAGTGAACATTACACGTCCAATACAAGCGTTAAAATAGCACTTAATTTAGGTCTTCAAACTTCCTCCGTTCAAAAAACAGTTTAACTAGTATGTTTTGCATTCCTAAATCCACTAGAAAGCTGATAAAAACTTTCCATGATCGGTACACAAACCTTATCAAGACCATATCACATTATTATCTGCAGACATTTGAGACGGATCATAGAGCTCGAATTAGAAGAGAACGTCTAAATGGCGTAACTGCACTTGCTTTACGACCTGAGAAAGCACCAATTATATGTTAGAGTAGAACAAGAGTAAAGAATCGCATAGAGGTTGTCAGGTGGTGAAAGATCCAACCAATAACTAGTAAAGGCTCTGGATGGTTCCCTGCTGATGTCGCATTTCACCGAGATACGAAATTGCATAAGCTGGTCTCAACATGGTCTCAAACTCGCGGGAGCGGTGACACCTGATGGCATTTATTCTCTACAGTCAGCGCCAAATATATGGGCAAAGCTTCTGCGAGCTCTCATAAGGAATGCCTGGGAATGTGTAAGTCTGGACAATTGAATGATCTTCAAATTGACAGAAAAATTTAACATATTGCAGTGCAGAAGCTGGAGTATGGTAGTAAGTACCTAGGAGTGCTTGCTTAACTTGTTTAAGGGTCAACTTTCTTTCATTTTAGAATTTATCCCAAAAGGCCGGATGACAGTTATCTTGAAAGTTTCAAGTTCGCCTACTTCCCTGGAGACTTAGATTAAAATCCGCCTGTATAACTACCTACAGCATTTGACTAAATAGTGCCAAGAAGATTTTAGAATGCCTTAGAAGCACAGGAGTCATGCAAACTACCGCTTGATCCCTGAAGAATTGCAGTTGGCTCAAAGATGGACACCGGAATAATTGCAGGGATTTATGGATCCAGCCATAAGTCTCGTAATCATTTGGAATATATTCACGTATATTTCAAGCAATAAAATCAAACTATGGTGGATATAAATTCAAGAGCATATTAAAGGAAGCGAAGTTTTAGTCGAAATAGCAAGAAAAGGCTGGATGAGAAGGTTCATAGAGTCCATCCCATTTACGGGATTGCAGAGTCCACAGCAGGGACTAAAATTAACAGACGGGACTCCAAGAGTTGTATATCGTTCTAAGACGATGTACTGTACGAGTATACAATGGTTAAAGAAGGCTGAAAGGGACATTCGACCTTTCGGTTATAAAACCAAGAATTTTCTGAAACTCAGGATGAAAAGATTTCCGTCGGATAGCGAGCTTTTCCTCCGGTCATTGCCGAATCAGATAGTATAGCGTGAACCATTTGGATAGCGCAATTATCGCTTGTTATGCCAAACTGAAGTTTTATTCTTATTTAACGCTTTAGACCATGTAGGACTAAGTAAATTCCTCAGAACTGAATCATGTTTTAGCTTTGCCATCTGTATCTTGGGATAAGTAAAAGCCATCCTTTAAGAACTGTTGTTACAAATCAAAATTTAAAGCACCGAACTAACTTGAGAATAATCGAAATAGAGAAACTCTGTAGCACCAAAAACACGACAACACTGAACGACGGTTAAGATGGAGGTAATCAAAATTGATTCTCTTGGAATTTAAGACTTAAATTTTAATTATATAAATGTTGAACATACCCTATCTCCAGCATTGGTGATCAATGATCCATCAGCTCTGGCTTGTCTGAAGACCGATGGTTCGACAAAGTTCGATGGAAATTGTTCGGCAACTGGTGGTATCGGTACGGTAGCCGTATCCTTACGATGTTGTATTGCCACTGTGTAGACATATTGGAACAGCATTGGATTGATACGATCCCTGGAAAGGAATTAATTATTTGCACTAAATTTACACTTGCTTTACTTACTTAACATATGCAGCCAGTGATACAAAATTTGAACGATTCTTTTCGTCCAAGAATAACTTAATCAATTGTCCTGCAATGCGTTTGTGTTTATCATTGAACAGGTCAAACACTTGCTTTCTATCTATTTCCGTTGCAAATTTGAGATCCGGCTTGGGAATGTCCCGAAGGGGGATCTAAAAAAGGATACAGTTTCTTAGTATATAATGGACATACTTGTAGTAATTTACCTTAATATCAACATCATCACCAAATCGGCTTTGAAGCTCGACCCCAACACCACTGTATCGGTCTGTGTAGAAACTATCGGGAATATCAAAAGCCGCCTTGCCATTATCCCTGGAGGTGAACACCGGCTCCAATGGTCGTTGGAAAAGTAATTCCAAAGCTTTTAAATCACTGTCCATAGTATAAAATTGGTTGGGAGTAGTTTTTACGTCAATCTGTTACAGAAGGGTTCGGTAAACTGATGTTAGAATGGACTGTCCGTCCCCTATTTATACGAGCATTCTGTGAATTTAATGCAACCGCAATTTGTTTGGTTTAAAATTTGTCTGACCGCAAAGCAATAAAAGGCACTAAATGGAAGAAATTTCTTTGAAGACTTAACCCATAGACTTCTGTGCACGGCTTATCTCAGTTAGCATTTCAAGACACATCGTGTAGCGATAACAAAGCTGCGTGTGAGACGTTTTTTTATCGAAAATTTAAAGAAAAAAGTATCTAACTGAATACAGCCGGAATTGGTTGTGGCTTCATATCGTGTACTTTGTATAATTCTTATCTGGAAACAGCATGTGAAGAAATTATTTCGTAGCTAATAATAATGCTCTGCGCGGTGTGCAGGTAGGGACACACTTGCAAAGGTGTACGTCATCATTTTGATGGTTTAAATATGTATCTATAAAAAAAATCGATTACCCCACACTATTTTCACTCCTGTTAAATACATAGATGGCGAATTTCATGAAGTGTACGAGTAAATGCAACTATCATAATATAAGCATATAAACTAATGTTAACCACATTATGCGGTGATGTTTTCGATAGAAGCAGCAACGCGTGGGCACTATGGAAAAGCCAGAGAGTAATAGATGTGGAGAAGAAAAACGTAGGGAATTTTCAATTTAGGAGAGCATATATATGTATATGTTATATACATATATATGTTATAAAAAAAAAAGAAAACTAACTTTAGTAGAAGGCTAAAGATTTATGCGGCTCTTACTTACTTATGCCCTGTATCCCCTTGTGGGTCCTAGGGCCTCTACAACGCCTACGCGCCATCGTGTGCGATTTCTAGAAATGTGTCTCAGCTCTCCCCAACTCTTTCCCAGTTGTCGTGCTTCCTTCTCAACTGTTCTGCGCCACGTACTCCTAGGACCGTCGCGTATCCTGCCATCCTGGGTAAGCGGGTTCCATTGCATAGCTTGGTTAGCTATGGACCCGTCACCCTTTCGGAGAATGTGACCGATAAACTGCCACTTTCGGTTGTGCCTATAGGTTCATGGCCCGTTCTCTGATAAAGCTGTTCGTTAGAGATGTTTGGCCAGAATATTTTTAAGATGCAGCGTAGACACCTATTGACAAACGTTTGCAGCTTCCTCGTGATAGTGATGGTCACTCTCCAGGTACCACATCCATATAGCAGCACGGATTCAACGTTGGAACGGAACAGTCGTAGCTTAAGTTAATTGCATTAATTCGCCAAACTATGGATAGCATCCCAATCGCAGATTTTGCTTTACCTATTCAGCTGACTATATCCAGTTCGGTTCCGCCATCGGTTGAGACAATACTCCGAAGGTATTGGAAACTCTTTACTCTCTCAACGGTTTGTCCAGCAATGCATACATTAGTTGATGAGTTTGGTCCTAGGCTGATCATTTTTCTTTTTGCCCAACGACGTTTGCTTCCCTCTCCACATTTGCTGTCATTTGGTGAAGGTCCATTATTCTGTGAGACAGTAGGCATAAATCGTCGGCATAGTCGAGGTGTTTGAGTTCAGATGTGAGAGTCCATCGAATTTCTCCATTACCTGTTGATAAGGCCGCATTCAGCACATCGCTAATCACCAATAAAAACAGTATTGGTGAAAAAATGCAGTCTTGCCGAACCCCACTTTGGACTTCCAATTCCTCAGCCAGCCTTCCTCTGTGCAAAACGTGACATGTGGACACATCATATGTAGCCTTGATAATTGCTATTAATTTACCAGGAATACCACTCCTGCGCAATACACGCCAAATAAATTCCCGATTGACACTAGTGGTGATCGATATTCAACACATTGCTCGATGATGTTCCGCAGGGTATTGATGTGATCGACACAGGAGGATCCAGAGCGGAAACCTGCTTGTTCGGCGTCAAGTGTGTCTTCAAGGTGTTCTTTGATTCGCTCCAGGATGATTCTAGCTATTATCTTGACCACAGCAGGCAGCACGCAGATACCTCTCCAGTTTTCGCACTGTATTAGGTTGCCTTTTTTAGGGAGCTTGACAATCATTCCCTTTTTCCACTCATCTGGAAAACTCTCGGCTTCCCATGTTCTCCCGACAAGTGCGAACAGTAGCTCTGCCGATGCTGTTGGCGCAGCTTGAAAAAGCTCCGCGGGTATACCGTCAAGTCCTACCGCCTTATTAGTTTTCAGTGCTTTGATTGCGGTAATAATCTCCTCCTTACTGGGGGTTGAGGTGCGGATTCGGGAAGTTGTTTCTACGGACATTTCAGTCTGACTTGGGTGCATATTGCTGGCGAATACTCGGTTTAGAACCGAAGCAAAATGCTCCTTCCATCTCTTCAGTTGATCCTCATCCGATATTAGCAACGAACCGTCTAAGCCTTTCACTGGGTGTTGAGTAGAGCTTCGGCCACCTATAAGCTCTTTAGTGATTCTATAAATGGTTCTGCTGTCGCACCTCGCTGCTGCTTCTTCTGCTTCCGTAGCCAGCGCATTGATGTAATTGCGCTTGTCACGTCTCACGCTACGCTGTACTTCTCTCATCTTCATGCGATATAGGGACTCAAGCTCGATCCTCCCTGCTGCTGGAGTTGCTGCAATTCGAGCTCTTAGCTATTTTCGTTCGCTGATCCTTCTCCAGGTATCCTCGGAAAGACACGTCCCTGCGATCGACCGACAATCCTTTCAGCACCTGATGTGAAAACAGTTTTCACAGCGCACCAATGGTCTTATATGGTGGCGGGCAGTGAGCTGCTGATTGTTTCCACTCCACGTGAGAGATGGTCCCTTATTTCTTGGCGCACTGAGGGAACTCTCAGTCGGTCTACGTTGAACCTAGGTATTCTTGTGTCGTTAGATCTATGAACAGCAGAAGTGTGTAATCGGAGAGTAGCTATCATAAGATGGTGATCTCGTACCAACCCCATGTCGGCACCTCGCCTGTTTCGGACGTCTAGGAGACTACTTCTAAAACGGCGACTGATGGCAAAATGGTCAATTTGGTTGGAGGTTGCTTGCCTGTCAGTTGACACCCAACTGATTTTATGGCAGGCTTTGTGCTCAAACATGGTGCCACCTATGACAAGACGATTTGCGTTACAAAAGCCAACAAATCTTTCGCCGTTGTCATTGCGATTGCCTAGTCCGTGCCGTCCCATAACATGTTTGAGCCCTTCGTTGTCGCAGGTCCCCTTGGCATTCAGGTCCCCCACCACAATGATAATGTCGCCGTTGGGTGTTGCATTATGAACAGCTCCCAACTGGTTGTAGAAGTTCTCCTTTTCTTCCTCAGACGAACAATCCGTGGGGGCGTAACACTGTATAATGGTGACGCGTAGTACTCTCGTCCGGAATCTGGCTGCTAAAATCCTATCACAGTGCGGTTGCCAGGAAATTAGGCCTTCGCGTGCTGTTGGCGTTAGCAGCAGTACAACTCCATATCCACGGGGGTTTCCGGGTGGTCTTCCGGTGTAGAGTAATACAGTGTTACGCGTTGGGGATTGGTACTCACCTGCATCTAACCATCTTATCTCACTCACTCCCAATATGTTCAGCCTATATCGCATGAACTCATGCTCCAATTGAAGAAATCTGGCATTCTGAGGTCCTTCACTCTAAGAGTCAAGGAGCGTCTTCACATTCCAGAAACCAATCTTAGTCCGGGTACAATAGCCAAAGGTCGTCAACGTGTTATCAGTCCTCATCCGAGGCATTGTGTCGGTTTCCGTAGCGATTAAAGGGTTATCTAGCCTACGCATAAGACCCTAGATAGTCTCGCACTTGCAATTTTGGTCTACATATACAAGGATTTACACATGCAGTTGCGACACGAAGCACATAGATACATAGATATGCAGTTTCATAAAGATTTTTTTTTTTTTTTTTTTTATAATTCGCGCGCGCCAAAAGGAATATGAATACCTTTATACTGTTACAGGGCACGGGCTTTTAAGGAAAGGGAGAAGAGGAACAGAGGAGAAGCCTATGCACGTTGGCTTTAAATGTTTGAAGGTTGTAGTGATGGGGAAATACAGAGCTTGGTAGATCATTCCACATTCGTGTCGTTCGGCTTATAAACGAATCCCTATATTTAACAGTACGACTGAAGTTAGGCTTTAGGGTGAAATGATGTGCATTCGAAGCATGTCGCGTATTGCAGGTGAAGTTTTGAAGGGGAGGAATGCAGCTGGCTATTTCGCCGGAGCATTTTTTATTAAAAAAACGATAAAACAGGGAGAGACAGGAGACATTTCTCCGATGTTCTAGTGAATGAATGGAATTCACAATGTCTCTATCACCTATAAGTTTTAACGCGCGATTTTGTACCCTATCAAGAATGTGCAAAACGGTCTTGGGTGCACCAGACCAGATATGGGCGTTATATTCCAGCTTAGGGCGGATGAATGCCTTATAAATTGAGGGGTAAAATATTTCTTGCACCGTTTAAGGAATCCTAGACATTTTGCAGCATTTTTGGCGACCTCGAATATGTGATCATTCCATCGAAGATGGTTATTAATACACATACCGAGAATGGCAAGTCTTTCGGTTTCAATGATGCAAGTACCATCCATGGATAATGGTTGAGGGTTTTGGTTTCGCTTGAGAGACAGAAGACAGCATTGTGTTTTGGAAGCATTAAATTCCACTCGGTTGGTTGAACCCCAATTAGTTATGCTGTCTAGGTCGGAATTTAATGTGTTTAACATACGTTGCCGTTCCCCTTCTACGGCCGAAGAGCAAGGACGTGAGTTAGGAAACGAATATGAAAAACTGAGGGTACTGTCATCAGCGAAGGAATGGATTGGATTAGAAGTTGCAGACAAGAGATCATTTATAAAAATGAGAAAGAGAGTCGGAGACAAAACAGAGCCTTGGGGAACACCAGCATTTATTTGGTGAATTGCAGACTTGAAGCCATCCAAAACAACTTGTATTGAACGCCCCGAAAGGTAATTTCTAATCCATTGAAGAAGAGACTCATCGATGCCATATGCACGCATTTTCGACAAAAGAGCCTGATGCCAAACTCTGTCAAATGCTTTTGAAATATCAAGCGCAACCATCTTGGTTTCGCCGAAGTGATGGAGAGATTGGTTCCACTTCTCGGTGAGATATGCCATCAAATCACCAGTGGACCTGTTGCTACGAAAACCATACTGCCGGTCATTAAGGAGTTTTCGTGAATCGAGATATTTCATAAGCTGACGATTTATCAGCGTTTCCATGACCTTGGAAAGAAGGGACGTAAGTGCAATGGGTCGGTAATTGGACGGGGAGGAAGATTCGCCTTTTTTGGGGACGGGCTGGACAAATGCTGTTTTCCATCTACTCGGAAAGAGCCCTGAAAAGTAGGATAGACAGAAAAGCTTACGCAGAGGTTTTGCCAGTGTAGAAGAACACCTCTTCAGAACTATGGTGAGTACTCACTTTGAGTACTCCTGCAACTGTACGAGTGCGAAAGTGGACTTGTCCCATGGAAAATTTGACGCTCTCAAATATAGGTGGAGACGAAGCATTATCTGGCAGCGTGGAGTTCGCTGCAAAGTGAGCAGCAAGCAGATTAGCTTTGTCTAAGGAGCTAACAGCTGGAATGTCATTGTAAATGAGCGTGGGGATGGCAGACGAGGCAGAATTTTTAATATTTTTGACGAATGACCAAACATTTTTACTACCTTTGGGACATTGTAGGATTTTTTGCCTCAATTTTTGGTCATATAAGAATTTTACACGTCGAATGTGGGCATTGCAGTCTTTTCTGGCTTGTTTAAACTTCTTTCGGTTTTCCTCAGATTTGTTGGCTTTATAAGACCGAAAACTTACTTCTTTCAACCTGATAGCCTCTTTACAGCTCTGGTCAAACCACGAGTTTGCCTTAGGTTTAATGCTCTTTATTCTGTTAGGAATAAAGTCATTCATACCTAAGAGTATGGTGTTAGTGATCATATCAGCAGCGGCATCCACGTCGCTATCGAGGAAGCATAGCGACCAGTTAAAACTCCTAAAGAAGCTATTGAGGCCGCTCCAGTTGGCTTTCTCGTATTGCCATACTTTTCTTTTAGGAGTTTTTTCTTTAACTGAGTGGTCGAAGTACGAGAATTTAGCTGATACAATATTATGGTCAGACCGACCTAGAGCCGCTAAAACGTCAATAGTGTATTTATCAGGGTGCGAAGTAAGAAACAAGTCCAAAGTGTTGGCGGAATGACTTTCAATGTCCGGTATACGTGTAGGCTTATTTACAAGCTGAGTCAAATTGTTTACCTCAAGAAACATACCTCCCTTCGGGTGTTGTCTGTCCAGAATGTTGAAGCCAATCCGAATTGTGTATATTGAAATCGCCCGCAATGACGATTTCAGTATGAGGGTACAAGGAGACAATTCGAGTGAAGGAATCGGACAGCGCATCAAATTCGTCAAAAGTTGAGTTGCTGTCCGCACTAGGGCTTCTATAAATAAAGCAGTAGTGAATTATTTGCTTACGGACGGTGAATTTTAGCCATATGAAATTAAATTCCGGGTTGGAACAGTGGCCATACTGTGGTGGAACTTGGTAAGCAATATCACTACGGACGTAAATGGCAAGGCCATTTTAATATTTTATTTATTCATATAATAATTTCTAATAAAGTACACAAAATCAAAATTTAGCATGGCTTTGTCGTCTGCCAGGTTGAATGACGAAGTAATATCAATTTCCATTTATAAAGAGTTTTTCTATAAGGACCTAACAATTTTGTATTTAAACAAAACACAGAATAGTTAAGATATCGGGCTGAAATTTATTCCAGGCATAGTACCAAATTTAAGTTTGGAATTCGATCTCATATGACCATCACAATTACTTTTGCAGCAATCAATACTTTTTTACCAATTTGCCACTACTCTTCCACACATATCGGCCGGAACGTTGGCAATTTCGCGGTCGATATTATTCCTGTGCTCCTCTAAGATTGTTGGGTTGTTGGTATAAAGGAAGGACTTAACGTAACCCCATACAAATAAATTCATCGGCGTTAAATAGCATGAGCGAGCTGGCCATTCGACCGGACCATTCCTTGAAATTACACGATTACCGAACTTCCCTTTCAATAGATCAATTGTTTGACTAGCTGTGTGGCATGTGGCACCATCTTATATCACTGATGTCAAGTCTATCTAATTCTGGCCAAAAATAGTCGTCCAACATGGCACGATAACGAATTTCATTGACCGTAACATGGCGATCATTTTCATCGACGAAAAAATACGGTCCAATCACACCTCCGGCATGAAATCCATACTACACGGTCACTTTTGTTGGATGCAATAGAGTCTCTTGAAGCACATGTGGATTTGTTGCTGTCAAATAATGCATATTGTCCTTCTTGACAAAGCTATTAAGCTTTTCTTTTTTTTTGCCGAGAGGGTGAAAATTTTCTAAAGACATCATAAGGCTCGACCGCGCGTGCTTATGGTAGTGTGAGATATTTATTATTATTCTCCAAGATTAATACTACAATTAAGCCGACGCTTATCCAGATGTTTTATTTTACCTTTGCAGACAACGAATTGAATTGTTCGCGTCAAGTAGTTGAATGACGGTACGGTTGCAATGGCCGTGAACACGATCTTTGTGTTTACGAGCAAATTTTGTTATCTCTTCGACGACGCTGAGAATTCGCAGATCTCGATGAATATCTTCATTACGTACGTACCACGATGTGCTAACGATCGTTCTAAGAACTTTATTTTCAAAAGTTTTTAGGATGTTTCTATTACTTTTCCTGGTACAACCCCATAGTTGTAGTCCATACGTCCACACTAGCTTTAGCACTTGCTTATAGATAAGCAGTTTGTTATGTAGGCTCAACTTCGAATATTTTCCGAGTAGTCAGTACATTTGTCGGTATTTGTTTTCGAGCTCGTCGCTTTTCTTTTTTACGTGCGATTTCCATTTAAGCTTAACATCTAGAGTCATTCCTAGATATTTTGCTTCGTTCGCGTATGGTATTTGAGCTGAGTTTAAATATACGGGTAATCTATCCACTTTTTTGTAGGTAAAGTTGACATGTGTAGTTATGCTTTCGTTCAGCACAATACGCCAAGAATTCATCCAAGCGTGGACTTTATTAATAGCGTGTTGCAGCTTTTCAGTTGCTGCTTCAATTTTGTTATCAATATCGCCGTATCGTCGGCAAACGTGGCAACGACGCAGTTTCTTTCCTGCGGGATATCACGCGTGTAGAGTACATATAGAAGCGGGCCGAGGACACTTCCTTGTGGGACTCCAGCCGCAATCTCCTTGAAATCAGAGTAATCATTTCCGTGCTTAACACGAAAAAGTCTTTCAGTGAGGTACGATCGTAAGATTGGAAAGAGTTGCCGTGGGAGTAGTCATTGCAATTTATGCTCCAAGCCTTCGAGCCAAATCTTATCGAAAGCTTGTGAGACGTCAAGAAGTACACCACAACAAATCTTTTTTTTCTTCGAGAGTTTTGTCAATCACGTCAGTTATTTTGTGAACTTGGTCGATTGTAGAATGTTTGACTTTAAATCCAAACTGATGGCCAGGAATGAGACGTCTTTCGTTGATTACGTGTTGTAGTCGTTTTTAAACCAGTTTTTCGAATATTTTAGAGATAACCGGCAATTTTGAAATAGGCCGATATGATTTCTTCTCATTTAGAGGTTTGCCTGGTTTCGGGACCATTATAATATCTGCACCTTTCCATTGCCTCGGAACGTAGAACAATCTGAACGAAGCGTCAATCAAATATAGCAGTTTGATAAGAGCTTTATTCGGCAACTGCTTGACCACCTGTGCAGTTATCAAGTCATACCCCGGTGCTTTTTTTAGTCTTTAGATTTTTAATCACTTCCCTCAGTTCAATCAATGCAAACTTGTTTTACTTTAAAGTTGTCAGATGTCGTGACTGGAGAGTCAGGCGTTATCAAAGGGCCGTCGAATGGCTTATACATTTCTTCTAAGTGCAAAGCAAAAAGTTCTACATTTTCTTTGTCGCTCTTGGTCCAATTTCTATCATTTTTCCAAATTGGTGCGCTGTTGCATTTGAGGTTTCCGTATGCCTTTTAGCGCTTTCCAAAGTGAATAATTTGATTCTCTTTCAGCGGAGAGATTTTCAAGGTAAGTCGCTATCTTATTGCTTTTAAATTCCCGAATACTATCTCTAAGGCGATTGCATAAACGGTTAAGGACCTTTTTATGCTGCGGTGCACGAAAGATTTGCCATTTCTTTCGTGCTTTTCTTTTCTCCCTGCCTGTGTCCATTTCGAGACGATCACATGAATTGGGTGTATCCGCAACCACTTTGCACCGCATTTTACATAAAGATATTGGCCTACATAAGGTCCAGTTGACACAAGAATTGAAGCCAGCAGACCACGCACAACGCCGTACTTTCGCTGATTGAGTACTGGAAATGAATGAGCAAAATCATGATTTTTTACACAAAATTATGAGTGGTGAGGCTCATTTCCATTTGTCTGGGTATGTAAATAAACAAAACTGTCACATCTGGGGCTTCAAAAATCCAAGAGAAATAGTGGAACAACCTCTTCATCTACAACGAGTGACAGTTTGGTGCAGTTTGGGCTAGCGGTGTCATTGGGCCATATTTTTTTCGAAAATGATGCTGGTGCGACCGTTTCAGTGAATGGATTGCGTTACCAAACGGATTGCGTTCCAAGTAATTTCTCGAAATGGAAACTTCAATTGGCCGCCGAGATCGTGCTATTTAACACCATTAGACTTTTCCATTGGGGCTATGTTAAAGGTAAAGTCTACGCCACTGCTCCACCACAGATTCATGTACTAAAAGAATCAGAATATCAGAGCTGTTATTCGCGAATTACAGCCGCAATTATGCGAAAACGTGATGAAAAATTTTATCAAAAGAATGACTATTTGTAGTCAGAGCCGAGGCGGACATTTGGCAGATATTGTATTCCTTTACTAACCTCAGAGTTTGTACTTTAGATTAAAATAAATATATCACCGCTTTTCATAAAAATGTTGCTTGTTTCTATTGATTTAAAATCACACCTCTTGTACATATTATTAAACAAGCAAATCAGTCTATCGTGAAGCACATTAGTGCCGTCCTTGTAAAATTTCGTAGGAATTCCATCCTATCATGCTGCTTTGCCATCCGTCAGACACACACAGTGCTTATATACCCTCAATATGTGATATCGTGTTGCCAAGAATATCATTCCCAAAACCAGGTGCCCCGTATTCGAAGCTTATACTATGCTCAACTGGGTTCAGTAAACTGTCTAAGTGCTCTCAGAGATTGTTAGGGCTCATCTTCCTACCAATAGCGTGCCTTCTGCCATTGCCATTTCTTAAACGTTTCCAGAAGTTGGCTACTGCAGTGCTCCAACTTATGAGTTTCTAGTTCAAAGTGGTTCCTTCTCTTTTGTATAAACAATGTCTTAAACTTATTGTTGACTTCGATATAAGAATCACGGATCACTCTTTCATTTCAGATTCTAAATAAGTTAAGCCAGGTGAATGAAAGCTGTCTGGCTCTTTCGCACTCACCATCAAACCATGGTTTTATGCGTTGCATCTTGGGTAAGAGTCCTAAAATCCTATAAGATTCAGTTCCTGCTGAGTTATAAGGTTTTTATCCAGAAGCTTCATATGGGTGCCTTCTCAAAACTTCCCACAAGCTAACTTCATAGCTTTTGATCTCTCCTCTTGGCTGATAGTATTTTCGAAAGCGGTGACCCGAATATGGAAACAGTTTTACCTCTAGGTCCGTAACGTGCGAATTCCATTTACCAATAATCAATAATCGTAGTCCTTTTCTTCCCTACAAATGTGAAGTTGCCGTTTTTGTCGCTTACACTGGTACCATTTAGCGGACGCATCCCAAAGGAATCACAGAGTTCCAGAAGTTTCGTATGGCTGGCATGTTGCATGTTGAATACATCGATTGGCGACAATACCAGCCGCATTGTTTGCTACTCCACGTTCGTTGTCTACCCGCGTATTTAGGTCACCTATTACGAATTGATGTCTTGTATTAGTATCACTCGAACATTCTCGAAATCCCTTTGCCATTTGCTGCCGTTCAAATAAAACGGTAATAGGCAGTACTTTGTTTTCTCGAACTAGAGGCTTATATACGCCAACTCCTCCAAAACTTTAAGCTCGCAGTGAATGTCACCAAGATCCCTCTTGAAGCCCAAGTAATACACTCGCCCTTCCTCATCTGTGTATTTCCGATGCGGAAATCCACTTAAATCCATAGGTCATAAAACTTCCTTCATAACACCTAAAATTGATCTCTTCTACCTGTGTTTTGTACAAGAATATAAACTCAAACTGATTGACAAAATTATAAAACTCTATAAACTCTTTAAACCGACTATGTTGGCAATATTTTGTATTTTTTAGTTTAATTAAGACATTTTTAAAAATAGTGTTTCTGTCATTTAAATACCGCGTAACTTAAATAATAAATTTAAATAAAATCAGTCTGCCTCAGTTGATCACACAGGCAGATAGACATACAGTTAGAATAATTGAAAGACTCACTTTTTTTAGCTCCTTCTCTACTCTACCAATGCCAATACATTAATGAAAACGTTGAAGTCGAAAATTTATATGAAACCAATTCTTTCCATTTAACAAGTAAAAATGTGTAATCACAAAATCGTAGTAGATTTGGATTTTAAGTAAAGCGAAGTAGATCTACTACGATCGTAGTGAAATGGCAACGCTGCCTACAACTTTTTTTCATTTCAAATTTCACAGCAAAATTGAAATGAAAAAGGATTTTAATTTGAGGGAATTTAAGTTTACATACATATACGAGTATAGGAAATTAAATTCGAAAGATTTGGTAGCAGTATTTACGATGTATTCTGCAGAACGTGCAAAGAGAATATTTCCCTGTTAAATGGTGCTTTCTCGATTTAACTGACTAATCTTCTCACCTTTTTTCAGAGATAGAAAAGACTGCTTCAATTGTAATCAGTTGCGTGGGTCAGTGAAATCCAATTCAGTTCAATTAAGCAGTTGAGTACAAATCATTGCATGAGACGCCTACAGCAGCTCACTGCCCCAGCAGTCATAGAATCTCTCAAAGACTTTGTTAGTAATTGGAATCAGTCCTCTTGAAGAACAGTAGAAGTGCTACTTTGATGGTTATTTTTCAGGATGTTTACAGAGTCTCAGTAAAAGCATGAGAATTACGAGTAATTGTGGATCGGAATTTGCACTTAGCTACGGCAGAAATGGTTACTGATTAAAGAATTAAATTGACAGTTACCTCATACTTTCACTAGACACACAGGCTAGTGTTGATATCACGCAGTGAACTCCGTGGGCTATAATTTTTTTTATAGAGAATACCAGAACCTTGGCACACATCAATAAAAAATTACATTGCATGTACAATACTTGACTTAAAGGGTATCCCCATGTGTTTATTTTGTCCAAGCTACTAGAATTACCACGTCATCTGCATACTCGACAGCCTTAATTCCGTCTCTGTCAAGCCGCCTTAAACCAGGAAATATAACCCTTCCCTGAGGTGTACCTCTTTCTAGAACTGCTGTTACCGAGGGTCGATTGAATGATTCTAGCATGGTCACTATGCAGTGGCTAATGAACTCTTCTATGCCTAATTGAATTGAAGTGTCCTTCGAAGGTGATCTTCGTCGAAGGTGATCTTCGACGTCTAAGAAGGTGGCTAGGGTGTATTTTTTGTAACAACTTCGAACTGCCATCTCTGTGGAACGCCCCTTAGTGTAAGCGTGCTAAGATAAACCGGATGTTTCAATAGTCTTTCGTATTTGCATATCTAGAATACTTTTCAACATGGGCAGATTTGTGCTCATGCTTCCCAGCTTTCGGGATAAAGACAACAAAATATATTCCCATTAAAACCTCCAAGGATTCCCAAGAGGATCCGGTCGAAGTCCCGTCCGCCTTTTTAATGAAGGACGGGCTGGAGTGTTCCTTGGACAAGACCTTGCTTAACCTGGAGGAATCCGTGATTTTGGCTAGACATCCAAAGTTTAAATTTTCGATAGTGTGGATTATTTTTTATGATATATTTTTTTCAGTTCCAAATTTTATATATTTATGATATAAAGGGTGTCACGCAAGATTTGCACATTTGTGCAGTTATGTAAGTGCTGCTAATGAAAAAAAAAAAAAAAAAAAGGCAGCGTGACAGCGTGATAGCTGACAGTTCAGGGTTATTAAAAATGGTGTGCTACACGAAAGAACAACACGTTTTCACTGCTGAGCAATATTTTAAATATAATGAAGGTTTGATAGCTAAACATTTCGCAATTTTCTCACAAAATATGGTCGGAATAGCGATTTAACTTCATCAACTATGATGAAATTAATTCAAAAATTCAGGGAGACTGGATAAATTAGTGATCTTAGACACTCTGGCCGTCCTTCAACAATTCGTTCAACACAAAACATCGAAGCAGTTCGTGAGACTATTGCTGAGAGTTCAGGAATATCAATTCGGTACCGTGGTCAAGAACTGAACATTTCGAGAAGCTCTCTACAGCGTATTCTGACGAAACATTTCCATCTTCATGCATACAAAGTGCAACTGGCTCAAGAACTGACGCCTACTGACCACGCACAGCGAGGAGAGTTCAACAACAATTGGATGCTGATCTTTCAAACAAAATCATCTTCAGGGATGAGGCTCATTTTCATCTTGATGGCTTTGTTAATCATCAAAATTGTCGAATTTGGGGTTCAGCAAATCCACGAGTGATTGTTGAGAAACAAATGCAACCACAGCGTGTCACTGTTTGGTGCGGATTTTGGGTTGCAGGTATCATCGGACCATTCTTCTTTGAAAATGCGGCTGGTCAGGCAATAACAGTTAATAGTGCGCGCTATTGCGGCATGATAACCCAGTTTTTTGTACCTAAATTGCAAGATATGGATGTGGAGAATACGTGGTTTCAACAAGACGGTGCCACATGTCATACAGCCCGAGAAATAATTCAATTACAGCATGAGTCATTTCCTGGTCGGGTAATTTCCCGTTTGGGTGATCAGAATTGGCTGCCCAGATCATGCGATTTAACGCCGTTGGACTTTTTTCTTTGGGGGTGTTTTGAAGTCTAAGGTTTATGCCAACAAGCCCACGACCACCTACCCCTTGAAGGTGCAAATTGAGCGCTATATCAATGAAATTCGGCCACATTTATACAAAGCGGCCATGGACAATTTCAACAAAATAGTGCATATGTGCCAGCAAAGCCACTTACTTACATTAAAAGGGTTCTCAAATCCCAAAATTTGCCGACCTGGATTGCAAGGGCCACACTTTGAAGTCATACAAATTTATTTGAGATTCTTCACATCTTCAGTAAACAAGACAAGAATAAGTTTGCGAGTGGCCACGGTGTAGTGGTAACATTATCGCTTGTCACGCTGCAGGTTCACGGTCCGAATCCTGATGTCAAGAATCATCTATTTATTTCACATGGAATAAATAAAAAAGTCGATCAATTGCAAAAGCTTATATTAACTCTACTGCGAAGGCATGACACTAGCAGTAGGGTTGTCATATGGCTAAAATGCAACTTGATCATAATGATGACATCAGGAGGACGGAAAAAAATACTGTGAATCATAAGCAACGACAATAACAGCAAAACAACACCTTGGAGTTCACTGAAACATAATACCACCTTAGTTTCAAACCAACTACACCAATCTGTCTTCCTCTCTGTCTCTTCCCCTTTCCACAAAAACGCCCGTGTCCTTAAAAAATTAGTATAAGGGTATTCATACCCCCTTTGACAAGCGCAAATTATTAAAAAAAAAAAAACAAAAAAACAACTCGTTAAAAATGGGAAAAGTCACGGAAACCTCAATCGAGAAACGATCTGCAATCATCATCCTTCTTAAAGAAGGCAAATCGCAGCTGGAAGTTGCTTCGCTGTTGAAGGTATCAAGGTGCTGCCTTCAACGGACCATTGAGCGACACGCTCAAACCGGAAGTCTTGAGGATGAACCACGGTCAGGACGGCCAAGAGCTACAACTAAAAATGAGGATCGGCTAACAGTCACAACAAGCAAACGAAGAAGACGAAAAACTGCACCCGAAATACGCGTCGAAATAAATGAAACACGGAATTAACCGCTGTCCTTGACACCGATCAAACGAAGATTAAGACATGTTCCCCGTTCATTTAACATGATTATTATTCTACTAAAGAGTTTTTTCGACATACGACTTTTTTCTTCCTTAAAGCACTGAGGGCGGCTTCAAACTTTTGACCTGCAGTGTACATAATAGGAAACCCAAGACACAATCAAGAATACGCTGTGAAAAACGACAAACGATGGGAATAATTCGTATGCCAAAAAGTATGCAATAAATAATCATATGACGAATTTTGCGATGTCAAAACAATTCTCATAGAAGAGCTCAGATGTTATTTGTAAAATATATCTCACAGTAAAATGGGGCCCAGTTCTTTGGTACAAAAATCCTGAAAAATACAGCCACGAGAAGGAATAAGATATAAAAGTGTACCAAGTTCAACTTGGTTCAACTTAATGACTGTTTTGAACTAAGCCATGTATATATACCTCATCGCGGGAAGATCGCTGAGGGAATGGTAAGCCATTGGGTCGGTGTCACCTTATATTTTGTAACTTTTTCTTTGACATTTGTGGGCGATTTGTCTGGAGTTATGACTGGTGAGAACGCTGCTTTACACTTATCCAGTCAGTTTCTCTAAAGAGTTCTTCCTCATCTGTGAGGTACTCCTGACATTTTTTCTTGTGGTTTTCACTTGAGTTCTTTTCTAAGGTCCTTAATTTCTTTAACTAGCTTGTAAATGGCTTGTGAGCAATTCTTTATTGCTGAGTTTTTTCCAGTGTTCATAATTTTCTAATTTGAGCTTCTTCATCTTCGCTTGCAATACAGCTTTCTGATTGGATGACTTTGTTACCCGTTTGCGGTTATCTAGATATTCTTGCTCTTCTTATGAACAGATCGTTTACATGCAACGTTTGGTCCTCCCCAGAATCCGTAGGACCGACCTCGATTGAGGGTGGACTTTTCAGTGTAACTGATCTGCCAGCTAGCTTATTACTTCCATTTGTTTTTTTTTTTGTTCATTTCATCAAAGCGTCTAGAGCAGACCGTTCTTTGGCGAAAGCAGCAGTAACGTATTTGCGTAAAGGCTTATTCCACGAAACAACTAACGCATATGAGAGGAAGGGTCTTATCATTGCCGTGTAGACCCAAAGGACTTTCCTTGGCGATAAGCCCCATGACTTGTCGAAAGCACCTTTGCATTGCCAGAAGACTGACAGAGGTTTGGAAGTCTTCAGCTCGACATGTTTCGTCCAAAGAATTTTGCTATTTAAGATTACTCCTAAATATTTAGCTTCCTTGGAGTGTTGGATATTGACGCATTTTAACCCTAGCTGAATCAGGGCAGTCAATTTCCTCCTTCGTGTAAAGAGAACCACCTCGGTTTTGAGAGGATTAATTGAAAGCATTCCTACCGCACCAATCGTCGATTGCGTCTAGGGCCATCTGCACTTTAGAGCAGACAGTCTCTAGGAACGATCCTACAGAACGGCGATATCATTTGCATATGCTTAAGTGTAGACGTTAGAACTATTGAGTGTGTTTCAGTCAACCAGTATGCACCAAAGCAGTGGTGCACCTGCCATAACACACCGCCCACAATCAACGTTCTGTTCACCAACATTGCTTTGATCCACAACACTAGTGATTCTTCTACGCCGTGATTTCTGACGCAGCTACACATGCTGTCAAAAGTCGCATTGTCAAAGCCACTCTCAATGTCTACGAAAATGCCTATTGCGTACTCTTACCATCATACATATATAATTTATGCTGTCTTTTATACGCAGATGATGATTTAAAAATTTACAAGCCTGTAAAGCCAGTTTCTGATGCACTACAATTTCAAAAGGACGTTGACAATATAACACCTTTGTGTATAGTCTATGGATAGATGTAAAGTTATATTAACCTATTATTTCCTTTCATCAGGAAGTTCAGCAATCACGACGAATTAAATTTGACAAAGCAGCTAAATTAAATACGGATATGTAGCTAAAACTCTTGTGTAACAAACTTTTAGGCATTTGGAAGTTCAACAAACAAAAATTCGCAGTCGCTGATCCAAGATTGTATGCTTAAAGGGCTGTTTGTATTAGCAATTTATTCGTGAATATTTATGTTATGAACAAAAATATTTGTGCAAGAATTTACGGAAAAAATTTCCTTCACGAATTAATTGTTTCTAACTTCAGAACGGCGACGTTGGCAATTGAAATTTAATTTAGTTTTAACGAAGTTTCTAAGTTACAAATATTCATTTGGGGCAAAAGTAGTGTCATAATGTGAATGTGCCATAATTTTTGCAAATGGCGTCAAATGTCATTGTGCTTTGACATTTCTATTGTAGACAGATAGAGAATTAGTTAGCAAAAAGCAATGAAGCGATACACACCTGAATAACGCAGAATTATTGTTACTGCTTATTTGATCAATTTTCGGTCTATTGTTTTAACGCAGCGTGAATTGCGTCGTGGTTTTCCTCGGCCCCGTATTGCTCGTTGGGCCGAGAATATCACTACTGTGGCCGAGGACATCCGAAAGAGTCCACAAACATCTACGAGTCAACCATACACACAATTTGGCTTCAGCAGACGTTCGTTGCGTCAAATTTTGGTGAAAGACCTGATGGTGTTCCCTTATAAAGTGCAGACCATTCACCAATTGACGCCTGCTGACCGTCAAGTGAGGTTAACTTACTTCCATGCTCCGTTAAACCTGATGCAAGAAGAGGATGATTTCGTATCCAAAATCATAATCAGCGACGAAGCCCATTTCCACTTAAATTGTTATGTGAATAAACAAAATTTCCATTTCTGGGGTACGGATGCATTACTCGTATCTCAAAGTGACTATTTGGTGCGGCATTTGCCCTTATTTTTTTGAGGACGTCGACGTCACCACTCTAACCATAACTGGTGAGCGTTACACAGCTCGGGCAACGATGGAGATTTTGAATCAAAATCTTCCGGGCCGTGTGATCTCCCCTTTTGGAGATTTGAACTGAAGATGTTTCATTTCTAACAAAATGGTAGCCAATTCACATTACGACGGCCCATCTTGTACATACCTTATTGTTTCTAGCAACAGGCGGGTCCATGTCTATTAGTTTATCAACATACCTTCCAATTCGCCGATCTGAATAAAGGACTACGCTCTTACCGGCAACTTCAATACATAGAAACAGAGTCAGATATATATTGCGAATTATTTATTGAGTAGTAGATATTGAGTATTATTTATATGAGTATTTTAATATGTCTGTCTATATCTGGTGATGTGTAAAAGCCTTTTTACTTCCTATTATGCTTATTTTCGAAGATAATCTTAACTGGTGTCACTCCCATATTCGTGTACTGTTCAACGAATGTACTAAGATCATTGCTTTGAATTTTCCTGTCAAAGGGATAGCCCATGCCACGTTTATCTGGATACAATTTATCCTTAAGACCACAGAATGATGATGCATCACCGCAAATATCAGGACTAAACAAAAATGTATTATAATTCAACACGTTTTCACGCTGGTCTTAAAAATGTTTACCCATCATTTAACTGTTGCACTTCATCGCCGGTATAATCTGAGATCATAACAAATAAATCAAGTTCCAAGCCCTGTGTTGTACCCTTCGGCAATAGCATATGTGCTGGCCAACCACATCCACAGAATCGGAATGTTTGCAAAGCATCAGCGTCTGTCGGTAAAAATTCGACACCAATGCGTCGGAATGAACGTTCAAATGGTATGGTAACGCTGGAATTGCTTGAGCGGCGCATAATTTTATTCTGGCCTGGTTGCACTGAAAATATATATTTTTTTGTCGTAGACTAGCTACACTGACCGAACTAAAATTGGCTTACAGTTCACTGTGAATTTATCCAACTCAATTGCCAATGCCTGGATATCCGTCATCCTCAAAGGTGCACCACGTTCATCAGCATTTGGGCATAAGAAGATTCTGCAGGTTCCCTTACGTGCAGCTCCGGAATTTGTCACTAGAATATTATATTCAAACGGAGCATGCTGCAAGTGACTGAAGGATGCATAGATAGCGCCGTTTGGGCCGAAATCCAAGCCAGCACCGATATCGATGTCCGACTTCTCCCAGTATGTGTTCAGTACATTTGGCTCCTTACCCTTTCCATTAATTTTTACCATAACTGAATCCACATTAACACCATCAAAGCCCAGCTACGGGTGAAATGCAATCTTTAATAATTTCTCAAGGCAGTCCATCAGGGCCTACCTGTGTATCATCATATTCCGGCAAAAGTAGCTTGAACTTTGTGCAAATCTGATCAATGAACGCATGCCACCTGTAGAAGATCGGGTCACGCATAGCTGTGGTCACGTCACCCATCACACTGATGTCTTCTAAATGCCTTGAGTCAGGATCGTGAGCAAGTGAAATCAAATTGTGACCCATGTTGTGCAGATTACCGTAGAGCTGACGATTCGGTGTTAGTATTGATGATTCAAGAACATCACCCAAGATATCGATGCCACGCACTTCATCTAGTGGAATTTGTTTGTTGTTTGTCTAGAAATAAAAAAAATGTCAACAAAGTGGTTGAAAAGGACCAAGGCCAATCGTTTTTACATCAACAACATATCCTTGATCGATGGCTTGATGAACTCGGTCGGCCCAGCGCTCGACATCAGCGATTTCAATTTGATTATCTTCACGTTCCACATTTGAAAGCGACTGTCCACTATTACGTGCCGGATATGTACGATTATTAAGACTGCTGATAATTTTGGGGAAATATCCTTCGGGAATTGCCTCTCGTAGACTACTCAATATTCTGGTTTTACCCAGTCCATTGCAGAAGCGTTCCACATTGTAACGCGCTAGCAATTGATGATGCATATAGTAGAACAGCTCACCCCGACGATCCTTGCGAACTACTTCTTCAGGACCAACACTGGGGTATACCAAATGCCAATGCCAATGATGCATGTTCACGCCAATGTCTTCACGGAAATAGGCCAAACGATGTTCAGTCTCACGATCAGATGCGGTGAAGTTCTGTGGGATGTCAATGCGCATCTGGAAAATATAGATCGAGGATATACTTCGATTTGATTGCATTTGAATTAATTATAGAGATGGATGGTACACTAAGAACTATTGAACTAACGTCCCCAGTTAGATTCACTTAGAAGGACAACATCCATTCGAAAGACAACTCCCACATCTCCACCTGTTCTTCGTTTGACTTTTTATTGAAATATCATTACTTTTCCGCCAAAAATTTATTCACTCTTGAAAAGGTCCTTCGCTAAGCAATTACTTACTTAAGGATATTGGCTTGTAAGAAAAACTTGAAAAAAAAAGTTAAACATACCCTATCTCCAGCATTGGTGATCAATGATCCATCTGCTCTGGCTTGTTTGAAGACAGATGGTTCGACAAAGTTGGATGGAAATTGTTCGGCAATTGGTGGAATCGGTACGGTAGCTGTATCCTTACGATGTTGTACCGCCACTGTGTAGGCATACTGAAACAGCATTGGATTGATACGATCCCTAGGAAGGCAAATGTCTGCATCAAATTTTAATAATATTTATTTTACTTACTTGACATATGCAGCCAATGATACAAAGTTAGTACGATCCTTTTCATCTAAGAATAACTGAATCAATTGTCCTGCAATGTTTTTATGTTTGTCGCTGAACAGGTCAAACACTTGCTTTCTATCTATTTGCAATGCAAAATTGAGATTTGGCTTGGCAATGTCCCGAAGGGGGATCTAAAAACATAAGATTTGTTTTGATCTCTAATGAATATGTATCCGGTAGTAAGTAACCTTAACATCAACATCATCACCGAATCGGCTTTGAAGCTCGACCCCAACACCACTGTATCGGTCTGTGTAGAAGCTATCGGGAATATCAAAAGCCGCCTTGCCATTATCCCTGGAAGTAAACACCGGTTCCAATGGTCGTTGGAAAAGTAATTCCAAAGCTTTTATATCGCTGTCCATAATATGATATTGGTTTGGGGTAGTTTCTATGTCAATCCGTCACAGAAGGGATTGCTAAACTGGTGTCTCAAGGGCTGTCTGTCTCATATTTATGCGAACATTTTGTGAATTTACACCACAATTTGTTGGATTCAAATTTGTGTGACCGCACTGAATGGAAAAAACTTATTTGAAGAAGTCTAGACTTCGACCTTCAACTCACGGCTTATCTAAGTCAGTATTTCGGGACATACCGCGTCCCGATAAGAAAGCTATGTGTAATACGATTTTTTTTTATCGAAAAGGACGTTGCACAAAATGTTTGCGGTTTTGGTCAAAACGGCTGAGTTTTTTATGCGTTGCAGTTTTGGTTCCACTAATTAAAAATGTCTACGGTCACAAGTTCCAAAAATGGAAAGTCGATGCCCTAGATTTTGTGACAAAAATACTGTGCACACATTTATAGCTACAAAACAAAGACTTCAAAGCATTCATTCATACATGTATTTTAAGTACAAAAATGTTAACTTTTTCAAAATGACCGCATTTGACCTTGATTTAGGCCTTGCCTCGGCCACTCATCAATCAGTACACGCACTTCATCAGTTGGAAAGCTTGATTTAAGGATCATATTAGGATATCTTTTGTGGTACATAGTGTCCTCTAATACATTTTAAAACTTGTGATGTAGTGGGTTAAGGTCTGGGCTAGCAGCAGACCAGTCTTCGGTAGCAATGAAAAGAGGTACATTTCTCTGGAGAAAGGTACTGGCAGTTTTGGCCTTGTGGGGTGGCGCAGAATCTCGCTGGAATACCCACTACTGTTTTTGGAAAAGGATTTGTTTTAGGCTTCTAAATCGGTCTCCTGGTACATTTTGGCCGGTATTTGGATGTCATTTTCGCTAAAATGCAGTTCACTGACCCCTCCATAAGAGACACACCAGCAAGCCATGATTGACATTGGGTGGTGTTTTTATCGGATCTTTAGGATCAGCTCGCACGATTCCTTATATGACCGTGCATAAACCCCATCATTTTATTTGTTCAACTTGATCTGCATTCTTTGATGATTTGTGGCGTTCGTACCGTAAGTGAATGGCCAGATCGCTGGCTGCCCTTAATATTGCTAGGATCCGCGAATTATTCTATTCACCGATGCGCAAACACTTAGCTAATGCCTAGCGGCTGCAGCGTCTAGAAAATTTGTACTTTATTGACAAGTTACGACATAGATGCGATTTCATTTATTAAATAATTCCATGGCGAAAGCGTAAACAAATTTTAAATATTTTTATAAACAAAAAACTATGAGGCTAACTGGGACTTTCGATTCTTCAGTATTAACTTGCGAAAAACTGGAGACAGTATTAAATTCAAGACCTGTAACACCACTATCAACCAACCCCAAAGATTTAATGGCTTTAACACCTGGACAGGACACTACCTCATTGGGGAACCCATCGGTGCACTCCCATACAGAACCAGTGTATGGGAACAAATGGGGCTTACAACACAGAATAACTCACTGGCTCTACATATCGGTTATAAGACCGATTCTCATGTATTGGTTGGTTGTCTGGTGGATTGCCTTGGATAATAAGGCCATAAACCATAAGAAATTAAGCATAGTCCAACGTTTAGCTTGTCTGTACATTAGCGAAGCATTGCGAACAACACTTTCTGCAGCAATGGACACTTTATTTTATCTAGCTAGTTCAGCTATACGCCATAAAGCTACTTCACAGTGGCCCAGGACAGTATATGGCCACTCCTCCATTTTAAACAACTTCAAAATCTTCCCTGAAAACATTGGCCGTACCATAGCCAAATTAAATTTTGACAAAAACTTTCAAGTCACTATCCCTTCCAGAGTATTCTGGGAGGAAGATGGATTTGCGGAAGCTAATTCGATACATTTTTACACAGACTCGATGGTTCAGAAATTAACGATGGGGTAGTGGTATCTTCTTTGATAAACTTAACCTAAATCTCTCGTTTTGTCTCCCATATCGATATAATACCGTATTTAAGATGGAAATGATGGCAATAAATTAAGTCTTATGTTGGCTAAAGAAAAACGTGATATCATCCGTCGATATCCGTACATTTTCAGACAACTAGGCAGCAAACAAGTCCTTGAAATCGTCATCTCTGAAATCAAAAACAGCTCTAGATTGCGATCGTCTCCTATAGAGATGGAGGAGCAGTTCAATATTCAGGGCACAGAGATATTTCAGAGGATTGTAAGGCCGACGAATTTGCTAGACATAGAAAAACAATGCCTATTCTACTAGACAAAAGTTCATTGGGTATGCCGATCGCTACATGCAAACTCAAATTAAAGCTGGCTGCTATTGAGAAGACAATTTGTAGGTGGACAATTGGTTCAACGGGTCTAGGGACAAAACAGATTTGGATCTGAAACGCTCTAAGAAGATTGCATATCAGCGCTGTAATTGGTGGCATCACCGGAGACTGTCTAATAGGCAAGCATGCAAATAGTTTTGGTGGATTTTCGAACGATTTCTGCATGGTCGAGGAGGAGGTTGAGGAGGCTATTATTCACCTTCTTTGCACCTTCCTTGCTCCCACACAAATACGGAAACTCCACTTAGGAGCCATAGGCTTCAACGACCTAAACGATCTGAATAAGGCAGATATTATAAAACTCCTACACTTCATCAGAGGCTCCAAATGGCAAATGACCGTTTCTCCAAATCCATGTGGTATCATAATGGACCTATTATTGGTCTAAGTGTGTCGTCTTTAAACTGGCAAACCATTTCTACCTAACCTAACCTAACCTAGTATCATTGCCGCACCCATCGAAACAACCTCATTCACAAATGAACCAGGAACCAACGGCAATAATTAGAAGTGTATAGATCTTAATCAAAATACAAAAAAACAGAAACACATAAGTCTCGTATAAAAATATCTTCGTCTATAGTGTACTCTATTAAATCTCCAAATTTATAATGATACATACATTAACTCGTATCTATACAATATTGCTTACATGACACGGTCCGCTGGCAGTTGGTTTCGATCAACCCGACTTTTCCTTCCTTTTGATCAACGTAGTCTATTTTCTATTTTTTTTTTTTTTACAGAAAATTCTCGTATATAGTCTCAGTGCTCCAAATCCTGGAGCACTCAGACTCACTCGAAGTCCATTGTACAGGGTCTTCCAGTAGGGACTTCCGAAGTTTGACATTTGATAGCGGCCATATTGTTGAAGCTACATCTGTCAAATTGGCTGTCATATATTCAGTCTGTTTTGCCAAATCACCATGGACGGATATAGCGTTCAACAATACGTGCAAATAATAAAATTGTTTTATCAAAATGGGTGTTCTGTTCGGGTAACGTCGTCATAATCGTCCTTCCGAGAGGAACCGTAACAGTAGTAAGCGTTGAAATATTTTATCAATCTGAAGTCGAAATAGTAAAGGGACTTCTAATAGAGACTTTTGAATTTTGACAGTTGACAGCGGCCATATTGTTGAAGCTACATCTGTCAAATTGGCTGTCATTTATTCAGTCAGTTCAACAACACGTGCAAATAATAAAATTGTTTTATCAAAATGGGTGTTCTGTTCGGGCAACATTCCGCGCGCTTCGCCCATTTTACGGTCGCCATAATCGTTCTTCCGAGAGGACTATTCGCAATGTGGTGGATAAATTTGAGTCCACTGGTTCAGTAAACGATCAACCAATACCCGTACGTCGACGAAACTCAAGATCTGCCGCTGTTCGTGAGAGTGTGCGGGAGAGTCCGAGGCAGTCGATTTCGCGTCGCTCACAAGAATTCGGCATTTCGCAGATCACATCTTGGGGAATTTTGCGTCGTGACAAGGGCCTGCACCCGTACAAAATTCAACTGACGCAGGAGCTGAAGGTAAACGACCATAGACAACGACGTGTGTTCGCTGAATGGGCTCTGGAGCAGTTGGAAACTGATACTAATTTTCATCGAAAAATCATCTTCAGCGATGAGGCCCATTTCTAGATGAATGGGTACGTCAACAAACAAAATCGTCGAATTTGGGACGATACCAATCTACATGAGATCCAACAGCGTCCAATGCATCCCGAAAAAGTCACTGTTTGGTGTGGATTTTGGGCTGGCGTCGTCATCGGTCCATATTTCTTTGAGAACGACGTTGGCCAGGCCATCACCGTCAACGACGAGCTCTATAGGTTGATGATAACCAACTTCTTTTGGCCTGAATTGGATCATATGGACACCAACGACATGTCGTTTCAACAGGACGGCGCTACGTACCACACAGCTCACGCCACATTGAAAATTCTGCACGAGCGATTCGAGGGCATAGTCATCTCACGTGGAGGTGATGTGAACTGGCCTCCGAGATCGTGTGATTTGACCCCGTTAGGCTTTTTTTTGTGGGGTTTTCTGAAGTCGCAGGTCTATGCAAATAAGCTACAAACCACAGCGGCCGTCAAAGCCTACATAACCCATGCCATCGGTCAAATTCAGCGCCAGAGTCATGGAAAATTGGACATTTTGAATGCGCACCACCCAGAGAAGCCGCGGCACCACGCGGAGAAGCTCTTAATGAAAGATCCTTTACTACAAAACATAATTCTTTTTCCTTTAGTGGTTAGAGAAACTTGGATTTTATTCGTTTATCTTTTATGCTCAGGTGAGTGTGGTTGCTGTTCTCCGTCCGGGCTTGACCCTGCACAGTTCGGTTCCTACAGGTCACTACACCATGACCACCCTAAAGTCTTCATAGTTGTGCAGAAGTTCAGTGTTTTTATATTTGTGAGCTTGGCCATTTTGGCTATTATTATTTTATTTAATTCTGTTTTTATTTAAGGTTTTCTATGAATTTCATAAATCGGGGATTTTGTTTTCTGGGGATTTTTTTTGGATTTCGTAAAGCAACAACAGTAAGTTTCAGTAGAATGCCGAAGAAATTATCGCTCTATATATATGTATGTCTATTTCTTTCTCGTTAATTTGCAGAAAAAGGGAAAGGGTCAGGTCAAGACCATAAGTTTGGCCTCACACGGCTCTCTTCAGAACCACTAAAGATATTTTGATGAAATTTATTTCAAAAAAATCATCCAGCAAAAATATTTAAATCATCCAGCTTTGTTAGCCCACTAACTCTGAAACTCTTAAATGGTTTTCGATGAATTTTGGCACGTAGACTTAGGCTGATTTGGTAGTATTTTCGATTGAAATCTATCGAAATCGAATAGAAGGTAGTTAAGATATGAGGAAGAGTTTAAAACGTTTTCAAAATTTTTTTCCATACGCTTTACTCAAATATGACTTGGAAAGAAAGGTTCGCCAAATGTCTTCTTCTTCACCAGATATCCTTTGGCAGCAACTGTACGACATCTGGAATAGCATTCCAATCGACACAATTTAAAAATTAATAGAAAAGATGCCCAGACTTGTTAAAGCTGTTATAAAAGCTCAAGGAGGATTCCTTTCTTTGGAAGTAGAACTTATTGGTTGTCTTAAACGGTATTGGATGTATGAAGAAATGCTAATTTGTAACAAACGAACTCCACGTGAGAAAAAATCAAATTCTTAGTGCAAGTGTAGGGGAAATCTATCCAAAAAGTTCATTTTGGATCAAATGGTCCATGAAAACAAACCAGGGATATGCCCGCATATAATGTTCCAGAACCTCTTTAGATAGGTGTATATCGAGCTTAATAGGGACAAATCCCTCAACACAATTTTATGGGATTTTTCTAATCAGCATCTCGAACAGGTCCCAAATCATTTCCAAAAGTTCCCATTTTGTTGTTTAAAGTATTCAAATGAGCTAATTTGACTATTAGGCTAGTCGCTGACAATGACATATAATTTCCAGTTTCAATAGTTGGCTGCTATTGCTAGGACACACCTAACTTCAAAGTTCTCATGGCCAATGGCCAATGTTTTGTGGTTAATATGAACAGGTCATACCTAACTTTAACAAAGTTGTACAAGTTATGAAGTTCATTACTTTCAAATATCGATTACCCAACACTACTTCAGGCATTTGTTTCCACGAGTGTTGATGGAGTTAATAAAATTCAATGAAGTGTACCTCCAACTAATATAATAGAATTAGCTGCGTATAAACTGATGTGAACCACATTATGCGGTTATGCTGTCTATGATGAAAGCACTCGTAACTTTTTTTTAATTTGAATTTTGATTTTAATTTGCTGAAATTAAAAATTAAATACAAAATTTTATTTAGGGTAGAACTGATTAAATCGATTGTGAGATTGAAAAGACAACTTTTAAAGAACGAATTTTATTGTTATATACTCGTAAGTCAAATGCACTCACCAGTCAAAACCGATGAATTCAGTTCAGCTAAATACTTTAAGCATTTGAAGTAACTCACTACTGCAGAGTTTTACGAAAGCAGGTGCAGGTGTATAATACTCGTAGTACCTTTCTTTGTGTCAACTGAACGACTCAGATATCGGAGAATATAACTATCTAACTATCATAGAATAAAGCTGAACGTTTGTGGTGCCAATGTCAGTCTGAAATTGTCAGCTGTTACCTATACAAATCTTCATTCTCCTTATCTCCTAATAACCAGTGCGTGGCGCTGAATATTGTACACCATTGTTGTTTAATTGATTGGAAGAGCTTATCGCTGATCACTTAGCCATTCATTGGGCCCATTTTTATTTTTTTTTTGGTTACGCCAAGGGATGTGTAATATGATAGATAGTTGTATCCCAGGCATGCATAATTCGCAAACCTGATCGATGCCAGGAATTCGCCAACGTACCAAACCACATCCTCACTCACTTCAACTGCCATTAGGTACTACTTCACGGGGTTGGTTAGCCAATTAGGCTGTACTCTGCTCTATGCCATTCATTATTCTTAGGCGCTCGATTTAGTTACAAATCCATTCACTTCGCGCCAGGTTTCCTCGGATCTGCAAGGTATCTTGTTCTAAATGATGGTCAGTGAAACATTACGTCTTCTTCCTCATTATCGCATCACGGACTGTCACGTATGAATCTGTGCAGATATTTTATGTAACCATCGTGATAAATTAGAAACTATGTGATATTTTAGTTCACCTCTTTTACTTTTCTTTTCAGCCATTTTTCTATGCTGAAGATAAGTTTGTGTATCCATCTTCCTGTTCCATACGAGTAGATTTTACCAGTAAGATAGCCCTTTCCTCCATTCTAATAACTCCTCCTTGCTGTCGATTCACGAGTTTTGTAATGCATACTGGTTTCATTTCATCTAACAGGATGTTAATGGGCACCATGTGAGCTACAACACATTCCGCTCCCTCTAACACTATTCTGTAGGCGCAGATTGCCCTTAAGGCATTGAGCCTATGCACCATCAATAATTTCGTTTAGATAATTTTATTGCCACATCATCAGCCCACTCTGGAGACGCATACAGTAGCGCTGAGCTTGCAACTCTGGATAATAAAACAGTATTCTCGCTAGCGATGATGCCTTTTTCCTACTTACTCTAGGTGCGACTTAAGGTTTAGCCTATTATCTGTCGTTACAGCTAGTTATTTGATTGCCTGTTTAGATTGTATCGCTTGGTCTCCTACGAGCACGTTCATGAATTCTGTAGAATACAAGAAAGAAAGCTGTAGCTGGTGATTAGGACTGCTGCCGTTTTTTGCTCTGCTAAATCTCCAACCAGGTTTTAATGTTTGAGATCGCTTCATTTTTTGCCGATTCTAGAATACTTCGTGAATGTGTTTAGCAACGGTCACGAGGGCGATGTCATCCGTAGAGTCCAGTCTTCAGTGGTATTGACAACCTGAGGACATTGTCATATACTCGTATGATATCCTTGTGGAACCCCTACTGAAACATAGTGGTGTTTGGCACCTTCATCGCGTTTACATCTTAACTTCATATTCCTAAAGAAGCTCGATGCTTCCTTAAGAATATAGTTTGGCGTATTCATTATTTGTTACCGACGCTAAAGCCAGAAAAGCCACAGTTTATCAATGGTTCACAGAGTGCCAAACCTTTAAACATTACAAACAAATGCATTCAGTTTAAAGCGGATCATTTTTTTGGATCAATATCATAATAGAGCCCTTTTTCGATCTGCATACAAAATTGCTTATAACCACACCCAATGATAAAAATATGAGATGATTTGATTTTGTTTAAGTGCTCCTAAATACTTGAGACGGAATGTACTAGAAGGCCGTCACTTTAAAGCTATCTCCCTTCCCATCTCCCATTAAAGGTAATATGATTAGTTTCCCCAGCAATAACATGCATTTCCTGTAAATTCTTAGAAACGAGGCCCACCTTAAAAGACAGCATACGAGTCTGATTGAGTTTTGAAACAACAACTTCTTCTGCATCATAGGTTGAATGTCATTTCCAAATTTCCAAATGGCCTTTAAATAACTAAAGATTCGATTGGCCCCCAATGCGGTCTTCGAATTTATCCACATCCATTCTTATCTCATTCCTGAGGCCTTTTAAAATCTCTTTGAAATAGATCCCTAGCGACTTGCCGGGCTTGATCTCTCGTCTGAATGTGATCTAAGCGTTAAATGTATCGCGAACTACTGTTGTAGAGGTGAGATCCCCCACAGGACATAGTCTCATCTGCATCTCCCTAGCTAGTGGATTTGAAAAAAGTCTTTTTACTCACATTACATCAAGTAGGGACAGAAAAGGACGCCTTGAAATCCCCGAGCAATAATTTTCCTCCATCTCCCGTCATTCTTCTTCGTTTTCTTTGCCTTTTTGTGTTCCTCACCAGAATGGTATAAAAAGGGAACACTAATGGATTCAACACGTCCATTCGCCTGTCTGTTCTTGTATCTGTCACATACTTTGAACCCTTTGAAGTTGAAAAATAAGATTTTGCACAAAAATGGTATGTGGTGGACCAAAAACCATCAGAGAAAAATTTTGAAAAAAATTTTATGTGTGGAATTTTGCAGGCAAGATGTAAGAAAAAAAAAAATTTGCACCCCAACATCGACATGACAGATTAAAGCTGATGTTCCAGGAAGTGAATATACTCGTATATAGAAAATATTTCTTTTCGATAAAGTTTCTTAAAAAAAAGGCTCAAAAACCATGGCGTAGGCGATGATTGTTGTCTCCAAAACCGACATAAAAAAAAAATCGGAAAAGTTTCATCCTGTTAGGTGCTTCATCATTTTTGGAGTACCCCAACAGGCACGCATTGGTTTCTCAGCCCTATTTTCCAAACGCTTCATCCTGTGATGAAATTCTGAAAGATTTTTTTTTATTATACAGGGTAGCCCAAAAATATTAAGTGGATCTTAAAATTTGATTACATTTTTTTTTATCAACAAATTTTAACAAAACTAGAAAATTATTGATGCCCAAACTTTGCTATTTTTTATGATTTTAAAAATTAGAAATAATGTCTTTTAGGCGACCGCCATTTTGGTTTTCGTAAAACTCAAGTCTTTTGATTGGATTTTTTTTTTTCAAAGTTTGTGGTGTCAAGAATATGGAATTTAATGTACCTTTTAAGGTCTGCAAAAGACTGAGGATTATTCTCGTACACCTTTCCTTTCAGATAACCCCATAGGAAGAAATTTGGAGCTGTTAAATGTGGAGAATGAACCGGTTAACCAATGTCTACAAATTTTAGTAGCGCCGTCTTATTGAAACCACATATGGTCACGGGATAGGTAACTCAGCTGACGATGTAAAAAGTTTTCGAGCATTGCTCTATACTCGCCCATATTTACTGTTACTGTATCCACATTTGCGCCTTAAAAGAAGTAGGGCCCCATGACTTTTTTAATCGAGATACTACACCAAACCGTGATTCGAAGTTATAATACTTGCACGATGGCATCTCTTCTTAAAATAACTGCGAACGTGTTGTGTTCTTACAATTGAGGAGTTGTGCTGAATGTAAGATTTGACAGCGGAAATTTGTTGTGGGATCGTGCAGTGCACCTTTATTCAAAACCGGTATATTTGATCAAAAAGTGAAAATCCGCTTAAATTTTTTGGACCACCCTGTATTTTTATTTCAAATTGAATCTGCCTATAATACTTAGGAACTAACAATGTTTTTTAAAATCGTATGTCTAATCTGAGTTAAACATTTGCTAAGATCAGTGTTTAGGATTGAATTTTTTCAATCTATTTAGTGTTGATTGGATGACAATTGAGCTTGTCTACGTATTTTAGGTTTTGAGCGCTAATTTCGTGTTTTACAGTTGGTATTCCTAGGTATCTATGCAGCATGTAACTGGTGAAGTACCACGGTGCGACGGTGATCGTTCTAGTAATTCTTGACTGTTATCGTTGCAGAAATTCGATGTTCAAACTAAGGTCCAGATTGGTTTGATGATAGCCTTGTAGAGAAGGACTTTTTTATCCAGACTGACAATGGATTATTAGTTAAGTAGCAAATATAAGATACTGAGTTTGAGCTTGAGGTACTTCCTTTTCATCTCGATATGTTTTCTCCAGGTTAAGCATTTGCGGAGGTGTATTCCAAGATATTTCACTTCGTTGCTTTGATGAATTTTTACGTTGTTTAGTGTGACTGGTGGGCTTGTCTTGTGATCTGTGTAGTTTTTCCTTTTTTTTCTCTCCAGGTCTTTAACCAGCATTCTACTCGCATCAGAAAGTCGTTCAGGTTATGGGACACGGATTTTGGATCACTGTGTGTGCTTAGTATACTCGTAGCCGTGTCATTTGCCAAAGTAGAGATGGTCAGATTAGGGTTCGTTGGTATATCCGACATGAACAATACGTATAGCAGTGGGCCAAGAGCACTACCTTGGGGAACACTAGCCATAATACAATGGTCCTGTAATGTAATGTTTTACATTTTATACCAAAGTTGCGGTTTGTTAGGTATGCTATGTGAACAGTTTGTGGTAATAGCTTATTAATTTTACAGATAAGTCCATGATGCCAGACCTTGTCAAACTCCTGTGCGATGTCCAAAACTACAGTCGTTTCCTTTGTTTCCTTTTCCAGGTTCAAGTCAGTTTGGTGAGTAGCAGTTTCTCAAAAGCTTTAAGTAGCATCGGCAGAAGGCTTATTGGTCGGCAAGATGAGGCTATTATGTGGTTCTTGCCGGTCTTAAGAATCATAATGAACTGAGGTTCTTTTCATGGTTGAGTGTAGTGACCTAATTCAAGGATCCTCTTGAAGACATGGGTTAGGTAGTCAATCTCTATACCTGGGAGGTCCTTGAGCAGTTTTCCATCGTTTCCTGATGCTTTTTTATTTAATGCTTTATATAATAGGATACGTCCTGTTTTCTAAAAAAACATGTCCTTTAAAACTTCCTGTTTGTAGACCTATGTACGATTGCGACACACTTCCCTTTTCTGCGTCCGATTTTGACCTCCTGGTGGCTCCTGCTGGCTTTCTGGCTACTTTCTAAAGAGAGCTTTGTAGTCATTGTGAACTTTTATTTGGTAAATGGGGGTCGGTACTTTTGCCGGTCTCGTCTAAGCTTACGCTTATGGCAGATGAGTTTTTCGAGCCTCGTGGAGGTACACGGAACACTCTTTCGGGCCTTATTGTTTCTAAGAGTAGCGTTTGATTTCATTTTTGCTGTGGATTGAGGTGCAGATCTGAGCAATTGTTGCTGCGGACAGCTTTTTCTGACTTGGTTGCATATCGCTAGCGAATACTCGGTTCAGTACCAAAGCGAAATCGTTCTTCTATCTCCTGAGTTGGTCCTAATTCAAAGTGAGCAGAGAGTCGTCTAAGGTTTTTACCGGGTGTTGTTTGGTAATTCAGTAGACGCACCTACTTATCGCACCTATTCGTTGCTTATTTTGCTTCTGTGGCCAACGCGTTAATGTATTATAATTACGCTTATCACGACGATCGCTACGCTGAATTCCTCTCATTTTTATTCGGAACTCGTTCGTTCCTCCCTACTGTTGGGATTACTAGAATATAAGCTCCTAGAGTTTTTCGCTCCTTGATTAGTCTCCAGGTAAGTATCTTCAAAAAGTCATGTGCCCTGCCTTTCTTGCGATCTTTCGATAATATCTTCCGCCCAGAAGGTGAAAACATCTTTTACAGCATTCCAATGTTCTTGGATAGTTGGTGGTGTTAGACTGCTGATTGCTTCCATACTGAGGGATTTAGTCGGTCTATGTTGTATCTGGTTATTTTGATGTTACACAGTCTTCTAACTGATGCAGTAAGTAATTTGAGAGTGGCTAACATAAGGTGGTGGTCAAGCGCCATCCTCATATCCTCATTATCCCAAAATGATTATTCCGTGTACTAGTCAGGTGAAACCCAGCTGACTTCGTGGCAGTTTTTGTGTTCAAATATGGTGCCTTCTACGACAAGACGATTGGTGCATTGCCAATTCGACAAATCGTTCGTCATTGTCAATTCGCTCTTCGAGGCCTTGTTTGCCCATCACATTCCTGAGCCCTTGATTGTCGATGCCTACCTGAGCATTTAGTTGTCACGGTATTATCGTGACGTTCTTTACTCTACTCCGAAATCTGACTGATGGAATTCTTTCGCCATGTTGCTGCCAAGATAGTATGTAGATTCCCAAAAGCCTTTTTCGACAGCATCTATACATTCGTTCCCATGGTTGCCTTTGAGGGACTTTTGAGAGTAGATTAGGATAGTGTTACTACTTGGGACCGTGAATTTATCAGCGCTTAACCAACCCTTCCCACTCACTCCCAAAAAGTCAAGTTTATACCAAACTCCAGTCGGCGGGATTTGAAATTGTCGCGATAGTCTTCTCCAGACGAAACGCTGTCTGATTTCAGAAACCACTCTTTATTCGCGTACATAGCCAAAAGTGGTCATCGTTGAATCAGTCCTTTTCCGAGGCGCGTTGATGGTTTCATTTGCAAGAGAATTTGTATAACGCAGATATACTAGATACCGCTATCCCGTTTGCACTTGCAGTGCTACCTTTTTCTTAAAAAAAAGAAAAAAAAAATTAGCACTGAATAAAACATTCAAAGATCCAAAAAAAATGTCATACGTATCTCCTTAGTACTATCGTAAATGTACAGCAAATACTCTCTGGATCAGTATCAGCAAATGAACATTTTCCCAATTTTTATACTTATTACACGATAAGTCATCCAGAATCCTTCAACTGCTCGACAAGATGAAAAGAAGATCCTTTCCTAACTCACTACTGGTACCTATTACATGTAATCAGTTTCCGAGAGGAAACCTCAAATTTGATTTGTTTTTCAGTATGTATTTCATTTTGTTTCAGCTCTCATAAGGATTTCGAAATCATTGAGAACAATAAAATGTCCTTCATACGCGCTCTATAGGCACCGATAAAAAGTCCGGCACTCATATACTGTAAAAATAAGTAAAAAAAAAAAAAAAAAACAGAAAACAGAAAAGAAAAACGTCTGGAAACTGGAAAATGAAATGAGCCCCATAAAGTGCAGATAAAAAAGGACAATGGCCGGACATTTCACTAAAGTTGGCCCGAACAGATAATAGCCAAACAAATGACAACGGCAGGCGGTTTGCGTTCGCTAGAGGAAACAACAAGGATGCGATTAGAAATTGAAAATAGCACAACTGATGGCCGTTCAAGGGTATCTTTCCGTCCATCCTTTGGAATTAATATATGTATGTATGTGTACGTGAGTGTATGTTTGTCCAATACGGATTCCGCTTACGCAATTTCCATCTCGTAGTGGGCTGCGGTTTTTAATGAAATGTATTGGAATGCCGATTGTTTAAATTTGAAAATTCTTCAATGCCTACAACTGACGCCAGTGTAAAGCCCTGCCGCGTTGACACCATCAAGGATGTCGTATCGTACATACGTACTCATACATATGTTGTATGGCGTAATGTGGTGCTGGCGCCTCCTTTTGTATTCTGGAATTCAATTGCGTGCATGTTGCGATAAGATTAACATTTTTTTTTGTTTTGATACACAAGGAAGTGTGAGGTTTAGAGTCTACTTGACAGAGGCTGGCTGCCTATTTTTGACGAGGGGCTTGAAATAAACAAACAACGGAGGATGGCAGTGGAGAAGTTGATTGACAGGAAAATTGGAAAACAAGGAATTCAATTCGATACTCGAAAAAAAAGGGGTTCTATTTTTTTTTTTTTTTTTAGCAGCCCAAGGAACAGCGATGTCAGCAGCTAAGCACATCTGATAGTAATTCGAAAATTGCTGAAGGATTTTGTGCTTGAGGGTGGGTGACGATTTGCTTTGGCAAAATAAAGAATGTTACGGTTTACGGGAAAGGATACAAAATCACTAGGATACGTAATCGGATAATTTTGTGGAGTGATTCTAAGATTCTATGGAGTATTGACAGATACGAGAAATAAGCGACGATAAGTTTGAGAGTCACGTTCTCGTTCTTGCATCAAGGGATTTGTACCGGTAACACTGTAAGGCCAAAGTACCAGACATATCTTTAAAGGGTGTCCCAAAATTCACGCAAGAAGTAATTTTGATAGAAAACACAGATTTTTAATTAAGTATACAGTATAGGGTTATGGATGGAATAGCATATTGGGTAAATGGCCTCCAAGGCTTTCCTGGCACATATGCACTCTTTTTGTCGAAATTTTCCATAACAGTTTTGCATAAATGTGGCTAAATTTCGTTGATACAAAGCTTAATTTGCTCCTTCAAGGCTTGGGTGGTCATGAGCTTGTTACCATAAACCTTAGACTTCAAAAAAACCCAAAGAAAAAAGTCCAAAGGCGGTAAATCACATGATCTGGGCGGCCAATTCGGATCACCAAAACTGGAAATTACACGACCAGCAAATGATTCATGCAGTAATTGAATTGTTTCTCAGAATGAATGGCATGTGGCACCGTCTTGTTAAAACCACATATAATCTACATCTACGCTAGCGAACACCATTAACTGTTATTGCCTGACCAGCCACATTTTTAAAGATCGAAGATGCCTCCAGTTCAAAATCCGCACCAAACAGTGACACGTTGTGGATGCATTTGTTTACAATCACTCGTGGATTTTCTGAACCCCAAATTCGACAATTTCGACGATTACCAAAGCCATTAAGGTCAAATTGAGCCTCATCAGCATCCACTTGTTGTTGTTCCATAATCCATTCAACGAAATCTCTTAGCAGTGCGTTGTCAGTAGGTTTCAGTTCTTGTGTCACTTGCACTTTGTATGCATGAACATGGAAATCTTTCGTGAGAATATGCTATAGAGAGCTTCTTGAATTGTCCAATTCTTGACCATGGTGCTGAATTGGTGTTCCTGGACTCTCAACAACACTCTCACGAACTGTTCGATGTTTTGTGTTGAACGACTTGTTGAAGGACGGCCAGAGTGAATGTCACTAATTGATCCAGTCTCCCTGAATTTTTGAATTAATCTCTTCATAGTTGATGAAGTTAAATCACTATTTCGATCATATTTTGTACGAAAATTGAGAACTGTAGCTGCCAAACCTCCATTATTTTTAAAATATTGCTCAGCAATGAAAACACGTTGTTCTTTCGTGTAGCACTCCATTTTTAATAACCCTGAACTGTCAGCTGTCACGCTGTCTTTTTTTTGCGTTGGCAACACTTTACCGCACAAATGGCGCAAAATTCAAATCTTGCGTGAATTTTAGAACACCCTTTAGCTAGCCACTATAAAATTAAAAATTATGCAAATTTTTGGCGATTCCCAAACTTTTCCTCAAATTTAAAAATATACCTAAAAAAAAAATTTGATTTTTTCTTTCATTTCCCCCGAAGGTCGATAGAAATCTTGAAAGACACTAGTGAAGCTAGTAGTGTGGGACCTACATTCACTAAAACCACCTCCCATTTTAATTTCCCACTGAGTTAAATATTATTTAATAAATTTTTCTTAAGTTTTGGTGGGATATAGCCCAATGGCTGGACCCGAAGTTATTGGGTATATATATGGCCAAAAGGCTGGGCATAAATTCCCCGGACTACTGCAGGAGCTGTCAAGATGAGGAAGAAATAGAAACCGTCAAACATTTCGAATGCCATATTTCAGGGTGGGTTGGCTCATGTTTCGCTTATGAACTTGACGAGATTCATAAGGAGCACACGCTTGCTTTAAAGATGTGTACCTACTTAATCGCTTATACCGTGTCACTCCTGTTCAAAAGTTTGTACCTACATAATTAAAATACAAATTTAAAATGCTTTTCCAAACACTTCTCCTTAGGTATATTAAAAAATATTGTTGCCTCAGTCTTTACGGATAAATGTTGATACCTATACTTGGGTGACCCAAATTTGAATTAAAATTTTGATGGGTAAAATTCTCTCCCGCCCTTTATTTGGATTGTCTTTCAATCCCTGCCCCAATATAACCGATTTACAGAAAAAATCTGATTTCGAGGTTTCATCAATTACGAATATTGCACATTTTTGAACCGCTTCCGTCTGGAACGTATCGTACGATACCCTATCCCTCAAATTCCAACCCATCCATAATAAAATGAAAATGAATGGCGTTGTGAACTCTTTGATTCAAATGCAATGACGTCTTTCAAACCAGAGAATATTCTTATGGGATAATTTGTTGCCAACATTTTGTCGTAGAAGAAAGTGGGCGTGGCTGTCGCCATTTGTAACCAAAGGTCACAGATTCTGGCAAAGTACTTAGCTAGATCGAAATAACTTTCGATGTTAATCACAAATATTTGAGAGTCTGCCTGTATTATTTTTCTTTGCTGCGAACCATTTATCAAAATTAATATACCCTTAACATTTTTCTTGGGACAGAAAAACAATCATTCAGATCCGTGAATTTTTTGCAAAAGTTGTAATGAAACTTGCCACAAACACACGTACACTCAATTTTCTTTACATCTTTAGATAGTACAGTTAGAATCTAACCTTAGTTTTGACTCTGCCATAATTTATTGAAATGCCAATTGTATGCACGTACTTCCATTCTCTTAAAAAGATTTACCAGAACTTGCGTAAAGGCAGCTGACTACATTTTGTTCATACTTTTAAAAAAAGAGAAAAATGTTAAAAAATGAGAAAACTATTTTTTCGTCCGTATGTCACCACGTTTTGGGCCTTAAATTAAATTTTGCCTTCTAGAATTCAAAGCAGTACATGTGTAAAAAGTATTTAAAATCCGCCCACAGACACGCCCACTTTTTAAAAAAAAATATTTTTTTTTCAATATTTTTTCTAGAGACTGTAATTATTTACTGACATGTAGAGCTTGCTATTCTTTATAATTTGTCCTGCAGTATATAGAGCCACGCCCATATTTTAGGGTAATTTTTTTGTATAAAAAAAGTGTGGGATAGGAGATATTTAAGGCTCCAATTATTTTATTTTTGGAGAGTTGCTCCAAGCGCTTACTTCTCGATTTTTGGGTAAAATAAGAATAAAACCACTTATTTGTCTTATAGCCTTCTCTCGGTATAAGCGACCCTATAAAGCTGTGACATTGCCCGAAGATACCTATAGTACCGGTGGTGATATCCTACCTGGCGACAAAGGGATGGATCCCTGTCAACTACTTGTTTCGGTGTGGTGGTGGGAAAAAAAAAACTTAGATTTTATTCGCTTCTCTTCTATGCTCGGTTGGTTGTGGGTAACTGTTCCCCTATGGGACTTGAACCGCTCGAATCACAAACAAACTCACTACCCACTATACCGTAGCCACTGCAAAAGTACATCAAATTCGATTAAAAATAAAATACATATTTTATTTCCATCAGTCGGACGATTGTAAAACTTCGAAAGGCAACATTTTTAATTTAAGTGCCATTGAAAGTCCTACGTCACCAAGAAGAGTGAAACAATTGAAGGACAAAAATAAAGTTCAGAAGAAATCACCACTTTAAATAAAGTTCTTCCACACCGCAAGCAACTATTTTACCCGTCTCCTTACTCTTTCATTTGATTCAATCTCCTACGAGATAAATTTAATTCAATTTTCCAAATCCAATGACACAATATATCCAACGATACTCCAATGAAATCGGTCGTCAAGCAACTAAATTACGTCACCTATAAAACCCAGCAGCAGCATCATCGTGTCCAAAAGTTTGCAACTCTGACGGGATATGTCCTTCATTTATTATTCTGCCACGAGCAATAATAACAGTAATAATAATCTCATCAGGAATTTTCGTCATCAAAAACGGGAAGTAATGTAATTGTCCTGATACGGCTCCATTACTACAGCAATTAAGACTCGTTTTCACTTTTGATTAATTAATTATTGCCTGCGCGAACAGAATTGTTCTCTGGTGGCGAACCTCCCCTCTTGACGGAAAATTGAAATATTCTTGGCGAAACGGCTGTAAAACACCTCCTTAGTACCGGCGTAACATAGGCTTTTAATTTGCCTTTAAATTTCCATCTTTTTTTTTCTCCGTTTCCGGTTGAGCTCTGCATGCCACCCCCATGGCAATCCCATGCTACTACCACCTCCCCCCCCCCCAATAGGCCCATTGTTTGTCTAATTGTTTCCTTGGAATACCCATCCATAGCGCCGCCGTTCGCTATTTCCACGGTACGGCCCTCAAACGTAACTGCTGTACTGGAGGCGCGCCAAGGCATTTAAAGTCGACTACAACGGTATCGTCGATTCCTGTGCATATTTCATCGGCTTCCGCTTAAGGGTTCTTGTTTTACACTTAACAGTCCGTAAATATCTCATTAATTTCTTATGAGTACCGTTTTTGTATTCACGAATCGTGGCGGGGTGGCTCCAGGGGGCGGCGGTGGTGTTTGGTGAGTGAGATTTGCAAAAAAAACCTCTCATACGGTCGGAGACGTATCTACTCATTCGGCGGGTTTTCTTGCGAATTGCGGTTGTGTGGGCGTGCGGAAGGATATTAAACGAAGCTGTCATAAAATTTGAAACAATTGTTCGAGAATAAACGTTTTTCGGGCGGCAACGGATTATTTATGCATGTATTTTTATTTTTATTGTTTTTCGCTTGTGCGTGCGATAGATAGATTTTGAGGGGCACACTCCGCTCGCAAGCAATGCGCTCAGAAGCTCGTGGCATGGCAAAGGCGTTAATATTTTAGCGAGTAAGCAATTTTTATGGTTTCTAAATGGATGGGAGGGGGCCCAATGGGTGGAGGCGATAGCATTGTTTTATTAGACGTTAAATTTTAATTTGTTTTTATTCGCTGTGCGTACAAGTGAATATCTAAATAAATGTTTATGCGAAATTGTTGATAATTTTATTTTATTCGCCCTTAGCGTTAAGATTAGAAATGCAAATGTTTATGTAGGTGGATTGCTCAGGGATTGTTAAAAATTCACCGAGATAAAAGAGTTTGATGGGCCGAATTAAAACAGAAGAAAGTATACAAACAACATTAAAAGTTATATCAGGAATACTGTCACATGCATGCGAAAGCAAAAATGGTATCGTGCATCTTTCCAACTGAAGTCACTACAAAGGGTAAGGGTAGGTACTCTGCTCGATAACGCTCTCTTGATTGTCCAAGCAGCTGGTACTTACGTTGCAGCAGTAATTAATTGCGGGAACTATAAGCTAAGCACTACCATGTTTATCCCTCAGCATTGTCGACTTTAGGGCTTTGCCGCTCTAAGCAGAAAAAGGTATCCCGCCCTGACCCTATCAGGTTGCGGGTATGGTGATCAATTATCAAAAGATAGATAGATATCTTTTATTTTCGTACTAAAATTTACATTAAGGTTGTTGCCACACAATTTACATACAGAGATTCGATATCTAATTTTGTATCTTTCAACTGAAACATTATCTTTTATAACTTTAAAATAAAGGGAAAATGAAAAAAAAAAAAAAAAATAATTTTCTCTGAAGGAAGCTACGAAAAACCTTCAATATGAAGAATACAAAAAAAAAAAAAAAGTACATAATTAAATAATTAAACAAATAAATAATGGTAAATAAAAGTGTATATGTATATAATAAGATAAAAACACAAAGTAACAGAGTATAAATAAATAAATAAATAAATAAATAAATATATTAACAATAAATAAATATATAAATAAACAAATAAATAAATAAATAAATAATTAAATAAATGAACACATAAATTTATAAACAAATACATACATGAATAAATAAATTACAAATACGTATATAAATATAAATAAGTGAATATATGATAAGATAAATAAATAAATAAATAAACAAATAGATACATGAATTGAAACAAGAGGAAGAATATGTTCAAACATTTAATTGGTTTATAAGAGGATTATCTGAAAAAGCACAGTTTTGTAAAAAATTGTCTGTCAACTTAATGATTCTATCGGAGCTCAGTTCGACATTCGATTGGAAATGAAGATCAGACGTAGAATGGTATCTGGATAGGTTAAGCATCATTTTCAGCAGTTTGTTTTGCGACACTTGTAGCTTTTTTATATGACTTGTTGCACAATTTCCCCATACTTGGCATCCATAAAGTAGTATTGCTTGAAATACTACTTTGTGGATTACGATTTTGTTGAAGCTGCTTAGCATTGACGTCCTGTTTATAAATGGATAAAGCATCTTGATGGCAATATTTACTTTATTAATGGTGTTGGAAATGTGTTCCTTGAAGGTCAGTTTTTCATCTAGATGAATTGCCAGATAATTAACACTAGGTTTCCACTCGACTCTTATACCACACATGTTAAGCGGATTGTTCGGCAGACAGCAACTCTTTCTTTTTCGGCTGAAAAAGATTGATTGCACTTTTCCGGCATTAAGCTTTATTTTCCACTTATTGAAATAATCGACTAATATTCTAATCGCATTTTGCAGGTTAGTCTCAATATTGAGACTAAACTCATGCGATGAAAATATGCCTGTGTCATCAGGTGTAAACATTGTAAAGCACTGGACCGAGAACTGAGCCCTGGGGCACCCCTACGTAAACGTGCTGTAGAGACGATGCTTTGCCATTGACGTAGCCTCTAAACCGTCTATTAGTCAAGAAACTTTGTATAGTTTTGACTAAATACAGAGGAAAACCGAAGTCAATCATTTTGTACACAATCCCATTGTGCCAAACGGAGTCAAAAGCTTTCTCAATATCGAGCAGTACTAAACCCGTAGATTTGCCTAGCGCACGGTTCCTCTTGACATGCTGGCATATTCTAAGCACTTGATGAGATGTGCTGTGGTGACCCCTAAACCCAAATTGCTCATCAGGGAAGATAAGTCTGTCATCAATAAATGTCACCAGTTTCTTTCTAAGTAGTTTTTCGTAAACTTTGCTGAGACAACTAAGTAGACTTATTGGCCTGTAACTATCTGGATTTTGAATTTGCTTCCCAGCCTTCAGAATCGGTACCACTTTGGCAATTTTCCAGGCATTCGGGAAGTACTGAAGCTTTAAATATGCATTCATCAGAAAAGTTAAAAATCGTGTCCCTGATTTTGGTAATTGCTTGAGATATAGGTTTTTAATACCATCAAGACCGTCTGATTTCCTCAATCGCAAACTTTTCAACACGTCCTCGACTTCCGTTCGAGATACATACTCATCTGGGGATGGGTCACAGCTTTGGAGATAAACCCTTCCATAGGCTTCGTTTATCAGAGCGTTGGTGGCTGTGTCACCGAGGTGCTGAGATACAGCGTGGTTCTTAATGAAGGTTGAACCAAAAATGTTGGCCTTGTCGATATCCGTTTGGAAAAAGTTACCAGAACTTTGTAGACTAGGAATTCTCCTATTCTTATTCTTTACAATCTTAACTACATTCCAGAATGGCCTTGCATTTTTGTCTAATAAGCTTAGTTTACTATTCCACTCTTTATTTCTATACTTTTCAATTTCTGTAGAAATGAGTTTGTTTAGGTACCTCATCTGATTTCGAAGGAATACCAGCCCCCAATCGCTCGATGAACGATGCATTTAATCGAGAATTGCAGCACGAGCGAGATTTCGATCGAGACGCTCTAACAGAAACAGTTCGCACAAATATTCCACGGCAAACCCCACAGGCGGACCAGTAGGGATGCAGTAAAGTGGGAGGGTTGTGATCCTTCTACTCCGGATTATAACTTCGCCGTAAGAAGAAGAAGATCAGACTGCTGAATCCACAGCAAAAGAATGTGTACTTGACATTGATGAGGGCGGTTGACGACGGAAACGGCGGCATATTCTTCCTGTATGCGCCTGGTGGAACATCGACATCGCGCGATATTAGCTGCGAAGAATAAGGGCGTCGATGATTTGAATTTCATTATCCAAAATCAAATCCCAGCCACACTGCATTCGTTCAAATCGGTTGGTCGCGTAACATATGATGACGAAGCAACAAACTATCCAATTGAATTTTTGACATTTGACACATTCGTTGGATGTGCCCGGTCTACTACCGCACAATTTGCAACTCAAAGTCGGCTCTGTCATCAAAATGCTGCGCAATCTGAACCAAACGAAACTGTGCAATGGAATTAGGTTGACGATGAAGAAACTCATGAACAACGTCAACCAAGCCACCATAATCAAAGGCAAGTTCAAAGGCGAGGAAGTTCTCATTCCAAGAATTCCGATGATACTAACCGTCTTGCCGTTCGAGTTTAAGCGCATTCAGTTTCCCGTTCGACTCGCATTCCCCATGACAATCAACAAATCGCAAGGCCAATCGTTGCAAGTGTATGGCCTTAATCTCGAATTTCCTTTCTTTTCGCACGGACAATTGTACGTGGCGTGTTTGCGTGTCGGAAAGCCACCTGCATTGTTTGTTTACTCACCGGACACAACGTTGTTTATCGCAAAGCGTTGCAGTGACCTGAAATGTGTGAAATCCATTTTCCGTGTAAATAAAATGCAGTGAATTCAATTTAATTTCAAAAGATTTTCATTCATTCAATAGAGAGACTAGACTTTCGAAAGGGACATTTATAATTTAATCCATTTTAGACTGAACGAAGTTCGCCGGGTCAGCTAGTTATATATAAATGTTTTTTTTTTTTTAGAAGTTTGTTTTTTCAAACTGGCAATACTTTTTCAGCGACAGCCAATTTGACAGCTGATTTGTGCTCAGTCTGGTTTGCCATTTCACAGAACAACACTTGCTAGTTCGCGAAACTTATCGTTCATATTACTGTCGACATAATCATCCACCAAATGACAGAAGATGCATACAGGGAGGCAGACGTTGTTGGGTTGAAAATTAATACCGCAAAAACTAAGACGAAGCAGTTTGAACACCAGGCTAAGACTGTTCCTTTCCATCGTTGTATCCGTGCTGTCATATTCGCATGGATGCGAGAAAGTGGCAAATGTTTGTTAACAGGGGCCTCATTCCATGATAACTAATCAGTGTTCTGAAAAAAAAAGTTAACGATATTATTCTTCATTCAATTTTGTAACAGAAATTATGGCAGGACGGTAACTGTGCTATGAGCGACGAGAAGAAATTGACAAAATATCCTCTTACGGTCCATCTTGAGCTGGGAAAACGGTGGTGTGCTGGCAATTCCCAAATCACAATAAGTATAAGTGGACTCTCTCTTCAACATTTTGATTTCAATATTTCTGGATTCCAGTTTTCTACGTCTTCGCAACTTCATCAGAAACGCGTGTTCAAATGAATAGAGATCTGAAAATAATTTTACTTTCAAAATAATGTCTTGAATTTATTATTAATAAAAACAAAAAAAAAAAATCAATACATTTCAAAATTCTCGGCTGGCCCCAGATTGTCTCTTGCCGGGTCGCATGTTTGCCATACCTGACCTAGCCTACGAGTATCTGTAGGTTGTTTACATAAATTTTTTATATATTTTTTGTTTATATTTACATAAGACTTTATAACGACTTCTTCAATAAAACTTAACATTTTTCTTCAACTTGATTATTGGTACTATTTCTAACAATTGACTCTGTAAATCATTTTACTGTAATATTACTGCAAATCGCTTCCAACTTCACGTTAAATGGTACCCTCGAAGTATAATTCAATAAAAATTTGCCATAAAAAAGAAAAATAATATTTTTCTTAGTCCTGAAAACATTATAAAACTAAAACACTTAAATTTCTTTACTAAATTTTATGTATATCGATGACCTAGATATAGTTGGAAACGTGTCTAATCTCAAAGTATAAAATGCATATCTTAAACAGGAATTGAATGTGAAAAACTCGTAAAATCTAAAATTTACCACATTCATCAAGTTTATGGTAATCAGGTTATCTGTGGCCTTGTGTGAGATTAGGGGGTGAAAAAAAAAAAAATCAAAAAAGGTGTCCTTAAAATTTCGTTCGCTGATAGCAGCCATCACCATCACCCCTGTACCATGTCTCTTAATCAAACTTATCAGACTGATCCATAAATGGGAAATCATCACAGGCATGGCAAGAGATCCCTTGCTGAGAATGTCAACGATAAAGTACCTTCCTCTTGTTAACTTGAAGAAACCTACACCGTGTCTGGCTTTTTGGGTTGTAAAAAGTTTCTCTTATCCGGTTGTTTGGGGTTGGATCTCTGCACTTTTGCCATTTACGACTCTGCCTGTACTGACGCTATGTGGAATGTGGCAATGATGAATTGAGTGAAAGGAGTAATAAAAAGTGAATCTTCAAGTACTAGGTATACTCGTACGAGTATGTCTGTCATGGCGCATGAAGGAGGTATTGTTGCGATATTTGTCATTTGGAACTTAGTAATTTGAGGTGAGACAATATCTGATGAAAATTCTGCTGAATTAAGGTGGATTTAAAAGTTACGTCTTCAAGAAAGATTTGTGTCCTTGAATAGGATGATGTGAAAATTTAAGTCAGAAGATTTTGACGGAGATTTTTTTTGTCAAAGCTCCAGCACTTTTGAGGCAAATTGTAATCCATCCTCAAATAAAGTTGTGGGATACCTCTCAGTTCCAGTTCCTTTTTCCATGGTACTTTATGTCCATGATACCGGGTCAGTGCCAAGAAGCAGCATGCAGTGCTCTATCGGCATTTATTTCGCTTAGTACAAACACTAGAAAGGACAAAGACTTAAAAGGTAGGGAGAGAGTATGGTTAGGGCATTGCGGAGTGCGCATTTATTCTTGTTAAAATCAAAAAAGAAAGGAAAAGAGGAACAGACCTGAGGTTGCGGTATTTAGGGAAATAGCTTGAAGCAAGGCGGGACAATCAATGTTACCAGATAACACCTAATGAATAAAAAGTATGTCGGCAACATAACGATGTTTTTCTAATGACTAAGCATGAGTCTACGATAATCCACATAGGGCCGCAGGTTGAAGTTACTCGTATCAGTCCAAGACAGACCGCGTAAGGCGATGCGAGTGAACCTGCGCTAGACAGCCCTGATTCTTATGGTAGGGTCTGACGAAAGTAAGATAGAATGATTTTTGTTTTGACCAGCGTTTTACAAATCCAAGTGCTGAGTTGGCTCTACTACTATAACATTATCAATATGTGATCGAAATTTGAGTTCACTGTCGCAGATAACGCCCAAATCGCGTGCTGACGTGTCTGAGGGTACAGGCTCATCACGAATGCAGTAGATCCTAGGTAGTGGTGGAAGACGCTTTGGAGTGGCATTTATTAACATTAAGTTCTAAGCCATTTTTTATACACCAGATGGAGAAACTCTCTAGATCATCCTGCAGAAGACGAGAATCAGTGGCAGATGATATACGTTTAAAAATGTTCATATCATCAGTGTAGACCAGGAACATTTATTGTAAAGATGAAGATTAATGGTCTAAGATGGCTGCCTTGAGGAACGCCTAAGGTTGCTATAATAGGGTCCGATACTGTTGATCTTAAACCAACTTTGTATTGACGGTCCACTTTTGTCAGCGTCCCAGCATGCGTATACAAGAAGCAGGTCGGTAGAAACTGATCTACACTTGCTGGTACGCACCATTGAAAAATTATTAGAGTGCAAGGAGTATACCATGGTTGCCTTCGTTGATACTGAGGTTTTAACAACATCGTGCCAGGAGCGATTGCTCGTGTATTGATAAACTCTGAGACAGAGGCTTCGTTTGACGTACTGCTAAACCAAATGTTAAACAATCGAATTATTACAGGCTACTCCACAATTCTTCAGAACTTATAATTAATTCCAGAAAACAGCGACTACACCCTCCCCAGGTTCTCTTTTAATAAGAATTCCCAGGCCACTATCCCATATAGACTAGACTAGGAGGAAGACGCGACCCCGGACAAAGAATCCGTACACGGATGGTTCGAAGACAATTGATGGAGAGGATGGCAATTTTTTCCTACAGGCTAAACGTTAGCAACTTTTTCCGCCTCCTAGATCCATTTTCTAGGTGGAGATAGTGTCTCTATCTCGGCTGAAAGGGAAGGATATTAGCTATAAAACCTCTGGAATCGATTTCTTCCACATCAAATATCGCTCTAGATTGTCGCTCGTCTCTTAACAAGATGGCAGAGCAATTCAACATTCACCTGGCTGGGTGTCGGGACAGAGGAGTATTCCAGAGAACTCTAAGGCTGGTGATCTTGAAGCTAGGACTTAAATATACAGATTCAGCCGGAAAAGAAAAATCTCGGCATGCCTCTAGCTACAAATAAACAATTGCTGAATGATAACAAGGAGGCCAACTTCCGGTGGGCGACTGGCATTAAGTATCATATCACTAGACAGATTTGACCTCAGCTGGATCAGAAACGCTCGAAGAGGTTGGTCTCCCTTAGCAGGAAGCCTATCAGTACAACAATTCGTATCATTACAGGACACTGTCTCATTGGAAGGCACGCCAAAAGGCTTGGACTCTTCTCCAATGGCTATTGTGAAAGCTGTAGGGACTACGAGGATGAGGAGACATCTCTCCATCTCTTCTGCACTTGTCCGGCTCCCTCTGTTAGGGAGTTAAGTGAAAGATGGCGAACTAGTTAACTCGAATGTTAAGAACCTCCATCGTTTCACTAGAAGCTCCAATCCAAGGTAGGATGGAAGAAAACCTCTGATCCTGTGGTATCACAATGGACCTACTCTAGTCTAGATATGTCTGTGCTTAGGTGGTAAGCACAGACATATCTAGACTAGAGTAAGGTTCAAGTAGCTGAACCTAACCTAACCTAGTTTCATCTTGATTCCATCTATCAGCATTTAAAAAATTGGAACTAAGTTGCAGGTGCTGGAGTCTCAAACATTTTCAAAAATGGTACTTGCAACGCGGCTTATTGGATAACCACTTAAAAGACTTTTATGAAATTTAGTTCTTTGATTTAGTCTAGTGCATAGACAGTCTCACCTGAAAATCATCTATATCGGGCGTAGTGGTGGAAAGATATGAGGGCTGCGGTCGAAAAATCTTCAAAAACCATCCCCGTTGCACATTTAAGAACCATTGCATGGATTTGGATGACATTTTTGTTTCTAATAGTGTGTAGATATTTCCATGAGAAAATCATTAATGGAAGGAGTGCGAATAAGATATAAACGAAGGGGTTCTTAAAATCTTCATTAAACCCCTAACTCGAGAAATACTGAAGGGGATCGCTGAGAATTCAGGAAATGTATATACCTACATACATACTTAGGAACCCCATATGCAGTTTTTTTTTTTTCTAACTAAGGTGAAAATTTCAAAGATACATGGTGGTTCTCGATTACCAAGTAATTTGGGTCTTCAACGCCATTAAAAATACCTCCTTAATCAGGACCAATCTATGAAAGATCGGCAAATGATGTTTGATTGCATTAAGAAAAGTTTAATGTACAGATTACAGTAAAAAAATATTAAAAGAAAGTTTGTTCTCTGCTATTTTTTTTTAACGGAAAATAATAACAGTGAAATGAGAACTATTTTCTCGAAAGCAAAAATCTGTTCTTTTTATGATATTTTCCATAACTTTGTGGAGTGTTCAATTTTTTCGTGAATGTTTTACTTTAGTTGCTGCAAGATATGGGGCTTATTCGGATACACATTTTCCTTGAGATAGCCCCACAAGAAAAATTCTGGCAGTCAAACCATCTTGCTGAAAGCGTTTGGTGGCAATTGCGAATATGAAAAATAAAAATGTTGGAGCATTGCCCTATAATGTTCTCCATTTATTGACATGCTTTCACATCTATCATTTATCATAAGGGTGGCCGTGGTCGCTTGTCACGCTGTTGATTCACGGTTCGAATCCTGATGTCAAGAATTATCTATTTATTTCGCATGAAATAAATAAGAAAGTTGATCAACGGAAAAAAATACTGTGAATCATAAGCAACGACAATAATAGCGAAAACAAACAAAATACTCCCCAGTTATCTGGACAGCCACCCTTGGAGTTTACAGACTTAATTCCACCTGAGTTTCAAACTACACCACTCTGCCTTTCTCTCTGTCTCTTCCTCTTTCCACAAAACGCACGTGTTCTAAAAATTAGTATAAGGGTATTCATATCCCCTTTAACACCTGCAAATTATAAAAAAAAAAACAACCGGTAATATCACACCAAACAGTAACATGAATTAGGTATAATGATATTTGATGGAGATTTTGGGAATTTTGGGATTCCGAAAATCTGTAGTTTTGCTTATTTACGAACCCGCTCAAGTGGAAATGCCCTTCATAGGTCATCATCAAGTTTGCCAAAAAGTTTTCCTCATGCTCAACGAGATTTAAAACTTTTCTGCTGTATTTCAAGGGCAATGCGAGATCCCCAGAATTTAGTTTTTGGACTAGCTGGATTTTGTACGGGAAGAGGTGGGGTCAGAAAGCTACAACTGGGCAGATCGTCTTCTCTTTACCAGTTCGAGGTCTGCCGCTACGTCTTGAATCTTTATCTTTTTCCCGAATTCATTAAAATTATCCACCAGCGAACAAATGGTTGGACCCGTTGGAGCAGTTCTTTCACCACAAAATCTCATGACAAGGAATAGAAAAACAATCTTAGTTCTTTGCGCAATTGTGTAGTGTTCCATTTTAACCTCCATCCTCCATCTCTCCCAAGTTTAACCTATGAAAATGAAAAAAAAAAAGATGAAATATTCGCAATCAAAAAAGTTAAAAATTGTTTACGACATATAGTTACTTTTGCCGCACCCATAGCTTTTAGATCATTAGCTCATGAGGCTGGGTTCTTCTCAATCTCCGGATATTGTCTCGTACATTTAAGACTTTCTAACTACTTCTGTCACCATGTCTATTTGTAAGTCGCGGTTCAATTCACTATTTTTTATATGCCATGGGACATTTAGTATTTCACGAAGGACTTTATTTTGGAATGTCTGTACAGTTTTGAAATTTGTTTTCTTTGTACAATGCCATAACACGCTTCAATACTTGGTTATAGTACTGAGTTTCTTTCCATCAACCAGAACATTATTTTTATATTCCAAGTTTAGTTCTTCTCTTCTCTTTTTGACGTACTCTTTCCATTTTAACTTCGCGTCCAAAGTCATTCCAAGGAAGATTGTTTATGATTTTATTTGTGAAGTTTATGTGCGTTGATTTTGACTCATTTTTTGAAAACCTTTACTTTAATTGGTATTAGCGATATTGGTCTGTAATATGTCACTTCTATTGATGGTTTTCATTCCTTGGGTATTACAATCACTTTAACAATTTTCCAATGATGTCGGACATACTTTTATTATAAATTAGTTTTTTTTTTCAGTTATTAGATCGTTCCCTGTTGCTTTTTTTATTTGATGACTTCTATTGACACATGCTTCTTACTTTTCTGAGCGTCTCAAGAAGAATTTCACCTTCGTCGCGTTTATCAACAAACTCTAGGTTTTCAGTAGCTCCACTTGATGAGAGTGGCGTAAAAACGATCGACAGATGCTCTGCTTAGAGAACAGCCTTTTGTTTCGGATGTCCGATCAATTTCTGTCTGGTGCTTTCAAGAGCAGTTTTGTAACTGAGGTCTTTTTAGATACTTAGATAGTTTCCGCAAGGAGTATTCGGTTGTTAAACTTCTTACAAATTTACTAAGTGAATCATTTCTGTATTCACAGATTCGTTTTTTTTTATTGCAGATATTCACACTTAAAAATGATTTCCATTAAATTCGTGGTTAAGTCAGATATTTTGGAAAATTCCGTACAATTTTGGAAAATTTTTAAAAATTCTGCAATTAAAAGTTGAAAAATTAGTTTTAGCCGACCGAAGAATAAAAATATGGTAGATAGCGGACGAGTTTCACATCCGCACAAAATGTGTTTGGAGAAATTTTGCACGAGTATTTAAACATGAACAAAATTTGTGCGCTCTGTATACCGAAAATGCTCACGCCGTTCGACAAGTAACGACGACTTCAGTGCTGCAAAGATTTTTTGGAGTTAACCGGGGACAATCTCGATGAAATTTGCAACCAAATCGTAACTGCAGATGAGACTTGGGTTAGCCAATACGATCCGGAATCCAAACAAGAGTCTATGCAGTGGATTGAAAAATGGGAGAAGCCGCCAAAGAAATTCAAGGTGGCAAAGTCGGCTTCGAAGCTTATTGCGACGGTGTTTTGCTGATTGATTACCTGCCTATGATCTCCCTGCCATTTTTCTTAAAAAATGTTCTTCCATTCTCTCCCTCCCCTTCTCTCATCTCTTCTGTCTGCCTCTATCACTAGGAGAATTCCCTCAGATTTGGAAGACCTCATTCATAACCCCTATACACAAAAAGGGATCAAAGAACGAAGTAACAAACTATCGCCCCATTGCTAAACTTTCTCATCTACCCAAACTTTTTGAAAGTATTTTATACGAAGCCTTAAGCTTTCAGTGCATGTCTCTTATCTCTCCCACCCAATACGGCTTTCTGAAAGGTAGATCAACTACCACTAACTTAGTCGAATTCGTGTCCTTCGCCCTGTCTGCCTTAGAGAATGGCAAAGAAGTCGACGATATTGCAACTTATTTTAGTAAGGCTTTTGATAAGATATCTCATAACTTAATCCTCTTCAAATTGTTTGCTCTCGGTTTCGAACCCACAGGTATTGTTATAATGGATATCTTCTTACCTGGAAAACCGTTCTTACAGAGTTCTCTTCAGATCCGTCTTATCGACTCCTTTCTTGGCCACCTCTAGTATTCCGCAAAGCAGCCATCTAAGTTCCCTTCTCCTCATTCTAACCATACACGATGCCGAGAGGGTTATTAAACACTCTTCCCTCTCCTCTGTACGCTGATGATACAATATTTTTCAAAGCCATCTTTTCACCACATGACTGCTGACTCCTTCAACAAGACCTTGATAGTTTTTCGAACTGGTGCCTACAAAATCGCTTAGAGCTCAATATCGCCAAATGCCAATCCAATACCTTATCACGTAAGCACCACGTGTCCTCCGCCCGCCTTTTCCTTCTCCATGGTCAACCTATATCCATCGTTAAATCTCTCCGCGATCTTGGAATATTGTACGATAGGGAACTAAATTTCCGTTCACATATTGATGAGATAATTCGTAAAGCTAACTCATCACTTGGCTTTGTCAAGGTCGAAGAATTCTCCGACCCTTTCGTGACCAGATCCCTCTGCATTACTTTTGTGCGCTCCCTCCTTGAATACCCCAGTCAAACGTGGTCACCCTTTCAGCAAGTTCATGTTACCAGAATCGAGAATGTTTAACATCGATTTCTTCGATTTGCCCTTTGAGGTCTTCCTTGGAATGATCAATTTATCTTGCCTCCCTATCAAGACCGCCTGAACCTCATCAACCTGAGTACTCTAGAGAAACGCAGAGATGCTGCAGACATTCTTTTCATACATCGACTTCTTTCAGGCTCTGTCGATTGCGCATCTCTTTATAATTCAATTTTCTTCAATACCAACCCACGAAATTTACGATGTCCTCGTCTTTTCTATCTACCGTCTTACCGCACTTCATATGGATCTAATGCACCAATTTCCCGTATGCTGCGAAAAATGAACTCAAACCTCATTCAGTTTGATTTTAACCTCAGCACTCCCTGCCTCAAAACCGAACTCCTTCACCATTCTTCTTAGCTTTAAGACTTAGTTTTAAGTTTTAGTTTTAAGTTTTAGCCTTAAGTTAGTTGTAGCTTGTAATAAGCCAAATAAATGGGGGCTTTCGCCCCCACAAAAATTAAGGGGACTATAATGAATGGTCAATATTACTCACATTTTTTGGCTCAGGCACATGAAGCGACGTGTGAATATTAGGCACCGAATGTTGCGGCCGTAGATAGTCATTTTGAAGGCAATCTGTGGTATTAAGGCACTACGAGTATATGCCCGATGTGACAAATGCATTTCACTCAAGGGAGACTATATTGAGTGGGAGATTATATCTTCTTTCACTTAATGCCTTAGGCCGCAAACTTATCAGCCGCCCTTCGATTAATAGAAACCTATAGGAGAGCTACAATCCATCTGGAACGGATAATACTTCCCTAATAAAATGGGTATTGCGAACTTTTTGATTCAAATGCAATGATATCCTTCACCAAATAATTTGCTGCTTGGACCTATTCCTTAGAAGAAAGTGGGCGTGTCTGTGGCCATTTGTAACCAAAGGTCATGAATTCTGGTGAAATACGAGTATTTGCAATAATACTTAACAATCCAGTTTTGAGAAAGGATAATGCGGTTTTTTAAAAAAAACGTCGCCAAATAGTGGACGTGGCACTGTACAATGTATGAGCGAATTATGGAGAATATATATATAATATATATATTTCGTGAAGTAAATATTTCAGTTTCTAGTACAAATATTGAAAAAAAATATAATTTTTTTTAAAAGTGGGCGTGTTTGTGGGCGGATTTAAAAAAATATCTGCATTGCATTGCTTCGAATCGTAGAAATCTTATATACAAAAGTTCAATTTAAGCCCCAAAAACTGGTTGCATACAGACCGACGGAAGGACGGATGGAATGACGACAAACATGGCTTGATCGACATAACTTTCGATGCTCATCACAAATTTATATACTTTTGAGGGTTTATCGATATTATTTCTCTGTGTTACAAACTATATTACAAACTATGGGGTAGGGTATAAAAACTCAAAAAGTGGGTCTCTAAATTCTATCTATCGGTCCGTCTGTTTATGTGTATATATCGCCGACTGCAACCTAAATGATTGGACGGGTTCCTTCAAACTTCATATCAGGGGTCACTGTGGTCGCAATTACAGGTGAAATCAGAATTTTCATTCAAAGCCCAAAATTAATTAAGCCCGTTTTTGAAAAAAAAAAAAAACAACAATTAAGGGAATCGCAATCAAAGTGGGGCATTTTTTATTTTTTTTTTTAAATCCCTACCTATACCAATTTTAAAACCTAAAATTCCGACCAAAGGAACTTCAAATGTGAAGTCACAAATCTTTCTTACAAATACTAATCACACGCGAATCTACGACTGCAAAAGCTTTGTATGTAGGGAACCTATAAAAAAAAGTCTCATTTCTCTCCCTTGTTTAAGCAAGGAAACAATACCGTTACTTGTATAGTGTTCCTTCTGATGTGATTTTACGTCCACAGTCTGTTTCAATGTTTAAAAAATGCTTGACTTGAAATTGTCTATTGACTTGAGGTTGTCTATTTTCACAGACCTGGACCATATCGTAGCCGAATCCGATGGGCCTCACCGTCTTTTTTTTTCGCAGTCCTCTAACTGTTTGGGTCTTAACCGTTTGTCTGATGAAGTCGCAAAAATAGAGACGCGCTTTTGTGGCAAAATAATCCATTAATAATCTTTTTAAAAATCTCCAATTTCTGCAAAAAGCTTCTAAGTTGTTAGTTCTAGTAGTGGAACATTTTTAAATAATTGTCCAATCGCTATTTTTTTGTGATTTTGTGAAAATTTTGTTTTTATCAATCACCATCACATTTGTGCCGAAGACTTTACTGCTCATTATGTCTAACCAACAATCTCCGCGGGAACTAAGATCTTCTGTCAAAACTATTGCCAAAACAACCACCATCCACCAAAATTCACCTGGCGCTGATGCGACAACAAAATGTGATAATTTAAACAAAATTGAGATTCGATTATGCATAACTAAAATCTCTCATCACTGAGCTGCACAACAGCCTTGCTGATAAATTGGACACCATTGTAAGGGATTTCAATCGACGCTTCGAAGACTTAAACAGAACTATGTCCGCCCTGACAGTACGTGTTGAAGTACTTGAGCAAACCTCTGAAGCCACTATTTGCTCCCAACTAGAGGCTGAAATATCATCACTACGCAGGGAACTTGATCATGTTCAACGAGAAAAACATTCAACTGATCTGGTGCTCCATGGCGTCCCCAAAAACTCCAATGAAGATCTTCGCAGTATGTTCGAAAAACTTTGCTCCTCTATTCACTGTGCACAAATACCTCTGCCAAATGATATTTTTAGAACGAAACCAAAGCGAGGATCAGAAGACACAGCCATTATAGTAAAATTGCCAACAGTTGCACATAAAATCAAGGTACTACGTTCCATACATCTATCATACAAGAATATCATACCATTTGTTTACAAAATCTTGGCCTGCAATCTGACAATAAAATATACTTAAATGAAGGTCTTACCGCCCAGAACCATCTCACTTATCGGAAAGCTTTCAAGTTAAAACAACAAAAATACCTAAGTTCTGTTTTCACTCGCAATGGACTCGTCTACGCACGTCAAACTCCAAATGAGAAAGCTTTTTTGTTTGATTGCCCCCAAAGTGTGGATAATTTTGCCGCTGCAATACATGCTATTAATTATCAAAATGTATAAACCAACTTTAAACAGTAAGCTGTTCAATCTATCTTTAATTGTTTTTAAATGCTTATTTTTATTCAATTTCTTGTTATAATTTTACTAGGTAAAGATATAGTTCTTAAATTGATCAAATTGTGTGGTATTCATTTTTGTCGATTGTTGCAATGCTTCTTTTTTATTTATTTATTTTTGTTCCTTATATTATCTTTTAATGACTTTGAGGGTGGCCGTGGTGCAGTGGTAAAAGTCGATCACTTGCGAAAGCTAAGTCAACTCTACTGCGAAGGCATAACACTAGCAGTAGGGTGGTCATATGGCTAAAATGCAACTTGATCGTGATGATGACCTCAGGAGGACGGAAAAAAATACTGTGAATCATAAGCAACGTCAATGATAGCGAAAGACAAACAAAATACTCCCCAGTTATCTGGACAGCCACCCTTGGAGTTTACAGAAACTTAATACCACCTGAGTTTCAAAACCACACCACTCTGTCTTTCTCTCTGTCTCTTCCCCTTTCCATAAAACGTACATGTTCTAAAAATTAGTATAAGGGTATTCATATCCCCTTTAACACGTGCAAATTATAAAAAAAAAAAAAAAAACCGTGGATAACAATGCACCGGGCGGCAGAAATGATGATAACTTACGCATGATGATAAATATTTTATGTAAACAAAGGAATAGCTTTAGTGTTTGTCACATTAAAGCACAGACTTTGCTTCCAAAGATAGACGAATTTCGGTGTACATTCGTTGGGTCAACCGTTGACGTTATATGTATATCGGAGACCTGGTTTCAAAGGCATGTTAGAGATGAAGTGTATGGCTTGAGTGGCTACAGAATCTTTCGGGCTGATAGGCATGATAGGATTGGTGGCGGAGCTGCCATATATATTCGGAATGGCATAAACTACAAGCCTATAATCAGTTCTCCCCCCAATAGTCCTATTGAATACTATTTTGTTGAAGTGGTAAGTGGAACAAGTAAGTGTCTTATAGGTGTCGTCTATCGTCCAGATAGTGGCATTGATCTTAAGCCTTTTTTATTCAGTGATGGAGAGTGTTTCATCAACATTTTCTGAAATTATCATCTGTGGGGACTTTAATTGTAACCTTTTATGCAATGTAGGTGCAGAAGCATTTGTTGCTAACATAAAAACATTCAATTTAAATCCTATTAACAATAAAGTTCCCACACACTTCATTGGTGCATCAAGTACACTGCTAGACTTGTTTCTGGTTAATGATAATATTGAAACTCTTTTATACGATCAATTATCAGCTCCTGCTTTTTCGAAATACGACTTAATTTTCGCAATCTTTAATAAAACTAAGTCTAGTCAGGCACAAACCTACTCATACAGAGACTTCAATAATATCAATTATGACCAATTGGAGAAAGATATTTTAAGAGTAAATTGGCAGCAATTATATTACATGACCTCTCCAGACTCACAAGTTAGTTATCTGCAAAATCAAATTAAAACTTTGTTCGACACTCATGTTCCACTTATCACTAAACACATTAAAAACCACAATATTTCCTGGTTTACTGCAGAGATTTCGCATCCAAAAAATAGGCGTGACTTAGCCTTCAATAGGTGGAAGCGTTTCAAATTGCCAGACTTGTATGAAACATTTCATGCGTTACGTAATGAAGTCAATTCAAAAATAAAACAAGCTAAAAGACGGTACTATTCACATAGGTTCAGCACAAGTTTGCCTACGAAAAAATTATGGAATAATTTGCGTGAAATGGGTATTGGCCGGAAAAATTAAGATGATTTGGATAACTTGGATCCAGATCACCTAAACGATAATTTTTTACAAATTCACTCCACTCCGCTCCACTCTTTTCGACCTTGAATTATAATGAGATAAATGGAAATATATTGCATAGTTTCGAATTCTCCTGTGTTGAACAAACTGACGTTGTCAAAGCTGTATTGAATGTTAAGTCAAAAGCTGTTGGCTTTGATGAAATACATCCTACTTTTGTGAAAATTATTTTGCCTCATTTACTCCCAGCTCTTACACATGTTTGTAATACAATAATTCTAACTTCCACTTTTCCGTATTTATGTAAATCATCAAAGATTATTCCTATTCTTAAGAAACAAGGATCGTGGATTTATCCTCCTGAATATAGACCTATATCTATTTTGCCTTTTTTGTCGAAGGTCATGGAAAAATTAATTAACGTTCAATTGTCTGCATATTTGCAAAACAATAAATTGCTGTATAGGAACCAATCTGGTTTTCGGCAGAAGCATAGTTGCATCACTGTTCTCTTAAAAGTTACAGATGACATTCGCGTTGCTATTGATAAAGACGAAGTTACATTTTTAACTTTACTTGATTTTTCCAAGGCTTTCGACAAGGTAAACCACTTACAGTTGGTACGAAAATTAGAAAGCATATACCGCTTCTCTCCCGTAGCTGCGAAACTTATAGCTTCTTATCTCGCAGAAAGGAAACAAGCGGTAGCATTAAAAAAACAAATATCCGAATTTGCAAATGTGTCAACAGGAGTGCCACAAGGGTCAATCCTAGGTCCCTTGTTGTTTTAAATTTTTATTAATGAGCTTCCGCTGTCGGTTAAATGCTGATGACGTAAAAATTTATTTAAGCTTTAAGCTGGGCCTAATTGAAGATGGAGCGGATAGATTGAATGAGGACCTCAATCATGTATCACTTTGGGCAGAAAGAAATGCATTACAGTTGAATCCACTTAAATCAAAGTGTTTAGTAATATTTAAAAATAAACTGGATACGGATTATTTCTGAAATCGAGTACATTGACAAAGCAAAAAATTTAGGCATATGGTTTAACCGAACTCTCACTTGGGATAATCACATTAAGTCAATTATTGGTAAGGTGTATGGCTGTCTAAGGAACTTATCTCAATCTCAATATTTTACGCCACAAAATACAAGACTGTTGCTTGCTAAGACCTTAATTCTTCAACTAATTACTTATGGGTTCCAAATATTCTGTAGCCCGAGCGCCGAAATGAAAAGAAAACTTAAAGTTGTCTTTAATAACCTTATTCGTTATGTTTTTCTTATAAGGAGATATGACCACGTCTTCCCCTTTCGAAACAAAATTCTTGGCTGTACTTTGGAAGCTTACTTGGATTACTTAGTCACAATTTATTTGCATAAAATCATTATTACTAAACAACCACCATACCTACATGAAAAAATACATCTTTTGCAGTCATCTCGCTCTCTCTCTATTTTGCAACCTAATTTTTCATGTCTAACTTCTGAACGTCAATTTTTCATTCATGCCGTCCGCCTGTGGAATGCATTGCCTCTAAGCATCAGAAGACTGCACAATACTGATCGGTTTGATAACTATCTACTTCTTTAAATGTCTAATAGGTAAAATTATAAAATTAACTTGAATTTCATTTGAAATTTTTTATACGAATTTGTCTGCAAATACATAAATAAGTACATTATTATATTATATATTAAAATGAACACCATTGATTTATATGTAAATAAAATTAGTTATTGTTTCTCTGTTCTTTTCATACTCCATTACTAATATAATTAATTTTAATTACACTTTTACTAATGTAAAGATTGTAACAGTCTAATGTGAAAGATACAAAGTCTATAATAAATACAAAATACAAAATACAAAAATAACCACTTCTTAAATTTAAGTCGAGAACCATTTAGCTCCTTACAGTGTATCTACATTACTATTCTATTCATATTACTATCCGAATGAAAACTATTTCATTCAATCAGCTTCAATTAAAAATCTTAAATTTCAACAATAATTAAACACCTACAAATAATATGCCGCCTGTTACTCCATACATCAACTTAACCTACTTACACCCTCATCTTTTTATACGGAAGGCACCCTAAGTCAGTATCTCGAAGCTCACCCCTCCTAATGATGGTGCAAATTTCTTCAAGCACTCCATGATTGCAATCGAAGAGCATTAAACACAGATTCGACACACATTCCAGATACATAAGTAAGTATGATGTGAGGCGGCAACTGGCAAATGGCAAATGGCATATCGCGTACAAGTAGCGGAAGCGTGAGCAACAGAATCATAATCTCTTCCCAACATTCCAAGCACATACTCGTACATAGCCTATAACTTTTCAAAGTCTTCCGCTTTGCTGCTGCCACTGATTTCACTCCCTAATATCCTTCTCAAGGATTTTTTTTTTTCGTCTTTTTTTTTCAACTCCCAAGTCAAACAATTTCTCACAATTAATATGTATATCTGCTATGGAAGAGAGATCTCAGTTCTCAGTGAAACATCGGATGATGGTTCTCGACTGAGGAACCATTAATGCTCCAATGTACGAAAGGCAAAGGGAGGCCAAATGACGACGGACTTGGTGCTCGCGCGAATGCCATAAAGTTTAGCCCATGTACGAAATTAATGACTTGCCTCGCCATCGGAATTCACATTTAACACTCTACTTAGTGCTGAAGGGGAGTCTCACATACGCGCTTCATGAGTATTGCTCCCTTGCGATGCCATTATAACGCATGGGACTCACGTCTTACCAGAGATGGAGCACTGCTACTAGTAGTAGGTACTGATGATTTGCAGTTGGAACGTGCCTTAAGATCACCCATTGCTCCCATCGTTATGTGGAAGAGTGAACTCAACGAACACTCGCTGTTTGTGGACGGATGTAGAGGAAGAGGTTTGGGATGAATTTATATTTAACATAATTATAATTGACTGAGTTATGAGCTGGCCGGAGACCATATCATTGGTTTGTTAGTCAAAGGCCACAGAGGGAAATAACAGATGAATCAAATAGGGAGTGCAAGTGGATATTAAATTAAAGATATCATTAAAGATCTAAGAAAGTTCTCAGTCTCTAGACAATAAAGTTAGTCTACAAGCTTACACATAAGTGGATCAACTTTACAATACACGAAAAAGTTGGTTTACTGAGCACCAATCTGAAAGAAGCAGGTCCCTTTCTACGGAGTGGAGAAAGGGGCATGTCCCGGTTTTCAAACGACCTAAGATAAAAAGTACATAGTCACCTCAATGCGGTTTACTTGAGTTTTCTTATCAGGACAGTAGGGGACTGTAAAATGCACCAGCGAAGAACCAGATCCATACAAGCCGTGCGCTGGTTTCACTTGTGGACAGCCTTGGATAAACTGATTGATATTTGTGGCGAACGTATAAATGACAGCGATTTAATCTTTAAGTGGAATACTCGTAACTTGAACAGATTTTTTTTTTATATGCTATGGGTACAACTTTGACATCGTCGGTAGAATGAAGTGGGCAGTCACTGGTGCCTTCGCTAGCAACGAGTTAGAATTGGTCAACATAGGTTTTGTTATAAACGAGGATGAGACGAAGTACAAGGTGGCGCAAAAAGTCATCACCCTATCGGTAGAAGCTCTCATTTTTGCAAATGGCGTCTTATGCCATAGCGACTTTGAGAGAAGTGCAGGAGGACGCTGACGGACCACGAAACTCGGCATCAATAGACGGTCCTACAGCGAAATTTGGTGAAATACTTGACGATGTGCCCACACAAAGTGCGAGCAGTGCCTCGGCTATTGCTTGCAGAACGCCAATATGACAGTGGACATTCTACAGCAAGCGTTTCCTGGCCGCTTAATCTCTGGTTTTGGCGATTTGCATTTGCCCACAATATAGCCCGATTTGACCGTTTCAGAGTTCATTCCTTGGGTTTTTTTTTCTTTTTTTTGATATTATGAGTCTACACAAACAAGCCACAGGCCTTGCCGTCCCTAAAGGAAAACATCCGACTAGAAGCCGAGCATTTATCGGCAGAAGTTTTGAGTATAAAGTCATGACAAATGCTGTGGAACGAGCAGGAATGTATATCAACGCTGGCGGCGGCCACTTGACCGATATTATCTTCGCGACATAATGGAACAAAATTTAAACACACCAGCTCTCTTTATCTACAAACAAAATTACTGCCTTAGGAAATCGAGTGGGGACTCTTGTGCCACCTTGTATATGCTGTCAACAAATACCACAGACGTAATGGCCAATCACGGAATTTGCCTAGATAGATTCCGCAGGTAATTGGGTCAACTACATCAGAGCGGAGATCAAACAGAACACTCTTGCTAAAGGTTGTCTCTTCATTCTAAGGCAACTGAGTTGCAGAGCCTTAGAACTAAAGACACGATATGAAGTATGACCAGATAGCAATGATATTTTTTCCAATTATTATGTTGCAGCAGCTGTCAAAGTCACATGCAGCTGTCAAAATATTCAGTAAGGTATGCCATTTCATAGTGCATCACTCCAGCTCGGTTGTAAATACGCAACGTGAATTTCGTCGTGAGGTCGGTCGTCATCATGGCTTCAGTGCACGGGCAATTCGTCGCACCGTGGAAAAGTCTGAGAGTGAATACACTCTTTTAGACTTAAAGCCACCAACCAGACAGAGATCGCTGGGCATCGCCAGAGAGTCAATCAGACTTATTCTGCGGTTGGATTTGGTTCTGCATCCGTATAAGGTTGTGCTGATGCAAGAATTGAAGCCCGACTTCGATAAACAATGCCGTGAGTTCGCTAATTGGGCGCTGGAAATGTTGGCCAAAAAATAATCTTCTCAGACGAGGCCCATTTTTGGCTCAGCGGCGATGTCAACAAGCAAAATTGCCATTATTGAAGCGACCGCAATCAAGTATTCGACCAGGCATCAATATATCTACAAAGATTGACTGTTTGGTGCAGTATATGGAATGGCGGTATCATCAGACCTTACTTCTTTCGAAATGAGGAAGGAGACACCGTTACCGTCAATGGTCCTCGGTAAAGAGCGATGTTAGCCGACTTTGTGTGGCCAGAGCTCGACAACATCGATATATCCAAGCTGTGGTTCCAACAAGACGGTGCTACATGCCATACAAGTGACGCAACGCTCGAAGTGGTGAAGGAGAAATTTGGCGACTGGGTCATCTCACGGCGAGCGTTCATCAATTGCCCGCCGCGATCATGCAACTTGGTACCCCTCGATTATTTTCTCTAGGGCTACGTCAAGTCTTTAGTCTACGCTAACAAGCCAACTGCTTTGGATGAGCTAGAGGCCAACATTCAAGACGCTATTGCCGGAATAACGCCGCACATATTGAACCGAGTCATCAAAAAGTAGACCGACCGCTTGAAGCACTGCCAGCGAAGCCGAGACGGCCATTTAAATGATGTGCAATTTCATACATAATGGCATGAATGTAGCTTCAAAAAAAAGCTAGAATCAATTTGATATCTCATACCGTTGCTGTTTTATTTTAATTTCTTTTCCTATTGTTCTTATGTGGTCACCCTATACAAGCGACAAGAGCAGAAATCTTCGATACAACTTGTAGCGGCAGTAATAAGTTATTGTCACAACTGAGAAATAATAGATTCTGGATCCTAAGTTAGCTTCTTCTCTTCATAACTAATCGGCTGATATATAATATATTGGGGTATCGTAAACCTACTTACTCGTAGTTTCCATAGCGAACAACCACAAAATATAATATGCTTTCCAAATTCTTGATATAGAGATACAGAGTTATTCATTTTGTGCTTTGGAATTCTACTTTAAATTAATGTAAAAAGTATTAAAGAATTAAATTTAATTTATTTACTGTTTTAAATTCTGAACTATGCCATTATATATGGAATACAAGTTCGTGATAATTTCGATGACATTTTGGCAAATTTCAGGCTATATTGCGGCCATAACTTCACTTATGTTAGATTTTAAGTCCTCCAAAGTTTGGGGATTGTCTGCATGGACACGTCTTTAGCATAGTCCCACAAAAAGATCTTGGTGGTTCATTGATGTCGCCCAAATCTCGAAATTAAACCACCGGGGAACTTTTCGTGCAATAGGCTTCAACTTGTTGATTTTCCAATACCGAATTCTGCGCATTCTATGGTCAGCAGGCTTTAGTTATTAAGTAAACTGGACCTTATAGGGATGAAGACTCAGGAGATGTAGAAGATACCCAATTGCTGAGTGTGGCGTGGAATTGATAATTCCGGGTTTTAGGGCACTGAGGTATTCACAGCGGCTATATTTGTAATTAGTCGAGCATTATGATGATGCATAGGCCTTACGACTTCACAAACACTACCGAGTTAGTTAAATTTGGTGATTGTGTTTGTTGGGCTATTATGACGACCATAATCATATTTTTATTTTTGCGTGGGTAAGTGGAAATCTTCATAGATACTACGAGATACCATGTACTCATAGTAGCGTCAGATTTCTACTGATTAAAAACACCCTTCCCTTCTTCTCGTTTACTACACACTAAGTTATGTACCTCATCAAGTAGTTTAAGCTTGAAACAACAAATATTTGCGTCAGTCGCACAGTACACTTCCAGCAAAGGACCTGCCAATACCGTCCTTATATACGCCTACTTACAACGCTAAATCGAACATTTTTAACTAATTTTCGGAAAACATAGAACAATTTGGCTTTCCGCTGACGATATTTAAATTTCAGTGAAATACAGTTCGTTTTTTGGCATGGAGTGTAGATACAAATTACTGCGTGTAGGTAGGTAAAGTGGTGGTTCAGAAGAACCCAATTAGCGCTAAATGCGCCGTTTTGATACCACAAAAACTCGTGTACCCTGTTTGTTAACGTGTGTTATTGGAGATAGAAAATATAATTAAACCCACCCCGTGGAGTTCAGAAACAGGATTAGTTCTTCAATCCGTTTAGAGGCTATCTCTCTGAAATCGTCAAAGAAGGGTTTACCTAGCGTGCATTGTCTAGTCCTTGCTAGGGCAGGACAACTGCAAAGAAAGTGGAAAAGAGTTTCCCTCTCGTTATTGTCTTTGGAGCTGCGACAGAAAGTGTTGTGAGGAATGCAAAGCTTGGCCGCGTGGTCCCCTATAGGCCAGTGGCCTGTAATAATGGCTACAATTCTGGCAATATCAGGCCTTGATCTGCCTAGTAGCTCATTTGATTTATGTTTGTTAAAACTGGGCCATATCTTCCTTGATATGGCACAACTTGTAAGGTTGTTCCAACCGAGATTGGCGAGCTGGAGGAAGTGAAGGTGTAAAGTGCCCTTAACGTCTCCTATCGGAATATTGACTCTTTCCGCTAGCGAGCCGTTAAGGGCTGACCCTCATCTGATCGCTCATTTCCCTCATAATTGCTGTGTCCTGGGACTCAAATGAGGGTAATTCCAGAATGGATACTTTGTTTGTTTATTTCAAACCGACATTGCTCTACCAGTTTTGAGGATATGGTAACCGAATCAATGGCTTGGCTAATAGAGAAGATACCTATATTTAGGTTGGACGTTAGGAGATTTTTTAACATACGGCAGGCTTCCCGAATCGCAAGAAGCTCCGCTTGAAAGACACTAGCAGAGTGTGGGAGACTGAAGGATTTCGATATATTCAGGTGGTCCGAGAAAATGCCTGCGCCAACTCCGCAATCCATTTTCGAACCATCCGTATATATACAGATATCAAAGTTATTGATTACCATTCCATTCTTCTATTCTGCTCTGGTAGGGAACTATACTGAAAAAGGTTTGATAAAGTCGAGCGTGGGAGTCCTGTAATCGGTCGAAGATGTCACCAGTTCACTTGGTATCGTCTCCAGGACCTTACAGAGGCCATATAGCCTTGTTGTCTGAGCCACACAGTTTCGCTGAGTCGGACTGCACTGCATATAGCTAAAAATTTAATATTGAGTTACTGCGTGTAATACAGATATTAATTTGGCGAGTGTGGGTGATATGTCAATACCTTTCCAGTCGTCACACTCTACTGAGTTGTTCTATTGCGCTTATCTATCGTTCTCTCTGCCAACTCCTCAGGGAAGATCTTTCCATCTTCCTTGTTTGAGAGCAGCATTTAGTTATTTGTTCGCTGGAGTATACTACAATTACACTTCTTAACGTTTCCTAACAAAATTAATTAAAATAATTATGCTTCTCTATATCCTTTCAGTTTTCAAATCACCTATCCTTTTAAACAATCATTTACATGTGTACCGTCATACTCTCTTGCCCTCGTTAACCATTTTGATATTAGTAAAGAATATGCATGCTTGTCCCTGTACTACGAGTACAAACGTTCCATCCAATTTACCTGCCAAAGGCATTACAAAAGTTTTCACATAAAGCCATTTCAAACAGGCATGCAGCAGATGCACTGCGTTGCTTACCAAATTAAGAAGCTTCAAAAACTTCATTGCAAGCATTTGGATTTTATTATACATCCTTGCGTCTTGTGTTCCTACATAGTTTGTCACCAGAAACCCTTTTATAGTCTGCTTCTGTTGCCAGTTTTACTGAAAAGTAAGCGGATTGTCATTGTATAAGCACCCGAATTCCAGCTACAATAGAGCAGCCAGCAGCTTTCCATTGTCTGGTAACTAACTACTCCCAAAGTACTTCGTAAACGATGCGCAAATGTTTGCACTATCAAAGCAGAGATTTTCTTTTACTGACATCTCCTGTCCTCAGATTTCGGAAATGTTCCACTTTTTCTTCAACCAACCCCACGAATCATAAAAAAAACTTCTTCCTCATTGTTCGAATACCTACCTCTGTGTTTAGTTTCAAGTTTTACTAGTGAGTTTCCAACGTCACAAGGCGAAGTTTAAGTTTTCCTTTTATAAGTAAAAAAAAAAACATACCAGTCCGCCAGTGGAATTCGAAGAACTATTACTCTCAAGGATATTAGCTACTGGCAGGTCCTTTCCATTTTGAAGGCTAAAGGAATTTGAAACCACCAAACATACTCGTATTAAACTTTCACCAAATTCAATCAAAATTCTTTGTGTCACTATCTCCCAGGAGGATGTTAAATTGTTGAGAAAACCCCTCCTTGGAAGTGCGCTCTCTGTCGGTTTGTAATAATCTCAAAGAGGATACTACGAGTATGTACCTACCAAACTGTACGTAATTTCCGTTCCGCTTTGTTGAGTAATTGCAGTTGCAGTGTCTTCTGTTGCGTCTATTAAAAAGTTGTACTCATTCTATACAGACAGAATCACCCCCGTTGGAAGCAAAACTTGAAAGTCAATTAAACCGAATTCCTTGGAGCCAGATTACACTGAAGAAATTCTTCTCAAGCTATGTATGAAAGTACGAGTAGACATCAACCCAGTTTATCGCATCTTCCCTCTGTCTTTCCTTATTGCAATGGAATGCACACCCTAAATGGATACCAGAGAGAAAATGTGAAAAGACGTCGAGTAGTTGCTCCAAATTCTGTCAGATAGCGGCGAAGATGCATACGTATCGTCTTTTTCTACCGCATGTGACAGCAAGATAATCCCTACTGTAGAACATAGATACGTACACTGAGTGACAGACAGCGGAATACCCTGTGAGCAAGATCTGCATTTGTATTTCTCATTCCGCGACACAATCTCGGTTTCTATAATGCAGAGGTTTTTAAGCCAGAAGAGTTAAATACTTCTAAGAGTGAAACGGAATGTATCTACTACGGTGTGACATAGCTTGAGACATTTGTCGGTTTTTAAGTGCCGTGTACTCAAGTGTTCAGTATTTATTTGAGTAGATATAGCTAAAATTTGTAGTGGGCTTACATCCGCATCTATAAGGATACATTTTTGTTGTTAAGTAATGGGCTTGGGCATATTACTTTAAGGGATCATAATAGTAAAAATTGGTCAAGTGTGAGTCGGGGAGCGTTAGCATTTCATTGGAAGTCAAGCATTTCATCGCTAGAGGGGACTTTAGCCTTAGGTACTCGGCTCATTCATATTGGCAGCCTGCTGCGATGCGTTTCCTTGTCACTCCTGATTTTGCTGCTCCTTCGCAATGTTTACCACAGAGTCGCTAACTGCTTCCCAAGTCATATCCCTGCTCATTATCTATTTGATGATGTTGTCTGGGGTTAGGTCCTCGCCGAGTTTGTTCACCAGCAGGTGGCGTTCTTCATAATATCGTGGTCTATGGAACATGATGTATTTCGCATCCCCGACCCCTTCCGTGGACGTTGGGCAATATTAGTTGTCGTCATGTCCAAACCTGTGGAGGTAGACTCTGAAGCATTCATGGCCAATAGGTAGAAATTCAACTTCCAATTCTTGCTATTGATCCAAGCGTCTATATTGGGGATCAATCTCTGAGTCCACCCGCCATACAATATCTCCTGCCATTCTTCTAGGCTTATCCTTAGTAGTAATGTCTAGAGTAATGTCTTCCTGTGTTTTGGTCCATCGATATTTGGCATGATCCTTGCCAAGGCAGTTGTTGCCTTTGCTGCCTTCCCAGTTGCATGCTGCAGATGTTGTTTAAGAGTTAGCCTTGCATCTATAGTAATGCCAAGGTATTTAAACTCTGGTTTAAAAACTATAACGTGATCGCCCATGGTTATTTCTGTAGTCTCCATGACTCTCATGGTGCTGATGAGCCCTACAGCCAGTCCTGGACCATACCGATAGCTTCATCGCAGTGATGCTTCAATTCCTCAAGGTGTTTGGTCACTGTGGTCAGCGAAGCCAATTATTTTCCAAAACCTTGGGGTTCTAAGTCTGAGGAAATCATCACTCTATCGTACATTAGGTTCCATAGTAGAGGACCTAGTACTGATCTTTGAGGAACACCGCATGTGACGTTATACTGCCTCATTCCATCATCGGTGTCGTAGTGCAGTATCCTATTTCTAAAATAGCCCATCATTATCTTCTGCAGGTAGTATGGTACTCTCTTGACTGTAAGTGCTCGCAGGATGTTTCTCCTATTTGCGGTGTTGAAGGCATTCCCGACATTCAGCGTGATGATTGCGTAGTTCTATTTACTCCCGGTATCAACAAGACTCTGCTCCTGCACATAAAGCCAAAACAACTCGGCAGGGGCTTAGAATCAATAGTCCTGCTTTTATTCCGAGGGAAACCCAATCCAACAAAAATTTGGAAAGCCTCAGAAGTGCTATAACCACAGCAGCATTCTGTTCTCATACCCCTGGAAATCCTGTGTCTAGCTGTAGGCCAGTGGCCACACCGTTTAAGTTCCTGTGTAAAAGCAAAAGGCTGTCACTTTGAATAAACCACCTCTTTTTGAAATGCTTACTATTTAAGCAAATAAATTTTATATGCGCCAATGGATGTGGTAATCTTCTAAAGATACTAATAGCCCGGGCTACCATCATGCATGATTCGCAAATACTCTGCACACTTTTACCACTCTCCCCGGGGGACTGCCGTTAGGTATTACTTCACGGGGCTGGTTAGCAACTTGTTCTGTTTCATCTGCATTTGCCGTTTCGGCTCTTCTTAGTCTTTCGACTCTTCTCAGCTCATTCTGTACGTTAGTTATGAAGGTACAGGTCTCCAGCCAGTCGTCCTCTGACCTCGTCATATAACTGTGGGCTTGGCAAATTCATTCTTCCCTCTAAAAAGCCCCTGCAGTAGAACTCTGTATGCTCCGCGTCTTCCTCTTCATCTGGACAGAAGGGCGAGCTCTCGTGTTCAAATCTGTGGAGATATTTTCGACAGCCGCCGTGCTCGGACAGGAAGTGCGTAAGGTAGTTGCAGTCCCCTCGTGTTCTCTATGTTCAGGCCTTGATGGTAGGGATCAGCTTTGTGGGTCCATCTGCCTATTGCCGTGTTTCCGATCTGGCTTGCCACAGTGCTATATATATTGCCCTTTCTTCTCGTTTTATCCTCCTGGTAACGTCAGCTTCTTGACGGCTCGCTTAAGGTAAACCCTTTACATCTCTTTGGCGAAAATGTCGATGGGGATCATACCGTTCGGATTTCGGCATCAGCGCCAAACGGGCTGTCAAATTTGGCAGATACATATGTATGTCATTTTTGTTCAGTATACTTTGGCAAATCATCATGAAAGATTCACGCTCCAAAAACGCTTACGTGGCGTGGAAAATTATGTCCAAAATTCGTGTTTTGTTATCCAAACTTATAGAGTGCATTTTTTCGTCCATTTTTTTTTAGTGCAAATAATCGTCCGTCTGAGCAAGCTCTTTGTCGAACCATCGATAAATTAACATTAACGTATAAGCTACTGGATAATACTGGAGTGAGTAGAATCCTAAAGAGGTTCTTGAAACTTCACTACATCCAGAAAAATTCACAGTTTGGTGCGATTTACATGCTGGTGGTATCATCGGTCCTTATTTTTTCAAAAATGAGAGCGAAGCTCGAGTTATGGTCAATGGAGATCGTTACCGAACCATGCTCTACGAAAATTTCTTTCAAAATATGGATGACGTTGATCCGGACGAGAAGTGGTTTCAAAAGGATGGCTCTACGTGCTGTACAGCAACCCAAACCATCGATTTGTCAATCTATCAAATTGAAGATCATGACACCTGAAGGCATTGGTTTATGCGGATAAACCATCAACTATTGATCACGTGGAAGCCAATATGGGACAGGTCCACTTTCGCACTCGTAAAGTTGCAGGAGTACTCGAAGGTCTGAAAATACACTAATCCGCTGGTCCAGATGGTAGCCCCCCCATAGTTCTGAAGAGGTATTTTTCTACGCTGGCAAAACCTCTGCGTAAGCTTTTCTGTCTATCCTACTTTTCAAGGCTATTTCCGAGTAGATGGAAAACAGCATTTGTTTTCGATGGCTTCAAGTCTGCAATTCACCAAATTAATGCTGGTGTTCTCCAAGGCTCTGTTTTGTCTCTGAGTCTCTTTCTTATTTTTATAAATGATCTCTTGTAGTACCCTCATTTTTTCTTATTCGTTCCCTAATTCACGTCCTTTCTCCTCGGCCGTAGAAGAGGAACGGCAACGTATGTTAAACACATTAAATTCCGACTTGGACCTCATAATTAAATGGGGTTCAACCAACAGAGTGGAATTTAATGCTTCCAAAACACAATGCTGTCAGCTCTCTCTCAAGCGAAACCAAAACCCTCAACCATTATCCATGGATGGTACTTGCATCATTGAAACCGAAAGACTTGCCATTCTCGGTATGTGTATTAATAACCATCTTCGATGGAATGATCACATATTCGAGGTCGCCAAAAATGATGCAAAATGTCTAGGACTCCTTAAACGTTGCAAGAAATATTTTACCCCATCTGATCTGGCAGATTCATAATTCATAAGGCATTCATCCGTACTAAGCTGGAATATAACGCCCATATCTGGTCTGGTGCACCCAAGACCGTTCTGCACATTCTTGATAGGGTACAGAATCGCGGGTTAAAACGCGGACAAATGTCTCAAGTCTCTCCCTGATTTATCGCTTTTTTTTTATAAAAATGCTCCAGGGAAATAGCCAGTTGCATTCCTTCCCCTTCAAAATATCAACCGCAATACGCGTCATGCTTCGAATGCACATCAGTTCACCCTTAAGCCCACTTCGGTCGTACTGTCAAATATAGAAACGACGTGAATATGGAATAATCTACCAGGCTCTGTATTTCCCCATCACTACAATCTTCAAACATTCAAAGCCAACGTGCACAGGCTCCTCCTCTGTTCCTCTTCCTCCTTTTCCTAACGGCCGTGCCTTGAAACAGTTTAAGGGTATTCATATCCCCTTCGGCGGGCGCAGATTATAAAAAAAAAATATATTGTAATTGCTATTTACAATGTATAGGCCGGTATTCTTGGTCAAAAATTGGACTGAGAGGATGATCTTTGCAAAACATAGTCCAGATGTTTATACTCGTATGCCTGAAATTGTATTCAAACATTGAATGACATTGAATGAGAAAACAATGAATTTCCGTAGTTTTTCGTCAAGAAAACCATGACGCGCACATGGGAATTATGAGACTTTTAGTGTACTAAAGCTATAACTTATTTATTCCCGGGTTTGACCCCAATTTCGCCCAACATTTCTGAGCTATAGAGCTCAATAGAATCAAACATTTTCAATGGGTATGTCACCATACGAGTAGTATGATACTCACAAATGCTCATTTATTATTTTGATTAAGAGCCAATCCGACGCCGGATCTGTATAGTGGAATTTATTTTTTTTTATTAAACTTTAAGACTTGAAAAGTTGAACTATAACGGAAGTGGTATCAAAATGCACAGACTTATACACCCAATTGATTAAAAATGGCTAACTCAGACACAAAAGAAAATATCCTGCATCGCCCAAAGTCATGTATCCATAACCGAACACAAGAAATCGGCGAACTGGTTCAATTCCTTTTGCGGTTATCTTGATCATAAATTAAAGACGTAATGGTACACAATCGCTGAGCTCTCCAAATACCTTCGACCGCATAAAATAAATCGAAAAAGAACATCAGTTGCCACACCCTCACCTTTTGCCCCGACATTAGATATAATTCGCTTCATTCGACTTCCACTACCGTTGAGGAACCTACACCAGTAGCTTACCAGAGACCAATCTCGTTCCCATTCGATAAGCATGACCACGTTTCACGTTCAAAATATTTTGCTTTTCCATCTTTTGTTTTTTTTTTCAACCGATTTCTACCCACTCCTTAACGAACAAAGAACAAATCGAAAACAAACTCAAGAAGAAAACAGAAAGAAAGCAATCAAATAAAATAAGATTGAGCAAAAACACAAGCAGATACTTGTTAGAAGGGTGAAGTAGATTGAGTTTATGACGGGTATCGGTGGGGTCTGTAAATGGCGCAAAAAACTGCTCTCCTGTGCCGCGCACTTTGCATCTACGAGTATAACTGCGGAACAAGCTCCTTCGTAGTCCATTCGAAATCACTGCAGTAGAAAATTAGAATTTTGTTTCTGTTTCATGCATAAAAATGAGCGAAAATGACTTCGCTATAGGATCGTTGTCTATCCTTGGTAGTTTTTTTTTTTTTTTTTTTTGTATCTTTCGCACTTAATCTAGATACAAGAGCTGCATCTTCTGATGTCCTGTTTGTGAGTATAATGGACTTGAATAGATTTAAAGACGAAAATATTCGCTCCTCGTTGCGGAGTCGAGTTCGTGTCCTTTCGCTAATGCAATTTGCAATCGGTAGACTTTGTATTTGGCACTTAATCATATTTCCTGACAGTGCACATTTTCGAGAGGAGTGTTTTTTAGCCAATAGCTTTTAACACTTCTTTCTATGTGTAGGCTCTGTAAGTGGAATGGAATTTGCAAATGAATCTTGGATGCATTATGTTGGTCCTTATATACTACACATGTCCAGGTGCCCTCATGGTTTATGTTAAGCAGATAAAATAGAATCGATTTGTTTGAATACGCTTGAAATCACTCTATATCCAACTCAGATTCGGTTACATATTCATTTTGTCCCTTAGGATTTTAATTTATGAATAAAATTAAAAGTATTAAAGATTTCAATGAAATTTGTTCACTCTTCTAGATTTTGGACTATGCCCTTATATATGGAATACAAGATGACTGCCACGGGAGTTTTTAGAAAATTCGATTCCTGTGAGGTAATTTTCGATGACTTTTCGGCATATTTTTGGCTGTATTGGAGCCATAACTTCACGGATATTGGTTTTTAAGTGCTCCAAAGTTTGGAGATTGATTGCATACGCTCTATCTATTTGTTTCATTGCATTGTTTCACAAAAAGAAATCCAACGAGATCTGGGGTCGAGTGAATGAAATCCATACGCTATCGAGTGATCGAGTAACTACATTGGGATATCCACATAAGAGTGGTTACGTATCGAGTACACTTTGAAAATTGTACTAGTACAATTCTACTACAATGAATTGGGATGGCTGACAAATGTCAAAAGTATTTATTTTTGTGTGAGGAATAGTTTTGTATTCATCGTCTTCAATTAAAAATTTAATATTAACTTTATTTTTCATCTTCTGATTCAGAGGCTGATCGCTACGAGTGTATTGAACGAAGACGTTTAAGAGATAAAAGCGATCCCTTCTCTTTACAAGACTCAGCGTATGTATACAAAACTATAATTTTTTGAAAATATTTTTCACAACATGCACTTTTGATTGCAGTTCTATCAAACTAGACAGAACAAATAAGAGTGCATTCTTATTTATAATGGAGAAGATATATTTTAGAGTATGCACCTAAACCGCTGTCCCAGCTCATAAAATTTGCCAAAATCTTTTGCAGAAGGTCAATTTTATTTATACTCAACCTGAAATAAATTCCAAATAATAAATTTGAACAAACGCAAAAAATCTCCCAAATGCAATTCAGCTCGTCAGCAAAAACCATATCGAATAAATAAATACACGATCACTGATGACAGAATGCCAAATTTCGATACTCGATACTCGATCTCTTAAGCAGTCATGTCAAATCAACATTTATCAGTCACGTGTTGCTCGATAACTGATGTGGTAATTCGACCCCAGTTCACACGATTTTGGTGGCCAATTGATGTCGCCAAATCCTGAAATTAAACCTTTTGTGCAATATAGCCAAATTTGCCTGTTCTGTGTGGCACGTAGTCCAGTCCTGTTCATACCACATGTCGCTCACATTAATGTCTTCAATGTGAGGCCAAAAAAGGTGGCTATCATGTGACCATAGCGCAGAGAATTCACCATAACAATGGCGCCTTCATCATTTTCAAAAAAAAAAAATAAACGCCATCGATCCACAGCGCATACCAAACTGTCACCCGTGGGGGATGCAATGGCCTCTCAGCAATCGCATTTGGATTCTCAGAATACAAAATTTTGCAATTTTGTATGTTTGCTTAGCCACCGAGTGAGAAATGAGCCTCATCGCTGAAGAAAATTTTGTTTGAAAAATTTTGATTTTCCAGCTATCAATCGGCGTATGTCTTGCACATTCTATAGTCAGCAGGCTTTAGTAGTTGTGTAAGCTAAACCTTATAGCGCTAAAACTGCAAATCTAAACGCAAAATATGCCAAACGGCATAGCGCGGCTTCAACCACTGAGGCACTCAAGCGGCTACGATTATGCTAAGCCTTACAACATCACAAATATTATCTATTTGCTCGAATTTGGTGATTGTGTTTGCTCAGTTGGGCGATTATGATGACCATAATACGCCCTTAAATCGCGATGAACAGATATTACAAAAGTGTCATTTTTGTAGTAAGATGTAACGCATTCAGTTGAGCGATGGTTAAACGATCCATATTGTAAAATGGCAAGCAAGAACTAACTACATGTCACTATGGATGACAGATAGATTTGACAGATGGCAGGGATGTGAAATGTGACTATGTTCCGTTTGCTTTTGAACTTTTTTCATTCTTCTTACCTGCTCTGTTGTTATTGGTAGTTCCTACAATTGGTCTTTTGTTAATTATTATGGGGATATTTTTATATATGCCAAAAAGTCTACAAAAAAATATTTGATTGCCATATTCAGACCACGAACTGTTCTACCAATATCGAAGTGAGTAAGTGGCCAGTGTGTCTTTTATATTCGTTGAGTACCAAATCTTGTTTGATAATGCGAGACATGGTTTTCTGCGATATCTTCATTTCTGATGGCTTTAACAGCCTTGATTGCCTGTGGAGTTCTGACAGTGCTAGAGTGTCTAGATCTTTGACGGTCAGTTACTCCAACAGTGTCCTCAACCAATTTAATAATTCGATACACAAAATTTCGGGTGATTCCAAGCGGTCTCAAGGTCCGGAAAATATCGCCTCTTTCCATATTACACTTGTGAAGGCCAATTACTACAACATGGTTTCCAATATCGTCCCGCTCCATATTCACAAATGATTTTTGTGTAAATCTTTCTGCGTATTAGCTTAGTATAAATGTTACTCATTGAATACCTGTCAATATAGAATGGATGCATTCAATACTAGTTTCACGATGAGTGCGTTTAAACGTGTACCAGTATTTATGACATGATGAACAGCTCCAATTCGCCTGACCTACGATTAAATACTGACTTGAAACATGTCTTATCGATTGCACCGTCGTTCTTGAATTGAATAAATTAATGTGAGGGGAGAAAGGCTAGTTCGTATCAAAAGCAATCAGATAAAACTATCTTCCTTACTCGTAGAAATATTGAGAAGGACTTCCATTTCAGCTCTCTCTTTCTCTAAATATCTTAATTTTGATCAAAACTGTTTTTAAGCAGCGGAGGTATCCAAACCAATGCTATATAGTGAAGTCTCATTGTCATTTGCCTATATTGTGTGGCTCGTAGCCCCATCCTGTTGGAACCACGTAAATAAGTTGGTTATCATTTGACCATGGCGCCTTCGTCGTTGCAAAAAAAAATAAAAAAAATATGGCCCGATCACGCCGCCGGTCCACAGCGCACACCAAACTGTCATCCGTGGTGGATACAATGATCTCTCAACGATCACATTTGGATTCTCAGAACCCCAAATTCTGCATTTTTATTTGTATACGTAGCCGCTTCATCACCGAAGAAGATTTTGTTCGAAAAACAGGCTTCAACTTGTTGTACACTATTTTTGTAGTAAGATGCAACTATTTTAATGCGTTTGTAAAATGGGAGGGCAAGAACTAACTACTTGTCACAATGGATGACAGATAGATTTGACAGATGCTATATGGTGGTGCTGTGAATATTTCATAGGTCACTTCAATTTTATTATAATGTTGGCATATGACGTATTTAACCTCAATGACCTCATTCAAATCTTTTAGAAAGCCTTAAAGTGTTCACAAGTTTCAAGGAAAAACATTGAACTTGTCGTTAAAACGTCATCCGAAGGTTAAAATTATTATAAGCATTTGAAAATATGTAGGTAGCCCTTCTATATATGAGACTATTTCAAAAGATTTGATGAAACGCAGAAAATTTATTAAATTAATATATCACATTAATTAGTGTTAATTATTGTATTTAATAAACAATGTTCTTTATACGCAAACGTAAAAAAATGAAGTTATATCTCAGTGCGACATGCATCAGTTCAAGTGTAGGATTATTTGAAATATGAGTATTTTAGGGAAAACCATAAAAAAAACACACTCGATTGACAAAATACTGAGAAAAAAACTTAAACCCTCACCTTCGAACGATCTGTATAAATAATGTTCCAACACTATGAAATGTCGACACAGAATTTCGAGAAATTTGTTGAATAGTTTGAAGTCTGTAAATTTTAATAGAAGATTTGTTTTTATAGTTTTTCAAAAAACCAAAAATAAATGAATCCGAAATTACCAAGCAAAATTATAATTACATTTTTTTAATAACTAATATTTTTATAGCCACTGCTTGAGGCCTATAAACAATTTTCTGCTTATCTAGGATCAGTGACTTGTAGTAAAACTTGACGTGGGGGAAACATCTTATCAGGCACGCTTTACAATCGTAGCCTATTTAGAAAAAAAAAAAAGCTAAGTGACAAGGACACCGGTATTTTTAGAGAAGACAACTCTTATCGATTGGTTTTATTTTTAATGAATCTCTTACAATTCGCTTCTTTTTTTTTGAGGATAAGTGTGTTCGGACGTCGTTTGGGATTAATCAGTACTCAGATACAATGTACATTTGTAAACATTAAGTCTTTAGTTGGACGGATTTTGATGACCGAATTAGATTTCGCTTTATGGATTTTAATAGAACCCATGATTTTGCATAAGATACTTTAAGAGTTTAATACACGAGGAAATTAATTGAGTAGCATTCATCAAGTTGTAAGTTTTAAGTTATAATGCTCCCAATGTTTATGCTTACTTTTGAGCTCAATGAAGATATCAAATAGATCTATGAAATTAAAGATATTCTGGGAAAGAAAGATGAGATTGATACCTTAAGGGAATGAAAGCTAGTTCCACAATGCAAAAATTGTCAAAAGTGTGGACATACGCATAAATTCTGTACTCGTAATTCTAACCCAAGATGCGTTAGATGCGCAGGAAATTATCATACTAAAGATTGTATGAAAAAATGGAGGAACCACCAAAATATAGGATAGGAATAAAACCCCTGATCTTGTCGACTTTTTCCTAACAAAGAATATCTCGTCAAATAATATAATAGTACAAGAAGGGCCAGTACTTCTTACACAGTCCTAAATTAGTTAATAGCCTGACTGACTGGAACTATTTCAGACAGAATTTGGAGGAAAGTATTCAGCTATCAGAATCTATTGAAAGTGAAGAGCAATTAGAAGATGCTGTGTAGACATTAACACTGAATGTCCAAAAAGATGCATGGGTTACAAATCCTAAGACAAAGTTAAAAGCAAATCAAAACTCCTATCCTAAAGAAAGACAATGCATTTTTTGGGACTGCGGCTGATTTGAAATTGGCGTCATGAGAGATGGTTTAAGTAAGCGTTACTGGACCTTCGTTAATAGCAAGAAAAATCCAAATTGTATTCCGAATAGCATGCATTTTGAAGGTGTCATATCATCTGATATTCCAAAAATATGCAATTTATTTGCGAAACATTTTCAATCGGTTTATTCTCAAAGATTAGGTAATGTTCCTATAGCAAATGAGTGTTTTCAGAGCTCGATAAACTTAAGTAGCTTTCATCTATCAATTTCCGAAATTGAACTGGCACTATCGAAATAAGATTCTGATAATCAACCAGGTGTTGATGGTATTCCTACAATTATCCTAAAGTGATGTGCTAATGCATTTGCTGTACCTCTGCATATAATCTTCAATCGCTCTCTAGAGAACGGTGATTTTCTTCATGAGTGCTTCATTTATAACACCTATATATAAATGTGGACCCAAACAGGAAGTTACAAATTATCGTCCAATCTGTAAAATTGCAAGTATTCCGAAAGATTTTGAGAAACTAAACCTAAAAGGATTAATTTCTTCCTATCAGCATGGTTTCGTTTCAGGTAGATCTACTGTAACTAATCTTCCTAATTTCTGTACTTATGTTCTAAATAACTTAGAAAAGGGGCTCAGTGTGATGTTTTCCAAAGCATTTGATCGGGTTAACTTTTTAAACTAAATAAATTGGGATTTCACTCAAACCTATTAAAATGGTTTAGTTCTTACCTTCGAAGTCGAACCCAGTATGTTCGTATTAACGATATTTTATCTGTTCCTGTTAAAGTAACTTCTGGAGTACCTCATGGTAGTCACCTTGGTCCCTTGTTTTCCTTATTGTTTGGTAATGGCATTCCAAATGTTATTTTTAATTGTCAGTGCGTTATGTTTGCTGATGATTTAAAAATCTTTCGATGTACAAGGTCTGCTCATGAGTCTGTATTACTACAAGGTGATCTCGATATGTTGACAGATTGGTGCAAGGTAAACCTCCTCGAACTCATCTAAATGTCAAAGTCTTAGCTTCTATCGCAACCATTCACCAATTTACTACATCTATAAGATTGATAACATTTCGTTATCTAAAATATCCTCTAAAAAAGATTTGGGTGTGGTTTTTGAACAATCTCTTAATTTTTCAGGACACATAGACTTTTTAGTTTCGAAATGTAATTTTTTATTTGGTTTTATTTTGAGAAATTCAAAGGATTTTTCAGATCCCCACACTCTCAAATATCTTATATTTTGTGCCTACGTTAGGACCTCTTTGGAATAATACAGTATTGTATGGAACCCATTCTATGTAGTGTACTCTAATAGATTCGAGAGGATTCAACGAAACTCCATTGGAATATTGATCTACCTTCTTATGATACACGATGCAAGCTAATAGGAATGCTACCTCTTAATATTCGAAGGAAATATTATTGTGTTATGTTTATTAGAGATTTATTGTCTAATCGTATCGATTGTTCTTTTCTCTTATCTCAAATTGGTATTTGTGCTCCTATAGGATCTTTACGGATTCCTACTCTATTCTTTGTACCTCGTCACAGAGTGAATCATGGACTTAATAAACCATTGTGTAGGTGCTTAAGAGAAGCTAATTCCGTTTGTAATTCAATTGATCTTTCATCTCCATTAAGTAAAGGCACTTTTAAGTGTCAATTATTACTAGTTTTAAGTATTGTAATATGCGAGCTACGGCACGATTAGATAAAAAGATATTCTGTGAAATTATTTCTTTATTTTCTAGTCTATAGAACAATTCAAGTTCACACTATACTATTCTTCGCAAACTCCTTCCTTACAAGGTCTCTTTCTTCTCTAATCACTTTATCTTATTTCAATTACTTAATTCACAAATCCAAACGAATTACTTCTTCTTGTTAACTCTCAACTTTCAATTTATCACAAAATTACAACTTCGGCTGTTATCACTTTTCCAATCTCCTCGTGCGGTTCAAACCCAACTGCCTTATCTCGATCGCCATCTGTCCTTATATAGCAGCATTTCTGATAACCAGAAACTTCTAGCAAATTTTTCGACCACTGGAACAAGAAAATTCTGAGTAATAATTCCAAGATGACAATAATTTCTTGCGGTTATAATTCTCTCTTAATTCCGTAACGTTGTCTTAAATATTATCCGTCTCTTATCGTGGACACGAACTGTGGACACAAACTGCGGACACGAACCTCGAATGAAAAGACACTTCGGAACGAAATTATGCCAGAATGAAAAGACACTTCGGAATGTGTTGCATAGTTGTTGGTGCGTAGTTATTATGCTACATTATGTTACAGTATCTTGGGTGAAGATTTTTAAGTTTTATTAAGGATTGTTAAGTCAGTAATCGACTATAGAGCACTTATGTATCCCTGTTTGATGAAACGAAATAAATAAATAAATAAATAAATAAATATTGTGGAGCTACTTATCTGTTCCACCTCTTCCAGTAACTTGGCAGTCACAATAAATGCGTTGCCATCGGTTAATCCTTTAATTTGTATCTCCTTATATATTGTGAGGCATAAGACCCTATCGTACATGATGTTCCAGAGTAGTGGACCTAGCACTGAGCCCTGGGGCACTCCACCGGTTATCTTGTACTCTTTGAGTCCACCATCTGTATGTCAGATTAATACTCTACGCCTGAAGTAACAAGTCACTATTTTGATGAGATAAGCCTGCAGAATAGTCTCCAGTTTGCAGTGTTGAATGGGTTCTTGATTCTCGAGAGTTATCGCTATACAGTATTTCTTCGTACCACCGTTTCATATCTTTCCTTCTATCGCTTTTTATGCAGTTTTCTATTATTGAGCTTGCATTCCGGAAGCCATATTGGCGTTCTGCATACCTACACACCAATACACTACATACCTAAACACGATACATCTGAAATAGCCTTTTTACGTTCACTATCAACCACACAGGCAACAAAAAATTGTAAAAATGCTCCAAAATATGTATGAAAAAAGCACAGTAATTTCACCAATTTCATTGATTTTCAAAGCTTAATATTTAAAAAATTAGACAGAATTTCAAAATTCGCATTGGAGACCTGTTCATTACATTTCTACTAAGCTCAAGATCGCCTTATGTTTACATAATTTTCCCGTAGAAAACTGGGCAACCGATTTCCTCGAATTTTTCATACTGGCTTCATTTTGTAAAATGGCAAGCCAAGAACTAACTACATGTCACTAAGGATGGCAGATAGATTTGACAGATGGCATATAGCAGGGATGTGAAATCCCAACCTGGAAATTGGGTAGGTACAGTTGTACCAGTATGTGACTATGTGCAAAAATATATAATTATGACACTTTTTGATTTTCAACTTACCTGCTCTGTTGTTATTGGTAGTTCCTACATTTAGTTTTTATCTTTTGTTAATTATTATGGGGATATTTTTTTGATGCCAAAAAGTCTCCCAAAAAATAGTTGACTATTGTATTACGCTATGTAGGTAACTTATTGTGGAGCTACTTATCTGTTCCACCTCTTGCAGTAACTTGACAGTCACAGTAAATGCGTTGTCATCGGTGAAACCTATCATTTTTGTCTCCTCATATATTGGGAGGCATAAGACCTTATCGTACACGATATTCCAGAGTAGTGGACCTAGCAGTGATGTCTGTGATACTCTACTGGGCACCAATATGGGCTGAAGCCATGAAAGTTAAATCCAGTAGGCTTAAAATTAAATCGACATATCGACTCTGCGCAATTAGAGTGCATTTTGCACAATATCTGAGCCAATGCTATCGCAGGATTACTCCCAATTGACATACTGATTGAGGAATTGTAATAAACATATGGAACTAAGAATCAGAAGCCTGTGTTAATCGACAACGAATCGAACCCATCAGAGAGAGCAATCAGCATGGCAAAATGGCAACAACGATGGAGCGCATCAAGTAAAGGTTGATCGACCTATCGTCTTATACCACTTCTTGAGACATGGACAAGTTGGAAACATGGTCAAGTTGATTTCTATATAATGCAACTACTAAGTAGGCGTATATGTTTTCGAACTTATCTTTACAGATTTCAGCATGGCAATTCCCCCTCTTGTGCGTACTGCGTCCAAACTGCGGAAGATGCGGAGCATGTGTACTTCCACTGTCCGCGATTCGAAACCGAGAGGCCAACACTAAGGAATAAACTGGGAGAAATACCAATCCCCGAGAATATAGCACAAAACATGACACAATCACAGGAGATGTGGAGTGCTGTAAGTGACTTTGCAAAAGAAATTATGATACAACGAGAAAGGCGCCAGAGTGGAGAAAACTCTATAAGAATGTGAGCACACATCCAATACAAAATGACAGATAAGGAAAGCCGAAATCCCACCCTGTGAAGAAAGTCTATGGCGGTACCGCAGGGAACAGGGGAGAGGAAGGGAGGTGGTTTTAATCTGTAGAAATCCGACACGCTGTTGAACCGATTATTTCTAAAGAGTTTTTTGAATATTCTCACCTTCTATAAAAAAATTAAAAAAAAAACGAAAAAAAGTAGCAGACCTAGCACTGAGCCCTGGGGCACTCTGGCGGTGATCTTATACTCTTTGAGTTCACTATCTGTATCGTAGATTAAGATTCTATGCCTGAAGTAACAAGTCACTATTTTGATGAGATAAGTCTGTAGAATAAACTCCAGGTTGCAGTGTTGAATACGTTCTTGATATCGAGGGTTATCACTGTAATTTCACCAATTTCATTGCTTTTCAAAGCTAATATTTCAAAAACAAGACAGAATTTCAAAATTCAACCACATTGAAGACCTGTTAATTACATTTCTACTTAGCTCAATTTCCTCGAATTTTTCATACTGACTTCATTTTTTGGGAAACCGTTTCGACAATTTTCGAGTTTTGTTCAATTTCTGGGCATTCATTTCCCTTAAGGAAATTTTGATGAAATAGAAGCAAAATTCCGCAACGCAAAGGAACTTGATCCAAGACAGAATAAGGACCGAGAGCAGATAAGAACAAACTCTAAAGCCCTAAAAAGAGATACGCACAACATCCAATTAAATTTGTTATGAAACCCCTAAAATATACTAACTACTGTTGTGAGATATCGCCTAAAAGATTTATAAAACCTGCTATTCAAAACCAATACATCTTCATATATAAGTCAATATGTTCTTATTAACTACCCATTCACAAACCAGACAATCACGCAAGAAACTATCTGAAGCATTTTGTTAAAGCTTATTAATAATCCACCGTACAGTTTGAGAACTTCTGGAATCAGCAATCTGCCCGGAAGTATGCAAGAGAGCACGACCTGGTAACTATCAGAAATACTTTATACTTGTTCACACACAAACTACCTACATATGAGTTACGGTGACGATCGCGAGTTATTGAACTGCCTTCGCCTATCGATTTCATAAAGAATTTTATCATCAGCAACGCAGGTAGTGATAAGATTTGCCCATTGCAAATGGAAACAAGCACAAAATTTGTCGACCTTGCGGAGGACAGAAACGAATGCTAAATAAAAACCATTATGTGGTGGTTCTATGCATTTTAAAATACATTATTTAGGATTGTTTTGTTTGGATAACATAACACTGGTCAAATGACTCTTTTCGCCAAGAAAAAAAAAAATGTAATCCGAATTTTATTTATTTTTTCATCAACAAGCCTAGCTTAACAGATTACGAAATATTGATACTTAAAGTAAGAAGTAGAGAAAAGAGGTACAAATGAACAAAGTTTAGTGAAAAAAAAAAAAATGTGGCCAAAACTAAAGCATGAAATGACCTCACTTTGGAAAAACGCTAAAAGACTATGAAAAACCTATGATAATTTTATAGTTTTTATTTTTATTAAATGACAATATATTAGTCTTCAATTAACAATTATTAATTTTACTATACCGCTTAACATATTAAAAAAACAACAAAATAATTCAAGACATGTTAAAAATAGCTGGACAAAACTAAAGCACATGCACCCTATTTCGTTCGTAGTTAGTAAATTTTACCGTTTATTTTCAATATACTGAAAAGTTTACTGTTTTTATTCTCAAGAAAGTTCTAAAAAATGAGAAAGAGAACTAGTTGTGTATCGTCGGCGTCTTAGATTAAAGTTTATAATAATTAAAATAAAAAAGTGATAAAATGGCTCGAAATAAATATTCTAATGAAGTAAAAGAAAAAATAGTGTCTGAATTTAATAACGGTGAAATAGTAACATTTATTGTCAATAAATTTGGTATAAGCCATACGTGATTTCACGAATAATATCTCGATTTCGTGCTCGGGGAAATGTTTAAACGGTTCATAGTGGCGGTAGACCCCGAATAACCAGCAGTCGCTGTAATAAAAGAATCATCAGACTTATCAAAAAGGACCCCTTCATATCATCAAGAAGTATGCTAAATGAATTAGGCCTAGAGACATCAAGCAGGACCATCCGGCGAAGAGCTGTTGATAGTGGCTTGCTATCTTATCGTGCAATAAAAAAGCCATTCATTTCCCAAAAAAATCGACGTGCAAGACTGGAGTTACCAAGGGAGCACTTAGACTGGACTGTGGCAAAGTGGAAAACAGTACTCTTTTCTGACGAGTCGAAATTTAATTTGAAGGGATCTAACGGAGTCCGTACGGTACGAAGACCGAACGTCTAAACCCCCGATTTACCTAGGGCACAGTCAAGCATGGTGGTGGCAATATTCCAGTCAAGGAGTTGGGCAATTCACAAGATTAGTGGTATAATGGATCGTTTCATGTACCTGGAGATTCTTCAAAATGTCATGCTTCCTCATGCTGAGGAAAATATGCCGTTGCGATGGATCTTCCAACATGACAATGATCCTAAACATACCGCTAAACTTGTGCAGGATTGGCTTAACGAAAGCGGTATTGCTGTTATGAAATGGCCAGCACAATCCCCTGATCTCAACCCCATAGAGAATCTATGGGAAACTGTAGATCAGAGGATTGTTTGCACGAAATGCAATAATTTAGAGTCCTTGCTTCACCAAACGGAAATTGCCTGGAATAACATCCCCATGCATATAATTGACAACCTCATTTCCTCCATGCCTCGATGATGTGCTGCCGTAATATAAAATAATGGTTACGCAACGAAATATTTGCATTAAGAATTTTTTTTTTTTTTTTTTTTATTCATGAATTCAAAAATGTGCTTTAGTTTTGTCCAGCTATTTTTAACATGTCTTGAATTATTTTGTTGTTTTTTAATATGTTAAGAGGTATAGTAAAATTAATAACTGTTAATTGAAGACTAATATATTGTCATTTAACAAAAATAAAAACTATAAAACTATCATAGTTTTTTTTTATGGTTTTTAGTATTTTTCCAAAGTGAGGTTATTTCGTGCTTTAGTTTTGGCCAACACTGTATATATATATATATATGTATATTGAAATGAATGAATGATGAAATTAAAGTAAAGTTGAAAGTAGGAAATTAATTTTTAAACAAATTTAAAGCAATGTTTTTAAAACACTCCCTAGAAATATCAAATCAACATACGAGTATATATGTACATGTTTCGTTGAAAGACTTAAGAGCTCTTCAAATTGGCTCATTTTGGCCATAATTTGTACTATGCGCCGATTGAAAAAATAAATATCATTCTCTTAACAACCGTTCCGGATCATACATATATTGGTAACATAGATAATACAGGATTTTCCAATATGGACTTCCGAACTTTGACAGTTGATAGCGGCCATATTGTTGAAGCTACATCTGTCAAATTGGCTGTCATTTATTCAGTCTGTTTTGCCAAATCACCATGGATGTATATAGCGTTCAACAACACGTGCAAATAATAAAATTGTTTTATCAAAATGGGTTTTCTGTTTGGGCAACGTTCCGCGCCCTTCGCCCATTTTACGGTCGCCATACTCGTCCTTCGCAGTGTGGTGGATAAATTTGAGTCCACTGGTTCAGTAAACGATCAACGAACACCCATACATTGACGAAGCGCAAGATCTGCCGAAAACATCGCCGCTGTCCGTTTGCTGGAGAATGCGAAGCAGTCGATTTCGCGTCGCTCACAAGAACTCGGTCTTTCGCAGACCACATCTTGGCGAATTTTGCATCGCAACTTGGGCCTGCATCCGTACAAAATTCAACTGACCCAGAAGCTGAAGGTAAACGACCATAGACAACGACGTGTGTTCGCTGAATGGACTCTGGATTGGAAATTCTGCACGAACGATTCGAGGGCATGATCATCTCACGTGGAAGTGATGTGAACTGACCACCGAGATCGTGCGATTTGACCCCATTAGACTTTTTCTTGTGGGGTTTTCTGAAGTCGCAGGTCTATGCGAATAAGCCACAAACCATAGCGGCCCTCAAAGCCAACATAACCCATGCCATCGGTCAAATTAAGGCCTGATTTATGCGCCAGAGTCATGGAAAATTGGACATTTCGGATGCGCGCCACTCAGAGAAGCAGTGGCGGGCATTTGAACGATGTTATATTCCATACATAATGGCATCAATAGGCCTTTCAAACGAATAAAAAATTTCGATGATATCTCCACACACTTTGTTTAATTTAAATTTAAAGATAGGAAGCGCTTAATCAAAGACCCTTTAGAACAAGACTATTGATGCGGTAACACAGAACGTCTCTTACAAACATGATGTCGTGTCTTGCATTAAGAGTCAATATATCTAGTAATGAGCATCTTACATTGTAAGATGGTTCATAATTCCAACTCATATAAGATGCATTTTGTAAAGCGCCTTTGCACAACACGATCGGAATAAATCGTCAGATAAATTGGGTTCCAAAAAACATCGGCATATTCAAGTATCGACCTAACCCTGGGCGATAAAAAGCGATACGAGAGTATAAGGATCGGCAAAATCTTTTCAGTTCCTTTTAATAGACCCAACTAGTGAATTGGCATTCGATACTATGTAATGCATGTAGGAAGTAAAAGTAAGTTTTATGTCAATAATGATACCAAGATCTTTCACTCTACTAAATCTTTCTAAGGACGTATCTTCAATACAGAAGTTATAAGAATACTGTACCCAAGCATTTTCTAACATTTAACCTTAATCAATTAGCTACACACCAGTTAGATAGATTGTTAAGGTCTGCTTGAATCATATTATCTTTAAAATTATTTTGATATCGTCGGCATATATTAAGCAATAACAAAATTTAATGTTTTGAACTATGTCATCAATAAAAATAATGAAATGACAACCTTGTGGAACTCCAAAAATACAAGAGGTAATTCTTGAACAACATTTATTTTTGGACCCTTCCAACCAAACAAAGCGATGAGATCCACTTCAGAATTGTCGAGTGAATTCCAAATTTATTCAGCTTCGTTAGCAACTACTCGTACTTATGATTAATAGAGTCAAAAGCTTTCTTAAAGTCTGTATAGATGGCGTCAACCTGTAAAGTGCACCAAGTTAGATGTTGTCGAAGAGAAGATGGATACCAGAATACAACTACCCTCATATGAATGGTGTCGAGCTGATACCTCAGGTAACTGCAAAATATCTAATATTGGATTGCAAATTATACTGGAAAGCTAACATTACATGCAGGAGAGCCTTCGGGAAATCTTGGGATTTTAAGCCTAAAGTGGTGCCACTGGCTTTACACTGCGGTTGAAAGACCCATTTTGACCTATGGTTCTATTGTCTGGTGGAAAGCGCTCGAGAAGAAATACCAACTTGAAAGCGTTACAAAGATTCAACGGGCAGGCTGTCTGGGGGTAACGGGATCGATGAGATCAACACCGACAGCAGTTCTGGAATCTTCTTCCACTTGGCATATATTGCGGGAACACGGCAGCCAAAACTGCACTAAGACTAAGGGAAGCCGGTCTATGATTAGCTAAATCCTACGGTCATGCCTCAATTCTAAACCGATGCAATACATTGAGACTCCGGACGGAAACGGACTACATCATCCCCATTCCAAGCTGCAACCGAAAGTTCTCTATTACAATTCCAAGCAGGGAGGAATGGAATGAGGGAATAGTCTGTTGCGAGATTGAACTGGCAATCTTTACCGACGGATCCAAAAAGACTGCCGATGGTTGCAGTGTCTTCCAAGCCGAATTTACTGCAATAAAACAAGCTGTGGATATGATGATTGAGGAAGATATTTCAGGGCAAATAATCAGCATCTATGTTGACAGCCAAGCGGCCATTAAGGCGTTAGAGTCATCATCACTAAGAAAAATTTTCGTAAAATTTTTAAAAAAAAACAAACGACTGTATGTTACCTCAGTGGCCAACACGGTGACCTGTACTGGGTACGGGGCCACATGGATATCTCCGGTAATGAAAAAGCGAACGAACTAGCCACAATAGATACACTTATAAGCTCTTCGTGGGCCCTTTCCGAAGCTTGTGTACCGCTTAGCATGCTGTACAGGGAGATAGACATCGAGTCTTATGAGGAAGCTAATGAACGCTGGTGTCGAGTAGGTATATGCGCTACAGGCAAATCATTATGGTCAGTCTACGAAAACAAGAGATCTATCAATCTTATAAAACTAAGTCGAAGGGATATCCGCATAGCTGTTGGTATCGTGACGGGACACTGTATGATAGGCAATAGCACAGCACGGCTAGGGTAGGAGCTGCTGTAGGAGCTGCAGGGTCAACAAGGGCACCCAGTTACCTAACCTAACCTAACCTAGATGTTGTCGAACAACCCGGAATAAAACCATGCTGAAACTCAGATAAGATAAGCTTAGGTGTAGCAAATAGTTTGCAAATTCCTCTGTAGTTTTCAACATTGTTCTTGGAATCAGACTTGAAAATAGACACAAAGGCAATCTTTTAATCGTCAAGGAAAACACCGGACAATAGCGAACTATTAAATACTTTAAGCAAAGATTTGCGGATGGAACTACCGCAGTTTTATATGATTATTGAAGGAATACCACGAACACCTGGCTTAGGTTTAAGGCGAATAAAGGCAGCTTCAAAATCGTAACCCTCCAAAACTAATTGACCGAAACTAACTTTAGACATTAAACATGATTCAATGCTTGAAGGTGCAGTTGAAGGAGAAAAAATTGACTCAAAGAAATTAGGGACATAGTTCAGCTGATATTTGTACATCATTGGATACAGAGGTTTTATAAATCATTAGTTTTGGCAATCGAATAGAGCATCTTTTATGGTTTTTAAGGATCAAAAAGAATTGGAATCAACATTTCACCCTTCGCTGACTATCGTCCACTTTAAGCTGATTTGAGCAACTTTTCAGCCTGGTGCCAAATACGAGTAAATTTCTTTCAACTTTTTGTGTGCAACTGCCAAGCCATTACATATATTCGTAAGCGCCTTCCACCAGTCCCTAGATGCTATCTGATCTGCGACGAGCCTGTCTCTTCCGTATCTTTATTGCGTGATTTGGATGTAAACTGTGATAGAGAACTAAATGTTAGCTGTCATATTGATAACGTTATTAGCAGAGCTAGCTCCGCGCTTAGTTTTGTGAAATGCTGGTCTTAGGAATTCCCCAACCCTTATATCACAAAATATCTCTTTTCACATTTGTTAGGCCAGTTCTTGAATATGCTAGCCAAATGTGGTTGCCCTATCACCCATTCCTTTAAAATTGAATCTATTCAACACAGATTCATCAGTTTTGCTCTACGCGTTAGGTTATATCTTCCTCGGCTCGACAGATATAACCTATCCGCCTGTGAGGATCGTTTAAAATTAATAAACGTACAATCATTCGAAAAACACTGTAAAGTTGCCGACATCCTATTTGTACATCAGCTATTAGCAGGAAACAACGACAGCCCCGCCCTCCTACAAATTAGATCCTTCAAGTCAAATCCTCAATCCCGACAATCAACGACTGGATAGAGCGTAATTACGGAGAGCTAAATTTCTACATGACTCAAATGCCAAGTGGGAATGGATGCGTTCGTACCTACTTACATAAGTTTAAACTCGACAACACACCCAATTGATCGTACTGCAAGGGAAGACAAGAAGACATTGAGCATTCGATTCCAGCTTTAGAGAGAAATCCTACAAAGGAAACTGGAAGAAATACCAAATCCTTACTACAGTCGCAAGCAAAATAGGATGCAGTAGATACCTACACAAAATACACCTCGAAAGAACTTAGACGACTGGAGCGGGAAAGAAGGCGAGATGGAGAAAGGAAAATGATAGTCCAAGAAACTGGCCACGTAGAAGAAAGTAAGAATTGCTAAATCCTGCCCCGCGAAGGAATACCTGGAGATGGTACCGCGGGGTATAAAAAAAAAGTTATAAATGGGAGGTGGTTTTAGTCAGTAGAAATCTAGCATAACCATGATGAAATCGTTAGTATCTTTTTGAAGATTTCCCCGTCCAAAAAAAGGCAAACCCTCTCAATCTGAAATCCGTATCCCTCTTCTGCCTTAACTTTCACCACACCAACTAGGACTGTAACGGACATATGTCTAGAATGCTAAGCATGCCCAACGGTACAAGCTCCTTCGATTTTCAGTGCAGCATTATTGCCACTTCCTCCCCTCTCCACCATAGTGTCTCAGGTTACGTTAGGTTGTACTAAGTTTAAATAAATAAATAAAAATAAATGTCATCTGAAGCAAATTTTTCTGCAAAAGTAGCTGAAGGAGTTCTGTATAGCAGAATGCAACGTAAGAAAGCACATTATGTATTCACAAGGCATAAAGGATACCTTAATAAAGAGGTGTGTTTTCGGTAGTACGTAATTTAAGATTCAAATTCAATTTAACAAAAATCAAAAGCCCACATTTTTCCTCAATCTAGCCCCGAGGTCAGAAAAATATTATTAACATCTCTAGCCGCCATCTTAGACTATCGCACGTGTAGCCACAGATAGCGCATATTTTACAGAACCACTAGTTGTAGCACTTGGTGCTATGAGCTATGTGCATAGACCGCTTTATTAGTAAATTTGGTATCAAATTTTCATTCTTATCAACATCATCGAGCTCAAACCAGCGAATTTGAATGACGTCGTATCAGTGAACGTTGGCAGGCAAAGATACAATAACTTCCAATTTCATTCTCGAATATCCTTGCACTCATGTATCGAAATGTATCCTCTGCACCTATCTAACCTGAGCTGAAGGTAACCAGAATGCTGGCACGCAGTATTAGATAGTATCAGCAAAATCGCTGCATCACTGCAATATGAACACGTATCCATTTGGACATATAACAGTGACTCATTACAGGAGGCTATGATTTTGATGATACTCATATGGTCAGTGTATCCACTATAAGAGAAAGGTTACTGTTATAACATCGCAAATCCCTTATTTGTATGTCAGTAATATTGAACCGAATTTGCCGGTGCGAATCCATATTTTGTTCATCCTTTTCCTGCTTTATTACGTGGAAATAAGATCTAATGACAAATCCCGTCATCGGATGGTTAAAGCATTATACAAACACATTAGTAAGCAATGATGCATAGTAAGAGCGTTGCGAAGAAAAAATGTTATGGTGGACCGATTCGATATTACCCCTAATGGACGTCATTTATTGATGGCTAAACTTCTACACTGCGAGGCGAAAAAGTTTTGCCAAAATGGGAAATGCTTTTTCCTTCTGACAGTAATATCGTGTGTGTAATTCGGGAAAAATCTGTTGATTTATTAAAAGCCGATGATTATCGTTTTTGCGTGACTTTGAGATATGAATACATACATGAATGTGTGAAGACGAAGAGATGATAACTTCACTGGTAATATGTGTTAGCCTTATCATAAAAATGTGTTTCTCCGGGTAGGCTATTACCTTCAAAAAGCTTGTGGATAGGCATTAGTTGAATGAAACATCAGAAATTTACTAATAAATTCTTGGTTACTCGTATCATACAAAATATCTTTGGGTACTATCTGAAAATATTAACGAATAATATTTGTTTCCCTTACACGGGTATGGTTGGTATGTTTCGCTGTTTTTATTTGGGTGTCGATGAATTCTTCACTCGCGTTATGCCAATAAGTACCTATGAGCGTAAACCTTTCTTTTCAAAAACAATGAAACAGGAATCAACATTTAATATGGAACAAAAGTCGTAAGTTCGTCTCCCCTATTTTAGTAAAAATGTGGCGAACTTTTTTTTTTAATACAGGGTGTCTCAGAAGAAAGTTTATATTTAGTGTAAGTAAAAGTAATTCATCTATTGAAAAAATATTTATTAATTATTAAAGTACACAATTTGAAGAAGATTTAAAAATAATATCGTGAACTCTCGCTTTCGCGGCACTCATTTAGTCGAACAGTAAAATTTCTTATGACGGCCCGACTGCCATTTCGTGATGAATATTTTCTTTCAAATGCGCCAGGGAAGTCGGTTTACCGGCGTAAACTTTAGATTTGAGATAACCCCACAGGAAAAGTCCATAGGTGTTAAATTAGGGACTTCTTCCGAAAATAAGATGTTGGTAAACTTTGAAAAGCGCTCAATTGCCTGGTTTACGAAGTCAAGCCTCTGAGTGGCGTCCAGGGGCTTTAATTTTTGCACCAATTGAATTTTATAGGGGTGCAGCTTTAGGTGTTTGTGCAAAATATGGTGTAATGATGATCTATGCACATTTAAAGCACTTGCGCACTTACGAATTGAAAGGTGCGGATCGTCAAACAAACAGACTGATTAACACTCTCCACGTTTTCTACCATTCTTGATGGTCTTGGTCGATCGGATTTTAGTTTTCTAGTATTATACCGGTTTCTTAACATTCTTTGACCCATTTTCGATGAGAGGTATGCTTGGTGCATCATTGAAGTGGCGAAAACCTCGAATTTTGCAGAATCTTCTACGCGCTACAGTCGTCGAATCACCGCTTTTGTAAAATTCTCGCACGCACAACGCGCGGTCCACTCCCGAGAAATGCTTCATAGCGACTAAATTCTCTAGAGTCAGGCTACTGATTGACATGCCCCCCGCTCCCCTCGAATTCGTTGTAGTCACGCAGTATGCTAAACAAATATGAACTTTCTTTTGAGACACCTTGTATATTCTGCTCGATTTGGTAACCTTATTTGTCCTTGGATTCTGTTTGTGGGTCGTCTGTGTGTGAGAGGTTAGAACGAAGAGAACGAGTGGTATGAAGAGAGTGGGATCGACTCGGTAGAAATGCCAGAAATTAAGTTTGAAGTAAAACCATGCAGCTGGTTATTCTGGAGTCGGAGATGCAGACACATAGACACAATTTCGAGACCCACTTCTACGAGAATGATATTTCAGTAATTGTTAATCAATATTAATCAAATAGCTTTTCAATATCGGAAATATTGTTGCCCGGGGTTTTATAGTATTGGTATATTATATCAGGAAAATATTTCCAAAATTGGTAAGTGGATGTAATATTGACATTGAATGTGTTACTCGCTAATGATTCTCAGAAATTTTATCAGCGGATTGGTTGATCCGAATCAAACAATAGATTTTCATTAACTTCGGGCTAAGTTCTAGTATTTTTGAGCATTGCACAAAAATAATTTTAAAAAATTTGCCATTCATCTTCTAAGGAATTTTAAAACCTACAACTTTTGAGTTTTTATTTTTTTATTTTTTTCTTGGACCCACCTTTCTCGACATATTCGCACGATTGATTGGGTATAAAGTTGGATGTTTTTAAATTTCAAAACATTAGGCATTCATCCTGTAGAGAAATTCACGACATAAAATTCAGATCTTAATACCTTTTTTTCATTCAACCAACCGTTTTTGAGATAATAGCAATCAAAAACTAACTCCACCATTAACCTAGGGATGAAGCCGACAATTTTGAAGGAATGCGTATTAAAAATGTTGGCGAATTTTAACAAGACCAGCATTGGCCTTGTAAATATTTTCAAAATGTAAAATTCTGGTTAATAAAATTTTTTCCGTGCGATGCACCGTTTTCGAGATATTCGCACTCAAAAATTATTTCTACCAGCCTCTGGGTAAAGTCGGAAATTTTGCAGCATTACGGACTTAAAATTTTCGAAAATTTTGAAAAAATTAGAATACATTTTGTGAAGAATTTTAAGATCCAAAAGTTCGGTTCGAAGAATTTTTTCACACGATGTACCGTTTTCGAGATATTCACTGTAGAAAATTTTGAAAAAAAAAAATTGAAACTATTTTATTTCCACCAATAGCCAAGTATATTTTCGAAAATTTTTAAAAATTTTGCATCCGTCTTGTAGAGAATTTTTAAAACCTAAAATTTTGAGTTCAGTAACTTTTCGAGATATTCGCATATCGAGTGAATGAATATTTTAAGAGGATCGACTGAAATTAGTTTCCAGGTATCTAGCTGGAGAAATTAAATTCATTTTAGTAGGTAGTACCTATATGATATAGACTTTTGTATTCCGAAGCAGTACAAATAAAAAACGTTTAAATTAAACCCACAAGTTGAGGACTGAACTTTAAAAATGACATTTTTTCCGTATCTGTCAGGGGAGGGAATAAAACAAACTGATTAAGTTTCAGATCTCCTTCAAATATAAACTATTGGTAGCACTCTATGGGAACAACTGTCCTGTATGAATTTTAGGAAGAAATAGCAGCACTGTTCATAAGCTAGTGCATCCTTTTCACAGTTTCCAAAAATAAAATTTGCACTTTCTTCAAACATCCACTCTTCTTACAAGCACACAGTACTTATCCATTATTATCCAGCATATGATATAAATATCGAGAGGATGTAGATTGAGCAGTGTGACTAGAGCAGAGCCAGGCGTACTGGGAAAAGCTCCAGTGCAGCCGCGTAAGCCCCTTCCACCAAACAACTGACGCATATGCTAATCAAGGTCTTATCATAGTCGTATAGATCCAGAGAACCCTTTTCGGTGATGAGCCCCATGTCTTGCCGAGAGCACCCTTGCACTGCCAGAAAACTGAGAGCGCCTTGGCTGTCTTCGACTCGGGATGTTTTGCCCAAAGCAACTTTTTATCAAGGATTGCTCCTAAATATATGGCTACATTGGAGATCCGGACAGTGACGCCATTTAGCAATGGCTGAGTCAAACCGGTCAAGATCCTCCTCGTAAAAAGAACAACCTACGTTTTGAGAGGATTGACAGAAGGCCATTCCTAATGCACCATTCACCAATGATATCCAAAGCCATTTGCGGATTAGCACAGATAGTCTATATGCTCCGACAAAAAGTTCGGCAATATCATCTGAATATGCCTGAGCGTAGACGTTAGACCCATTTAGAGTGTTCAACAGAACACCACCCCTTTTGACCTCTTCCATTACATATCGGCCACAATCTGCATCCACGGCCAAAGTTCTAGCAACCAGATTTTGAAGCGCAGTCGCTCGAAATTTTCCGCGCTGCATGTTGCATCTCCGTTAGAGGATACAAAGTCTCCGCTTTCGTCTCAGTGAAGGTACCTAAGTGATTCCAGTTTGGTCGGTTTGCCTTTTTACACAACTTTAACCAATCTACTGGTTGCCCCAAGTGTATCGATCTTTGCACAACAATCTCTATAGAAACACTATAGGCAGGGATATCAAATTTATGCTGATGTCTGACGTCATTACTCTCTGGGTATTACTTTTATATTAATCAGGATGGGTTACTGGTTTCTTTCTGAAACACAATTGGCTATTATACTTCGCCCCCGTATATGAATGGGTTTTATAGCTGCACGTTTACTCAAAATCTCCATATTTTATTCTTCCGCTTTTTCTTGCAGGTGTTTTGAATAGTTTATTCTTACTAACACCATCCAATTACCTTAAGAATAGACGTTGGTACACATAAAAAGCAATTGCCCTTCTCTAATAAAGTAAATGGAAGAGGCATTAGCCAAAAGGCACATGATCAACTTTATCCTTTCACAATTTGAAATAATTTTAAAGCAAAGCAAATTGAAATTCATTTCTCCCAATCTACCAAACCTACGCCATGTACTTGCACGTGTATAATACTCTACCAACGTGTATGATGAACAACGAACCGAACACCGAAAAAGGTCAATCGATAAAGCACAGAAAGGGATTACATCCAAAATCTAGGGCATGATTACTCAAGTCTCAAGGGATTTTCCACCAATCTCTGGGCCACCTAGAGAATGAAAATGGCAAATGAAAAACGAGAAAGAAGAAAGAAAATCCTCCCACAAGAAGAGAAAAAAAAAATTCAGCAACACAATTGATCAAGGACACGCTAAAGTATGCTGGATTTGCTCATCTACCAAATGAATCTCGGATTCAATTTGTTTCGCATCATATTAGAATGCTTCTTGCAAAAGTATTTCTTATCTTTCGGTCACAGGACGTTAAACGAACCGAACACTGTTTACGGCCGATGGATGTCAAAACGGACATTGATATGTTGTCTCTTCGGGTCAGAGGTGATGGCTGATGCTGGTTGTAGACCGGACGAGCCATGTTCTCTATGGTGTTTGAAATAATTTGCCGAAAAAAAAAAGAAGGAAACAAGGATTTAGTAGGATAGTTCAATCGATTGACTTGTTTTGATTTTCTTTATGGAATTTACTTTCTATCCTGTAATCGAAGCATGAACTACGAGTATATGACCAGATCTGATGAAATGTATTATATGTGGGCAAAGCTATTGCGTAGGGCTTTACGATGTTTAACTTTCTCATTGAGCTATCTCCAAAGGTCATATATCATACTATGACATATCACGAATGGTTTGTTGTTTACTTGACTCGAAATAATATTGGTAATTGCCGAACTTTTAGTCGAGTGTTTAACATGGCCGATGTTAGACAGAGAAGGCTGACATTTTACACAACAATAAAGAGTGTTTTTTTTTAAGAGCTGTAGGATTTGAAATTTAAATAATCGCTGATGACAATACCCTCAGTTTTTCATATTCCTTCCCTAACTCACGTCCTTGCTCTTCGGCCGTAAAAGGGGAGCGGCAACGTATGTTAAATACATTAAATTCCGACCTGGGCAGCATAATCAAATGGGGTTCAACCAACAGAGTGGAATTTAATGCTTCCAAAATACAATGCTGTCTTCTGTCTCTTAAGCGAAACCAAAACCCTCAACCATTATCCATGGATGGTACTTGCATCATTGAACCCGAAAGACTTGCCATTCTCTGTATGTGTCGCCAAAAATGCTGCAAAATGTCTAGGACTCCTTAAACGGTACAAACAATATTTTACCCCATCTGATCTGGCCTCAATTTATAAGGCATTCATCCGCCCTAAGCTGGAATATAACGCCCATATCTGGTCTGGTGTACCCAAGACTGTTCTGCACATTCTTGACAGGGTACAGAATCGCGCGTTAAAACTTATAGGTGATAGAGACATTGTGAATTCCATTCATTCACTAGAACATCGGAGAAATGTCTCCTGTCTCTCCCTGTTTTATCGTTTTTTCTATAAAAAATGCTCCAGCGAAGTAGTCAGTTGCATTCCTCCCCCTCAAAATTTCACCCGCAATACGCGTCATGCTTCGAATGCACATCAGTTCACCCTAAAGTCTAACTTCGGTCGTACTGTTAAATATAGGGATTCGTTTATAAGCCGAACGACACGAATGTGGAATGATCTACCAAGCTCTGTATTTCCCCATCACTACAACCTTCAAACATTTAAAGCCAACCTGCACAGGCTTCTCCTCTGTTCCTCTTCCCCTTTTTCCTAAAAGCCCGTCCCCTGTAACAGAAGGTATTCATATTCCTTTTGGGGCGCCCGAATTATAAAAAAAAAATCTTTTTCTCTTTTTTTTTTTTTTTTTTAAAAAAAAGGAAATTTCCAAATCCCGGAGTACTCAGATCCAAATTTCTGTGTTCATTGTACTACCAGGCAGAACTCCTTTTTTTTGGTGTAGTGGTTGGAGAAACTTAGATTTTATTCATTTTATGTTCGGGTGGCTGTGGTTGCTGTTCCCCGTCCGGGCTTGAACCTGCACAGTTCGGGTCACAAGCGAGCGCACTACCTACTGCACCGTGGCCACCCACTCTCACACATCTTTCTCAAGAACTACACTTTCAGACAAAATAAAGTGCAAAAACAGTCGATTCATTTTCAAAGTCCTGTTAGTTAAAAGCAAAACGCATTTGTGGCTCAATTCTTTTGTACTGACGTCACCTACACATGTGTTCACCATTTTGTAAAAATTAACCCTTAATTACTTTTGTCTATTTACTATCAGTTGAGGTGATTCTGCAGCAGTTGTACTTTAGACGCCACAAAATAAAGTGCATTTTCTATTTTGTATGCGACGCACTAGAATATTGTAAATAGTTTTATAATTTTTCAGAACAGATATTTACTATTGATAAAAAGATAAGAGGTAGCAGTTGTGCTTCGTAAAGTCAACATCCGAAAACGCCTAGCCTTCATAAAAAAAGTATTTATTAAAGCCGCAAACATTCTGGCTAAGTATAATTTGGTCCGTTGAGTGCAAATTTGAGCTAAAAAATCCCAAAAACAGAAAGCGAGTTTGGTGCAGACCCTCTAAAAGACTGAGCCAAAGGTACATACAGAAAACTGTAAAACAATGAGGAGGGTCAGAAATGGTTTGGGGTTTGGAAATCTGGTCAAAATCGATAACAAAATAACAGGTCCAACTTCATTTTGAATGAGAAGATTCTGATAGATATGCATCCAAACTTACGCTCTTTTTGGGAAAGCCTTCAATGTTATTCTCGTGCCTTGAACTGAGCGGTATTTTACATTTGTATTCCGATTTTTAAGGATTTTTTAAATAACTACTCGTCAAAAGTGTAAAACTCTCTGCGGCGGCCAAGTTACACTTTTTCATTAAAAATTTTATATAAACTTTAAAAAATCGATGAAATTTCTTTTATATTTAAACGAAAAACTTAAAAAACTTTTATTTACTTTTACTTCCACTCAATTCACAAATTTGTGGTAGTGCGGTTGACAGTTCTCGTAAACAACTACGACGACATTTTTGTGTTAAGACTGCTATCTCTCTTGATTAGTCTTGATATCCATTGTTTAGATTCAGTGTCGATACTAGAGTGCACTTAAGCTGCAAACACAGTGTCTAAAGTTCATATAAGTTTGGAAAAGTTAAAAATCAGTGTCTTAAACCTAACGTTCTGCTCACGAATTTTTTTTTTTTCTTTCGCTTAACAAAGAACATCGGTTGTGCTGACTGTAAAAAAGACTATAGTTTAAATGACATTTATATATCTTGTGACGGCTGTCTCAAGTTATTCCACACTAAATACTTTAATTTGTCAGCTAAAGTTGGTGATGAGCTACGAAGCACCACTCCAAATGGACTTCAGTGGTTCTGCTTGCATTGCAGAAAATTCTCGTCACGTACTCTATTGAGATTGCTTGCCGAGTGTAGAGTGTCCAATCATATTTCGTCTGAGCTAGACCGTTTGCAATCTGTATTCAAAGATCATTTAGCAAATTACGACAAACTTTATGACCTTGTTTGTTGCCACGAAAATAACTTGAAAGAGGCTAATGCCACTCGTCCTAAGCTGCCTAGGGGAGTTAATGCAACCCCTAAATCTAAGAAAGCGGTCCCTACGATTTCAACCGGCGAACCTCTTGCCGTGGCTTCATCGAGTTCGGAAAGCGGCATAACTCCTACAATAAACTCATCTCTGCCCGTAGCCGTTTCTATAGATAATAATGCTCCCGATAATATTGAACAAGCACTTGATCCTCAACCTGTTCCACCTATTGAGGAGACCTCGGACCAGACCAGACTGCACCTACTGTACATCGAGCTCCTCGTAAGTCTATTTTCTTATTGAGACTAGCATCAGCTACCACCGTAGATGACGTAATGAACTACATCAGAATCAAAATACCCTCTCCGTCGCCGTTCATTAAATGCTTCAAATACAGCTTCAATGGACCAAGGGAAATTGCATCATACCTGATGCTAACATTCATCAACTTCTTTCTAAAGATTTTTGGCCCGTTGGAACTTTGGTGCACGAGTATGTCCCTCGGGTTAGAAATGCCTCAAGGAGTCTCTCATCGAATTCCATCCAAAAAACGGTTAACTCATGCTGTATCGTCAATAAATCAACCTAAATATAATTATTCTTTATATTCACCCCTATCATTCAATCCGCCGGAGGGAACGATCCATCAAAATGGCAACTTCGGTATCATTCAATCCGTTCGAAGGGGATCGTTCACTTGTCGGTAAAGTGAATGAGATTCACGTGATCATTCAAAACGGGTGAACGGATCTCCCCATACAAAAATTGACGTTTCTCATCCGCATCGAATTCATAGCGGATTTGTTTGTTTTTCTGCGTTTTTTTTTGCTGTATTTCAAGAGAAGAAGTTCCTTCATCAAATATGTAAGTTTCCTTTTGTAGTAAATCACAAATGTTGATCAATAAAATCGTAATTTTTCTTTTATTAAGAAACCTACAAATAGACACCAATTTAAGCAGCTTGTAGAGGCAATGAAAAGTTCCCCGGACATAGCCAAGAATATGACAAAGAGACCTCCCGAGAAAGTCAAAGAATTCTGGGAGGTCCTGCAAACTAAACTTAATAGTTTAGGGCCACCTCAAAAGGAAGTTGTTGAGTGGAAGAAGGTAAAATATTTTTATTTCATTTTTCGCATTTATCTGTACGAATTTCAAATTTTAGGTTTGGAGCGACCATAAATCGCACTTAAAAAAGAAAATGAGCGCCAACAAAAAAGAGCTTAAGGCAACGGGGGGTGGATCTTACAAAAAATTTTGTTTTACCGCGGAAGAGGAAGAAGTTATCGACTTAATTCAGTTAAATGAGTCGGTCGAGGGTATCCAAAATGTCTTGTCATTTGGAACCCAATCTAATGAATTTCCCGAAGTGACCCAACCTGTGGCCGAAATCAACTCACTGCCAGACGTCGCCTCTTCAGATGAGGTCTTGCCAGAAACAGAATCTCCAGGTGTTAGGCGTAAAGTTGTCCAGCGAGTCACGCAACAAAACCTTCTCGTGAAACAAATTAGTATACAGGAAAATTTTTCCAAGAGTATGGCAACTGCTATGGAGGGACAGAAAGACAGCAATACCGATCTCAATGCCTGTATAAAAAGAATTTATAGATCGGCTGAAAAATTTCAGGTATGTACACTTTTGCTTCTCTTCTTTTCACTTCACTGGTATTCAGGGTTATCCATTTGGGACATAGTTTTTTTTTCTGGTGATACACCATAAGATTTTGATGTCCGGGGCAGCTCTTTACTTAGTACTTCCAAGACATAATTAAAAGCTGCCTTATTTAATCGACAATTTTTTATAAAACTGCGAAAATAAAATAAATTTTCATAAAAGTTATCAACGGCAATGAAACCACTTACCTTGCATCTGATAGCTCCATAATATTTTCGTTAGATCCTCTTAAATTTGTGCGGAATGTTCTCTTATTTGAGGATATTTCCTCGTCTTCCTCAAAATACAAAGCAATACTATCTATTTTTATATTTTTCGTAACAATTTTTGTTTGTACATTTTATTTTCCTGTCAACAACAACACTCAACAGCTGACTTTGGCAGGCGAAAATTGTGATTGGTAATACAGTGCATCCGGTGGATTGAATGATCCTACTAAAGGTGAACGCGGATTGAATGGGTGAAGTGAATCTCAGATCCGGCGGATTGAATGATAGGGGTGATTATCAGAATGTTGGAGGCATGAGAACTAAAATGCAAACAATTTTTTTTATCTTCATCGGCATTATACTTATGTCCTGTATCCCCTTGTGGGTCCTAGGGCCTCTACAACGCCTACGCGCCATCGTGTGCGATTTCTGGAAATGTACCTCAGCTCGCCCCAACTCTTTCCCAGTTGCCGTGCTTCCTTCTCAACTGTTCTGCGCCACGTACTCCTAGTACCGCCGCGTATCCTGCCATCCTGGGTAAGCGGGTTCCATTGCATCGCTTGGTTAGCTATGGACCTGTCAAACTCTCGGAGAGTGTGACCGATCCACTGCCACTTTCGTCGTCGTATGGTTGTGCCTATAGGTTCATGGCCCGTTCTCTGATAAAGCTGTTCGTTAGAGATACGGTTTGGCCAGAATATCCTTAAGATATAACATAGACACCTATTGACAAACGTTTGCAGCTTCCTCGTGATAGTGACGGTCACTCTCCAGGTACCACATCCATATAGCAACACGGATTCAACGTTGGAACGGAACAGTCGTAGCTTGGTGTTTAAGCTAATTGCATTACTTCGCCAAACTATGGATAGCATCCCAAACACAGATTTTGCTTTACCTATTCGGCTGGCTATATCCAGTTCGGTTCCGCCATCGGTTGAGACAAAACTCCGAAGGTATTGGAAACTCTCTACTCTCTCAACAGTTTGTCCAGCAATGCATATACGAGTTGATGAGTTTGGTCCTAGGCTGATCATTTTTGTTTTTGCCGAGTTAATTTTCAGCCCAACGACGTCTGCTTCCCTCTCCACATTTGCTGTCATTTGGTGATGGTCCATTATTCTGTGAGACAGTAGGCATACATCGTCGGCATAGTCGAGGTGTTTGCGTTCAGATGTAAGAGTCCATCGAATTCCTCCATTTCCTGTTGATAAGGCCGCATTCAGCACATCGCTAATCACCAATAAAAACAATATTGGTGAAAGTATGCAACCTTGCCGAACCCCACTTTGGACTTCGAATTCCTCAGACAGCCTTCCTCTGTGCAAAACGTGACATGTGGACCCATCATATGTAGCTTTGATAATTGCTATTAATTTATCCGGAATGCCTCTCCTGCGCAAGGCACGCCAAATAAATTCCCGATTGACACTATCAAACGCCTTTTCAAAATCGATGAACATCAGGTGAAGTGGTGATCGATATTCAACACATTGCTCGATGATGATCCGCAGGGTGTTGATGTGATCGACACGGGAGGTTCCAGAGCGGAAACCTGCTTGTTCGGCGTCGAGTGTGTCTTCAAGGTGATCTTTGATTCGCTCCAGGATGATTCTAGCGATTGTCTTGGCCACAGCAGACAGCACGCAGATACCTTTTCAGTTTTCGCACTGCATTAGGTTGCCTTTTTTAGGGAGCTTGACGATCATTCCTTTTTTCTACTCATCCGGAAAACTCTCGGCTTCCCATGTTCTCCCGACAAGTGGGAACAGTAGCTCTGCCGATGCTGTTGGCGCAGCTTGAAAAAGGTCCGCGGGTATGCCGTCAAGTCCTACCGCCTTATTAGTTTTCAGTGCTTTGATTGCGGTAATAATCTCCTCTTTACTGGGGGTTGTGGTGCGAATTCGGGAACTTCTTTCTACGGACACTTCAGTCTGACTTGGGTGCATATTGCTGGCGAATACTCGGTTTAGAACTGAAGCAAAATGCTCCTTCCATCTCTTCAGTTGATCCTCATCCGATATTAGCAACGAACCGTCTAAGCCTTTCACTGGGTGTTGAGTAGAACTTCGGCCACCTATAAGCTCTTTAGTGATTCTATAAACGGTTCTGCTGTCGCAGCTCGCTGCTGCTTCTTCTGCTTCCGTAGCCAGCGCATTGATGTAATTGCGCTTGTCACGTCTCACGCTACGCTGTACTTCTCTTATCTTCATGCGATATAGAGACTCAAGCTCGATCCTCCCTGCTGCTGGAGTTGCTGCAATTTGAGCTCTTAGCTGTTTTCGTTCGTTGATCCTTCTCCAGGTATCCTCGGAAAGCCACGCCCTATGGTTTCCCTGTGATCGACCGACAATCCTTTCAGCACCTGATGTGAAAACAGTTTTCACAGCGCACCAATGGTCTTGGATGGTGGCGGGCAGGGAGTTGCTGATTGTTTCCACTCCACGTGAGAGATGGTCCCTTAATTCTTGGCGCACTGTGGGAACTCTCAGTCGGTCTACATTGAACCTAGGTATTCTTGTGTCGTTAGATCTACGAACGGCAGCAGTGCGTAGACGGAGAGTAGCTATCATAAGATGGTGTTCTCTTACCAACCCCATGTCGGCACCTCGCCTGTTTCGGACGTCTAGGAGACTACTTCTAAAACGGCGACTGATGGCAAAATGGTCAATTTGGTTGGAGGTTGCTTGCCTGTCAGTTGACACCCAACTGATTATCATCGGCATTATGCTTTGATATTATAATTTTTACTGAGACCTGGCCATCTGACACTCATTTCACTTCAGAATTTTTAAATTGTTCTCTCTATAATGCCTTCCGTAAAGATCGCTGCGTGAACATTACAGGAAAGAATAGGGGCGGGGGAGTATTGATTGCAGTTCGTAGCATCTATCCCTGTACACAACTTGAATTGCCATCAATTAGTCTTACCCCTCCCATTAATTTGGACGTGGATCAGTTAATTGTAGAAATTTCATTTGTAACTGACTTCGAGTTATTTTTAATTGTCAGCTACCTACCACCACATAGCTCTCTAGATCTTTACAACTTGCATTTAAATAATTGTCGTTTCATATTTGATAATCTTAGCCCTTCTCAACATGTTGTGTTCACTGGTGACTTTAATTTGGCAGACATTATATGGAATTTCGATACAGATGTTACAAAGATGTATTTTGTACCCTTCAGTGTTAACAAAGATATAGAAGTTGAAGTCATAGATTTCTTTAGTCAATATGATTTGGTCCAAGTTAATAACATTAAATATAATTTCAATAACATTTTAGATCTTATATTTGTCGATAAAGAATTTGTTGTTAACATTGATGTAGCTACATTACCTATTTTTAATAATACACTGTTCCACATCGCCATTGTAGTTGAATTTTCAATTTATCATTATCGGAAACTGTTAAGGAACGCAATTTCATCACATACTTATTTGTCTATTTATTATTTATTTTTTCTTCTATTTGTTGAAATTACCAAACGTATGTAACATACCCTATGGTTCGACGTCGACAGTAATTTTCATATTTTTTCTTAATTCTAATTCTTTCTATTTGTTGCTCTCTTATACAAGCGCCGTTGATGTAAACCAGTTGCATTTGATTTGTATCAACTGTGCTTGCTGCTGAGAGTGTTACCGTTTTTTTTGTATTTCCTTTTGCTGCTCAATTGCTTAGCAATATTTTCGGAGTTTTTCGGCCACTTGAATTTCAGCAGCCACCAACACCAGTCGTCCAGTCGAGTCAGCGAACCATTCGGTATAATTTAAATTTTGATTGATTGGAATGAAATAAATTATAACGTTGAGTAAACGCGTGGAGTTTTTTTTTTGGTCAAGCACTTTTGTCATTCACAATCAAATTGGTCCTTCGAGCCGGATAATTTGGAACGGTTCTCGGTTACTTGTTGGTGGTTGCTTGGTTTTGGATTCCTATACAGATAAGTACAAATCGCAAATCTGAATTTTGTCTTTGCTCCAGTCTGTTGCTGTCTATGGATGCTTTTTTTTGGGGTTCAATTTGCTGATGCTATTTTGCTAATTGGTGATTAGACTCTTTCTGGTGGAATCTGTCGAAATTTGGGATATCCGCAGGAATTTTTGTGTTGTTCGGTTCGTGCTAGACTTTGCGTTGTGAATCCACGTGTTCGGTAATTGAGCTTTATCGTTATTAAAACAATGGAAGCGTTGAAGCAAACACGCGGTTATTATAAAGGTTCAATTACTAGGCAATTTACCTTCGCGCAAAATATTCCCGACAATGTCCATGTTCTAGAATTGGAAGTGCGGTTAGAAAGATTAGAGAAGGCATGGAGAGACATTTGTGAAAGTCAATCGGCTCTTTCTGAGTTTCATGCTGAAGAGGGATACGGTAATCCCGAAGCCGAGTTTGAGATCATAGAATCTAAATACATTGTGGCAAAGTGTGCTCTTTTAAAGCGTATAAAAGAAGTTACCCCGGTTCGCGCTGAAGCTACAGACACTTCGCTTAAAGAATTAGTTGCTTCTCAAACTGAACTCTTGGATAGGTTAGGTCAGGCGTCTTCCTCTGGCACTAGCAAAGAAGATACATCGACGGTAGTGTTACAGCCCATGCATATTTCACCATTTTCCGGTGATTACCGTGATTGGCCTGGTTTTCGTGACGTGTTTGTGCAAACGGTGGACTGCAATGCTAAGCTTTCCGGTGCTCAAAAATTTCGGTACTTGAAATCGGTATTACGCGAAGATGCCTTTAATCTGCTAAATGGGGTCAACGTTTCGGATTCGAATTATATTCTTGCTTGGGAGAAACTTGAACGTCGATACGATAAGCCTCTTTACATTATTAATGCGCTTATTGAACAATTTCTGCAATTACCAAGCGTCGGTTCGGGGGATGGTGCTCACTTGCGCAAGCTTGTTGACAAAGCGGACGAAGTTATTCGTGGTCTAGAAGCGGTTAAGGCAGAAGGTAGAGATCCGTGGCTAGTTTACTTGCTACTTAATAAAACGGACTCGGAAACTCGAAAGGCTTGGGCGATAGAAAATAAAAATTCGGAAGAATCTACCATTGACGACCTTCTAGAGTTCTTAGAAGCGCGTTCTAGTGCTTTAGAAAGTAGTGATCTCAAATCGACTCGTGTAGTAAAGAGCTCTCGTGCGTCACATCCCGCGAAAAATCGCATCCCTCGGGAATACTACCTACAGTGGTCGTTAAAGTGTTTGATGCCCTTGGAAAGACACATCTCGCGCGCGCTCTATTGGATACCGGTTCGCAGGTCTCGTTTGTGACCGATAGTTTGGTGAAATTGCTAGGACTTCGTCGCTCCCATGCTCGGTTGCCTATTACAGGAATTTCGTCGGTTGAAGCTGGTGTGACTCAAGGTGCGGTCAATTTAACCTTGAAATCTCGCATAAGTCCGCATTCAATTGAAATTGAAGCTTACATTCTGAGCAAAATAACCTCACAAACTCCATCCTTTTCATTCGAACGTAGTAACTTTACTTTCCTCGAAGACCTTCCATTGGCCGATTTACAATTCAATACCCCTGGGCGCATTGATATCCTTTTAGGGGCTGACAAGGCTTGGAGTATTCTGCGAGGTGGTCATCGTTCAGATGAGGAAGGAAGGGTTATTGCGCATGAAACACTTTTTGGATGGGTTATAACGGGTTGTTTGCCAGAAAAACCTATAGTTTCGTTGCACGCAGGCGTTGACCTTGATGTAATTTTGAAATCCTTTTGGGAAATCGAGGAGGTTCCGCATAAGTTCGCTTTGACACTAGGTGAAGATGAGGTAGATGTTAACTTTTCGAAGACCCTTACTCGAACGTCGGATAATAGGTACATGGTGGAGCTTCCATTCCGCAAAGATCATGTAAAGTTTGCTAATACTATATCTGGAGCATTGTCAAGATTCTTCGCTATGGAACGTCGGTTTTTACGTGATGAAGGTCTAAAAGTGGAATATCAGAAGTTTATGCAAACTTATTTGGATTTAGGCCACATGGAGCGTATTCCGGATGATCAAATAGAGCCTACGACAGGAAGTGTTTTCTATTTGCCTCATCAAGCCGTTATCACTAACAAAATTCGCGTCGTCTTCGATGGTTCGCATAAAGATACCAAGCAATGTAGCCTCAATGAAATGCTTCATGCCGGAACCCCTCTTCAACGCAACCTGATCAACGTTTGTTTACGATTTCGCTTGCATCGTTTTGTTTTTTGTGCTGACATCGTCAAGATGTTTCGGCAAATTTGGGTGCATCCCAAGCACCGAGACTTTCAGCGAATTGTGTGGAGAGACTCCCCTGATAACCCAATTTCACATTTTCGTTTGTGTACTGTGACGTATGGTACCACTCCAGCTCCTTATCTGTCTATGAAAGTTCTCCGTCAAATAGCGTTTGATTATAAAACCCAGTTTCCTTTAGCGTCGCATGCCATTCTGCATGATATGTACGTCGACGATCTTATGACAGGGGCTGATTCGTTATCGGAGACATTGGAACTGAAGCAACAGATCAACGAAATGTTATCCTGTGGAGGTCTAGAGCTCAGCAAGTGGAGCTCCAATTGTTGGGAAATATTGCTAGCGAGTAATTGTAAAGAAGCTGTTTCACTTGATTTGGATTGTTCATCGCAGTGCACCAAGGTTCTTGGTTTGGTTTGGAACCCGCATCGTGACACCTTTACTTATAAAATTAGTTTGCCTGATCATGTTTTGCCTACCAAACGCAAGCTGCTTTCGGAGGTTGCAAAGGTTTTTGATCCCTTGGGTTTCTTGGCTCCTTCCACTATTTTGCTAAAAATACTGTTTCAGGAGCTGTGGACCACCAGGGCGAAAATAGATTGGGATGATCCCTTGCCCTTTGCAGTAGCGGAAAAATGGAAGATGTATCGGGAGAATTTGACCTGTTTTGAAAACTTTAGAATTTCTCGGAGGTTTACCCTAAATTCTAAAAGCTTGGAGTTAATAGGATTCTCAGATGCTTCAGAAAAGGGTTATTCGGCAGTTGTGTACAGCCGTAGCTTCAGCGAAGACGGCTTGGTGGAGATCCGATTAGTTGCAGCAAAAACTCGTGTAGCGCCAGTAAAACAGCTATCGATTCCTCGCCTCGAACTCTGTGGGGCTCTACTCTTGTGTCGATTGGTTGAGCTCATTCGGTCATCGTTAGAGGAAACATCTGTTAGAGTTTTTGCATTTTGTGATTCCCAAATAGTTTTGTCTTGGCTCTCTTCTCCTCCACGAAGATGGAATACATTCATAGCGAATCGTACCTCGGAAATATTGTCTTGTTTACCTCGTTCTTCTTGGAATTATGTGTGCTCTGCTGAAAACCCTGCTGATTGCGCTTCCAGGGGTCTTTCACCAACCGAGCTGATGGAATTCGAAATGTGGTGGAAAGGTCCGGCTTGGTTATCTCAGAAGACAGATCATTGGCCAATTCACCCTGAAATGGTAGTTGCAGAAGTTCCCGAGGAGAGGAAGAGGGGCATTAAAGTTCACGTTTCCGTTCCAATTGAGCATTTTCTTGAAAAGCTTTCGTTAAAGGTATCTGCTTGGAGAAAACTTGTTCGAATCGTTGGGTATACTCACCGCTTCATAGAGCTATGTCGATCGCCTAAAGGAGATAGAAAACCTGGATATCTAACACTTTCTGAGCTTCGCCTTGCTAAAAACGCTTGTCTTATGTGGTCTCAAAACGAATTTCAGGCCGAAAGAAATGCTCTCAAGACTGATCGTTGTGTTTCCAAGAGGTCCAAATTATTCTCGCTTTCGCCTTTCCTTGATGATGTCGGTTTGTTGCGCGTCGGTGGGAGAATTTCTAACGCTAGGGAGGTTCCCTATAGTGTAAAACATCCAACTATTCTGCCCAAAAATCATCGTATTACCCAGCTGATTCTATTGGATGCCCACAAAAATTTTCTGCATATCGGTGTTTCGGGACTTTTCGCGTTGATTCGTCAGGAATATTGGATCATTGGGAGCAGAAACCTTATTCGGAAACTCGTGCACGATTGCATTACGTGTTTTCGCCACCGAAAGTCTACGTCAACGCAGCTAATGGGGAATTTACCATCGTCACGTGTGAACCCATCATTCGCCTTCGCTCACACAGGGTGTGACTACGCTGGCCCTATTACTCTTCGTTTGGCAAGAGGAAGGAAACCCAAACTGGTGAAAGGCTACATTTCGTTATTTGTCTGTATGACAACCAAAGCGCTTCATCTTGAGATGGTTTCGGACCTAACCACGGACGCCTTTTTGGCTGCGCTCAAAAGGTTCATCGCTAGACGCGGAAAATGCAGCGTAATTTACTCCGACAATGGGACAAACTTCCAAGGAGCAGCCCGGGTTCTATCGGAAATGCATAAGTTGGTGCAGTCGCAGGCGCACAATAGTGCGGTTGCTGAAATGTTGGCTGCAGAGAGCATCGATTGGCAATTTATTCCTCCGCACAGCCCTCACTTTGGCGGGCTATGGGAAGCGGGGGTTAAATTGGTGAAGCAGCATCTTCGTCGCGTCGTTGGTAATAGCGTTCTTACTTTCGAAGAAATGTGCACCTTGTTAGCCCAGATCGAAGCCCTCTTGAATTCCAGGCCCCTTTGTGCTTCCTCTGATTTAGATCTTGACCCATTAACGCCTTCTCATTTTCTTCTAGGAAGGCCATATACAGCGATTTCCGAGCCAAGTTACCTAGAGATACCTGTCAATCGACTGGGAAGATGGGAATTGCTTCAAAACATGGTTCAAAGTTTCTGGCGAAGATGGTACACCGATTATTTAACAGCTTTGCAGCAGCGCCCAAAATGGAGAGAAACTTCAAGAGATTTTCGAGTTGGCGATATGGTAGTTCTCAAAGAGCCAAACCTTCCACCATCACAGTGGTCCCTAGGCAGAATTACCGAAGTTCATCCGGGCCAAGATGGACATGTACGAGTGGTTACACTGCGCACGAAAAGCGGAATGTTCAAGCGCCCCATCAGCAAACTAGCGATTCTGCCATGTTCCTGAACTTCCTTCAGCGGGGGCGGCGTGTTAAGGAACGCAATTTCATCACATACTTATTTGTCTATTTATTATTTATTTTTTCTTCTATTTGTTGAAATTACCAAACGTATGTAACATACCCTATGGTTCGACGTCGACAGTAATTTTCATATTTTTTCTTAATTCTAATTCTTTCTATTTGTTGCTCTCTTATACAAGCGCCGTTGATGTAAACCAGTTGCATTTGATTTGTATCAACTGTGCTTGCTGCTGAGAGTGTTACCGTTTTTTTTGTATTTCCTTTTGCTGCTCAATTGCTTAGCAATGTTTTCGGAGTTTTTCGGCCACTTGAATTTCAGCAGCCACCAACACCAGTCGTCCAGTCGAGTCAGCGAACCATTCGGTATAATTTAAATTTTGATTGATTGGAATGAAATAAATTATAACGTTGAGTAAACGCGTGGAGTTTTTTTTTTTGTCAAGCACTTTTGTCATTCACAATCAGAAACCTAATATTAACTACAAATTGTGTTATGATTATAAGAAAGCTTATTTTGATGCAATGAATAATTTCTTGGACAGTATCGTGGTACATTGTTTTACATAACACCAATTTGCAAGATATGTATGGCATATTTTTTCAATAATCTCGGTCGCTTTGTTCCAAAAAAACAAACAAAGTTAAACGCCAACCCACCCTGGTTTAATAGGAGACTCTCGAACCTTAAAAACAAAAAATATAAGGCATACAAACGATTCAGAGATGATAAAGCAAATATGGAGTTGAAATCTTGGTATCTCCTTTGCCAACGGGAATTCGACACTCTCAACAAATTCTTGTATCGTTCTTACATCATTTCTACGGAACGTAAGTTAAAGTCTAATAGTAATTATTTCTGGAGTTTCATAAGCTCTAAAAGAAATACAAATGGATTACCTAGTCTTATGTATTTTTTAGATTCATCATCTGATGATAAATGCATTTTCTTTGCTAACTATTTTAAATCGGTATATTCTCTTGATGCTGTCCACTCTGTTAGTTCATACTCGCATAGTTATCAGCCCATAATTGATCTTGGCGAATTACCTTTTGATAAGTTAGATGTTGAAAATGCTCTAAATGGGCTGAAAAGCATTCATAGTGAAGGCCCGGAGGTTTTGCTCCAATATTATTAAAAAATTGTGCAAAGTCGCTATAAACTCCACTTCATCTTATCTTTAGCAAGTCGATCGAATGTGGGTTCTTTTTAGATATTTGGAAAACATCTCACATTATTCTGCAACAAGATTTCTTTTCTTGTTAAAAATATTTTTTCAAATAATCAACACGGTTTTATGAAGGGAAGATCTACTTCCACTAATTTGGTAATTTTTTGTAATTCAGTTGTCAAAAATTTTGAAAAGGGTTGGCAAACGGATGTGATCTTTACTGATTTTGCGAAGGCCTTTGACAAAGTAAATCACAAAACATTAATCCAAAAACTACCTGGTTTTGGATTTCATTCCAACTTACTAAATTGGATCGAGTCTTACTTATGTGATCGGGTCTAGTATGTTAAAATTAATGATTGTTTGTCAAAGCCGATAAAAGTAACGTCAGGTGTCCCGCAGGGTAGTCACCTCGGCCCCTTGCTGTTTTTGCTTTTCATCAATGATCTTCCGCTAGGCATCAAGCACTCTGAATGTCTTGTTTGCAGATGACCTCAAGTTACAATATTTCGTCCGATTAAATCGGAACATGATTGCAACCTTCTTCAAGATGATATCGTTGCCGTAGATGAATGGTGTGATCGAAATAACTTGATCTTAAATATTTCCAAATGCCAATGCTTTACCTTAACTAGGTCTCTTACTCCTATTTTGCATACATATTCCGTTAAATTAAAGTTCCTTGATAGAGTAACCTCGAAAAAAGGCTTAGGAGTAATACTTGATCCTTGTCCCACTTTCAAAGACCATTTTGATTACATTGTTTGTAAAGCCAACTCGATGCTAGGTTGCATTAAAAGAAATTCGAAAGATTTTACTGATCCCTATACGTTAAAAACGCTTTTTATATCCCTGGTTAAACCCCATCTAGAATATTTCTGTATCATTTGGAATCCGTCTTTTGTCTTACATTCAGATAGAATTGAAAGAATACAAAAAAGTTTCAATTGAGATGCCTTCCTATAAAACCAGGTGCTCTTCAATAAATATAATTACTCTTGAATGTCGTCGTAAATACTTTTCTATTATGTTTGTAAGAGATTTAATTCACAGTCAAATTCAGTGTTCTATGTTGCTTTCCATGCTCGATTTTTACTCACCTTCGCTACTTCTTCGTAGTCAATTTCACTTCCGTGAACATATTCATAGAAGTATTTATGCCGGAAATGAGCCAATTGCTCTTTGCATCAAAGAGGTGAACTCTATTATAACACAAATTGATTTATTTATTACTTGTTCTAGGCATTGCTTCAAAAATTAACTTATTGTAATTTTAAATCAGCCCTATGGTGTTTCATGTTAATTGTTTACATACATATATATATATATGTATATATCCTAATATTTAAATTAGTGTTAATGAAATGTTTAAATTATTGAATATTGAACCATATTATTATTATTACTTTATTATATCTAATTAGTCTGTTAGAGATTGTGTGCTCTGTTTGATGAAATTAAATAAATAAAAAAATAAATAAATAAAAATGAATGGGAGAAAATTCCAGGATACACGCTGAAAAATCTGGTATCCAGCATGCCCAAGCGTCTTGCTGCAATAATTCAGAATACTCGTAAATGAGGAGCCACTAGCTATTAAGTTTTTTTTCATTTTGAAAGCTGAATTTTCAGTTCTCCCGGAGCTTTTGTCCGTATATGACGTCTCGGTTATTTGACATTCTATAACTCGTAGTTCAAATTATTAACAATTACCAAAAGCGAAAGATCACCTGACACTGAGGACAAAGAAGTTTCGCAGTTACCCTAAAATGAGTGCTCGTAAGAAGGACTCCAGGGCTAATTACTAGAGTCCCTTACAATGTCTACCGGATAGTGACAATGAAGAAATGGATGAAATAATATCGGCAAGTGAATCTGTTAAAAAAATATTCATTCCGCCAATAAAAATTCTACAAAAATCAAGTGAATATATCCACAATTTCATGAGCTCCTTAAGTGTAGCAGATTATTCTATTAAAAAACTATCCATTGCGATTAAAATTGTTTGTGAAACTATGGACTCGTACAAATCGGTGATTACCAAATTAAAAGAACAAAATTGCCAATTTTTCACACACGTTCTGAAGAGCGAAAAAGCTTTTAAAGTGATTCTTCATGGTATGAGTGAATTAGAGGTAAATATTTTAAAAGACAATCTGAAAAATCTTGGGCTTAAGTGCATTGATATTAAAAAAATTGTAAAAAAATACGATCAGTACACTGATTATTTGTATTTAGTTTTTTTGGAAAGCGGCTCAATAAAATTACAAGAGCTGCGAAAACGTTATCGTTCGATAATGCACACACAAGTGAATTGGAGTTTCCAAAGGAAGCTCAAAGGTAAACTGACACAATGTCACAATTGTCAGATGTTTGGACACGGTGAGAGGAACTGCCACATAAAAACATACTGTGCTATCTGTGCTGGTCCACAAAAGACTACCGAGTGCATTAACGCTACTGTTAATAAATGTGCAAACTGCAGCGGTAGTCATAAAGCCACTGACATCACTTGCATTAGTCGAACGCAATATTTGGAAATGCGAGAGAGATCGTTCAAGAGATTCTCCCGCGCTCAATCGAAACCGGTTAACTCCTACACTCCCAGTTACTCTACGCAGAAGCAGGTCTCTTTTGCTTCAATGACAGATTTTCCGTCGCTACCACAACGCTCCGCCACTGTGAAGAGCAATTTAGGTAGCAACACGCCGATGCCACCACCGAATGTATGGGAGAACTTCTCAATACTTCGAGCAACAACACTAGTACTTTGTTCTCTATTTAAGAATTAAACAGCTTAGCTATGGAAATGATTACTAAATTAAGCTCTTGTAAAACAAAAATTGAACAATTTAATGCTATCGCACATTTAGCTACAAAATTTTTATATTCCAATAATGTTAAATAATATGATAGACAGATATATGAATATAATAACTTGGAATGCAAGAGGTATTCGAAACAAATATTTAGAATTTATAGACTTTTTAAATCGTAACAGCATTGATGTTGCTTTAGTTACAGAAACTTGGCTTAAATATGATATCAAGCTATCCACCTCCGATTTTAAGTGCTATCGAGTTGACAGAAAAGATAGAAGAGGTGGAGGTGTAGCGATTTTCATATGAAGATCAATTCAGAATTCGTTTTTACCTGTAGTGCAAACACGCTATGTGGAAAATATAGGAATAGAGGTGAAACTAAGAAACCACACCATAATTAAGATTTATTTTGTTTATTTCAATGGTAAAGCTTCATCAGAAGAAGAAAGAAGATTAGACTTGAAAAATGACCTTAGAAAATTACTAACTATTAGAGATAACTTTTTAATTGGAGGGGATCTTAATTGCAGACACAGGGATTGGGGTTACAATAGGGCAAATACGTGTGGTAATTTACTTGCAAACCTTTGTGTCATGTTACCAATATCTGTTTTGTTTCCTCCGAGTCCTACCTATGTTCCACCTTGCCCTCGTAGAACTCCTTCTGTCCTTGATCTATTCTTCACGAACTCATCTAGTCATATATCTTAGCCAATATCATTGAATGAACTCAGCTCTGATCACAACCCTGTATTTTGCTGGCTTCTTTGATCAGGGGAGAAAAAAGTGCAATATTTCTTAGACTTAAAAAATGCAAATTGGGCTCGTTTCCGATCGGAAATAAGCAATAAGATTCGCGATATTCCCACAAATCTGGAAAGCATATCAAGTAAAGAAGACATTGACTTCATTCTTGAACAGTTTTCAAGAATTATACTAAGTTCCGTGGATACATGTATCCCAAAGGTGGAAAGAAAGAAGTTCGGTACAAGAATTCCCTCTCACGTCTTAGATCTCATCAGAATGAGAAACATCCAAAGAAGAAATTGGCAGAGGTATCGCCAGCCTATTTTCCAAAATCAAGTTGCATATCTAAATAAGCTAATTTCCAAACATAATCAACAAAATCGTAATGAAGAGTGAATAGAAAACTCAGTTCTTTAGATAAATGTGCAAAGCCCTTTTGGAACATTGTGAGAGTGGTAAAAAATAAAAAGCAAGCAAATGCCTTGTCTTAAATCTTCCAACAACACCTTCTTTACTGATTAATCCCCTTCGGGTAGGGGTTAGAATATACCGAGGTAGGCATGCCTGTCGTAAGAGGCGACTAAAATCCACCCTCCGTATACCGAGTATGGCGTATACAAAAACATGCAATGAACAAAACGAAAGATATTAATACCCCAGGTGGCAGTCCAGGTACACTGGAAAATCCACCCTCTTCGGAGGTCGGCTCTACGGATTCTGGGGAGAGCCATTTATTGCGTTCATCTGACCCTTTAAAAAAAGGTACTAGGGAAGTTAGATCCTCCAACATCAAGATCTACATGAAAACGTGCGGAACTAGAAGTCCGGCGACATCGATAGTGTCCGGCGCACGAACAACGGACTTCAGCGAAAATTTAAAGCCTAACGGACGAAAATATGGAACTCCGGACCAGGCTAAGTAAAATGGAACTTCTCTGCGAAGAACTAAGAAAGAATTAAATGTACTTAAAGCAGAAAATAAGCATTAATGATACATCGAAACCTCGTAATGAGTCTGCTGCGAGTTCAATCGTCCCCGATAACACGGATTATAAAACGAATGATGAAGAACTAAGTCGGGAAACCAATTGGATTTTAAAAAATCGGCCTGTCAAAAAACGAAAAGCTGGCTCTTCGCCCGAAATGTTAACGAGGCAAGAAAACACGCAAAGTAAATCGAGAAGGTAAAGAACAGCCTGACAAAATAATCACGCGTGCCGAAGAAAATCCACGAAATAGGGTACGACCACCGCCACCAATATACGTGATCGGAATTGCAGACTATAAATAAACTGCATTCTTTTCTCAAACCTTTGTTGCTATCCGATTTTGAAGTAACATCGCTCAACAACAACAAATGGAAAAGTAAACGTAAAGGACTCAGGACAGTTACCGCTCAGTATCTAATAAACTGAATACTGAAAAAATCAGTGGTAATACTTATGAAAATAAATCTGAAAGACCGATACGAGTCGTAGCTAGAGGACTTCATGCCTCATGCCGAAAGGAAGACGTTGTTCACGATTTGAAGAACAAAAACTTTAAAATCGTCGATGCGGTAAACTTAATTAAACGGGAAAAGCAAAAATTGGAAGGCGAGGAAACGATGGTTAAGCGCGAGCTTCCTCTTTTTATGCTAACCTTTGATAAGGCTGAGAGTTTAGAAAAGATTTACGAAATAAGAACAATTCTGAATGTCGTAGTCAAAATCGAACCCATGCGCAAGAATACAAGGTTGATACCTCAGTGCAAGCGATGCCAAGGATTCAACCATACGCAAACACATTGCCGAAAAGAACCGCGATGTGTCAAATGCGCCGGTAAACATCTTAGTCAAGAGTGTGGTGTAAACAAAAAAACCCCTGCAGCGTGTATTAACTGCAATGGTAAGCATCCGGCTAATTACAGAGGCTGTGAAGTAGCCAAAGAATTACAAAAAAGAAGAGATCGACTTATGAAGCCGGAAAACCCACCCTCAAAACCGGTAAATAAGGAAAAGTCGAAAACTGCTGCAAGAAAGGTGACTAGAGACAACCGAGCCGACCCTGGCGCGCTTACGTACGCTCAAGCTGCGACATCAAACACCGATCAAATTCCACACCGCGTTAAGGTAAAAGCGCCTAAAGAAAAGCCATCAGATTCTGACATGCAGACGCGTGCTCAAGCATAAACATCAATAAAAACGAACACTGATAATTCGGAAAACCCCGTATCTCACGTCTTTTCTATTATCCTTGCGAGGCTTGAGGAGCAAACAAAAACAAACACGCTAATTGTCGACAGGTTGGAGAAGCTTGAATATAAGCTTAACAATAGGAGCATTTCAAAACGAACATGACGAAACTTCTTAAAATTGTTGCATGGAACGCCAACGGTCTCATACAAAGACTAGAAGAGCTAGAAATATTTCTACGGGAAAATGACATTGACATATGTTTGATCTGTGAAACTCACCTGACGAAACTATCGCGTGTAAACATTACTGGATACAGTACCTATCACGCTTATCACCCGTCGGAAAGAGCCAGAGGCGGATCGTCTTTAATCATAAAAGATTGCATCGAACACTCTGAAGAGATTATGATAGAGCTTGAAACAATGCAAGTGAGCACTGTACGCGTGAAAAATGGACATTACTCTTTCAATGTCTCGTCTATTTATTGTCCACTGCGTTGCAGGCTTGAAAAAAATGATTTTACAAATATTTTCAACTCTCTTGGACCGAATTTTATTATTGGCGGTGATTTTAATGCAAAACACACCTTCTGGGGTTCAAGATGTGTCTCACAAAAAGGCAGAGCACTTTACAACGCCTGCATGCAACACAGATGCGATTTTCACTCGACTGGTAAACCAACATATTGGCCGACTGATAACAACAAAATACCCGATCTGATCGATTTCTTTGTTGTAAAAGGAATACCAGACAAATGTATTAAAATTGATGAAAGTTTTGATCTCTCTTCCGATCATTCCCCTATCATTCTAACGATGAGCGAACGCCTAATTAAAAAAGATGTACCTGCTAGACTAACTAGCAGAAAAACTGATTGGGAAGGCTTTAAAAAAGACGTTGAAGAACATACCGAACTGAGAGTATCACTTAGGACGTTTTCTGAACTCGAAATCGAAATTGATCGTTTTGTTGAAGTTCTGCAGCGCGCCGCGTGGAAAAATACTCCCTATCAAAGGAAAACGCCAATCAATCATGGCCAAAAATATCCACCGGAAATAAAAGAAATGGTAAGGGAGAAGAGAAAAGCGCGTAAAAAATGGCAACAAACTCGTGCTCCGCAACATAAGTCGCATTTGAATCGCTTGTGTAACTTGCTAAAAAAGGCCATTATTGATTTTAAAAACCGGACAATACAAACCAGCATTGAAAGCTTAACAGCGGACAAAGATTCCAATTATTCGCTCTGGAAAGCTAAAAAAGGCATTAAAAAACCGAAAATACAAGCGGCCCCAATCAAGAAAAATGACAACGAATGGGCCAAGAATGATAAAGACAAAGCAGAAGTCTTTGCCGCCCATTTAGAAGAAACATTTAAACCATTTGATGGGCAAGCGCTTGCTGAAAATGATAATGCGTCGGATGTAGCATTTCACAATTACACAGTAAGAAATGCAAGGCTGACCGAACTTCAACAAGAAATAAAGAAACTGAAAACGAATAAAGCTCCTGGATACGACCTAATCACAGGAGAGCTTCTTAAATCGTTACCTAGAAAAGCGTTAGTTAAGTTTCTTTACATTATAAACGCAGCGATAAGATTAGAATATGTTCCGAGTCAATGGAAAGTCGCGGAAGTAATAATGATTCTGAAGCCAGGAAAACCACCGAATGATAAAAAATCGTATAGACCTATTTCGCTGCTGCCGATTATGTCTAAAGTTTTCGAAAGAATAGTACTTAAGCGATTACAGCCAATTATAGAAGAAAGATCTCTTATTTCCAATCACCAGTTTGGGTTTAGAACCAACACTCAACAATAGACCAAGTGCATAGAATAACTGATTTAATTGAAAAAGCTTACGAAGAAAAAAAGATTTGCTCGAGCGTATTCCTTGATGTTTCTCAAGCTTTTGACAAGGTCTGGCATGAAGGCTTGAAATATAAATTACGACAAGTTCTGCCGGAACACTTATATAATATTCTAGAAAAATACTTGACGAATCGACTTTTCCGAGTCAAACACGGAAACGAATATTCGGAATTTAAAGAAATAAGGGCTGGGGTGCCGCAGGGAAGTGTCCTTGGACCGCTTTTGTACCTATTATATACTCTCGACATACTGCAAGAAGAAGGCACCGTATTAGCTACATTTGCCGACGACACTGCCATCCTGGCAACGGGTAAAACGATCGAAGAATCGACTGAAAAATTGCAAGAAGCATAGAATAAAGTAAATGAATGGACAAAGATTTGGCGACTAGCTTTAAACGAAAACAAATCTGTTCATGTCAATTTTACTTATAAGAAAATAAATAATTTGCCGATCTTTTCAAACTCGGTTCAAATTCCATTTGCAAACGAGGCTAAGTATCTTGGAATGACACTTGATGCTAAGCTGAAGTGGAAATCGCACGTGAAGAAAAAACGTAAAGAACTCGAAACCAAATACAGAGAAATGTACTGGTTACTTGGAAAACATTCCAAGCTTAATGTAGAGAACAAACTGCTTTTATACAAGCAAGTGCTAAAGCCGATATGGACATATGGAATACAACTTTGGGGTTGTACCAAAATAAGTAATGTCAATATTTTACAAACTTTTGAAAATAAAGTGCTAAGATCAATAGTTAATGCACCGTGGTTTATTAGAAATAGCGATATTCATAGAGATTTAGGAATTGCGACAGTCGAATATGAAATCAAAAACTTCGCGCGTAAGCACAAAGACAGATTACAAGGACACGTTAACAATGAAGTCCTTCGAATTCTAGATGAGAGGAATCTACTGCGTCGTCTACAAAGAACTAAACCTTTCGACTTAACGCGATAGCAAGAAACCGCGCCTAATTTGCGGAACAAGCAGGAACTTTCAATGGAAAGGGACCTGCCAAACGATCTCAATACGTGAAAGAAAAACTGCTGGATAAGTCAAAACTTAGTTGTAGTATGTAATCAAAGAAATTTATCACGAAGGGAGGTTTTTTTAGTGAGTAAAAATCTCACACTACTATGAGCACGCGCTACCGATCCTCATAGTGTCTTCATGAAGATTTTTTACCTACCCTCGGAAAAAAAAAAAAAAAAAAAAAAAAAAAACCTTCTTTACTGATGTTGATAAAGCCAATGAGCTTGCGCTAAACTTCTCAAGAAATCACGAGGTATTTCAAAATCTAGGTGACACTGCTACAAATACCCTAGTAAATGACACTGTTCGCCTTCTCAATTCGGTATATACCGATTCACCTTCAAATACATTTGTGCGGAACGTGGATGTTAGAAACATCATTCGCAGTTTAAAAGTTAAGAAAACTGGAGGTCTTGACAATATTAGAAATTTATATCTCTTACAACTGCCCAGATCTGGAGTAAAAATGTTAACTGTTATTATAAACTCATGCCTCAAACTTCAGTATTTTCCTCATGCATGGAAAAGAGCCAAAGTTGTGCCTATTTTAAAAGAAGGTAAAAATCCTGAAAGCCCTGAAGCTACAGGCCAATTAGCTTGTTGAGCAGCATGAGTAAGGTTTATGAAAAAGTCCTAAAGGATAAAATCCTAAAGGTTGTCTGTGATAAAAATATATATCCGGATGAGCAATTTGGTTTTAGGCGTTACCATAGCACGTCCCATCAAGTGCTTAGAATTGTCAATAGTATTAAAAGAAATCGTGAGTTAGGGAAGTCAACAGGAATGCTATTACTAGATATTGAAAAAGCATTTGATACTGTCTGGCACAAAGGCCTTCTACACAAACTAATAACTTTTGATTTTCCCCCGTATCTGTGTAAAATTGTGCAAAGTTTCTTGTCGGGCCGTTGTTTCAGTGTTTATGTTAATAGTAGCGCGTCAGACTTTGTGTTTTTTCAATCAGGTGTGCCCCAGGGTTCTGTGCTTGGACCCATATTATATAACCTTTACACATCAGATTTCCCGAATTTGCCCGAATGTGAAGTAGCCATTTATGCGAATGATACTGGCATTTTTTCATCACATGAATTCGCTCTCAATATTGAGACGAATCTAAAAGATGCGATGGAAATATTAGAAAGGTATTACAGCAGATGGAAAATTAAGTTGAATGCTGACAAATTGCAAGCCATCTTTTTCTCTCGAAAAAGAAAGCCTTGCAACCTTCCTAGCAATTCGTTGAGGTTTAACGGGTCTGATATAATCTGGTCCCCCTCCGTAAAGTACTTAGGAGTGAATCTTGACACTAGGTTGACATTCCAAGAACACACTAGTAAAACTCTGAAAAAAGTTGATATTGCCATAAAACTCATATACCCGTTCATAAATAGGCGATCTTTATTGTCTAATGACAACAAATTAATAATTCATAAGGTCATATTTCAAGCCATTCTTCTTTATGGATGTCAGGTATGGGGAAATTGTGCAAAATGTCACATTAACAAGCTACAAATTGCACAAAATAAATTGCTTAAAATGATGTCAAATCTTCCCCGGCATTATTCCACCTTAGAGCTACACAAAAAAGCGAATGCTGAAATGATATCGGTAAGAATCTTAAAACTCACAAGTAAGTTTCTAAGAAGCTGTAGTTTTTCAGACAACCGTCTAGTAAACCAATTAAGTGTTTAAACTGATGCATTATTGTTGCCATTGTTTGATTCTATTATTCCTTTATTTATGTACCTATTTATTTATGTATTGACATATTTATTCATTTTCTCATCTATTTCTGTTAATTTATTTATATATTTAACTTGTTTTTCTATTTATTATTATTGTTACTATTATTTATTGTTCATGCTTTGAGTTATTTGTTTATTTATTTATTTATTTATTTATATATTTATGTTTGAGTTCATTTATTTACTTACTTATTTATTTATTTAATTATTTATTTATTTATTTATTTACTTATTTATTTATTTATTTAATTATTTATTCATTTACTTATTATTTAAATATTTACCTATTTATTTAACTTAATATTTATTTTACTGTGATACTTTATTTGTTATTAAATTATTCCTATTATTTACTGTTTAAGCTTTTTTCATGCATTTATTTATTCGTGCACGTATTTATTTATTTATATACTACATTATTATTTATTTACTTATTAAGTAATTTTTATTTTTTATTTTTTTTTTTTTTTTGCTTTGATTGAAGGTTTTTCTCGTACTTTCCTTCAAGAAATCTTTATTTTTAAATATGATTGTTTTCAAAAATTGTTAAAATAATGTATTGTAAAATGTGCGGTAGCAAAAATAATGTAAATTATAATACGAAATAAATATCTATCTCTCTATCTATCTGAAAGCTGAATTTTGAATATTTGATGTGTGTTTGTTACTTTTTTGAATTTGCACTTTATTTTGTTTTTTTTCATTAATTTTTTTTTTTCTATAAATATTGGATTATATATATTTTTTTTTCGGTTGAGTTTTGCAATTAAGCTAATAAAGTTGCTTTACTTGTCCAATATATAAAGGGTGGTTAAATTTTAAGGGCCGATGTTGAATGTGAACCACACCTAAACGTCAAGTTTTTTTCTGCATTTCGTTTGACATTTCTCAATTTCAGACTAACTCAATTTGAACCATGGAAAGATACACAATCGAGCAACGCGTTAAAGTTATTCAGGCTTATTATGAAAATGGGCGTTCAAATCAAAATGCATATCGTGCATTTCGTGATTCTTTCGGTCAATTTAATCGTCCAAATGTGCGTACAATCGGAAAAATCGTGCAAAAATTTGTGCAAACCGGGTCTGTAGGAGTTGTGAAAACGCCAGTGCATGCTCGTACAGCTCGTACTGCAGAAAATATTGCTGCTGTTCGCGATAGTGTGGCTGAAGAGCCGTCCACCTCAAGTCGTCGTCGTGCCCAACAATTGCACCTCTCACGCTCGTCGTTGATGAATATTATGCATAAAGACTTGCATTTACGCGCTTACAAGGTGCAATTGACTCAAGAACTAAAGCCTCTTGACCATTTCAAGCGTCGTCAATGGTCACAATGGTGGCAAGAAATGGCAACAGTGGATGATCAATTTTCGAAGAAAATCATCTTCAGTGATGAGGCACATTTTCACCTCAGTGGATTCGTCAATAAGCAGAATTGCCGCATTTGGGCGAATGATAATCCAAGAGTGATTGTCGAAAAACCAATGCACCCACAAAGAGTGACTGTTTGGTGCGGTTTATGGGCTGGCGGCATCATCGGGCCGTATTTTTTCCAAAATGAGGCCGGTCAGGCAGTTACTGTGAATGGTGTTCGCTATCGTGAGATGATAACGAACTTTTTATGGCCCGAATTGGAAGATATGGATGTGGACGATATGTGGTTTCAACAGGATGGTGCCACTTACCACACAGCTAACGAAACAATGGCTCTTTTGCGCGACAAATTCAATGGCCGTGTTATTTCACGTGGTGGCGATGTCAATTGGCCGCCAAGATCATGTGATTTGACACCGTTGGACTTCTTTCTTTAGGGTTATTTGAAAGAAAAGGTGTACGTCGATAAGCCAGCAACAATTCAAGAGCTAAAGGATGAGATAATTCGGCACATTAACGGCATAAAACCTCAATTATGCCTCAGCGTCATCGAAAATTTGGACCATCGGATGGAGGTGTGCCGCCGAGGTCGCGGCGGCCATTTGGCCGATATTTTGTTCCATACATAATTGAACCATACCAATATTATCATAATATAAAGAAATGACAGTAATTTCCTAAATAATTTGTGTTTTATTCAAAATCAACATCGGCCCTTAAAACTTAACCACCCTTTAGTAAAACAATTATAAAAAACAAGATTATAAATTAAAACAAGTTAATGTAATAACTCTTTAAAATGTAATAAATGCTTCCAAGTTTGCACTTTATTTTGTCCGACAGTGTACTTAACGGATAATATTTCATTCCATGAATTGCAGATAAAGCAGGGGTAAGATATGGTGGTTTGAACCTCACGTCTTACAACTTTTTTGAAAAGTGACTTGTGGCAGTAGACCTTTTTTTATTTTCGTGTAACATCCTCATACTTAATTTGCTTTTACTTACGAATATATCCCATCGCCTCTCGAGGGGTATATGGTATCAACAATATCTGCCCGCCATCGTGTTCAGAGTTCTGCAATGCGCTTGAGCTTCCTCCAAGTCATCCCCAGTGATCTGGATTCCTCCTCTACTGTCCTTCTCCATGTCTGCTTAAGGCTGACGTACTTCGCTATGGAACTATCTTCGAGCCACTTTTTCCTCCGTATTTTAACGTCTATTAGGTCTTGGCCCGTTATCGCGTGTAAAAGCTTTGCGAATTCTGCTGTACACATCCAGTTTGGCACCACCATACTTTCTAGATATAGAAAGCTGCTTACTTTCTCGACTTTCTGTCGGGCAATGTTGAGTTGAGCGGCGTTGGTGTAATGTTGAGAAATTGAAGTAGAGCCTTTATTTTTGTCGTATTTATTTTGAGCCATACTTTGGTCGCCATCTAATACAGGTCCATTATCCTATGTGAGAGCAGGCAAACGTCATCAGCGTAGTGAAGATATTTGAGATATAATGTCATATCCCCATGTTACCTCCAGACAGAACTGCCCGGATCACATCACTGATTACTACAAGGAATAGTAGTGGCGAAAGAATGCAACCTTGTCGTACTCCGCTGTGGACCTCAAATTCCTCTGGCACCTTACCATTGTGTAAGACCGCCATCATAGGTAGATTTAAAATAACGAAAAGTTTTTTTGGGATACCTCACCTGCGCAAGGATCACCATATAGCATCTCGATTCAAGCCATCGGAGATCTGCTAGAAATCGATGGACAACAAATATAGCAGAGATCTCTACTCGACACATTGTTCAATGATGATCCGCGAAAGATGGTCAATGTTGTCGTGCATTGCACCGAAATGTTTTTAAATATAATTTTGTACTGGTAAATGGACAATAGTCTTGATATACTAATAAAACTTTTTGAAGAGCTCACATTTTTTTTTTTTTAGCTTTTGACTCTGGAAAATAAACAAAATAGGCCTTCATGTTGCACATTTTCTCCTTAAGCTCTTTGAACAAGACACAAGCAGAAACTAGCTCAAATTACAATTTAAATCAAAAGACTCAGAAACTATATTTCCACGTGCCATCACATGGACGTAACTTCAACAAAAATTAATGGAAAAAAAAGTTTCGTATTCGCTTCAGTGTCTCCACTTAAAATATGAATATTGCCACAACTTACGCAAATTGAAACCTCTCATCGTACATATATTTCCAAGTTCATCTTCTAATTGCATGTTTTGCAATGCATAAAATGTACGCATACATATGAGTAACTAACCACCCAATGTACACCGAAGTAGGTTAAACAACTTGTGCAAAGATTTTCCTTTCCGGTATCCTGAGTACACAAGCTATCCGTGCACATTTCACGTACCTACTCCCGTTTGATGTGTTTCCATTTTGGGACAAGTAAAGCCTCTTGGCAAACTTCACATCAGAGAATGAAAGTGCCCTATGCATATATATTCGAGCAGAAAATTTCAAAGGAATATGGAAGATGCGACCATCCGAGAAAAAGGAAGTTTGCCACTGCCATTGATGTGTTTGCGCTGAATCAAAGCACTACCGCACCAATTAAAACAAAATATTCGGTAAGTACCTACATTAGGATAATATCTCCGCCCGTACTCATTGAGACCGCAAATCAATTTAGGTAAATTAAAATTGCCCCTGCCGAGTAGCAATCGATTTGCAATATCAATAAAAAGTACTCTAAAAAATTTGAATTTGTTTGACTGTTCAATTCATTTGAAAGTTTCTCCATCTGCAGTGGATGATCTCTCTAAGGCGCTGTGCTTTTGCTTTTGCTTTTTGAGGTTTATTCAAGGAGATAATATCTTAATTGAATGGCTTTGTAAAATAAGTGCAAACAAAATAGCAGCAAGACCATTTGGATTTTAAAGGAAGAACATGGTTTCACATTTGTTTTCTGATGCTTGGTGAAAAATTAAGTAAGTTTTTTATGAAAAAAAAAAAATTTATATATAAATAAATTGTATATATAAATTATGAATATAAATAACAAAAAAAAGGATGATTTAATTGGAGGTTACAATTTAAATCTGGCACTACTGAGGTTCTGTCAAAGAAAAACAGCTGATATTTGACATCTGTGACATTGACATTTGTAATTATGGAGCAGTGTTCGAGAGAGCAACGCATTTGTATTGTTAAAGCCCACCTTTTAAATTCGATTCGCATTTTGGCGAAATAATGTCGTCTATCTCGTGCCGCGGTTAGGAAATAAATGGAAACAAAATTCGATCGAACCGGGTCAGTGTTGGGTATAGTGGCGTGCCAACCGAAACTTTTGCCGCAGTGAGTGACAGTTTTCATGACAATCTGTCAAAACCCTTTCGGCATCGTTCCCAGCAATTCAACCTCTCCTAGTGGCCCACGTAATAAAATCTGCATCTGCATGCCTACAAGATCCAATTGATTCAGGAATTGAAGCTAGCAGACCATGAACAGCATCGAGACTTGGTTAATCGATAGCGATTCAACCATTTTCAGTAATGAGGCTCACTTTCAACTGAATGAAGCAAAAGTTGTGCGCCAATGATCTTCAAATGATTCCAGAGCTAAAGGATGACAACGCGTTATTTATGAATTACCGCAGTATTTATGCTGAAATGTAATAGAAAATTTCATCAAAAGGACGGAAGTCTGCAAGACCTGCAAGGCAGTCATTTGACCGATATTTTTCATGTCAATGTCTCAACATTATATTGACATCAAATTATCAAAAACTAAAGGCCTAACTTTAATAGTAGAATGGTTTCGAATCCATTAGCTCTTTCGTAAGAAAATTTGACACAACAGCTCAAATGACAGGAAAATCGATTTGACAGTTGCTTCCGAACACATACGCCTATTATGGGCTACTTGAGGAATTGACATTAACTTCCGATTGGTTCCGGCTATTATAGTTCAACCTTGAGGTGTTTTACTTCAAATTCAATCAATTTGTTTTTACATTTTTTTAGAGGTTTGTTTTTCGAACTGGCAATACTTTTTCCAGCCGATTTGTGCTCAGTTTGATTTGCCATTTCACCATGAATAGACTTATGCTAGAACAACGCTTGCAAATTGTACAAATTTATTTGGAAAAAAAAAATATCTTGATTTACGAGTTTAGAAGATCCAGCTCGTGCAAGAATTAAAGCCACTTGACCATCGTGTGCGTCTTTCATTCGGTGAATGGGCCGAAAACGAGATTGCCCTTGATACTCATGTTCACAACAAAAATTTTGTTCAGCGATGGGGAGCATTTTTGGTTCAATGGCTATGTCACATTGGTTGGGATTTAGTTTAATTAATCGACGAAGAATAATGATGATTCAAATAAGAAAAGAAAACCAGAGAGATTCAAATTTATTTACAATAGTTAGTTATTTTAATGGATATCTTACAACCTGTGATGCCTGCTGCGACCAAAATCCAAGTGAAGGAGAATCGCTTCACATACCAGCATCCGATTACACCTACGCAGTGCAGGAGAGCGTGCGTATGTGTCATCACAATGTAGGAGCGGGTGCGCTGATGTGTGTGTGAGTGCAAGTGCATCGCGTGATCCTCAGTGCGTGCAATTGTTGTTAGGATGAAACTGCAGAAAGAGGTTCGATTCAAATGATGTGCAGTGGGTCACATAATTTTTAAACAAAGTAACAGATAGTAACAAAAATATTTAAACGAAAATTTAACAATAATAAATAAATACAAATTAATTGAATGAGATTAGTCTTAAACACACATGATGATGCATTCGCTTCTCTACGACTACGAGTGAGTTTCCAGAGCCCCAAATACTTTAGGTTTTCTTTTTTACAGAGATGAAAGTAAGCATCATCTGCTATATGTAATATATACAGTGTTAACCCTAGAATACTCCCCTGCGGAACACCTGCTTGTATTTCTCCAAGTTCAGAGTACGCTTTTTCATAACGTAGTCTTAAAAATCTGTTTGAATCTAAGAATCCCAAAATACCTTCTTCTTCAATAAAACAAAACGGTTCAATTATTCATCGATACTCATTTTATTCCCTTCAAAGTAATCTCCATTGTAATGAATACACATATTCCAACGCTTCCCCCAATCTTCAAAAAACTTTTCATAGGCCGATTTTGAAATCGCTTTCACCTCCTTCTGCGAATTCTCCTTTATCGCCTCAATCGTCTCAATATGCTTTCCACGAAGTCTTAACTTGAATCGTGGGAATAGGAAAAAGTCACAAGGAGCCATGTCAGGTGAATACGGAGCTTGCAAAATGGTATGAACGTAGTTTTTAATCAAATAGTCGTGTAAAAGATGAGATGTGTGAGCCAGTGCGTTGTCGTGGTGAAGAAAACACAAGTTGTTTCTCCACAATTCTAGTCTCTTGCGACGAACATTTTCCCTCAAATGCTTTAATACGCTCACGTAATACTCCTTATTTACTATCTAGCCTGGCGGAAGAAATTTGGAGTGAACCACACCACGGCAATCAAAGAAAACGGCCAACAAAGCCTTGATTTTGGATCGACTCTGTGGTGGTTTTTTGGGTTTTGTTGGTTAGTTTGGATGTCATATTCATAGACCCATGTCTCGTAATGATGCAATCGATAGCATTTTGGCCCAAAGAAAGCATTTCTTTAGCGATCAATGCGATGATGTTTCTCCATCAAATTCAGCAAATTCGCAGAACACAACAAACACTGACTTGTTTACAAAGCTGTCACGCACAAACTCCCGACAAATGGCACTCAAACAGATATTTGAGCGCCACGCGACAGATATACCAACCAAACAAAAAAAAAATCTTTTGACAATATCTCAAGCGCGATTTGTTTGAATGGGAAATTCTGGGTACTTTTTGATCAGAAGGTATTTCTATGCAGATCCCTATTTAGTTTACACTGGAAACCCTTATGCCAGACTTTATCAACGGACTGCGCAATGTCTAAAAATAACGAAGAGTAAACTTGTTTTTCTTCTAGTGCCGTTTTTTATAACATTAGTTATACGATGTACTTGGTCTATTGTCGAGTGTTTATTACCCGAATTGGTGGTTCGGGATAAGTTTTCTTACTTTGATAAGTCTAGTCTTTTGAGAAGTACGTTAGCTTCTCTAAAATTTTTGATAATATCAAGAAAAGTAAGATTGGCCGATATGAAGTTACTTCTGATAGTGACTTACCTTATTTAGGTATAACAATTTTAAAATCCTTCCTTTATCATGCGTACCTGGTTTATATAAACGATATACAAAGTAGTATCAAATATATGCCGAATAAATTTTGGCAATTCATCAACTCTAAGAACAAAAATGATGATTATCCAGTCTCACTGTCTTTTAAAGGACAGTCATCTGATTCTTGGAATCAGATGACGCAAGGCTACAAAGATCTCCGCCTCAAAAGACTTATTCTAAAGTGCAAAATAAGAGTTTCGCGAACCCGGATGTGTTAATTCGGGAAACGCAACCCAGAAACAGAGTACTATGGAAAAAGAAAACACCGAGCTCCGAAAGAAGCTCGACGAAATGGAGCTCTTATGTCGGAAGCTCAAAAGCAAAGTAGAAAAACTTGAATCAGAGAATAAAGTATCTTTGCTTCAAAACGAGTCTTCACAAACGCAGACGGTTATTCATAGTGAGCCCTCTCCCCGTACATATCACTACAGTATGGACGATGAAGAACTCACTCGCGAAACGGATTGGATACTTAAACGAAGACCATCTGAAAAACGTAAGGCCGGTTCATCGCCCGAGATTGTTCCGCAACACGAACCTAATCGCAAAGCGCAGCGAAAAGCAGAAAAGCAAATTGAAAGCAAACGCGCCCCTCCTCCATTCTCTGCGAAAAATTTTAAAAACAACGATCGCTACTGAATTTAAAGCATCTTCCTTGCGAAACGATGCATTGAAAATTAAGGTTAATGACGCTGAGGGCTGTATCTCAAAAGCTTAACAATGAAAAAATTCAATGGCATACTTATGAAGACAAGTCTTAGAGACCTTTGAGGGTGGTAGCTAGAGGACTTCATCCATCATGCGCTAAAGAAGACATTAAGTAAATCACGCGATAGAGGAAAACGACCCGACCGTGGAGAAGAAGCTGTAGTGAAACGTAAACTTTCGCTTTTTGTGCTATCGTTCGATAAAACGGAAAGCCAGGAAAAGATATACAATATTCGTATAATCATGAGTATGGTCATTAAAATCGAACCACTACGTGTCAACACGAAGACAATACCTCAATGCCAAGAGTTTAATCATACGCAGGCGTACGAAAACACTCACGCTGGAAAACACTCTTCTGAAAATTGCAGTTTAAGCTAAAATGAAAAAGCAACTTGCGTTGACTGCAAAGGAAGGCACCCAGCAAATTATCGCGGTTGCGAGGTCGCAAAGGAACTACAGATGCGATGGAGAAAATCTATAACGTCGACTGTGCGGGGAACGAAATCAGTCGATCGGACCCCTAAGTCGGTAGAGAGCGTTGCTAAGCAACCTGATTGGGCTCGTAAGCCAGTTGTACAGACTCCTAAGCCGCCTGAAAGGACGCTCGAATCAGCAGTGCAGACTCTTGAACCAGTCAATCAGCCCTCTAAGCTGATTAAAAGTACGTCGAAGTCGTCCACTAAAAAGACTGAACGAAAAATAACCTCGGATAAGCCAACGAATCCCAGTTATCTGACGTATTCTCAGGTTGCAGTCAAAGCAACCAAACGAAACGACGGGCCACCCTCTGATCCGTTGAAAGGAGTTCTGAACTGCATTTACGCTAAGTTCGAGGAACAATGTGAAACGAACAAAAGAATTCTCGAACGTCTCAGTAACGTCGAAAGCTTTTGTATGGTTAACCTTATATCTAAATCTAAGTAGATATGAACTCTGCTTGAAATTATAACATGGCATGCAAACGGACTATTACAAAAATGTAACGAATTAGAAAAATTTCTAATGAGAAAATATTGAGATCTCCGAAACCCATCTAACAAGGGAATCGCAAATAAAGATAAGAGACTACGTTGGTTATCACTCCTATCATCCTTGTGATAGAGCGCGGGGTGGTTCGTCCTTATTCATTAAAACTAACATCAAACACTCTGTCGATATAAACATAGAGCTGGAAAAACTTCAGTTGTGCGCGGTAAGGGTTAAACACTTGAGCTACTGTCCGCCGCGTTGCTCGCTTGAAAAAGACGACTACTTTCGTGTCTTCAATGCCCTTGTTTCAAATTTCCTTATTGGTGGAGATTTCAACGCGAAGCACACCTTCTGGGGTTCAAGATGTACATCATCTAAAGGAAAAATTCTCTACGAAGTGGCAAATGAATTCGGTTGTAGTTTTTTTTTTAGAATTCGACAGGAAAACCCACCTAATGGCCAACCGACTCAGAAAAAATTCCCGATCTTATTGATTTTTTCGTTTCAAAAGGTATTTACGACAAATTTATTACAGTCGAAGAAAGTTTTGATCTCTCTTCTGACCACTCTCTGGTAATTTTATTACTTGGTGAAGCGCTGATCAAGAAAGAAGGACCTCCAAGACTTACTAGCAATAGAACAAATTGGGAGGGCTTTAGAAATGATTGCGAAACAAATATCGCCCTAAATGTATCACTTAAAACACCTTGTGAACTGGAAGACGAAGTTGATCGTTTCGTGGAAGCAATCCAAAGAGCGACATGGAGAAACACTCCTTCCAGAAGCTATAAGATTAACCGCAACGAAAAGTATCCAAGTGAAATCATTGAACTGGTGAGGGAGAAAAGAAAAGCACGAAAGAAATGGCAAATCACTTTTCGCAGCATAAAAGGATCCTTAACCGAATATGCCTTAGAAATAGAATTCGGGAATTTAAAAACAATAAGATAGCGACCTACCTTGAAAATCTCTCCACTGGAAGAGAATCAAATTATTCACTTTGGAAACCGCTAAAAGGCATCCGGAAACTTCAAATGCAAGCGCCACCAATTCGGAAAAACGATAGAACTTGGGCCAAAAGAGATAACAAATTTTGCTCGTAAGTACAAAGATCGTGTTCACGGTCATTGTAACCGTACCGTCATTCAACTACTTGATACGAACAATTCAATTCGTCGTCTGCAAAGGACAAAACCTATTGACATCCCGTCATAGTATATGCCGGTCGTGAAAACAGCAGGAACTTTCATTGGAATTTAACCTGTCTAAAGCGCTACAATCTTTTTAAATTACATACGAACATATTTTTCCAAAAATCACGAGTCTCGTAAGCGAAAATAAAACTGCTGGATAAGCGTCGGCTTAGTTGTAGTACTAATCTTGAAGAGTGGTGTTTTTAGTGAGTAAAAATCTCACAATACCATAAGCATTTGCGGTCGGGCCTTATGGTTTCTTGAGAAGATTTTCACCCTCTCGGCAAAAAAAAAAAAAAAAATCTGTCTGGAAATATTCCTTTATTGTCCCTATTCTCAAATCTGGTAGAAGAAACAAAATTGAGGACTATAGAGGCATATGCAAACAGTCAGCTATTCCAAAATTGTTTGATACTCGTATGTTGGTTACTGAAAAATGTAATTATTTCTGCAAATCTCTAATTTACAATAATCAGCCTGGTTTTGTAAAGAAAAGATCGACTGTTACTAATCTTCTACTCTTTACTAATTTCGTCGTTTCTGAAACCAGCAAAGGAAACCAAGTGGATGCAATCTATACGGATTTCAGTAAATCTTTTGGCCGTGTTGACCACATATCCATCTTCCTTTTTACATTGGCTCTCGTCCTTTCTATATGACAGATATCAATATGTGAAATTTCGTAATCAAATTTCCAATAAAATGTATGTGACCTCAGGTGTCCCCCAAGGAAGTCACATTGGTCCTCTTTTATTCATCTTATTTGTTAATGATATTGTTAAATTCTTAACTGAATATAAGATACTAATATTTGCTGATGACTTTAAGTTATATTTGTCGGGAAATATATTCATTGTTTCCAATGCTTAAACATAAATGCTTAAACATAAATTTTATTTGTGGTGTTCAAAAAATTACCTCTCTCTTAATGTTAATCAGTTATTACCTTTTTACGTAGTGAATTCCTCGTCTGTTTTGTTAACAAATTTAATGTTTTCATTTGTCATTGTAGATAGAAAAGGTTTGAAAACATTTGTCAGGTACTCAGCAAAGAGCCTAGCCTTTCCTTTTGGGACTCCGATTCATTTCTCATCAGATGTTTTCAGTGGGGGATCTTCTAATTGGGGTCTTCTTAAACGTTTAGCAGCCTTCCAAAGCGAGTAGTCAGAGGCTTTATCACCCATTAAGTTGCGAAAGTATTTCTTTAGAGAATCATTCCTGAATTCCCTAACATATAATAGTAATTGCAAAACTGTTTAAGCAGCTGTTAGCTCATAAATCTTACAATCTGTAAAATCAAGGTATGCTAAGGCTCTTGCCTTAGATAGCTATTGTATCCTTTCATGTATCAAAAACTATTTGGTGTTCAATCTGGAGAGATGTGGAATGCAAATAAACAGTTTTTAAAGATAACCCAGTTTTTTCAAATATCACCTTCTCTTCCTTGTTCAAGGACGCTGCGTGCCAAATTTGTGCAAAACCAATTTCCCCTCGTGTTCGGAAAAAAAATGTTCCATGTCTCATACACTCCACGGAAATAATTCTTAGAATTTGAACATATCCATCAAAAGCTTATCATAAGTACATATGTCAATCATGTCATTCGTGAATTTGCAAATAAAATAGAATTCCAAGAAAATTCGACATTGACTGTGGCTTTTGTATCTAAATATAGGTATAACTGACCTACCTATCCACGACCTCTTATCGGCGGTTTTTTTTTTTTAACACTGGTCTGGTGATGGTGGTCTGGTGATGGTGATTCCCATACCATATGTTGTACACATGTACAACATACGTTATCAGCACGCACTAAGTAGTTTGGTTCTTTACCACTCCGGGGAACGACATATTTTTTAAGTATTTTACCGTCTGAAGATTATTATTGAATCCCATTGACAGTGATGTGGCTATTAATGGGTTCGTCTTACAAGTTCTTAGGATTTCTCTAGAAATCAATTGACATAGATTACTCGTACATATTATGTCAATTCACATTTAGAACGAGATACTCGTATCTACGATAAGATATAACAAAAGTCAGTTCACGTAAAGTGTTTTAGAAGTTTGCAGGTGTACTGATGTGTGCGTGTGTGAATGAAATAGAAAAAAATAGGAAATAATACTTAAAATGCATCCTTGCAGAGCTGTAGTGCAGTCAGGCTAACATGCAGTTCCTATGTTATTCAAACATAATGCTTCAATTGTGGATCTTTCTTGAATGCATTTGCCTGACCTGGTTTGCCTATCTCTCCCAGTTTTCTGTGTTCTCTTGAAATAAAAAATGGGGAACAAATTTAAAAAGTGAAGTGTATGTAATAGTATTGAAAGGTTAGAGTTGCTGCAGAGGAAAAATCCCTTATGCAAACAGTTTTAGCAGATGCGAAAATGTGCTTCAGAACAAACGAAAGGAGATGCGTTGAAAATGCATTTCCCTAAGTGGAAAACTCACATTACTAGGCATTCATTGAGAGATGTTCTGTGAACTTTTGAGGTTATACAGATGGTCGGGATTTCTGGAAAGGGACGCTTAATGGAATTATCTTAAGGTAGGTGTATGTGTTTTTGTGTAAGAATGGGTTAGAGCTGCAATTGCCTTTGAGCAGAGTGTGCGTTTCTATTTTTCCTAGCCTACTTCATTTATTTTAGATAGTGTATACCTGCTTTACTCTGAGTATTTTTCTTGATATTTTAATACGTTTTTGTAGTTCTTTTGTTCTATTTCAAACTGTTTAGGTATTTTTTTTTTTCGTCTGAATACAGAAGTCAAATGCCATAATCATAGCTAAGGGCTGCATTTATTTATGTGAATTATGAGGGCAGTATCAGGAAAATGAAATAGGCAAAGTGTACCATTTACATCGAGTTGATCTTACTCGATCAAAACATAAGCCCAAGCTATTTACAAAACCGGGTTTTGGATTAAGCCTTGAACAGAAAATGGGAGATGGCATACCAGGTGGTAATTAGGTCAATAACTCCCACCTGCCCAAGATTGCGGGAAAACATCGTCAGTGTGTTGTTGCCAAGACAACTGGAAATCACACTGGGTGACCAACAGAATGAAGAAACAAACCGAATTCCTATAGTTACCGTAGTAGTCTCTCTCTCGCAAATCCAACATAGCCATTAAAACTGCAATTAGAACTCGACTGAACATGTTTGGGAATAGCCATAGCTCATGTTTGATTGAAGGGGTGTTCCCAGAACAATGGAAGAAGCAAAGACTAGTATCAATCCGCAAAGGAGGCCCTGGAGATCCATTATCGTTTCGTCTACTCTATATGTTGGATACGGCTGGAAAAATCGTGGAAATCCAAGCCATTGAAAACGCAGGAGGATTGACTGAACACCAGTATGGTGATGGATTCCTTCAGTCAAAAGATCTTGATATACTCGTATGACTCAGATTATGGCCCCAAAGGAGTACAATGTCGCAGAACGGGTGCCACAGGGTTCAGCGTTGTGTCCACTTCTGTGGAATCTTATGTATTATGGGATACTTCATCTACCTATGCCGGAAGAAGCTAAGATCGTAAGCTTTGCGAACGATATTGCGATAGTCGTGTTCGCCAAACTACTGGAAAAGTGATCCAAATAAGCAACAACACAATCGGCATTGTTCAACGCTGGCTTGAATTTGTGGGTTTAAAACTAGCGGAACATAAAACAGAAGCGGTACTAATCAGTAGCAGAAAGAAGAGGTAATCAATCTCTTTTTATGATAGGGGGGCATAAGATTACATCAAAGCAAGAAGTAAGCCATCTACCATCCACCTCGGTATCATGATTGACAGAAGGCTCTCATTTAATTAACATCTGGAGTATATTAGCACCAAGACCTCACGAGTGAATAATGCGGTCATACGTTTTATGCAAAATCATGGAGGACCGAGATACAATCGAAGGCTGCTTTAGGCATTATTATACGAAATAATAATCAGAAGGTGCTAGCTGCCTTGTACTCGTATGATTATTATTATTATTTGTGTAGGGTTATCTTGCACTGTGACCTAATGGTCTATTGTGCCCCCTGCTAATGCCTAGGAAAGGTTTATTTCCTGATAAGAGTTTCCCTCAGAATATAGTTCCTTCAGAATTGTTATCGAAGGGCAAACACTCTATCTTCGCCTTGGCAAGGATAGTTCACCCTAGAGCACCCTCTCTTATTCGGCTTCTCTTAGTAATCAGAGAATGAGAAGTGGGTCTATGGTTGGCATATCCTCATCTGATAGTTGGTACTTGCCAAAGCATTTCAATCTATTGTGGGTCAGTGCCCCACAAGACTCCAGTAGATGGTCTGAAGTCTAACTGGACTCATTGCAAAATCTGCAAAGGCCTTCGTTTCTTATACCTAAATGCTCCCCGAGTGTACAGTGCTCCGTTAGAAAACTTGGTAGGATACGTAGGTTATTCTTGTTAAGGCAGATGCACGCTTCGAATCCTTTCCAGTTGTAGTGTCCCAGAAGTTTCTTAGCCAGGTTTTCGCCCTATTTTCTTTCTCCATCTTCCCGAATTCTTCGCGTATGATGTGATTTCCTATTCCGCAGAATGGTTCAAGTTCAATAAAGGATTCGGCTGCTGCCTGTCTGCTTCTTCATTGCCATTCTATTCCAGTGTGGCCAGCAATCCAATAGAGGGTTACCCTGTTACTGCTACTCAATTCATTAAGTTTGTAAAGGCATTCCCACACAAGTTTTGATTAAATGACATGGGAGTCAAGTGCCTTGGTAGCTGCTTGACTGTCTGACAATATTGCTATGTCACATTTTGTGTATCTTCTATCGAGATTGAGTTGAACACATCTATCTATAGAGTACATTTTAGCTTGAAAGATACTGGTACTTTTATCCATAGATACCTTCTTCAGTTCTCGAGCTGTCCGTATACCACTTTATTGTGTGGTTGCTCAATCTGTATATTATGGATTCATTGCTTCAAGTCTTTTTGTTACTTAAATTAGTTTAAGGAATACTATACTTCCATGGCAGCAGTTGGACATATCCCCAGTAATACAGAGGCATGTAAGTCTTTGCACTTTAGTGAGTGTCACTAGACTAGTTGTCACTTTCACCTTGTATGGTTACTATCTATGTATAAATCATCACTCAGACAAAATCCTCTCTGACTGTGGTCCCGTCACAGCCAAATTGCTACGAACAGCTCTTGTCCTAGCAATATGGCCACTAATACTGCGTGCAAAATGGCATGACAGATACCGTCTTTTGCTTCTTAATACGGACTGCAACCATCCACAGGTCTTAGTTTGAGGAAATACTTAATGCTTATATTAGTCTTAGCTTTGAATATAATCTACAATTTTTACAGCAAGCTGTCACAGCATGATAATGTATCTGTATAGTGTGAAGAGTGGGCTAAATCTTTAAACTAATTAACAAGATCGAAATTATTGGAAATTTCCTTAGAATATAAAATAAACTCTAAGGTGACATCAGTATCTGGTAAATATCTTAAAGTAATTTTTATCAGTAAGTTTAAATGCAGGTCATTAAGCCTGTAATCTTATACAATAAAAGGGTATCTTAAAGAATTCATGAATGAACCGCAATTTACGTTGTAATACAGTTTTATGACTTTTTTGTCGCAAATTTATTAAGCCTTAACTAAACAGAATTAATGACAATTATATACGAGTACACACACATTCTGTCAACAAATCAATTACAATGTGATAAGGAAACTTTGTTCGACGTAATATCACTTATGGAGTGGTCAATAATGATGAGCAATCAAAATTCCTCAAGGCTGTGTATACAAAACAAGGGCTTTACAAATTCTTAGAAGCATGCGTACGATAATCTCTTAAATAATTTTAGATTTGTCATAGTACTCGTAGTCAAATATAAAAACAAATGTCGAGTAGTTTCTAGGGCCTTTGCACAGATTGTAATATTATCATACAACTATTGTTGCTATGATAAAGTTTGTATCTTTATTATGATCAGTATATAAGGCCTAATAATAAAGTGTTAAATTACATTTTTTTATTAGACTTTTAACTTTGACGTAGGTACCTAATAGGAATTCAAAAGAATTGATATTTTTGGAAATGTAAATACCCGTGAACATAAATTATCTAATACAGAGGTAATTTTCGATGTCTTTCCGGCACACTTCTGACTGTACTTCACCGGTGTTGATTTTTAAGTACTCCAAAGTTTTGAGATTGTCTGCGTAGACAGGATCTATAGCATAGCCCCACAAAAATAAATCCAACGGGGTCACAATACACGGTCTTGATGGCCAATCGATGTCGGTAGTATTAAACGGCCGGGGAATTTTTGTGCAATAGAGCCGAATTTACCTGTGTTCTGTGGCACGTAGCCCCGTCCTGTTGGAACCACATATTACTCAAATCAATATCTGCAATCTCAGGCCACAAAAAGTTGGTTATCATTTGACTATAGCGCAGATAATTTACTGTAACAGTGGCGACTTCGCCGTTTTCAAAAAAAAATACGGCCCGACCACGCCGCCGTTCCACAGCGAACACCAAACTGTTACACGTGATGGATGCAATGGCCTCTCAATGTTCAATTTGAATTCTCAGAACCTCAAATTCTGTAATTTTGTTTGTTTACGTAGCCGCCGAGTGAGAAATGGACCTCATAGCTGAAGAAGATTTCGTTCGCAAAATCGGCGCCAACTTACAGATACACAGATATTGAGCGTTGAGCTTTGGTTAAGCGATCCATATTGTAAAATGTCAAGGCAAAAACTAACTACCTGTCACTATGGATGACAGATGGATTTGACAGATGCCATATGACAGGGATGCGAAATCTCAACCTCGAAATTAATAACACTGTACAAGTGTATGACTGTAAGGTCTTGTAAATAATTTGTCTTTAGTTGCCTCTTTTTCAAATTAACCATATAATGCATCGGCTGGATAAGGGATACCAACTGGCACAAAAGTATTATGAACGCAGGGGATTGGTAGAAAAAGATGGGGTTATCATTTTTTTTGTTTTTTTATTGTCATGTAATTTACTAAATAATTCAAGCAGTAGTTTAAAAAAACATGTTTGAGTCTGTAGTAATTTTAAAAATGTCAAATATTGAGTTCCGCGCAGTAATTAAATTCTTCCTACTTAATATTCATAAAACCACGGTTTACAAGTTGTCGAGCTTATTTAAACAAGGTAGAGAGTTATTAGAAGATGATTACCGCCCTGTAGGACCAAGTGACGTCACATCACAGGAAATGGTCCTAAAAGTTGAATATAACCTCATAGAAGATAGTTGACTCAAACTAAAAGAAATCTCAATTTGACGAGATATATCCATCTCTTTCTATTCCCTTTTCCGAACTTAAAAAATTGTGAAACTACTCAAAATAGGAATTAAATTAATGCTAAAGCAATTCATTCCATATCTCAATGGGAACTTTATCATGCCTTAACTTTTTAGAGATTATGATTCAGCTATTTTTGAATTACACGGCTACATCGCGCAAATACAACTAAAATATTACTTAGTTTTCATAGTAGACGATAGCACTATAAAGAGGACATTGATTCGGTAAGTTTAGGGTCCTAAAATCGAATATTACTGGGAAGAAAACTGTTTTCGTTTTAATGTATACGATATAATGGGAACAAGTGAAAGAAACGAACGATATTATCCAGTCAATATAAGGCAGTTAGTATAAAGACAAGAAACGAAAAGTATTTGTTTTGATCTGAAATGAAAAGAACAATTGGACGTTTCTAAATCAGAGCTCAAAATGTTATTGGTTTTGAAATATTATCACACAACTTCCCGGATTCCTAATCCTGTATAGACAGAGTGCGACCATCCTGTATGTTTCTTTTTTGGTGGTGGATTATTATCCACCGAACTAGCCGGAAGTAGGGAGAATTATCAAACGACCGGGAACCACAACGTGTTGCGCGAAAATCCCGAACTAATGGATCAGGGAAGTACTGATGCAGACGGAGAAAGGACACCATTAGAAGAACAACGAACATCAAATTACAACCTCTTGGGAACCAGAATTTAAGAAAAATAGATCAAATCCTGTCGACATGTGGGTTCTCATTCATAGCATTATATTTTGTGACCTTATCTCGGTAATAAGGTTCGAGGCTCATATCTTATGTAGGTTGTTTCCAAATCGTTTGGCTAACAATCAAATCTTGAGTTATGACATCTTTAGGACAACACAGCGGTACCCTCGAGGTCGTTTGAATCTCCAGCACATACATTTTTGGTGGATTATTACATTTTATTAAATTAACAATTGTAAATCAACAAATCAGCCATAATAACCATTCTTAAATAAGCGGATATCAAAAGTAAAAAATAAAAAATAATCATTCTTTACATATAAAAGTTACAGCCAGTGTTCAAAGATTATTTTAACGAATTTCCCCTTTTTACTTGAGGGCTAGTATTGTTTTATCTCGGAATTTTGACCAAATTTGACTTTACCATAATAGAGAAGCTAAAAAAAAGTAACTGTGTTTCTCTATCTGTATGTATGACTTACTGCAGCCTAATCGGCTGGACGGAATTTTTTCAAACTTCATATCTAGGTCTGTCCCTCCCTCCTTATGCCACCACTATTAGGCCTTAAATTTTAAGCAAGGAAGATAAAATTTAGTTTATAACTTTCTTAGAACCTTGTAGAAGCCGTACAACTATGCAAAGTTGCCAAATCCGCCCACAGACACGCCCAATATTAAAAAATACCCTTTTATAAATATTTTTAGTAGAAACTGAAAAATATCGCCTTAACAAAATATATTGACGTTAACATTTTTTACAATTTGTCCATACACTATATATTGCCACGCCCACTTTTAGGAGGAGTTTAAATAAAAAACACATATTTTACTTTATCAAAACTATTTACGGTGGTGATTGAGTCTTAATGTGAATATTTCAACAGAATCTTTGACCTTTGGTTACAAATGGCGACCGCCACGCCCACTTTCTCGAAAGAACAAGTTTTAGCCACAAATTATGTATTAAATTATCTTAAAATTCTTGAGAATATCCTTTGAGTAGAAAGATTTCATTGCATTTGAACCAAAAGGATAACAACGCTATGTACTCTTTATTAGGAATGGGTTAAAAAATGATGGGAGGGTATCATACGATCCGTTTCAGGCGGATTTTAACTTGTCTGTATATTTTTTTAATAAAAAATGGTAAATCTAAAAAAAATAAAGTGCAAGACTGTTTGGAATTTAAGCAGGTTTATTAAAATGTTTTTTTTTTTTGAAAATCGAGAACAAAAAATATTGTAAAAATATCCCAAAACTTGGTATGCCATAACTTTGTACAGCCATGGACAAAATTATTAGGCATCCCTAAATTTTCACTCGTACTTGAAAACCATTCAAAATAAGTTCATTATTTCTGATTTTTATTTCTTTTTATTGTTCTTATGAAGTATTAGTTTACATATAAACAAATATTTTGTTGGTCCAAGCTTGTTTTTGATGACTTCTTGAATATGGTGGGGTAAGCTATCCACCAATCGTTTGCATATAGAATGATTTATACTTTCCCACACTCTATGAATTGTGCGTTCTAACTCCAATTTTTTTTTTTTTTTTTTGTACTTATGGGAACGAAGATTTTTTTTCATATGACCCCATAGATGCTCAATTGGGTTAAGATCTGAGCTCTGAGCGGGCCACTCTAAGACCTCAACCCGATTTTGCTGAAACCAAGCCTTTGCAAGGCTTGATTCTTTCGCCTTCTTGCTTTGAGACCAAATTCATTGAGTCGTCTGCTAAAATTTGTAAAGGAAATATTGATTCCATGGTAACCCTTAAGGATAGCCGCTAAGTCAGAAGCTGTCTGCGACGATTGTCCAACGACTCTCTTTCTATAATCCGGTCTTCTCTATCTATGGTTTTACATTTTCTCCCTCTCCCTGATTTAGTCTTTACTCCCTGGGTCTCGGCATTTCTTTTGATTGTGATTTGCACGGTACAACGCGAACACTTCACATCCTTTGCAATCCGGACCTGAGAAATTCCCATGGAGTGTAAAGTAAGAATCTTTGTACGTTCGGCTTCGCTTAACTCCCATGGTTTTGGCATTTTATTATTTAATTATATTGCCTTCAAATAATCACAAGCAAAACACCGAAATATTTATTACAAACGATCTTCCTAAAAGCTACCTTCACAGGTCGACATTCCACAGGAAATGATGCATTTTTACGAAAAAATTGTTTTTCTTCGAAAGAAGTATAACGGATTTCAAAACCGCACCGTTATGACATTCCGCACTATTAGCAGAAAACAGCAAAAAGAATAGAGAACAATTTTTTGAAGCAGTTGGGAAAACAGTAAGAAAAAAGTGGGTGCCTAATAAATTTGTCCATGGCTGTATATGTCAAAAGATGTTTAGAATTCGATTTTGAATTAAATCATCTGAGTCATATCCGAGAAAGAGCAATTTTCAAAAACTGGTCAATAAGTAAAGTATCGTTATACGCATCTTTTGGCAAAACTCTGGAACACTACGAGTATTCTCACATGCATATGCTCATTCCAACTGAAATATGGAATTCGATTAAAATCATTAGAGGCGTTTTCGAGAAAATCGATTTTTTGAAAATCTTTTAAGTACCGTTAATTTTGGGGTTAGAGTAAAAATTCGGATTTCGCCTCGCATATTAATCCTAGAGTCCCTAGATTTCATGTTTGAAGCAAATCCGGTCAGTAGTATAGGCTTCAGTCGGCCATACATACAGACAGACAGACAGATATCATCGGATCAAACATTTTCTCAAAGCCTTATAAAGAATAATTAATTTCGAGGTTAGGAATTAACATCCCTGCCATGTGCCATGCGGCATAGTGACAGATAGTTAGTTCTTGTCTTGCTAATTTACAATATGGTTCGTTTAACCAACGCACAAAGCATTCAAATTGTTGCATCTTACTACAAAAATAATAGTTGAAGTATATCGCGATTTAAGGACAGATTGTGCTGATCATAATAGCCCAACTTAGCAAACAATTCGAAACATTATAACAATATTCAAAAAAATAGGTGGTGTTTGAACATTGAACATGCATATTCATAAGTAAAATCAAAATAAATCTTTATATTGTGGTACTAAAAGTGCTCCAATTGTTTCCTTTTGCGATTTTGTAAAATAAAATGTTGTAAAAATGTACACACTTCTTACAAACATATTTTTAAAAAATGTAGCTATTTGCGTTTTATTAACGAATGTTCTTTCAGATGTCAGATGTAATGTCGCTGTCAAAGGAAGAAGTCAAGAACACGGGCAAGTTTTTACGACGGGGTTGTTTCATTTACTTTTGAGAAATTTCAAAAATACTAAATTGTTAGGTTAACCTTTTTATACTCCGTTTTATCCATTTTAAGTGTTCCGTAACTGAATAGTATAAACGCAACACTAATGGACTCGAAATGGTGTCTGTCTGTCAGTGTGTCACAGGTTTGTAGTTTTGAAAGAATTCGAATTTATAAAAAATAAAATTATTTACCAACAAATAATTTTTTGTTATTTATTAATTTTATTCGCGTATATGTGCCGCATTGAGTGCCATGCGGGGTGCGTATTCGCGTATCTATGAATAATATTTTCCAGATGATTATATTTTTCTTTTTTGATTTAGAAATTCCGTACCGATATCCATTTAGCCAATTTTCCTATTCCACAGTTCAATATTTCTCCATCGATGTGCAAATTTACAAACAGTTGCAAATATTCCTTAAACTCTCAGAACAGTTAGACAATTTCATAGGTTTTTAACCAACAACAAGAGAAAAATCTTTCCCTGTCATTTGTTATCCCTTTTACGATCCTCTTTAGTTACTTTTTCGATAACTTGTCGTACACAAATACTCGTAGTGCAGAAGAAAAATGTCTATTATTGCAAATACCTTCTGCGTGCAATTGAAATTCTTTTGCCTTTCTCAGTTCTATCCTCTTGTCAGACAGAGTAGGGAAAATAAAGAATTTTCTTATTTTTCTCCACCGATCTGCTGGAGTTTTTAAAAATCTTCTCGTTTACAAAATATTTTCATAACGAAAAAGAGTTTGTGATTGGATTTGTATGTTTGGCGCTGCATGTGGTTATCATCTCTCACCCTCACTTTACCCTTAGTAGCATTAGAGAGAAAAAGTCCTTTGCATATGTTCTAGTTCATATCTGGTCTAAGTCCTTGCAGTTGCTGTTCGCTATGAGGGCATACTCGTACATGGGATATTTGTAGTTGGTCCTGACAAAGCTATGACTTGTCCTTCGTTTCGTTTGTAGCATGAAAGGAATTTTTATTGGATATTCTTTTTAATGAAATTTCTAGAATACTCGAATTACATTAAATGGTAGATGGTTCCCTCATTATGCTGAAGGGTATTGTGTTGCTTTAACATGCACGAGAACTCCTGCATGACACCTTATTACAATTTGTATCTATACGTTATTGCTGCGATAAAAGACATGATTGGGGTAAGTATAATGGAAGTGGCTGGAATACCTTCCTCGATGAACTCAATGTGGTATGGTATTATGTTGGCAGTGGAAGCTACGAATTGAAAAATATGTGTAATGATAATGTTACGTATACGACACAGTGGTTTTGAGGGAGATGGGAGTTTGGATAGTTGCATTTATACAATGCTATATTACCAAATGGGGAATATGACATTTTATGAAACTAGTAGTTAAATACGCAGCTTAAAATCGCATGTGTGACTAGTAACATAATGTTGAAAGCCAGGGTAGACTACAGGAGCAACTTCGGTGCAGGAAAGGAGAACGGTTGCTCAGCTAAAGCTAATCAGACGGGATGGTTTTTGTCCACCTCATCTTGCACCACCTTATCAGCACACACAAACTTGTGCCAAATTTTAATAATACAAAAGAAAAGAAAAAAAAGCTATTCTACACAGTAATTGTAGATGCCTACACCGAAGAGAGATCGAAAGGAAATACACACGAGATTAAGCCTACCTAAACCTAAACTAACCTAAAATTTAAATTAGCGCCCTTACATATGCGAATATTTGCTCTAACTAAAAACTGGACTCATCTTAATCCCAGCACGGAACTTTTCCTTTCCCATGTCTCTTCATGTTGGACGTTCGTCAAGAACCAGAGACACGCCTAATGTGGCTCGACTCTTCGGCCGATGTTACGAGAGGTATCCTGTAAAATAAGCCCCAGTTATGTCATGTAGAGGAATGTAAGCTCCTAAAGGTCGGCCAATCCTTCTCTTTAGACATCAACAGCACTTTGTTGCTACAAATCCCTCTTCAAACAAAGAGGTCCTTTTCATTGACTGTCTTTCTGATTCTGACTCAAACTGATTTTCTCATCAGACGCGGATAACTGCATTGTTCCAGAAAGCAACCATCTTCTTTCCAAATTAGACCGCTACCACCCATATCTTTCACATTTTTTTATAACAACATAACTAACACTGAGAGTCATACAGTTTTAATTTTCATAAAGCAGACTTTGTAGAACTGAATAACTTGCTAAGTAATGTCAATTTCGAGGTCATTTTTGAAAGTCCGAGCATTTCTATAGATAATACTTTCGCATTGTTTGTTCTACTCCGAAATTTTCAACTGTTTCACGCAGTCTGTCCCATTCGTGCACCAGAAGAACTCCTCTTCTTCCCCACCCTGGTTCACTAAAGAGTTGCGCTCGCTTCCCAACATAAGAAATAAACTATGGCGCATACATCTTAAATCTCGTTCGGACTCTGACTTCTCTAATTATCTCCAGGGATGCTCAAAGTTAATCTTGATTACTTCTTCCACAAGAGAAGCTATGCCCAAACTTCATTAAAATCAATTGATGCCTCCGTGGCTCACATAGAAGAAAAGATAAAACAACTCAAGTGCGAATATTCTCCCGGTCCCGATGGCTTACCCTCTATAGGTCTGAAAAATTGTGTACGACTCTATAGTATATCTCTATAGCTCTATACTATATCTATATCATAGGGAGTCTTTCCGATGCTTTGGAAGAGCTCATACTAAATCCCATTTCACAAGAAAGGTCCCATATCGAAGCTCTTTGAAAGCATAGTTTATAATCAATGTTCTTCCATTGCAAATCTATCTTTTCCGCAAACCAACATAGATTTCTTAAGCTAACATCAACAACCACAAACTTAACTGAATTCGTTTCTAACACGTGCGCATTAGAAGAAGCAAAGATTGATCGGTGTAATTGCCACAGAATCATCCTTTTTTAAACTTAAAGCTCTTGGCTTTCAACTCGGTTTAATTGTGTGGATCAAATCCTGTCTTAAAGGACGGCTATACAAATTTCCCTTCAGGTGCTTTGTATCCGACCACTTTATAGCCACATCCGGAGTACCTCAAGGCAGCCAACTTGGTAATGACGTTGGTTGTATTGTTGAAAACTCTTATAAACGCTGATGACAAGTCCATTTCACTCCCCGCTGACTTTTGCCTACTTCAAGCTGATTTGAACAACTTTTCAGCCTGGTGCCAAGAAATGTCCTTCCGCTCAATGTCAGCAAATGCCAAACTCGTAAGCGTCTTCCACCAGTCCCTAAATCCTATCTGATCTGTGACCAGCCTGTCCCGTTCGGTTCTTTATTACGTGATGTGGGTGTAATCTGTGACAGAGAACTAAATTTTCGCTATCATATTGATAACATTGTTAGCAGAGCTAACTCTGCGCTTGGTTTTGTGAAACGCTGTTCTAAGGAATACTCCAACCTTTATGTCAGGAAGTCTCTCTTTTCAACATTTGTTAGGTCAATCCTTGAATATGCTAGCCAAGTATGGTCTGCACTGTCCGAGCAACATGAAAGATTAGCGGCACTGCCAATCTGTCCTGAATCAGACCTTTCTCATTCAGATAGAGGGAAGCCTCTGGGGGAATAAAACCGTTAAGGCGCACTCCCTCGTGGTACCTGTAATTGGGGTAATAAGCCCCGGAGATCAGGTTATTCAGCGAGATCATTGAATCGAATCAGCTTAATCAGAAGATTATCCACTCTTATCAGGTTAGCGCTGTTGTACAAGACCTCATTGGAATAGAATTTTATATACTGAGTTGTGTATAAATGAAGACAAGCCCGAAGGAGAGCCATCTCAAATACCCGGAACTTTTCCAACGAGTTTACTCACATGTTGAACTACACGGGACATCCACTAACTACCTTTGCATCGAGTTGATTGCTATAAATAAGTCTCTTTGTAAGGGCAAAAGCACCTTTGGCTCTGGCCAACGCAGCATCTATATATTTTTGAAATATACATATATCTAACCAGAGCCCAAGGTATCTGACTAAACTTCGACACGCGAGTGGCTGTCCTTGCGGTCCCACGATTGAGAACTTTTGCCAATACTTTCTGGTATCCCTAAAGGCCCCAGACAACGGCGTCCTAAAAAGAATAGTTTTCGATTTCGCAATATCGCTGATTCTTATCGAATTCACGTTGCAAAAGCGATCAAGTTGCCTGCGTATGTTATGGCACGGTGAAGTGATCCTATGCGATCGCTCGTGTAAATGTTGAAAGGGATCGTTGAAATCACCGCACCTTGTTGCAGACCGTTTTTAATTTGAAATGTTCCAGTAGAAGTCAGTCACATTGCCATTTTTTACAATGAACTGTCTACTGGTGAGCATGTTATAAAGTATGTACAGCAGTGGTTTGCTTATGCCCAGCCTGCTCAACTTATAGAAGAGTCCCTCTAACCATACGGTATCGAAGGCCTTCTCCAAGTCAATCAGGCAGGAACCCGTGCATTGTTTCTTGCTTCTGTTCCATTGGATATTCGATACCAGTTTAGATGTGGCATGTATTGTATCATGCCCCGCCTTAAAACCAAATTGGGTATCCTGAATTTTGTTGTTGTCCTCAGTCCAATTAATCAGGGCTCTATTGATCTCTTTTTCGAATACCTTGGCGATGTTCAGAAGAAAACTTCTTGACCAGATTGGAGGTGTCCTTACCGCTTTTGGGGATGAGCTGTATCACTGCTGTTTTCCAATGCGCTGGATAATTTGCATTATTAAACAGAGTGGTGTAAAGGTCCACCGCTTCTAGAGGAAGATGTTGAAGCACAATGTTCGATACTTCGTCGATTAACACAGATTTCTTCAGAAAGTATTGAGACTTTTATTGTCCAGGACATAATTTTCTACAAAAAAAGGCCTTAACCATATTCTTTGTAAATGGATCTTTTTCGAGCAAAAGCCTCAAAAGATCGATGATCTTTCTTGATAATTACATCGTACATATGGTAAGTGTACGTACGAGTAGGACACGGTAGTGCACCTTATTTAAATCCCTGTCTACAAATAGCCATAATTCTGGGTTGCCTCGTGCAAAGCCAATGTTGTACATCCGTAAGCTTTTGGCAAGCAAAAGTATCCTGAAGATTATTGACATTGAACTTATGTTTTCTATAGTTGCAGTAAGAATATAGAAATTTTGAAATGTCGTTTCGGACAAGTTATCAATTTAGCCGGTTGTTCGTTGGCTATCAGTTGGTTGGTAGCATTTGACCAATCTATCTACAGGAAACAAACAATAAAATAAGAAAGTGGGTAAACTTTATTAAAGATAAGAAAACAGTTTTATCTATTCTCACGAAACCAAAGCGAAAGAAATAATCGAAATTTATTGACAGGAAATTCAGTTAATTTTGATTTAACCATCAACAGGAAGTAAGAAACTACAAATAATACCAAGTAAATAACAACCTTTCTAACAAAAAACAAAAAATCTTTGTCTAGAATGTGGATTTATTATTACTCGTACAATAATAAAAATGAGGTACAGTATGATGATAAATAAAATACTGTAAGATACTAAGCAACCAGCTACGCAGTTATAAACTAAATAGGCCAATTATTTGTGTATGCCAATCCTAGGATTGTGGTAAATGTGTATATAAAGGAAGATTTTTTAAAAGCTATAGGACTTGAAATTGAAATAAAACACACACATGTTGAACAAATGAGTCAAGGTTTTTTTCTTCGATAAACAACTTTAGGGTGGCCGTGGTGTAGTAGTAACATCATCGCTTGTCACGCTACAGGTTCACGGTTCGAATCCTGATGTCAATAATAATCTATTTATTTCGCATGAAATAAATAAAAAGTCGATCAATTGCGAAAGCTTATGTCAACTCTACTGCGAAGGCATAACACTGGCAGTAGGGCGGTCATATGGCTAAAATGCAACTTGATCGTGATGATGACATCAGGAGGACGGAAAAAAATACTGTGAATCATGAGCAACGACGAAAGCAAAAAAAAAAAACAAACAAGCTCCCCAGCAGTAGGGTGGTCATATGGCCAAAACGCAACTTGATCGTGATGATGACATCAGGAGGACGGAAAGAAATACAGTGAATCGTAAGCAACGACAATAATAGCGAAAAACAAAACAAAATACTCCCCAGTTATCTGGACAGCCACCCTTGGAGTTTACAGAAACTTAATACCACCTGAGTTTCAAACCACACCACTCTGTCTTTCTCTCTGTCTCTTCCTTTCCACAAAAACGCACGTGTTCTAAAAAAAAAAAAAAATTTGTATAAGGGTATTCATACCCCCTTTAACACGTGCAAATTATAAAAAAAAAAAAAAAAAAAAGTTATCTAGACAGCCACCCTTGGAGTTCACTGAAACTTAATACTAGCTGAGTTTCAAACCAACTATGCCAATATGTCTTTCTCTCTGTCTCTTCCCCGTCTCAGAAACTACATCCTGGAGCTCCAATTTGCCACTACTTTTTCGAGCATTTGAGGCCGTATTTCATGAATGATGCACTCTTTGTTAGCTTTCAAGGCTGAAATCGTTATTGGCTTGTCCGCAGAGACCAACGACTTCAAATACTCCCACAGAAAATAGACCAGCGGCGACAAATCATACGATCTAGGAGGCCAGGCCACAGGTCCATTTCTGGAGATAATGTTGTCATCGAACACTACCTTACATAACTAGACAGTTTCGCCGGCAGTATGGCTTGTAGCATAATCCTGTTGAAACCGAATGTTCTGCAAACCATGTTCACGCACTTTTGGAAACAAAAAAACATTGTTCATGGCTCTCTGCCGGGCGCCATTGACGGTGATATTTTGATTTTCTTCGTTTTTAAAGAAGTAGGGCCCGATGATGCCTCCAGCCCATAAACCTCACCAAACTGTGCATTTTTCGGGGTGTATCCGACAATTTGACTTATTAACACAGCCACTGAGATAGAAGTGAGTCTTATCACTGCACAAAATTTTACGGTAAAAATGTGGATCGACTTCCAACTGTTCAAGCGCCCAATCACTGAACTCACGACGCAAACGATGATCGTTCGGCTTCAGTTCTTGCACCAGTTGAATCTTGTAAGTGTTTAAACTAAGATCCTTGCGCAAAATCTTCCACAAAGTCGATGGACACAGGCCAAGTTCTTGCGCACGATGACGAATCGATGAATTATTATCCTCCTCAACACTGGCACCAACGGCGTCTACATTTTCATCTGTGTGCACTCTGTGCATTCTAGGAGTCCAAAAAAGTAAATGTAGTGCGAAATTGTTCAATTGTTTTGCGAATAGCCGACTCAGTTGATCGATTATGTTGACCGTAAAATTAGAGTAGCGCTCTATAAATATTTTTTACTGAACACTGATTTTTGAATTAAATTTCCACAATTTGTAAAAGCTACTCGGATATAAGACTTTGCATGAGTACTGAATGCCAAAAAGTACTGAATAGAGAGATGGTATCAGCAGTTTGAGTGTTGCCATATTGAAAAAAAACACCTAAAAAAACACCCTTTATATGTAGACAAATTCCAGAAATTAGTTCTAATTCTCGTAGTTTTGTCTATGCTTAGGCAGTATCAAAAACCACAGAAAATTCAGCTGAAAAAGCTGAAAAAAAAACTAAGTAAAGCCAAACACTGCAATGGAATCTCTAATCAAACATATTCTAAGATTCTATTGAAAGGTGCGAGAACCACAAGGAGGAGATGCAAGTAACTCTCGACATAAACCAGATTGAAATATGTCACGCACTTTAAATGGACAACTGACTTTAAACTGCAAGGATATAAATTATATCACTCACCACCTCCTCATGTGCCCACATGGTGGGCCTACAGTCTTAATAAAGAATACGATTGAGCACGATATAGAATCTAAATTCTAATCATGTGTATGTGGGGTTTTGTCCAACAAGCTAAAGCTTTCCGCCTCCCAGTAGCATTTTCCAGGCGGAGATAATCGCAATCAAATAGCTCTATATTGGCTGAAATGAAATGTAATACCTGCTAAGGATATTGGCATCTTCACTGACAGTCAAGCCGCTATAAAATCTCTGGAATCGATCTCTTCCACATCAAAGATCGCTCTAGATTGTCGCTCATCTCTTAACGAGATGGTAGAGCAATTCAACATTCACCTGTGCTGGGTGCCGGGAGAGAGGGATATTCCAGGCAACTGTAAGGCTGGTGATCTTGCCAGCAATAGCTCAACCAAATACTTTCAAAGAGACCAACTTTAAGTGGGAGACTAGCATTAAGTGCAATGTCACTAGGCAGATTTGGCCTCAGCTAGATCAGAAACCCTCGAAGAGGTTGGTCTCCCTTATCAGGAAGCGTATCAGAGCAACAAATGGGGTCATTAGGGGACACTGTCTCATTGGAAGGTACGCCAAAAGGCGAGGTGTACTACTACCTACCCTGGTCGAGGTGTATCTATGCTTAGGGCGCAGGCAGCCACTTGAACCTAACCTAACCTGGTCTCCATAGTGTCGAAATATAAGGGAATGTGTACCTAGTCAAGTCTTAAATACCGGCACATGCATTTTTCATGATCAAATAAAAACAAAGAATTTTTTTTTTTATTTTTTATAGTTCTGTAAAACTTTAGTTGATTGTTTACGAAACAATATTTAAACAATTTATTCTAAATGCCCGCCAGTTGCATTCACACAGGCCTTAAATCACTCTGGGCACTCATCGTTCGCAGCACGCACTTTTCCATTGGAAAATTATCCACTGCAGGGATAATTGCGAGCTTATAATCCAAAGCCACCCTTCTTTTGTTTTTGCCTTATGAGCTGGTGCACTCTACTCACCAAATGAGTTCTGATGCTTCTTTGGATGATCGGGCATAGACTCTGTGAACAAAATTTTACTGTTACCATTTTGTGGGCACCGGCGGTGAGTTAGTGGCCAGTGTGTTTTTTATACGTGTTTAATCCCAAATTTTGTTTAATAATACGAGACATGGATTTCTGCAATATCTTAATTTCTCGTAACAGGATTTTCTGCTTTCCTGGCTTTAATATTTTTAATCGCTTGTGGAATTCTGACAGTGCGAGGGTGTCCGGATCTCTGACGATTAGTTACTCCACCAGTGTCCTCTCAAACAATTTAACAGTTATAATTTAACAGATATAACCCCTTTTCATATTACACTTGTGAAGGCCAATTAGGGTAAAGTACCCTAATTCAAGGGTACTGTTAATATATATGTATAAATATTTTTATAATTAACATTTCAAATAAAATTATATTTTGGAGCGAAGCCTTTTTCATTCCTTCCGTTGGTTATTCATTCAAAACCCATAAATCTACCAACAAGAAAAGAATGGACGCAAAAAGAAAATATAACGTGGATGATATAAATAAAGCAATGGCCTCTCAATACACGCAGCCTAACAAAAATATAATATTCCAAGGCACACACTTCAAAATAGGTTGCACAAACGAATGTTTAAAGCCCAAAAAGGACCCTTGACTATTCTCACAAATGAAGAGGAGACCGAAATCGTGAAATGGATTTTTGAAAACCACGCAAGGAGCTTTCCAAGACGGAAACATAAGGTCTGTGGTGTTGTTAAGGAATTTCTAGATGCCTGCCCTAGACAAACTATTTTCAAAAACAACCTTCCTGGACGTAAGTGGCACCTCAGCTTTTTGAATCGGCATCCTGAAATTGCCATTAGAACGCTTGCGTTTCTGAAAACGATATCAGAGGATGGTTTCAGCAAATTGAAGAATAATTGTTGAGAAAAAATTATGGGGACATAGTCAACGATCCTTCTCGTGTGTACAACGGAGATGAGTCAGGCTTTTTGATTTGTCCTAAAGGTGGAACTGTCTTGGCCCCGAAGGGAGCAAGAAACGTTTACGAGACTGACAAGGGAAAAGCTAAAGAAAGTATAACAGTTATGTTCAAATTTTCGGCTAGTGGACTGATTATCAACCCGATGATTGTTTATCAATATAAAAGAATTCCAAAAGATGTGTTGGATTTGGTTCCAGACGGAATTTGTTATACCAAAACAGATTCTGGTTGGATGACTTCAGAAGCGTTCCATATTTATGTAAAAGAAGTATTTTACCCTAAGTTGATAGAAGAACAAATTCAATTTCCTGTCATTCTTTTCGTGGATGGCCATAAAACCCATTTGACATTAGCTCTTTCTAAGCTTTGTGACGAACTAAAGATAATTCTCATTTGTCTTTATTCTAACTCAACGTGAATAATGTAGCTATTTTCAGGCCAATCGAATTAGGAGAACTTCAGATTTGGAGAACTTCAAATCTTGACAGTCAATTTTCAAAAAAACATTTTGCACCAATGCTTAAAAAGGTTATAGACAAATACCTATACAAAAAAGGAAACTATCGCGAATGGGTTTCGGGCTTGTGGACTCTTTCCTTTTAATGCAAATGCGATTGACTTTACTAAATGTCTTGGAACAACCCATGAAAGACCATGAAGCAAATTAGAGCCGACACTGAAAAAAAAAAAAATAAATTAAGTTTATTGAAATAATTGGAGAAGAAAAATTTAAACAACTACAGGCTATAAAAGAAAGCAATACCACGCACTCAGAAGATTTCTTATTACTCTACAAAGTTTACCAAGAAATAGATAACCATCCAGACAAAGTTAGTGTACCATAATATTTTTAAATTTGTTTCCATAACTTTGAGCTTATGATTTATTTAATATTTAGGTAAATGCTGAGATTGAAAGACCTTCAAATCAAAACGTCAGTTACGAGCTACAACAGACTATAAACTTAGCAAATAAAAGCTCCTCCGAAATTTTTTTTGATTTTTTGTAATGTTTTTTGGTTGGTTTTTTTATGTTTTTGTTAATTTTTGTGATGAGTTTATGTAATAATATATTTTCTTTTTTTAACTTTTAAATAAATTAACAGTAAAATAACGATGATTTTATTTTTATGCTATAATTTATATGGGGGGCTCGTCATTGGAACGCTAAGGGCTCGAATGAGGAACAGAGGGGCTCATTGTTCATGTGAGACATTTACTTACTTAAAAAGTTATTAATTATATCAAATAGTAATACATCAGGCTTTCTTTAAATGATAAAATTGTTTTCATTTATCTAAGTAATTAATTTTAAGAGAGCAACGAACTCAAAACTTTTCTTAAGGGGGCTCACTACTGGGGGTTTTACCCTATCACAATACGGTTTTCAATATCACCCAACTCCATTTTACAAACGAATTCTGTGCAAATCTTTTTGCGCCTTAATTTTAGTATGTCATTCATTGAATATCTGTCAATTTTGAGTGGATGCGTTCAATACTACAAGGTGGGACAAAAGTAATATCATAATGTGCTCTGTTTCACGAAAAGTTTACTTGAAGGTATAAAATTGATGGTATTAAGTTGAAAATATGATATCGGTCAAATGACCACCTCTTGAGGTTTGCTCGTTTTACCACATTTTGAATTATTACTCGCAAAACATCCGGCTCCAAATTGATGATTTCTTCTTCAAGATTTGCAAGGTTAGTAGTTTGTTGTCTGGTATACGCGAGATCTCAAAAGCCCCAAAGGAAAAAGTCTAGCGCTGTCATATCTGGCGACCTGGCCTGCCAGTTCAAACCGCCAAAACTGAATATCACACTGCCCGGAAATTGGTGATTCAAAATCTCCATCGTTGCCCGGGCTGTGTAAGCGATTGTTCCATCTCGCTAGAACCAACAATGCTCGAGACCCAATTCAGCAACTTGCGGCAAAAAAAAAATTGTTTAACATCCGTCTGTAGCGCTCACAGGTTACGGTTACGGTGGTGCCCTCGGCGTCCTCAGAAAAAATAAGGGCCAATCACTTTTTCACTGCAAATGCCGCACCAAACAGTCACTTTGAGGGGATGCAATGGCTGTGGATTCTCCGAGCCCCATAAATGCAAATTTTGTTTATTCACATAACCACTTAAGTAGAAATGGGCTTCATCGCTCATTATGATTTTGGATACGAAATCATACTCTTCTTGCACCAGGTTTAACAGAGCATGGGAGTAAGTTAACTTCACTTGACGGTCAGCAGGCAACAATTGGTGAATGGTCTGCACTTTATAAGGGAACATCTTTAGGTCTTTCACCAAAATTCGACGCAACGAACGTCTGCTGATGCCACATTGGGTGCATCGTTGTCTCGTCGGTGTTTGTGGACCCTCTTGGACGTTCTCGGCCACAGCAGTGATAATCTCGACCGAACGAGCAATACAGGACCTTATTCGCCGTATCCAGTTTGTACGGGATGCTCAGCCAAACGCTTAATTGTTCGCGCACATGGTGCAGGACGACGAACAACAGACCAGAAATTGGTCAAATAAGCAGTAACAATAATTCCGCGTTCTTCAGGTGTGTATAGCTCCATTGCTTATTGTCAACTAATTCTCTATCTGTCTACAACATAAATGTCAAAGCACAATGACATTTGATGCCATTTGCAAAAATTATGGCACATTCACATTATGACACTACTTTTGCCTCACCTTGTAGTTTGACGATGGGTGCGTTTAAACCGGGTACCAATATTTTTGACATGACTAGGTAAATGCGTTTTATTCATAAGCCCGATTTGTTTTTCGGGGTATAATATACCCCGATAACCGAATTCTATTTGTGTGACTTTTGTGTAGTTAAAGCATCAGAAAATGGTAAAGGTAGTAGCTATACTGAAGGAAGAAGTACTCACTTAATTGCAATTGATGCTGTGTAGACCAATCAAATTTACACACAACTACTGTGACAGCTGTCATATTATTGGAGTAGCAGTATAAAACGTCAACGTTTAACTTTGCTCATTCCAGGAAGTTACAACTTCGACCGTAGATAGATAGAAAATTGTCTCGCCTTAGTTGATTTCGTTTAAAAAGCACTTCTATGTACCTTGATAACTTTCCCCAAAGGAAGTAAAAAAAAAAAAAACAGTTTTATCTTTTCTCATGAATCCAAAAAGTAAAAATACTAATAATAATATTTATTAGCAGGAAATTCAATCAACAACTGATTGATCCATCAACAGGAAATAAGAAACCGATTCTACAAATACGCATTTAATATCAAAAAAAAACTTTCTAAAAATACTGCAACAAATAGAACACTGTTCATGGAAAATCACGAGACAATAACACCTCGAATTGCACTACTTATTTAGATAATTTGCAATTATTTCTAATTTGGACATGCGAACCTCGAGGTCACTTATCTTATCAGAATTTGAATTGAAAAAAAATGTATTTCCCATGTATACTTGGATGGATAAACTACATTTAAATCTATATAACAAAAAAAAATATTCCAATACCAAAGCCATCTCCTTATCAAAGTAATTAGGCGGAAATAAAGTGAAATCTAATTTGTGTTGTTTAAAAATAAACTCACATGAACCTATCTAAGATAAGTAAATCAATAAGTTCCGGAAGTCTTATTTCCTGATAGTAAAAAACTTTACAGAAAATATGTCAGTGTGATAAATTCTGAAATTGTCAGAAAAGTATTTTAAAAAAAAAAATTGGGAAATTTATTCAAAACATTAATCGTGGCTCCAAAACGAATCAATTAGCTGATAAGTACCAATGACGGATAAACGAAAACAAATTAGTGTACACTCTACAGGGCGGTCCAAATAGCATGGTAGGTCAATTCTTCCTAACTAAGAATTTGTGCAGTTCTTATACGACTCTACCTCTGATGTTTAATATTATTCTACCGATAAAAACCCTTTCACAACATTCTCCTTGAAGTAAGTAATACAGTCCTTTCAAGACCAACAAATTTCGGGAATATATGAATTTCTTACCTCAATGTGGCACATCACATCAGCCTTCCGTCGTTGTTGTACTTGAATAGGTTTTTCAAAATTCCTGGTATTTGCGATTATTAGATCTTTAAAACAAGTATTAAGGCTTCCTTTTCACCTCGAACTTGATATCTGAAAATTTACTATATTTACATTTACTGGACAGTAGGTATCTATCAATTCCTCAGAAATCCAACATATGGATTTTTTACCACAAATAGATATACCAAATCTACCCCTTCTGATTCTGATTCGTAAGTGGCTGGGTCATATGCTGTTACACGTAAAAATGACTACAGATTCAAATAACCAAATAATGTAAACCGCCGATAGATACTTACTTTACTTATTTTGGCTGACGCTAAAGTCCGGAACCAACCAACATTCTCTTCTGATCTCTGTCTTCGGCGTAGTCCCTCTTGTGTGGATTCGAAGACTCTCTGGAATACTGGTGTCTGCCACTCTTTTTTACCCGTTCAAGGTAGCTGTACAACCCCTACAGTTCGTGATTGAATCTACTTCTCCAATGTACCTGATTCGATGCCAATGACGGCGCCAGTAGCTGTTTCATTCGTTCTATAGAATTGCACTGGCAGTGAGCATATCATCCTACGCAAACGGATAAAGTTAGTGTTAGCAAGTTTTCTCTGTATCTATCGACTTTCCAGGCGTAAAACTTCACTGATAGGGCCAATCCTTTCATTCACATAGAGATCTAGACGTCACATATTACACTGAATAGTATTTTATAGGCCATGTTCAGAAGGCTTGTAGCTGGGTAATTGATGTTGATAGGGTGCTCTGTTTTCTTATGAATCGAGAGGATGGTTCTGAGGACAAACTTTCAGTTCATGCTTCCTACCAGGTCATTTCCTAGAGCCTTATTTGACTTGAGCCTTGTGCTTCGTTTTCGTTTCAGCCGGGTGATTCGAGGTAATGATCATCATTCCAGTAAAAACGATCAGATGCCTGACAGGGGTATTTTGGCTTTAAAAGACCCTTCGCACACGAAGCTATACTGAAGAGACAGAAACCTGTCCTGAAGTCATCAACTTGTTGCATTGCTAATCAGCCAATATATTTCAATAACGGTTTGCAGACAGCCCTGCATTTTTCTGACTTGCTTGCGAGAGAATCATGATAAATTACCGAACACTGAACTTACTGGTCGCCGAGGTGCTTTAGTTTCCTATTTTATCAATAAATCCGAAGCACCTCATCGCTCATAAATCGTTGGCAGCTCCCCAGTGAAAATGTATTGAAATCCTTGTTTATTTACAGCAATGGCGATGGATATCTGCGAAGACCCAGTGTAAAACAAACCCCAGTTGATAATACCAAATAGAAACTTAAGTTACCCTTGTGTAGTACCGTGTGCGAAATATGGAGAATAATGTGTAGCTCCATGTGCGAGCGGTATAATAGTTTCCATATCATCTCTTCAGTACTGCGGGGTCTCGTTGCTCACTCTCCTTTTTTTCCTGAATATTTGTCCATTTTTCTGTTCGTAGAACTGCCGAGTACCTCTTATCCTATTTCTTAGTACCGCTTTGTAGGCTTATGTTTTTTTTTTTTTTTTCAACGTTTCTTGCTTTCTGGTAGTATTACCACTGATTTTTCGCACTTTCTATTGCTGCCGTTGGACTCTGCGAAGGTTCTACTAATACCCAATCCTCAAATTCAATGGCAGTGTCTTGCGATTGTAGCTAGTAATGGTTCCGCGTGTCGCACAGAAGTATCTTCTCTGTGATCAGATAATTGTCCGAGTCAGTGTTAGCGATAGTCTCACTAAAGTTTTTCTCCTTCCAATTTAGTCATTAAGATCTTCAAGAAAAGTGTTAACATTGTAGCTCCGGCATAGTGGGAGAGTCAAGGTTCAAGTATGCCTATAAGGAAGTCCTACTTCTGGCAAGCGTCTGAAAACATCCGAGAGTAAAATTTTAATGAAAAGCTTCCTCCAAATCGAAAAAATTGCCATTCGAAAATGGCATCAACTTACACTTGCTTACTTATTGCACAGATTCTAATATCTTCAAATTTAAAAGGAGATCTAAGTTTTGTGATAAAATAATTTTTAACCAGATTAATCGCACTGCTATCAATGCAGTGTTTTCAATCTCCGCACTTTAAAAGCAACCAACATAGATAGTATTAGTGGGGATATTCATATGAAAAAAGAGCAAATCAATACCTTAAGAAGTACAAGACCGTGCTATCCAAGATGAGCTATCGAGAATAGTCCTTTTATGTAATATCTTTTTCACGGCCAACAAACGGGTATCTTTAATTTGATCAAAAATACCGGGTGACACCTGTAAAGGGCATAAGGAACTGCGGAAGGCCCTAGACTAGTAGTCGGTGTTGATTTTGCATAGAAATAGTCTTGTAAATTTTATTGTTAAAGAAAAATCATAGTCCAGAAATTTCTTTGTAAAAAGAAGCGCCCGCCACACTTGTCCCACCCTCTACAAAGTTAAATGCTAAATTAAATTAATTCACCGGACCAAATCACCTTAGTCATTCTGTATAGCTCGGTGATTCCATTGACAAGACACACATCCGCGCACGTAAAGTCCAATACTATCGCCTAGACCGACAGCCCAATGCTTATCAAAAAAGCAAAAAGAATCAGACTGTACTATCAGTAGTTGGGTAGAAAAGTGCCAAGTGTCTTATAAACAGAAAGAGAAAGGAAGTTCACACTTAAAACAAAAGTTTCGAGTTGTATTTTGCGTATTGATAAGATTTATATCGCGTTACTCAATCTAGTGTCGTCGGATAATCTAATGCCAGTCAATAGAAAAAGTTTTCTATTCATTTAGCACTCTATAAAAGCTGATTGTAAGTTAGTTGGTCAAGTTAAATCGAAAACACCGTTGCCGAAAGTAACATCGAAACGATACCTCTCCGATAAGCTAATAGCAGATATTTGCAAAATGAATAGCCGTATGGCAGTGTTGGCACTAATTGTGCTCTGTGGTGTTTTGAGTGTAAGTTTAAGCGAAAGGATATCTTTCGAGTGAAGTTTGTAATGTTTTTTTTTTTTTTTTTGTGCTATAGGTCAGTGGCAGTCCTGCAACTATGTACATTCAATCAAAAGCTGACCAAAGCATCATGAAATACATGATGCAACCAAGGGCAGCATCAACTGATGGATCTAATGCACTTGCTTGTTTTAACTACTACGTCCCGGTTTTAAATGGTATCACAGAGACTTTCCAACAGAACTATGAGGCTTGCATCACTACTGCTAAAAGCGCGTTAGACGATCTAATTGATTTGGGCAATGATTCCCGCGACAATATCACCACGATTTCGACGGAAGTCTGCGACTTATTCAACCAGTGTCAAGCAGAATCTGAAAATCTGAAATTTTTCGATTGCTACTCGAACTTGGTATGTATCTTCGAAGTGTTTTTTTTTTTGTTGTGAAATTTATATTTCTAACTAAATTTTGTCAATATTTAACTATAGGGTGACCAGTCCGTTCGTCAGGTTTATACCGCTTCCCAGGATGCTTCAGAAGCCGCAGCCAATTACAGGGAGACCTACCACTTAATTCAAGTAAAACAAGATAGATGCACAAATGAAACAGAGCGTGTGTATGTTACCGATACCGCTAACACATACGACGACTTGGATGATTGTTTGGTGAGTGGTCTAAAGACTACCCCGGAACCAACCACCGAAGAACCAAGCCCAAGTACTGAGGAACCAAGCCCAAGCACTGAAGAATCAAGCCCAAGTACTGAGGAATCGAGTCCAAGCACAGAAGAACCAAGTCCAAGCACAGAAGAACCAAGCCCAAGTACTGAGGAGCCAAGCCCAAGCACAGAGGAACCAAGCCCAAGTACTGAAGAGCCAAGCCCAAGCACAGAGGAGCCAAGCCCAAGTACAGAAGAGCCAAGTCCAAGCACAGAGGAACCAAGCCCAAGTACTGAGGAACCAAGCCCAAGCACAGAAGAACCAAGCCCAAGCACTGAAGAGCCAAGCCCCAGCACTGAAGAACCAAGCCCAAGTACTGAGGAGCCAAGCCCAAGCACAGAAGAGCCAAGCCCAAGCACAGAGGAACCAAGCCCAAGTACTGAGGAACCAAGCCCAAGCACAGAGGAACCAAGCCCGAGTACTGAGGAATCAAGCCCAAGCACAGAAGAGCCAAGCCCAAGTACTGAGGAACCAAGCCCAAGCACAGAGGAGCCAAGCCCAAGCACAGAGGAACCAAGCCCAAGCACCGAAGAACCAAGCCCAAGCACAGAAGAGCCAAGCCCAAGCACAGAGGAACCAAGCCCAAGCACCGAGGAACCAAGCCCAAGTACTGAGGAACCAAGCCCAAGCACTGAAGAGCCAAGCCCAAGCACTGAGGAACCAAGTCCAAGTACAGAGGAACCAAGTCCAAGCACAGAAGAGCCGAGCCCTAGCACAGAGGAACCAAGCCCAAGTACTGAAGAGCCAAGCCCAAGCACAGAAGAACCAAGCCCAAGTACTGAAGAGCCAAGTCCAAGCACTGAGGAACCAAGCCCGAGCACAGAAGAACCAAGTCCAAGTACAGAGGAACCAAGTCCAAGCACTGAGGAACCAAGCCCAAGCACTGAAGAGCCCAGCCCTAGCACAGAGGAACCAAGCCCAAGCACCGAAGAACCAAGTCCAAGTACAGAGGAACCCAGTCCAAGCACTGAGGAACCAAGCCCAAGCACTGAAGAGCCCAGCCCGAGCACAGAGGAACCCAGCCCAAGCACCGAAGAATCAAGTCCAAGTACCGAGGAACCAAGCCCAAGTACTGAAGAGCCCAGCCCTAGCACAGAGGAACCAAGCCCAAGCACCGAAGAACCAAGTCCAAGTACAGAGGAACCCAGTCCAAGCACTGAGGAACCAAGCCCAAGCACTGAAGAGCCCAGCCCGAGCACAGAGGAACCCAGCCCGAGCACAGAAGAACCAAGCCCAAGTACTGAAGAGCCAAGCCCAAGCACTGAACAACCAAGTCCAAGTACCGAGGAACCAAGCCCAAGTACTGAAGAGCCCAGCCCGAGCACAGAAGAACCAAGCCCAAGTACTGAAGAGCCAAGCCCAAGCACTGAGGAACCAAGTCCAAGTACAGAGGAACCAAGTCCAAGCACAGAGGAACCCAGCCCAAGTACTGAAGAGCCCAGCCCGAGCACAGAAGAACCGAGCCCAAGCACTGAAGAGCCAAGCCCAAGCACAGAAGAACCCAGCCCAAGTACTGAGGAGCCAAGCCCAAGCACAGAGGAACCAAGTCCAAGCACAGAAGAGCCGAGCCCTAGCACAGAGGAACCAAGCCCAAGTACTGAAGAGCCAAGCCCAAGCACAGAAGAACCAAGCCCAAGTACTGAAGAGCCAAGTCCAAGCACTGAGGAACCAAGCCCAAGTACAGAGGAACCAAGTCCAAGCACAGAGGAACCAAGCCCAAGCACTGAAGACCCCAGCCCTAGCACAGAGGAACCAAGCCCAAGTACTGAAGAGCCAAGCCCAAGCACAGAAGAACCAAGCCCAAGCACAGAGGAACCAAGCCCAAGCACAGAGGAACCAAGCCCAAGTACAGAGGATCCAAGTCCAAGCACTGAAGAGCCCAGCCCTAGCACTGAAGCACCAAGTCCAACCAGTGACGATTCTACAACAACAACTGACCTCCCAACTAGTGAAACCACTGAAGAGGAAGATCCAATTGAAGAGCTAAACCTAACCGGAGACGAAGTCCGTAGTCGACTAGAGCAGTTGGTGAAGAATTGGGGTAAACGTTTCGCTTAAGCGCCTTTAGCGAGACTTGAATTGAATTTATTCTCGGGTCCCAAATCGAGGAGGTTGAAATAAATTATTTCCAGCATATAAGTAAAAGTATTTTAATTTTGTCCACAAAGGTGTAGTGTAAGGATTAGAAAATAAAAAGTTAAAAGTGATTATAAGATGTATGAAAGAAAATAGCAACTATGTCGTTTTTTTTTTTTTTTTTTTTTTTCTTTCGGCTTATGGCTAGGGGAGCAGCCCAGTTTCAAAGACCCAGTTTTTTTTAAAAAAATATTTTCTGACTCTTCAAATTTAGAAAGTTCTAGATTACATAAATGGTGAGCTGTATCGCGAATGAGCTTTGCACGTGCTAGGCGGGACTTATGCAAGTACATAACACCCAAAGATTGACGTACTAAACGATAACCAATGCGATATGGCTTAGTTTGTTTTTTTTTAACTACACACTTACACTCTCATTAAATTGCAGGGACTTAGACGCTTATCGATTTTATAGACTACTTTTACGCAGTTAGTCGTCTGATAATTTTAACCTAAATTACATATGAGTCATTAATCTAGTGCAGTGGTTTACAACCTTTAAGAATTTGTTTGTACCTTAACAAACAAAAATGTTAAAAAGCCTCGTTTCGAAAGCACGTGTGGTGTATGTTCAGCGATATCTTGAAAAAATGAAGCCGATAAAATGTTATTTATCGAATATTTTTCATCAAATGAAGGCTCTTCTAGGTCTTCTGATTCACACACCTACGTGCAAGGAGTCATGAAAACGCGATTGAAGTTGCATAATACGAGTACACCCTTATACATTATTGAACTGGTAAAAAATACAGGTGCATCGCAGAACCCTGGTGTTCCGCGGAACAGTAGTTGAAGGTCACTTACTCGTACATAGTCTAGTGTAATACTATTGTATGAAATTGAAAAATAGGTATGAAGCTTAAAGTCGGGGAACGTAACTATACTACGAATAAATGCAATATGGGCTAGCTTAGACTGAAATCTTGAACACGCGTCAATTACATATCTGAAGTTAGATACGGCTCCTTCGTTACTTATTTTAAACGATGAACGATGTTGGTGCACGGTCCAAATACCATAAGGACCGACCGCGCGTGTTTATGGTGGTGTGAGATTTTTACTCACTAAAGGTGTTTGTATGGAATTAAAAAGAATGTAGCACTTTAGGCAGGTTAAATTCCAATGAAAATTCCTACTGTTTTCACGACTGACATATGTATGTATACTATGACGCGAGGTCAAAAGGTTTTGTCCTTTGCAGACGACGAATTGAATTGTTCGCATCAAGTAATTGAATGACGGTACGGTTACAATGGCCGTGAATACGATCTTTGTGTTTACGAGCATATTTTGCTATCTCTTCGACGACGCTAGGAATTCCCAGGTCCCGATGAATATCTGCGTTAAGTACGTACCACGGTGCGCTATAGATCGTTCTAAGAACTTTATTTTCAAAAGTTTGTAGGATGTTTCTATTGCTTTTCCTGGTACAACCGCGATAGTGCGGATTCTTTCGTTGTCTAACTGGCCATTTCAAACTCGTTCGCTTTTTAGTCTTGCCTTTTCTTCAGAGAGTAAGTCGAAGATACGACGAGTATAGCATCGTCGGGACAGTTCAAAACTCACTGGCGACCCTTAGTGCGCTAAGACGGTGGACGGATTTAACTTCACGTACGTACGACCTAACTTTCGCGGCACTTGACCGAAAGATCTGTAATAGGTAAGCCACAGAAAGGTAATGTTCCTGTGAATGGTAGTGCTGAGCAGCGACTTGTAAGTTTATGCCATCTACACCGCTATGGCCAGGAACCCAAATGATTGTGATGTTATTATGACCAGCTAGTTGCTTTAAGGTGTTTAGGCAATTCCATGTCAGTTTAGAGCTAAAGTAGAAGGAATATAGGGCTTTAATAGCAGCTTAGCTGTTGGATAGGTTGCGCCTAATGCATTTTCTGGCGCATAGTTCTATGGCATAGATTTTGGTCTAAAAAATTGAAGTAGAATGTTCCAAAGGGACTGTCAATCGAACGTTAGGGTTAAACACTCCGGCACCCACTCCGTGTTCCATCTTCAATCCATCGAAGTACCATGTTAATTGAGGTTTTTTTTTTATAATTTGCACGTGTTAAAGGGGATATGAATACTCTTATACTAATTTTTTAGAACACGTGCGTTTTTGTGGAAAGAGGAAGAGACAGAGAAAAAGAAAGATTGGTGTAGTGGGTTTGAAACTTAGGTGGTATTAAGTTTCTGTAGACTTCAAGGGTGGCTGTCCAGATAACTGGGGACTATTTTGTTTGATTTCGCTACTATTGTCGTTGCTTATGATTCACAGTATTTTTTTCCGTCCTCCTAATGTCATCATCACGACCAAGTTGCATTTTAGCGATATGCCCACCCTACTCCCAGTGTTATGCCTTCACAGTAGAGTTTACTTAGCTTTCGCAATTGATCGACTTCTTTATTTATTTCATGCGAAATAATGATGATGATTCTTGACATCAGGAATCAACAGCGTGACAAGCGATGATGTTACCACTACACCATGGCCACAGGTTAGTTCAGGAGAGGAAGACCCTGTCGTTCTATTTGTCATGCTCTAGGATCATTATTTTAAAAATTTGGCAATCTAGATTTATTTTTAGGGGCATGAAGTCTATAACATGCATCGCTGACTTGGAAAGTAGCGGGACCCTGTTTAGGATTTTTAGATGCTCTTTGAGATCTCACAATTTAAAATTTGAAACTAGGTGAAATTTTGCAGCTTTCTTGACTCTGATATGGAGAAGGGGAGCTTTTGGAGAGCTTCTAATGCGGTTGCTGGGTAGGAGCGTATAGTGCCTGCATACCCTTGAGTACATACGGAGTTGTTTAGGTCATTCAGGAGTCGGGCAATACGTATTGACCATAGTAGAAGTGATAGGATGCCTCCCTAACGACAGCCTTTAATGGTAATAATTGTGGTAGATGAGTGATCTAATTTAGCAGGAATAGTTCTGCTGGCATGGCACATATCCATCTGATAGATAGTTTATCTATTCAAGGGGAGACATGGGAAGTGTTATCAAAAGTTCTCCAAAAATGCCCAGAAATACGCATAATGCTATTTCGTTGACATTCAGAGACACCCCTATTTTATTGACAAGATGCAGTACAGTTACAGTGGATTTACCAGCCTGATTGGCGAACTACATACGTGTATACGTATTTTTGACGGCCATCCAATTTTATGAAATTTGATTATAGGGCACCCTCCAGTTCGATCCCGGTAGATTATAGCTTTTCATGTTTTATTTTGCTATGGAAACAAAATCCATGCTAAATACGCACATTATGTAGATAATCACAAAGATTATATAAATTACTTTAAGAAACTTGCGCGTGTATTGATCTTGCTTTTTATATCAATCATAACAGAACACCTGACAATAGAATTTTTATATTTATTGTAGTTTCAAATTGATTCGTTGATAATGGTATTTCACATATGACGCATCGATTTATGAAGAAAAGGTATTCATAATCGTCAGCATTATATTAATTGGAGATATTAAGATTTAAAGCTATTGTTTCAAGGAAATGTCAGTTTTATTTTATAGGCACCTAGCGCCATCTAGTACGAGGAAGAGAGGTAAATACTTCTTCGAGTAACTAAGATTAATTTACTGATATCATGGTAAATCGTAAATATTAAATAGGGAATTCGATCAGACATAAAGGATTTTTGATCAGCAGAATTAAATTATTTGATTAGCAAAGAACAAAACCAGTAAAAATGAGAAATGATTAGCAAAAAAACAATTATTTGATCAGCAAAAAATGTATTACTTACTTACTTACTTATGTCCTGTATCCCCTTTTTGCCGAGTTAATTTTCAGCCCAACGACGTCTGCTTCCCTATGCACATTTGCTGTCATTTGGTCCATTATTTTGTGAGACAGTAGGCTTACATCGTCGGCGTAGTCGAGGTGTTTGAGTTCAGATGTGAGAGTCCATCGAATTCCTTCATTTCCTGTTGATAAGGCCGCATTAAGCACATCGCTAATCACCAATAAAAACAGTATTGGTGAAAGTATGCAGCCTTGCCGAACTCCATTTTGGACTTCGAATTCCTCAGACAGCCTCCCTTGTAGCCTTGATAATTGCTATGAATTTATCAGGAATGCCTCTTCTGCGCAAGGCACGCCAAATAAATTTCCGATTGACACTATCAAACGCCTTTTCAAAATCGATGAACATCAGGTGAAGTGGTGATCGATATTCAACACATTGCTCGATGATGATCCGCAGGGTGTTGATGTGATCGACACGGGAGGTTGCAGAGCGGAAACCTGCTTGTTCGGCGTCGAGTGTGTCTTCAAGGTGATCTTTGATTCGCTCCAGGATGATTCTAGCTATTGTCTTGGCCACAGCAGACAGCACGCAGATACCTTTTCAGTTTTCGCACTGCATTAGGTTGCCTTTTTTAGGGAGCTTGACGATCATTCCTTTTTTCTACTCATCCGGAAAACTCTCGGCTTCCCATGTTCTCCCGACAAGTGGGAACAGTAGCTCTGCCCATGCAATTGGCGCAGCTTGAAAAAGCTCAGCGGGTATGCCATCAAGTCATACCGCCTTATTAGTTTTCAGTGCTTTGATTGCGGTAATAGTCTCCTCCTTACTGGGGGTTGTGCTGCGGATTCGGGAATTTGTTTCTACGGACACTTCAGTCTGACTTGAGTGCATATTGCCGGCGAATACTCGGTGTAGAACCGAAGCAAAATGCTCCTTCCATCTCTTCAGTTGATCCTCATCCGATATTAGCAACGAACCGTCTAAGCCTTTCACTGGGTGTTGAGTAGAGCTTCGGCCACCTATAAGCTCTTTAGTGATTCTATAAACGGTTCTGCTGTCGCACCTCGCTGCTGCTTCTTCTGCTTCCGTAGCCAGCGAATTGACGTGGTTGCGCTTGTCACGTCTCACGCTACGCTTTGCTTCTCTCATCTTCATTCGATATAGGGACTCAAGCTCGATCCTCCCTGCTGCTGGAGTTGCTGCAATTCGAGCTGATAGCTGTTTTCGTTCGTTGATCCTTCTCCAGGTAACCTCGGAAAGCCACGCCCTATGGTTTCCCTGCGATCGACCGACAATTCTTTCAGCACCTGATGTGAAAACAGTTTTCACAGCGCACCAATGGTCTTGGATGGTGGCGGGCAGTGAGCTGCTGATTGTTTCCACTCCACGTGAGAGATGGTCCCTTAATTCTTGGCGCACTGTGGGAACTCTCAGTCGGTCTACGTTGAACCTAGGTATTCTTGTGTCGTTAGATCTACGAACGGCAGCAGTGCGTAATCGGAAAGTAGCTATCATAAGATGGTGATCTCGTACCAAAACCATGTCGGCACCTCGTCTGTTTCGGACGTCTAGGAGTCTACTTCTAAAACGGTGACTGATGGCAAAATGGTCAATTTGATTGAAGGTTGCTTGTAGCATGTAGACAAAGATAGAAACCACTTCTTTCAGGAGTCCCTATACTTTATGATTATGGTTTCAAAGCAATTTCTAAAACTAGGATTTGTAGTACATTTATCAAACTTCCAAACAAGTTTATCAACTGTCATACATAGCTGAGATATAGCCCTTCTTCAATGTATCACTGAGTAACAGAGGTCTTTCAAAATGAACCATATGTACGCTTTCACAGTGAAGCATTGTTAATTAAATTTATTTATACAGGGTATCTCAGGTTAACAGGTCAGCCGGGTGGGGATCGATTTCTAAATTCAAGACAAGAAAAAAATTATAGGAGGAAGGAGCCGCTATGGTCATTTTATCACAAAACTGTTTCTACAACTTTTTCTTAGCATACTTAGCATAAAGTCGGGCACGGCTCAAACAACTTGTTTAGCAGTCCACGGATTCTGATAAGATATTCACAACAAGACTTAACAGTAAATAGCTTTGAAAAAGCAACATATGGTTTTGTGAAGAAAATAGCTTGGCGATGTATAATGTGTAGAGGAAGTGTAGAGAAGGTCAACGTCTACATATATTTCCCGGACAATATTTTCCCTTTCTACCAAAAACACTGAGAAAAACTAAATTTCTGTAACAGTAGGCGTGTCTGTGGGCGGGTTTTAATAATGGTTACACTTACTGCTTCGGATTCTAGAAGTTTATATACCAAATTTCATGTTCCTTGGTGAAAATTCAAGGCTCAAAAAGTGGTGACAAACGAACGAACGGACGGACGGACATGGCTAATTCAACATAATTTTTGATGCTGATCATAAATACCATACACTTTTGAGGGTCTATCGTTATTATTTATCTGTGCGACAACCTATCATACCTGGGTAGGGTATAAAAATCGTGCTAATTTGCGGTCAATTGCGATTTTATCTAAAACTTACTTTTTGCCTAATGATGCAGTTTTGTTTTCCGGAATTTCCCTACTGCGACAGATAAATGGACCGTCAGACACTGTGGTGAATCCATTAATGTTCTGTTTTATAACAATTTGGAGCAATAGTACCATAGTATATAATTTATATATAATATTCATATACAATGATAGTACTAACAAAAATTATTTTACTTTTTGGATTGAAAAACAAAAAATTAAATGCAACCACCGCTCAGCACTTGCGCTGCAATAACACAGTTCTAGATGGTTTAATGTGCATTACTGGTTAACTATTCAACATGTCACCCTACTTATAAACGCCGACGAATGCTAAAATCCCACTGTCAGTATGTTTAACGAAAAACAAATTGAGCCAACGCTGTCGTTGGCTAATCTACACATTTCGTTGTTAAATCTCCTAACAACGAAATGTGCGGACTGACCAACGATATCAATAGTATGTTAAAAGATACACATTTAACTGGCTATATGGTGAAACTTGCACGAACACCAATACTACGATACTAAGAACTTTTCAATACATTCAAATTCAACTGCGTAGAAGAAATAGACCGCATTTTCGATGAATTGCTCAAATAACAGATGACAGGTTGGTGAGCGCAAATGTACTCAGTTTGTTATTTGAGCCCAAAGTTCACCTAGGACTGCGCCCAATGCGCCCCAATGACACTATTATTCAAAGTTTGAGCTGCGATAGTTTGCGTATTATATAGTTCGACCTGAAAAGTTTGAATGAATCAGAGTTTAACAAAATATGGGACCGCATCAAAAGTTTAAAATCAAGTGAGCTTCTAACAGATTTAATTCGAATATAAATTTAACAGAACCAAACAAAGCTTGGACATAAGCTTGTAATAAAAATTCCAATCTGCATTCAAAGGTATTTTAATTGTTCTACTATTCAATATTTACAAAGCAGTGTTATGTTTCTTGATAAAACCTATGGAATCCGAAATACAAATGGCTGACAGTACAAGGAAATTGCATTTAACATTTTATTCAATAATTTAGATAATAATTTTTATTTTTCATTACTTTATCACTTCCGCAAGTAATATTGACCACATAGCCCACGGCTTAGTTTAGTGCTCTCCTGTTTAACCTCTTATATCTGTTAAGAGTTAACAGTTGTGGAGCCAATGGTGCACTTCTGCTTAGGTCTTCTTCTTCGAAACCTGGTGCTGCTTCAACTGTTGTTGTTTCTGGTTCAACTGTTGTTGTTTCGGGTTCAACTGTTGTTTCTGGTTCAACTGTTGTTGTCACAATCTCTGGTGGGCCATTTAAAAGACAGTAATTTAAGGCTTCAGTTGTTTCAGCAGTGCTCTCTACATAGGCCCGTTCGGATGCATTCTGGCACCTAAACAAGTTGTTCTGAACAATACGGTATTCCTCTCGAAGATATGCAGCAACATCTGATGCGTTATTTGTCAAAATATATAACGTTTTGATGTTGGTATCACCCTAAAAACAAAAAAAAAACAAATTTGATAGTTAAGGCTTTAAGTTCCTCCAGATGCGTAAAACAAAAATCGTACCACTTGTGAATAACAATCTAAAAATGGTAATGATTCTTCCAACGCTGAGCACTCAGACATACTACTGCAAACATCTTGAGCCGCTGCAGAAATTAAACTTTGATTGCCCCTAGCCTCCAAATCGAGTTCTGATTGTTGGGCACTCGCAACATTACTACATTCCAAATAGGACGTATTAAACTCCTGCAAAATTGCGTCGTAAATTGGAACGTAAATGTCAAAACAAGGCAGCGTATATGATGGATTGCCTGCTCTGGACTGAAGCAATTGCGTCATGAGCAATTGATCAGTGGCTATGCGCTTAAGAGTTGTAGCACTTGAGGCATTCTAATAGAGAAAAAAAGTAATAGATTATCCAACTTAATCCACTTTATCGCACACTGTATCTAGAACTCACGTTGAGAGTAAAAACTCCAATAAAAAGCAAAACTCCGCAAAGCAGTTTCATATTTTCGTTTTTTTTTTTTTTTTTAGTCTAAATTAATTCTACGTGTTATCGTTGACTGAATAGTTTCGGAACTGTTGCTGGTTGACTGAGTGTGTTTGGTCTTTTATACGATATGTTAGCCAAGTTAATGTGTCAAACTTTAATCGAAGAATAATCATTGGCTGGGCGTATTAGATTTCCATTTGCGCTAAGAAAGACAATCTTATCAAGAGAAAACAATTGTGAACGCAAACTACACACAAACCGAATCGATAGATATATTTTTTTCAATTCTAAAAAAAAAAATACTAAGGTCCACACGCATACAAGGAGAAATTATCGAGTTACCTTGTAGAGGTGGAGAAGTTTGATTTATTGTAGACATAGAACGCATGAGGAATGTGCATTTATTGTTTAAAAAGTCACCGATGGATAGTTATATCTGCTACTTTTAATCGGGCTAATTTTAGCCATAAATTCAAAAGAAATACTCGTATATCTAACGATTAAGACATTGATTAATTCGGATGGCTAGTCGGTGGTTTTTACAGGTTGACAAGGATAGCATATAATGACCTTCGATCAATGTGAAATTTCGGATTAATCATTCAAAATGTTCCAATCAAATTAGCAGTTACGAGCACTTTACTATTTTAAAAACTTTTCTAAGGCACAATCTGTTCAAATATTCTGAAATATAAACTTATTGTTACCATAGGTTCAACATTTTAATACATCGTCCCTACATGTGCGCATATGGCGGAAATTGCTTGGATGTTAATCTTGAAGAAAATCGTCTTAGCCAATTTCGAGAAAAAGTGTAAAAGTGTAGTAAAGCGGGATGTTTTGTTTGTTTGTTTCCTACTTTGCTTTTAGAAAAATTATCTCTGCTTATACTAATCATATAAGTAGGGAATTCCCCTACGAATTTTTAAAACGTAAATCGCAAATACGAGTGTGTTACCAGAAAGTTTTACTAATAATTCAAATAAGGCTACCATTTAATCGATCAGGATTTTTTGACCAGCAAAATTAATTAATTTAATCAGCAGAAAATATTACACTAGCCAAAGGGAATTAAATTTCAGCAAAAAAAGTGAGTTTAAGATTCATATGCAAAACGAAACCGAATTGCGAATTTCACAAAATAATAGTAAAAGATTCAAGTTTTCTCTTGAAGCATTGTTGCTTTCTACTGATCAAATGATTAAATTTTGCTAATCATTTACTTTATCTGATTTGTTGCTTGCACCTACACATAAGGATAAGTATTGTATTGGTTTCATGAACAAATTCTACTTCGAGATTTGAATCAATCTTTGTATTACTATAATGGAGAATTTCAAAAAAGTAGGTCCCACAATTCTGTCTGTCTCTCTGTAGTAGTATGCTCGACTGCAGCCTAAACGGGTGGACGAATTTTTTTCAAACTTCATATCTGGGGTCAGTCGATTCACATTCCTAGGGGATATCGGAATTTGAATTCTAACCACAAAAATTAACGGCACTTTAATGATGACCGATTTTGTAAAAAAAAAATATATTTACTCGAAAATGGTTCCAACGGTTTTGTTCAATTTTAATATTTGACTTACAGTGGACATATGCCAATATACTCGTATATGGCTTACCAAGTTTTTTTTTTTTTTCAAAAAATTGCGTACAATGATACTTTACTTATTAGTACTTTCCGGTTCAATTTTGACAGAAGAACATCTCAAAATATGGTATCCGTTATGGTACTTCGCTGCGTAAAATGGTGAAAGAAATGGAAATCATCCAGCACTCCAAGTACACCTGCACTTTCTGCAGCAAAGATGCTATGAAGGGTGCCAGTGTCGGTATTTGGTAGTGCAAACGTTTTAAGCGTGTTGTGGCTGGTGGTGCCTGGAAGTACTCTACCACCGCCGCTGCTTCTGTCAGATCACCATTGTGAGGTGTCTCCGTGAAACCAAGGAACAAAAAACTGTTCGCCTTAGGTTTACTAATATATACTCTGTTAGAAAAGTTGCTTGTTTTTGAAAAATTGCAATTTCTCGGCTATGGTTCAATAATTATTTTTAAGAAATATAGATTTGAGCAATTTTGGACAAACAAAAGATTATGGCATACCAAGTTTTGAGAAATTGTCAAAATGTTTTTTTTAACGGATTTAAAAAAAAAAAAAATTATTAACTTCTTTGTTAAAATCTTAAAAATGTGAGTGATTTGTAGATAAAGAAAGATATAGATGTTAGTACGTCGTACTGGTCAAAAAATTACTTTTTTCTGATTGGAAAAAAATATTTATTGGGTATGATCTATTTATCTGCTGGCTAATTATTTTTTCTTTAAATAATTTAGCTGATCACTAATTAAATAATTTAGCTGATCAAGTGTAATGATTGAAGTAGGTTATAACAATGGAGAGGTAGGTGGATTTAAGTAAGGTGAACAGAAAATGAAGAAGCAGTACACAAACAAAAAAAAGGGGTATGGAGAACCATAGAATAACTTGGTATGAAGAATTTCCGTAAAATTTACACGAAAGTCACTGCTTAGATGATATGGTTTTAGGTTTTGAAAAATGCACATGCATAATTAGTACATGTATTTTCAAAACCCCTGACTCCATCTTGAGTGCTTCTATTTCTACTTCAGGTAAACATTTTGCAGAAAGATTCATTCAATTCGGATAATTTTTGAAAAAAATTGTCGTGAATGAAAAACGTGTCAAAATTGTACAAAATTAACTGCATTCTGTCATGTTCGAGTCTTGTTTTCGATCTGTAGGCAGGATTTCCACAGAGCCGGGACTTGAACAAGATTTTTATTGCCAGTTGCTGTACGCCATTGCAGTTTTTCAAGCAGGTAAAAATGATTGCACCTTGCAAGCAAGTGTAATTAATTCTAGGTGATGGATTAACATTTTTGTTTCTAAACATTGTCGTTAATGTGCAAATGAACGTTTCCACTAACAAAAAGTATTTACTATGCTGATGATGATTTGAAAAGTTCATGGGTTTTGGTCAAATTTGGAATATTATTACATTTATAGTATATTATGGTTCTCCAAGTATCCCCAAAAAAGGTTCAACACATATGTACAGTGTGTTTTTTGGGACTACGGCCTATTTGAAACTGACGCCATTTCTCACAGAGGTGGGTTTATTATGTGAATGTTGGCAGTACGGTTCAGCTGTCAATGGCATTTCCTCATGGAGAGCTTGACGCCTCAGTAACGCGTTTTAGTGATTAAAACATTTTATCAAAATGGTTCATCAATTATTGCAACACAGCATAAATTGCGTAATTTTTTTGGTCAACTGGAGTGCAAAATAACGACGGCGAAACTGTTACTTTATTACTGTCGATGTTACAAAAATTGTTTTTGCCTGAAGTTCCTCGAATGTGGTTTCAACAAGATGGTGCCACATGCCATACAGCCATATTAACAATAGAAATTGTGAAACAGGTATTTCTTGGCACAGTCATGTCGAAATTTGGGAATTGGCCCCCGCGCTCACCAGATTTAGCCCCCGACTTCTTTCTCTGGGGTTACTTAAAGGACCGGGTGTACGCTACCAAACCAGCAACATTTGCACAATTGAAAGATAATATACGCAACCCAATTGCAGATATTCCGGATGGTATGCTGCAGAATGTGACGAAAAATGTGATTAAAAGTGCACGCGTTTTTGCCAGTGCTATAGGTGGTCATTGGCCGACATTATTTTTCATCATTAATGACATTGAATACATAATACATTTATAAAAAAAATCCAAAGATTTATGAGTTTGTTTTTTAAATGATTCCAATTTCAAATCGGCCACAGCTTGTTTTTAGTACTAAAATTCACAAAATTCAATTACACTACAACTAGTCAATGTGACTAACGAGTAGAATAAAATTTAAACTAAATTTAAGATTTTGGAATCACTGGGTGTTAGATTGCAGTGGAGCCGTCGTACATATTCATTTTGATTGAGGAGTATGGATGCCTCTACATTAACGTGTTGACTGAGCCTTTTTGCATGAGCTGCTGCATACTTTTAAATTTCGTTGGTCACTAATTCTATACCTAGGTCGCGATGTAGATCAATGTTCCAGATGTGTCATGGTATGCTGACAATACTTGGCAGCACTTTATTTTGGATCTGTTGAATGATTTTAATAGGATTCTTCTTAGCGCATCCCCTTAATTAGATGCCGTACGTCTATATCGGTTTGATGACTTGTTTTTACAGAAGCAATTTATTCTGAATTGACAGAACAGACAGGCGAGTTCATCTTTTTTTCTTTTTTACATGTTCGTTCTAGTGAAGCTTTGCGTCCAAGGTCAATCTGCGTATTATACGTCGAATTTTTTTTTTTGTTGCTGAAGTCAACATGTACATATTTTGCAACTTGGAATTTTCACGTAGATTCTATGGCAATTATTTTGCTTGATAGTGTAGGAAGATCACTGGTGAATAGTAAGTATGGTGTTGGACCCACAATGCTGCCTTGTGGAACTCCTGCTTTTATTTCCTTTAGATCAGAATAAGCATCGCCTTGTTTTATTCAGAAGAAGCGTTGTGTCAAGTAGAATTTAAGTATTTTACAGTATTGGACGTGTGATGTTTCTACTTTGTACAAAAGTCCTTCATGTCAAACTTTGTCAAAAGCTTGTGCTACATCGAGGAAGGTAGCAGAGCTAACCTTCTTTTCCTTTAGTGACTTTCTATTGCGTCAGTGATTCTGTGAACTTGATCTGTGGTTGAGTGGTTATCTCTAAAGCCAAGTTGGAGGTTTGGAATTAGTTTTTTACGTTAAATAATTAGTTTCAGGCGTTTGAACAATTTTGACATTGTTTCGAGTAGGGGTACAGGCCTTTACAATACCACTTTTTCTTTTCCTTTACAGCGAAGTTATGTTATATTATTGTATATAATGTACATGTACATTATATACAACAGTCGGCCATCTATATAATACCCTCTCAACGATCTTCATGGTGTGCGACATTAGCTTGACAGAACGGTAGTTATTGCGGTTTCGCGTATCGCCCTTTCTTTTGTGCAAAGGAAGAAGATGACTTTCCCCCCACTGATTAGGCGTTGGATCATAAGTTTGGAGATAAGAATCATGAGCTACCTGGACCCGATGTCTCCCATTTTTTTCCAGAACTCAGAGGGTATCTCGTCTGGCCCAACAGCTTTTCTTTTTTTGGAGTATTTGACCGCGTTCCTAACTACTTCGACAGTAATGTTGGATACTTCGTCATGGTTAGGAGCGGCTCTTGGAAAGTATACCCAGGGATACTTCTCCACATCGTACGGCTTATTGCACTTTCCACTGACTGGGAACGTCAATTAAATTTGTGAGTTTGACAAAACATTTGTAAGGAAGCTATGATATTTTAATATTTCACTAGTGGTCATGTCATCCACAGGGGCTTTCATTGGTTTGAAATCGTTTTGTATTTCTTTCTTGATTTCAGAAGATGTAACCGGAGGAATAACTTCTCCATCTTGACTACGTACCTTTCTTAATATATCATTTTGGCTTTCGTGTGGTTGGAATGTGTTTGTGAGATATTCTGAAAATAAAGCAGTTTTTCTGCCATTTTTTTGGTACTTGTATAATATCTATTACTCGTATTTCTTTCGAGTAGTACAGAGCGATTATTTTTCTTTTTTTGAATTGGAGTGCATTTTCAATTTATTGGGTAAACTTAAGGACATCGTCTTCAAGTTCAGATTTAAGCTAAACTGATAGATTTATGTTTTGATTCAATAGGAGTTTAAAGTTGAACCAATCTGTGTGTTTATATGTCAGAACTGGATTTTTTCTTTTAAAATTATATTATCACTCAGGGTGAGGATAACTGGAGAATGATCTGAACTTAAATTAAACCCTTCTTCAATTATTCGAGATCTTATTGACAATTCAACCAATTAAGTCTGGAATTTTGGCTAGATCTGTTGGACAGTACGTTGGTTTACTGCTTGATATGAACTCACGTCTCTTTGTAGTTGATCGTCTTGGTCCCCAGTAGATGTGTTTTGCGTTGAAGTCTCCTCGCATGATGAAATTATTAGAATGTTTTTGAATTAAACGCGGATGAAATTTAGGCTTTTCAAATAATAACTCATAATAAATCAGACGTTTAGCATATTATTCTAAAGAGCTTTCAGCAATTTCTTTTCTTCCCTGGGCGAGGCATAAATAGATGGTACACTTTTCACACCTTGTTCGAGTATGTCTGATACAACCTTTCAGGGGGCACATTCGTGCACTTTTCCGATTTCCTACCACTGGCCAAAGCTTCGACTCGTCCAGCCTTTTACTGGCTGCCGGCAAAGAAGCAAATGTCTTTGTCGAGCTCGTTTGAGCCTCTTTTTTCCTCTTCATTTTCCGTATCTAGTCTCTTGCATTTCGAGCTTGAGGTAAAAGCCTACGCAATATCTAACTTAAAATTAAGTATATCTAAACCACGATTTGTTGTTGTTCAGTCTGCAGTTCATTCTGTATGCAACACCTATTGACAACAGCTAAATCTATAAAATTTATTGTAGAACGTCCCAAAATTTACGCAAAATTTAAATTTTGCGCCATTTGTGCGATAAAATGTTGCCAACAAAAAAAAAGACAGCGTGACAGCTGACAGTTCAGGGTTATATAAAATGGAGTGCTGCACGAAAAGACAATGAAGGTTTGGTAGCTACCATTCACAATTTTCGTACAAAATATGGTCGGAATAGTGATTTAACTTCATCAACTGTGAAGAGATTAATTCAAAAATTCAGTGAGACTGGATCAATTAGTGAACCTAAACACTCTGGCCGTCGTTGAATAAGTCGTTTAACACAAAACACCGAAGTACTTCTTGAGAGTGTTGTTAAGAGTCCAGGGACATCAATTCGGTACCGTGATCAAGAACTGAACATTTCGAGAAGCTCTCTACAGCGTATTCTCACGAAAGATTTGCATCTTTATGACTGTAGCCTATTGACCACAAACAGCGAAGAGAGTTCGTTGAATGGATTATGGAACAACAACAAGTGGATGCTGTTTTTTCAAACAAAATCATTTTCAGAGATGAGGCTCATTTTCATCTTGATGGCTTTGTTAATCGTCAAAATTGTTGAATTTGGGGTCCAAAAAAACCACGGGTAATTATTGAGGAACAAATACATCTACAACGTGTCACTGATTGGTGATTATTTGAAAATGCGGCTGGGCAGGCGATAACAGTTAATGGTGCTCGCTCAGTTTTTTTGTGCCTAAATTGCAAGATATGGATGTGGACGACATGTGGTTTCAACAAGACGGTGCCAGATGCCATACAGCCCGAGAAATAATTCAATAACTGCATGAGTTACTTCCTGGTCGTGTAATTTCCCGTTTTGATGATCAGAATTGGATGCCCAGATTATGCGATTTAACGCTGTTAGACTTTTTCTTTGAGGTTTTTTGAAGTCTAAGGTTTATGCCAACAAGCCCACGGCCACCCACGCCTTGAAGAAGCACACATTTATGTAAAACGGTAAAGGGGAATTTCGACAGAGAGTGCGTATGTACCATCATAACCGTGAAGTGCATTTACCCGATATGCTATTCCATACATAAGCCTATACTGTATACTTTATGAATCAATAAAACATTTACAAGTTTTAATTAAAAATCTATGTTTTCTATCAAAATTATTTCTTGCGTGAATTTTGGGACACTCTTTAGAATTGAATAAAAATTGCCTTGGCCAATCCATTTTCTAAACCTCTTATATTAGCTGATACAAAGATGTTTGAATGAATCAGAGTTTAACCAAATATGTGACTGCAGCTTAGGATCTGGTGAGCTTTTGCATATCTAACAGATTCAATTAGAATGAATCTGTCAGTGCTCTCCTATTTAACTTAACATAACCAAACAAAGCTTGAACATAAAATCCCGATCTGCATTCAAAGGTATTTTAATTCAACATTTACAAAGCAGTTTTATGTTTCTCGCTAAAACCTATGGAATCCGAAATACAAATGACTGACAATACAAGGAAATTGCATTTAACATTTTATTCAATAATTTAGATTTTATTTGCATGTCTTAAACATAATTTTAATTTTTCATTACTTTATCACTTCCGCAAGTAATATTGACCACATAGCCCACGGCTTAGTTTAGTGCTCTCCTATTTAACCTCTTATATCTGTTAAGAGTTAACAGTTGTGGAGCCACTGGTGCACGTCTGCTTAGGTCTCTTTCTTCAAAACCTGCTGCGGGTTCTTCGGTTATTGTGTTTGGTTCAACTGTTGTTGTCACAATCTCTGGTGGGCCATTTACAAGACAGTAATTTAAGACTTCGGTTGTCTTAGCAGTGCTCTCTACGTAGGCCCGTTCGGATGCATTCTGGCACCTAAACAAGTTGTTCTGAACAATACGGTATTCCTCTCGAAGATTTGCAGCAACATCTGATGCGTTATTTGTCAAAATATATAACGTTCTGATGTTGGTATCACCCTAAAAAAAAAAAACAAATTTGATAGTTAAGGCTTTAAGTTCGTCCAGATGCGTAAAAAAAAAATCGTACCACTTGTGAATAACAATCTAAAAATGGCAATGATTCATCCAACGCTGAGCACTCAATCATACTACTGCAGACATCTCGAGCTGCTGCAGAAATTAAACTTTCTGTGCCCTTAGCCTCTCCATCGAGTTCTGTTCTTTGGGTAGTCGCAACGTTATTACATTCCAAATAAGTCGTATTAAACTCCTGCAAAATTGCTTCGTAAATCGGAATGTAAATGTCAAAACAAGGCAGAATGTATGACGGATTGCCTGCTCTGGACTGAATCAATTGCGTCATGAGCAATTGATCAGTAGCTATGCGCTTAAGAGTTGTAATACTCGACGCATTCTAATAGAGAAAAAAAAGTATTAGATTATCCAACTTAAGTCACTTTATGACACACAGTATCTAGAACTCACACTGAGAGTATAAACTCCGATAAAAAGCAAAACTCCGCAAAATAGTTTCATATTTTTTTTTAGTTTAAATTAATTCTACGTGTTATGGTTGACTGAATGGTCTTGGAACTATTGCTGACTAACTGAGTGTGTTTGGTCTTTTATACGATATTTCAGCCAAATTAATGTGTCAAACTTTAACTGAAGAATAATCATTGGCTGCGCGTATTAGATTTGCATTTGCGCTAAAAAAGACAATCTTATCAAAGCAAAAGCAGTGATCTCCGATCAGCAAATTCATCGGAGATCTCAAATCCAGTAATTCCATGGTGACCTGGGACCCAAACAAGACTCACTGAGTTCAGCCGTGTGACGGAATTCCGAGAGCTCTTGCATTTTCGAACTATTTTGGAAGGACTAAAGAGTTGAGCAAGACCTTAAGCAGATACTCAGTCCCCTCCACCATTATTTCTTAGCCATTAGGATTGCATAAGTCTCTACTTGAAATGCACTACACTTTTTTCTAAAATGTCCTTTATAATATCACTTGGCTGTTAAAGAACCATCTAGAAGATGAGATGAGATGAGCTCCCTAAAAAATTGCACCCGTCAACATGACTGATTCTCCACCATAATCCACCTCAGAAAATACATTACCAGTCGTCTACAGATGCTTCCTCTGCTTTCATCTGGCTTGCAGTTTCCAGCAGCAAGGACTACTCTACGACGTGCATTCCGATTGGTCATTAATGCATTTCCGGTAGTCAAACATGGTTGAAATTCACAGCTATCCGTTTGTGAACAATTTTTGGAATTCTCTAAATTTGTCAACCAATGTATAAGATGACTTCTCCGACTTGATAAAAAGTCGGGCACTCTTGTATGAAGCGCTCGGTTGTAGCACCGTCTTCGACACACATATCAATGCACCAATTCCGAGTATCTATCAGATGCTTGCTTGCAGAAGTGCTGGTGCCAACAATGGTCTTCAAGTCTTTTGCCTTCCATTGTCTCATAGGTACATGGCCTTAGTCTTGTAGTCGCAGCATTTGAGTTTGTACATGCCTATAGTAAAACGAACTGCGGCTAAGAAGAACCTATAAATGAAGACCATATTATTAGTTTGATTAGAGTAACAGCCTTTTCATTCCTGGTAAAAACAAATAGCCGAAAAGTTATAGCAACGACACAAGTGGTAAACTGAATGTGGCCTAAATACCATTTTAGAATTCAGTTACCAGGATCAACTTTAACGACATTGCCAAAGGATGTTGATGGAAACCTTATATCGACTTCAGACAGAAAATATCTCCAAGGTTAATTACATCAAGGTGACTGACACAAATTTACGAACTATAAAACAAAAGTATTATTTTCTATGATAGTTCTTAATCAACAAAATGCAGACGCATAATAAAAGTCATTCGAAAACTTAATCTGGTACTACAGGCACTTGAAGTTAATGGATTTCGTCGGCGGTGTGGCAGAGTCTGTGTTTGATGTGTCATTTAATCCTATGAAGTGCAATATTTGCAATTATGTCTACGCCAGAGTAATTACGAATTAATGGGCACCGATGAATGAATAAACCTCTGAGACGTTCAAGTATTTTTAGCCATGATTGTTGATTAGATTGCTGTTTGCAAAAGATTAGATGGGAAGTTCTTCGAGACACCTTCGCAGTTATCATCACCGTTTTCTAACATTTCTAATGTGCAGTAATTGTAAACGTATTTTCGGGTTAATACACATCGTTTGTTTGGTTAATAAACAAACTGATTGTTGACCTCCTACTTAGTTTGTCATTACTCGTATCTCTGAAGTGGTAAGTGCTTAAAATTTCCTCTATAAATTTTTGTGTAAACAAAAAGTTGTTCTTTTTTATATTATATTTTTATTTGTTGTAAACTTATCATTGTTGTGCGTTGGATAAATTTTTACTATGAGAACCGATTTATAAATGGGGTCACGAATGACGGTAATGGAAAGGAAAGGCATTGTAATTGTTAATCAAGAGAACTGAAGACGTCAGACAAAAAGTGTATGTATATAAGGAGAAGAAGAGTCTTAGAAAAAACAACGGGATACGGTTTAAGGAAGAGTTAGGAAAATCTATAAAGATCTACCTAATCTTAGCCGTTCAAGACCTGAATAGCATCCTTACCAGATGTTTTGAACTAACGTGTCCGCTGACAAAAAACCCCTGCAGAAGGCCAGTTCTGTGGTGGAACTCAGAACTGCAACGAATTCGTAAGGAAACCAGAAAACTTCTAAATAGGTCAATCAAGACAAATTCGGAGGTGGACTGGAACATTTACCGATCGAAGCAAAGAGTATATAAGAGGTTAATTCGAACTTCGAAACGTACCTCGTATAGAAATATTTGATGGCAAGATCGAAACTCTCAGTGTAACTAGTAGGCTGGTCAAAGTTCTCAAAAATGGAAAACTAATCAAGCCGGAATCACAACCTGATGGTACTTTCACTGAGTCGAAAACGGATTCTTTCAGTCTTCTGCTGGAGACTCACTTCCCAGGAAATCAGGTCATCATAGGTTCGCAACCGATTGCAACTAGTGAAGCTGTTAGCGGGCTAAGCCGAACAACTCGACGCAGCTGGTATACTGCATCGGGTGTGGCGACAGATGAAGTTATCAAATATGCTGTCGCATCTTTTGACAGCTTCAAGTCACCTGGCACTGACGGAATATACCCAGCTATGCTGAAACAAGGTATTAGTCAGTTGTTGCCAATTCAGAAGAGAATTTTCACTTCTGGCTTGGCACTGGCATATATACCAACCCCCTGGCGAGCTTTCATACCGAAAATCGGCAGATATGACTACTCTCTCGCCAAGAGCTTCAGACATATTAGTCTATACGTCCTTCCTGCTGAAAAGCATGGAAAGACTGGTTGAACTACATGTGCTTTGAGGGTACATCCTCTATCAGAGATGCAACATGCCTATCAATGCGGAAAATCCTGCGACACTGCGCTTCAAAATCTGGTCAACAGAATAGAAAGTGCGCTTGACAGGAGGGAATACGCAATAGGCGTTTTCATAGACATTGAGGGTGCCTTTGACAATGCGACTTTTGACAGGATGTGTAGCTCCGCCAAAAGTCACGGCGAAGAAGAATCACTAGTGTTGTGGATCAAAGCAATGCTGGTGAACAGAACATTGACTGTAGATGCAGATTGTGATCGGTGTGTTATGGCAGGTGTAAATAGGGGATACATCTGCCCACAAGGAGGTGTTCTGTCTTCATTGCTTTGGTGCATGCTGGTTAACTCTCTGTTGAACACACTCAATAGTTCTAACGTCTGCGCTCAAGCATATGCAGTTCTATCTATCGGATCGTGCCTAGTGAATGTTTGCTGTAAGGTGCAGATCGCCCTAGACGCAATCGACGACTGACGCGCAGTTGATCCTCTCAAAACTGATGTAGTTCTCTTTACGAGAAGGACGAAATTGACTGCTCTGACTCAGCCAGTGCTAAAAGGCGTCACTATCCAACTTTCCAAGGCAGCCAAATATTTAGGAGTAATCTTAGATAGCAAGCTTTTTTGGACGAAACATGTCGAGCTGAAAACTTCAGGAAAGTCCTTTGGATCTACACGGCAATGATAAGACCCTTCCTCTCATATGCGTCAGTTGTTTGGTGGAATAAGCTCTCACTTAAATACGTTACTGCTTCTTTCGCCAAACTATATGAACGGTCTGTCTCGGCTGCTTGGGAGCTGCCACAGTACGCCTGCCTCTGCTATAGACGTCTGATGAACCCCCCTTGTTTGGGTCCCAGGACACAAAGGGAAAACAGGAAATGAGATCTCTGACGAGCTTGCTAGACAAGGCTCAGAAAAGAATTTCTCTGGACCTGAACCCATTTTGGGTTGGCCAGCATCCTCAGTTGGGGCTTCCATTAACGATTGGGTGTTCAGTGAACACAATCGAAGGTAGCATGACTCTCCAGGATGCAGGCAGACTAAACGAATGATCCCCGTCATTTGTAAGGAATCCACCGCTTTCTTGCTATCTCTTAGCAGAAAAGATTGCAGACAACTTATTGGCGCACTTCGCCTTTGCCAAGCACCTCCATGTGCTAGGTTTGAGCGCTAAACCTGTCTGCTACTCCTGTGGAGAGCGCGATGACACTGCGGAGCACTTCCTATGTGATTATCCTGCCTTTGCACGGATCAGGTGGCAGATTATCGATGCTGATGTGGTGAGTGCTGATGACCTAAGCTCTTCATCACTGAAGCGTCTACTCGTCTTTTTACAAACGACGAAAAACACACATTAGAACGGGGTTCTCTGCTTGGTTGTACAATGGACCTGAGTCTGAGTACTCCAGTAGGGCGCCCTGACAAAAAAAAATGTATATAAGGAGTTAGATGTATCCGCGTACTTAAAACTAAAAAATTGCTGTTCGATTGAAAAAGAATCGTGAAAATTGGTATAGATTTGGTGGAGATACAGCCAGGATGGTCGCAAAATTCATAAAACCTCCTAAACTCTTTTATTTGTTTTGATGAGTGGAATATAAATAACCCACCCTGTACACCGTAAAATCAAAAAGAGGAGTTATCTATTGGAACTAGTACTCATTGTGGAAAATAGCTGTTCATTCAGCTTTATGGCGGGCGGCGTATATGGGATTTGCCTCCTCGGCTTGGGTGATGGTCTATGACAAATGAACGGAATGAAATTAATAATCTCATGATGCTAGACTCTACGTTTTTTTCGCAATTGGAAGATAAAAATTAGGTTGAATTCACAAATGTATATATGTATGCTGCAGTCCTGCAAAATGTGCGTTCATAATTGCAAACGAACAGCATTATCTTTGCATGAGTGTGGCAGCACTTCTGTTCACAAAAGTAAAATGACAGTCAATATTCTGTCAATTTGGCATGTGTATTGTATTGCAGGATTGCAGGAAAACAGCTGGAGACAAAATGTAGGTTTTTTTTTTTGTTGGTGGGGGGGGGGAAGAGGTTCGCTGGAAGGAAAAATCATCGAACGACATTGCAGAGCTAGTACGCGAGGAATGGTTCTGCAATAGTGAGGGACTTTAACCCGATCTAAAAAAAAAAAACCTCCCGGGGGACTGACTTTTGTCATCCCGAATGGGATTGCACCTAGTTGTTCGACTAATCGGAAATTCATTTTTGAATTATTTGAAAAATAGAAAAGAAAAATCCGCCGTTTGTCGGATTTCAAGAGGTTTTACCCGTCTTAGTCTCTTGATTGTGTTGTCAGTATTTAATAGTTCTGTTATTTGACAAAATTTAATTAAAAATTAATTTGATATCGGTAAAATATTTATTTGTTTGAATTCATTATTAGAAACAAAGAATCTTGTCCGATGTCGACACCAAGCTAAATTTCTCTCTGGACAGAGAAAGAAATCGGTTTTATGGGGAAAAGTGATAAATGAAAATGAAAGACTCTTCTCCCCACGTTCGCATACGACAGAGAAGAAATTGTAAGGAAATTCCAAAATTTAAAAATTTCTTACCAACAATTTGACGAGCTTTATGGATCTCGTCATAATGTGGAACTTCCATGTGAGCTTGTGGCGGAGATATTTGGACAATTTGTTGAAAGTGACATAGACTTAGAAGATGAGACTCCTAGAAAGCAGGCCAAATTGGAACTCTTCGTATCTATAAAAGAAGCATTGGAAAGAGTGCCTATTAAGTTTTCCTTTTGCTTTTCGTGAATTGTGATTTTTAATTTAATTATTGGAGCTTTAGGCTCCTTTTCTGGAACAAAACTTAAATATTTGAATTTCACAAAAACCCATAAGGTAGAGTAAAAGCATCATCTAACTGTTTTTGTTGAGCTCAAATAGTAAGACCTCGTTCCAACAAAGGCGCCTTAGATTATCCATAAATATTATTCCATCACTTACTTCAGCAAACGTCTCCCACCACCGCCTAGGGTCTAATTCGTGACGAACCTATACCCATAGTCACATCAGGACGCGATTTAGGCGTCATCTGTGATAGTGAACTCAACTTTCATTCACACATCGACAGTGTCATAAGTAGAGCCCTGACTGGGCTTGGCTTTGTGAAACGCTGGTCAAAAGAGTTCTCTGACTCAATCCCTCCATCTTACCTTCGTTAGACTCCTCCTCAAGTATGCCGACCAAGTATGGTCACCCCATTATACAATCCATGTCATGAGAATGGAGGCTGTGCAGCGCAGGTTCAATGGCTGATAACGTCAACCTGCTACCCTATGTGGATCGTATTAGATTGATTAATCTTCAATCATTGGAAATGAAGCAAGTCGGGACAATGATTGTTCCGCCCTGCTTCTCAATATCAATTCCCACAACCTTAGGTCTATCCCCCTACCCCCTCATTGCACCAACTATGGTTACTGCGAACCAATGTCAAGAATGCTGCGGAAATCAAATGCTGTGACACACAGTTTTGACTTCAATCAACGGTGTTCTTATATGATAAGCAAGGGTATGAATCTCTTGACTAGGAAGTGGTCCCGTCAGCTTACTTAACGTTTCAGCTGTTTGACAATCTATTCATTAGGATCCACAAATACCCAAGGATTTTGACTGTTGGAGCACCAGGGAAAAAGGAGTCTGTTGTGTTAAGCGTTTGGGAAGCATTTCGTTCGTTTCTATAACTTCACCAATTTAACATAACACTTATTATCACTCGACAGTGACGTAGTCTTCCAGGTCGTTCTATTCCTGTCCGCCGTTGATACAGATTGCGGTTATTTACAGATATAGTCAAATAATGAAACACGCCGGATTTTATTGAAATGCTTTTATTTTTATTAAAATTATTACTAACTGCGTTGCAATGCAGTGTAATGCCCGAGCCGAAAGAAGTGTGCCGAAGTAGTGAAGTCGATGCTTTTAGTTGATGCTATCGCGTACCTCTGGTCATCTAGGGATGTACGTGATGGAAAGTGCTGAGTTTTCAGTGCACATGCTGGATGTTTGCTCCACATTCCTGATCATGGTGTGGAGATCATCTTCGGTGCCAAGTTCTTGGTATTTGCTGATCTTAGCAAATACTATTGGTGTTCGGTACAGTGAGACTGTACAGAGTATTACGTATCACTATATACCACTAGAATGCATTGCACTTTATCATCTTGACGACACTGCTTGCGCACCAGAACCTGATAAATTCTAGCCCTATTATTCTATTAAGCAATAGTGTTTTAGTCAGCAAAACCCGGTAGGTATCGGCTGATTTGTGTACTTTGCACGTTGGTGTCATGATGACGAATGCGGGCAGTTCATGTACACCAATTTCACATTTCGATATCAAAGCTGACAGCTTCTCAATCATTATCAACACGTGATTAGATATTCTCACAAGTTGATGTTTAAATTCTTAAGCAATGTAGAAATATTTGTCTGGGGATTAACAAATTTTAAGATGACGAAGCAGGAAATCTATTTCGATATTTGCAAAGCATTTCATGTTCCTCGCATGGACCGGGTTTGTTAACTGATTCATTCGTAGGTAGATAAATGTAGGTATTAGCTCTTTTTATATCCATCCAAAACTAATAGTAGGTACTCCTCTCATTTTCAGGAATAATTCAGTGACTAATCGTAGACATTAGGCCGCAAATCTTAAGATAATTTGGCGGTATCTGATAAACTTTAGCTTCTATCATCAAATTTGCATCTTATCAGAAATAGTAAAAAATTTAACTGAGATAACTTCTTCAGTTGAATCCAACGTCAAATGAGTGACGTTAATTTTATTGAATACCATACACACAATACACGTCTAACGAGTATATAAGAATAAGTATTTTCTTGTACAAGTGTTCTATTTTAAGAAGGCTATGTACACTTATCAACATTTAGTGATACGAATGTAAATATAGGCTTGGGGGATCCCATTATTCCGGGTACTAAATTGCAAATGATTAGATGAGAGAACAAATAATTACACGCTTAAGCGTATGGATTTGTATCTAACAGCTAATCAATTGTCAGTGAGGGGATTTCGCGTGAAATTTTCCCACCAATACATCAATTCTATTGGCTGTCTAAAGGTATATTATGCGTACTGAAATATAATCTATCTGCACTTCGTGCTTACTTAGTGACGAGTGTGTGCTAGTAATATCAGTATCGACGTGCTACGGGTATTGCAGAATTTACTACTGGTTGTGTTATCTTTTCAACCGAATATCGTTTGAATCAATTTTGAATCAAAGTGTAATTCTGATGATTTTTCGAATCAGTAAGAGACACCTGTTTATGATGAAAGTGAACAGGATAAAGATAATGTAGAAGCATGCATTGTCAAAACAAAAAACAATAAAGTTGTCTATCTTCCTGGAAACAAAACATTGAATCGAACTTCTATCTCCTACGGATAGCTTCTTTTGACTTGCAAACTCTCCAGAAGGCACCGGATGACCCAGAAAGCAGAAAATTTACATACTTCAAGCACAGAGCAAGGTACATAGTAAAGCCTCAAATTACAGCTCCGCGGAGGCCAAGCAACATCACCAAAATGGCTGATTACACGATTATTAAACTTAGTGCACAAAAGCTCTATTGCTGGACGGCTTGAATGGTACGTAGCGCTATATTGCTGGAACCAGAGATCGTCCAAGTTCATTTTCTCAGTTTCTGGTCAAATTGGTTATCATGCCTCTGTTGCCATCTTCACTTTTGAAGAAAAATGGGTGAGCTTATGCTCTTCATTTAGGCTTATGCTCTTCATTTAGGCCCGTTGTGTTCCCCTCGTCTGCCGAACTGTAGGAATAGTAAGTATTGGGATCATGGAGAATATCAAAATTAGACTATGACATATAGTGATCTGGAAATCGTCCTATTCGTCTAACGAACTCCAATACATCACCGATTCCTTTATTACTGAGGTATGTTAGATCCGGTATCTGTAGGGATCCCAGTATCTTCAGTTTTAACCTCGCTCTTGCAGGGCAGTGGCAGAGGAAGTGTTCTATATCTTTTTCCTCCTCCTCACAGTTGGCACAGATTGTTGTATCAGCTAGCCCGAGTCTGAACGAATGTTTATTGAGATTGATGTGCCCTGTTAAAAGCCATCACTCTTAACCGTGTTCTGCTTGAGTTTAAAGCTCTTTTTGCTGTGTTGTTACTCGGTTTTATTACCACGGATCTGGCCACTTTACACGTCTAAATTCGTCCAGTAGTTATTGAACTCCTGTCGTATCTTCTCATTGATTATCGTTTTAATAGTTGTCAAAGGGACCTCTATTGTCTTTTCAGGATTCAGTTCTATGTTATTCGCTCCTTACCTTACCAGTTCATCTGCCTTTTCATTACCCGGTACACCTTCATGCTCAGGTAGCCATGTAAAGCAGACTCTATTGTCCCCGACAAGTAAGTTCAATTTAATTTTGCACTCTCTTACTATTCGTGACTTCGACATGGGGTTTGTGATCGTTCAAATTGCTGCTTTGCTGTCCGAGCAGATGTCGATATGCCTCCCTTCGCTGGTGTCTTCTGCGAGTATTTCTGTTGCCTTTATAATTGCAAAGACTTCTGCTTGGAACACCGTTACAAATGGTTCTAGGTGAATAGGAAGTTCAATCGGTGGGTTAGGACAGAAGATGCCAGCCCCTGATTCCCATGTTAGAGCCGTCTGTGTGCCCAGACACTTGACGCTGTCACGAAGTTCCAGTAATGCTCCTCCAAGTTGTGGAATGTGAAAGGCACTAGTTTTGGTCTTCTTTGTAAAGACAACCAGATCCGTTTTACTTGGATTTATTTCTAATCCACTCTCCTCCGCCCATTTCGTTATGAACACCACACAGTCACACGTTGAGAATGCATTCGCTTTTTTACGACTATGTGTGGATTTTCCAAAACCCAAATACGGCAGTTTTGCTTGTTTACATAACCGCCGAAATGCACTTCATCCGAAAAAATGATGAAGCAGGTGGTCATTTTGCTTCAATTCGAAAGTCAGTTGGACCTTCTAAGGGAATAACCCGAGGTTTTTATGCATACAAGGTCGGACAAAAGTAATTTTGTAATATGAATGTGCCATAATTTTTGCAAATGGCGTCAAATGTCATTGTGCTTTGACATTTATATTGCAAACAGATAGAGAATTAGTTGACACCAGCAATGGAGCGATACATATCTGAAGAACGAGGAATTATTGTTACTGTTACTTTATCCGCAGCGTGAATTTCGTCGTCTTTTCCTCGTCATCCTGCACCATTTGCGCGAACAATTAAGGTTTGGCTGAGCGAGTAATAATTCAAAATAACGTAAAACGAGCACAAATGTGCATCTCCTCAAGAGGTGGTCATTTGACCGATATCATTTATTCAACTTAATGTCATCAATTTTACACCTTCAGATAAACTTTTTGTGAAAACAGTGCCCAATTTTGTTCTTTTGTAACAAAATGACAGCCAATTCTCATTATGACCCACCTTGTACTTCTCCTCAGGATAGTGCGACTAATGTACAGTTGCTGAGATCTGTGGCGAGTGCTATGAGGATAGGTCATTAAATCAGATACAGTTCTACTGGACCTACTGGCGAACATAAACCACTCTTTTCGGGAGTCACACAATCGTCCGTTAAGAATAACATTAGTTCTAGGTTAAAATAAAAAAAAAACTTTCGGAATTTATGACTTTGAGGAGGTCGGACAGGTACCGGAAAACTCTGAAGTGACAACGATGAGACTAATGGAATCTAGAGGGATACCGATAGAATCAGCTAACCAATCGAAGGCGATGACTAATAATGCAGTGCAGCAATGCACTAAACGCCTTAAGACGTACAAATTAAATCTTCACAATAGAACGCCAGCATCAGTGATGATGTTACTACATTTCTCTATTTTTTTTTTGGAGGAAAAATCAGAGGATTGTCATAAGTTGTAAAGGTATACGGGTTGTGGGACAAGTCCCTTAAACACCCTGCATGAAACCATTCCATCCCAAACTCACATTTTACCAATCGACCTATTCTGAACCACCCTTTTTGGAACTGCTTTCATGACATCATACACTGAAGATGCCACCATAAAAGATCAAATCACCGATAAGGGCATTATAGAATTTTTGGAAAAATTGTTCCAGAACCCCTATAGCTACACTACAGTCAGAGAGCGTGTTCACGATTTTTGAATGGATTTAAGTCTTGTGTTCTATTCAGGAACGGTTCATTATGCTACCGCCTCCGAGATTTGAACTGGCACCTTGGTAACGGCGCCTATATACGAGTACCTTCAGTATGATACGCCGAACTAAAAAATTTCATTCATATTACGAGTATAAGGATTCCAAGGAACATGGACAGGACAAGATACCAGTAAGCGTTTCTTAAAAGCCTGCATAGGTTGGTACCGAAGATACCGCAGAGCACTCGGAAAAAACCTCACTGCATCAAGTCGACATTGTGGCTCTGCTATATGAGGTGGACTATTTACGAGAGGGCCAATTAGGTGGTGATGAAAAATATTTTAATATTACTTGACAATCACGCACAAGGAACGTTCAGAAATCAACACTTCGATGTAGATGAAGTCCAGAAACTGGACGAATGTACATTTTAAAATGCAGAGGCCCTAGCTTAGGTGAAGAAACATATAGGGATTGGAGGAAATTAAAAAATGGGCTCCCTGGCAAAGTATGGGGCCAGATTCGGAATATTTAGCCATTTCCTGAGCCATTTACTGCTGTAGGCGAAGGAAAGGTGAGGTATGTGATCGAAAAATTGGTCATTATAGAAGAAAAAAAAGCTAATCAAGCCTGGAGAAGTGTATGCTAACTTTAAAGCATGTAATTTAAGGTATCATGGCATGGTATGGTATGGTATGAGAGAAGTGCACTTTCGAGGGTGCTTGCACTGGGTTTATCGGTCCATTATGATTCCCTATGAATAGTGGTACCATCTATAAATTGGTTGCCTCTCAGTTGGTCTTGAATCAAACCAACCTTTACTTCTGATGGATGACACATAACATGTGGAAGTGACGAGTTTGAAGATTGGGACAGTCCCACAGCAAATATTTGATGGTTTCAATTTCTTCTGTATCGTGACAGCTTCTGCAGTAATCAAGTGAGTTGATGCCTAGTCTGGCTGCCATTGGACCTATCGGGAAATGTCCAATTGTACACCCACCATGATACTGATTTCTTTTTTCTCAATCGACACAAGGCTTTGGTCGTTTTTTTGTTCAGAGATGGCCACAAGCTGTAAGATATGACACAGTCTCTTCTGGCCGTGTTGATCTTTTCTCTTGTTTTAAGGCAAGGTTTAAGGTTTTCAATACACCAGTAGAGAAAACTACCGATACCTGGCTGAATTCCTAACCCTTTCTATGCTATTTCGTCTGCTGCTTTATTCCCTTCTATATTACTATATCCGGGAACCCAGCAGAGAATGACTGCAGAGACTGTTTTCGATCTGATTATCATGCTATCTAGTGCATTGAGTGCGGCTTGACTGTCCACAAAAATTGTGATCCTAGAAGGGCTACGTATGGTATCGTCTAAAGAAGTTAAGAATTCTGGAAGACGATACCCGCAGCTTACGCCTGGAGAATATGAAAGCTCGCGTATTTTGTCAACGTTTGGCTCTATCTAGCAGAAATATAATATCTCTATAATTTGTCGATCAATCTTGTACTACTTGTCAGTCTATGAATCTGTCAATTTTGTTCAAAATCAATATCAAAAAAATATTTGACATATGCAAGGTCAAGTTTTGAAAAATGTTCACAATAATTTCATTACTTGAGCTCAGTATTAAAGTGTATTGTACACAGATTTCGCAAGGAAAAATTGTATTTTTTGACATTTTTTCCACTCACAATGGTTTGTGAAATATACTCAGTAAATAATCCCCATTAAAACTTCATATACTCGTACACTGTCTCTATCGATCTTTTTTTTATATACGGCTTCTGACGACTGGACTTTCAAATATATGGATTCACGGGACAAAGTTATAGATTACGTTAAACGAATTATCTTCAAGATAATAAACTACATAATATGACACAAGTGCGTGTGATTATCTATCGAAAAAAATACTGATTTACTATCGATATAAACATTTTTTTTATATAATTTACTATTTCTAATTATTTCAAAACTGAAAGAGATCTATATCGCCACATGCGCTACATGCTTTTATTTATTTCCCCAGAACCTTCGTAGTTCGCTTAGTAATTTAAAACCACGGCCACTTGAGAGGTCCTCTTGTGGTTGATCTACTGGCGGACCAGTAGTTGTGTCTTCTGGTTTCTTCTCTGTAGTTGATGAGCTCGAGGAGGGATGATCTGTAGTTGTTGGCTGGTTATCGGTTGTCGATACTTCCTCTTTCTTTGTGGTGGAAGTTGTTTGAGTTGTAGTCTCCGGACTTATAGTTGATGGCATTACACCGGTTTGCAAGCAGATATCTAACTGCTTGTAAGTTTTAGCGGTATTCTCAACATAGACACGTTCCGATGCATTCTGACACTTTTGTTTATCCAACTCGACTACACGGTACTGTTCACGTAAATCGGCACCCTTCTCTGTAGAGTTTTGAGTGACAACGTAGAGATCTTTTGAATTATCGCTTCCCTATAAAATAAACAAAGTGTATCTCTGAACTTTAAACTGTATCTATAACTAGTATACCTGTCCTGAGTAACAATCGAAAAATGCCAGCGTATCACTGTACCCGTTGCAAGCGTCCAATCGAACGCAAACACTATCAGCAGCCAATTCAATTTGATAGCGATCAGTGATTGCGTCTTCATTCAACTTTCCGATTCGATCTTTTTCAGTGACTGTGCACTGTTGGAAGCTTTTCGAGAAGTCGTCAGTTATATTATTCAAAATTGGAACAAAGTACCCAAAGCAAAGCACTGAAACTTGTGGATCGTCGCTAAACCTGCTCCTCATCATGTATTTCATAAGAGATTGATCAGCAGCTGTAGCACTCGGTCGAGCTATAGCACCGGTTGCCTAAATATGACGTGAATTATATAATAAATACCTCTATCAACAGTGGAAACTTACACTTAGAGTGGCAATGGCCAATAATATGGTAGCAATAAATAACACCCTTGTCATCATTTTCTACCAGCTATCTGACACAAGAGTGATATAAAAGGTTTCTTTCTTCTACAACTTCGAACGAACACACTGCGAATAGTTAACTGATTTGGCTTCCTCCTAACATTATTCTTTTATACCCCTAAGATAGTTCGAATCGGCAACAAAAAAGATTCCTCTGCTCGACTTCTGAGGGTCGTTATCTAAAACCGACTCATATATTAGACAAAAAACCAAACTAAATAATTAAAGAAGAATTTGGTACATCTTTTGGCAATTGGCTGATTCATTTGGCATAAAATGAGTCGTCGTGCGATTTATGCGGATGTCAACGTTTTCATCGCCGTGATAGGGCCTAAGATTTAAATCTAATCTTTGCGTTTTTAATTTGTTTTTCAATGCCATAAAATTTTCGTTAATTGCTATCAATTCAGCACGTATCTGTATAATGGCCGGGTAAAATGGCATATCCGGATTTCTGAGAAATAGTCAAACAAAGTCTATTGTGTGTGTAATCAATTAATTTTATCAAATTTATTGTTTACTCGAAAGTTTTAATTTTATTATTGGGGAAATATTCCGTTGCAACAAAACGGAAATGTGTTGAAAGTACGATTTCGAGAGATAAGAAAGTATATTTCTTCTATTTGTATGGAAAAGTAATAAAAATAATATCGATATCGGCTGGTATCGACTCAGTCGAAACGTAACAACAGCTTAAAATGATTAACTATATTTATACCCATAGGATACTTAAGATAGGGAAATAATGGTAGACCTCATAAAGGATGGACATATATGATAGTATATTCACTTGTGATCAGCATAGTGTAAACAGTTTTCAATACCCTCAAAGCAACTTTTTAAAAAAGTATACGTAGTTTCTCCCAATAGAAACTAAAAGGCAGTGTGCCTTAACAAAATATATAACATTTTATTTTCTGCCATTTATCTGTAAATTGCACAGATCCACGCCCACTTTAAGGGGGAGTTTTCCTCGTAAAACCATATTTTCCTCAAAGCTTTTTACGGTCTTATTGTGAATATCTCATCAGAAATTCGCAAATTTCGTTCAAGAATGGTTACAGCCAAGCCCACTATTTTCTAAAAAAAAATTCGTGTCGTCAGTTTTTCTCAAAAAATCTCTTAAAATGCGAAAATATTTACTTAATAAAATGTCATCACATTTGAGTTGAAAAGTTCGTGACGCTTCGCCCACTTTACTTAGGATTGGTTTGAGGATAAAGGATAGGGTAGTAAGTCAAGCAGAACCGACCACATTAGAATTTTGAAGCTATTTTTACGCTATTTTAGTACTCTATAAATAATATTTTGCTCCTCGACAAGTGGGTGAAACTATGGGTGGCTGCAACTGAAAGTAGACAAAGATCAACTACCACTTGGGTGGCCATGGTGTAGTGGTAACATCATCGCTTGTCACGCTGCAGATTCACGGTTTAAATCCTGATGTCAAGAATCATCTATTTATTTCGTATGAAATAAATAAAAAAGTCAATCAATTGTGAAAGCTTATGTCAAGTCTACTGCGAAGGCATAACACTGGCAGTAGGGTGGTCATACGCCTGAAAATGCAACTTGATCGTGATGATGAGATCAGGAGGACAGAAAAAGTACTGTGAATCATAAGCAACGACAGTAAAAGCAAAACAAAAATGCTCCCCAGGTTTCTGGACACCACCCTTGGAGTTTACTGAAACTTGATACCACCAGAGTTTCAAACAACTACATCAATCTTTGTTTTTCTCTGTCTCTTCCCCTTTCCCCAAAAACACCCGTATCATGAAATAGTATAAGGGTATTTATATCCCCTTTGGCGCTCGCAAATTATAAAAAAAGAACAAAAAACTACAGCTAACTATACCCAATATTTATCAGGTAGTTTTCGGCTCTCAATTAGTATGTAATCGGCGTAACCGTTCACTAACAATTAGTACTAGAGAACAATTGTGCGGTCAAAATGAAACGTTCACATATTAGAAAATATTCAAAAATGTTCCTGTAATTTGTGGTAGATGGCACATACTTACGAATTTTTAAAACTTTGTCGGTTCAGTAGTTTCAGAGATAAGGGGAACACACCTTTTTTTTTGTCAGCTTTTTGATTTGTCCCCAAATCTGATGAAGTGAAAATAAAGGAACCAGATTGGAATCAGCGCATTATTATCCATATTGTATTTATAAAACAAAAAATTCACTTTTTTTCCACTTTTTCAAAATCAAGTGCGATTTAGTATGACTCGACTCTGGAATAAATTTCACTTCTCTAAGTTCAAAAGTTATGAGGGTGTGATAGACAGACGGACAGATAGACACCCAATTCCACTTTTTTGAGTACCGAAACCCTGAAAAACAAATTCAGTCTATTTTAAGGTAGCCCTATATATACGTATAACGATATTTAAATTTATTTATTAAATTATGATGATTAATTAACATGAACCAAAAATATTGCGAACAAAATTCATTCATCCGTCACTGAGTCTTTTTTCGACCCGAACCAAACTTTCCATTCAAATACCATTTCATGTATGAGTAAGAGATTCTCCTAATTTAGTGACTTTATTTCGTATGTAAAACTTAATATTTTTATAAAAAAAAACATTTCCAATAACAAGCTAAATTTAGTAGAGATGTTAATATCTTTGCTCCTGTAATAATAAATAGGTAGTTGTTCGACCGATATGTAAGGGAGGTAGTAAAAAGCAGACAGCGAACTATCACCCGATAGCAATCTCACCAGCCACCGAGAAGATAATGGAACAAATTGTGTTTGGTCGTATATGGGACTTCATCCAAAAACATGATCTCATCAGCAAATATAAGTATGGATTCCAAAATGGTAAAAGCACTAACCAGTTTATTGGTAATTTCGCGAATTTAATCACCAGCTTCAGCAAACGTCATTACAATCTCGTTCTGTTCTTGGACTTCTGTAAAGCATTTGATACCTTGGACCACAATAAACTACTAACCGAAGAGTTGAAATTAAGGGAAAACTGACATACTATAGCAACCGACTTAGCAAAGAGGACTATTCAAAGACTGCTGTAGCAGTGCTTATAGAGTATAGACTGCTGTATGGAGTTCCACAAGGTAGCAAACTGGGCTCTCTACTTTTCATCTTGTATACTAATAAAACGCTGAACTTGTTTTGAAAAAAAGTTTCCCATTCACCTACACAGATGATACGGCAATTGTTGTGTGTCATAGAAGAAGTAGCATGGATGATGCAAGCTGAGTTCGACGAACCTGGTACCACGACAATGGGCTAATTATCAATGCCTCAAAAGCAAAGCTCATGCACATCCGGAGCCCAAATTATCCAGCGTCACAAGTTTTGCTGTAGAGCTACAGATGTGCCAGTGCATCCAGTTGTGAAGATATTGAGATGGTTGATACATACAAGAATCTACTGACTGACATTTCCTTTGGGAGCATTACATTAACGATATGCGAAGCAAATTGAAAGGGTCACTATTTGCGATGGCCTGTCTGCAGTACAAATCTATGACGTGTGTACGAAAACAAGTGAAAATCGTTAGCCGAAATAGGAAAAATATTAAATCTAAAAATTCTACTGTACAATATATTTGTAAACGGTACTATGAGGAGGGAAGGATACAGAATTTATCTAATAACAAAGAACCCAGAAAAATGACCAGATTTGCTGAAAAATTTAATTTCCGTGAAATAAAAAGAAATCCCAAGTTAACTTCAGTTGAATTAAGTAAAATGCTTACTAATTTTAACGGAATCAATGTAAACCCAATTACAATCAGGCGCACACTTAAAAAAAAATGGTTACTTTTCGCGTGTATGTCGTAGAAAACCCTTAGTCAGCGAGGTTAATAGACTCAAACGACTAAATTTCGCCAAGGCATACAAGAAAAAACCGCTAGACTACTGGAAAAAAGTCATATTCGTCGATAAGAGTAAATTCTCACTCTTCCGAAATAATAAAAAACAAGAAAAAGTATACCGGAAACGTAATGAGGCTTATCTTGTAAAAAAACTTATCGGCGACAGTAAAACACGGCGGAGAAAGTGTTATGGTTTGGGGTGCTATGAGCTGGGGAGGTGTTGGAAATTTAAAATTTATTCAAGTCAATATGTATAAAACTATGTACCTTAACATTCTTAAAGAAAATTTGGAAGATTCAGCTGACAAATAGGGAATTAAGGATAATTTCCACTTTTACCAAGACAACGATCCAAAGCATAAGGCTTTGGATGTGCGTTTCTGGCTTTTATACAACTGCCCAAAATGCATTGGAACACCTCCCCAGAGTCCGGATATTAATCCCATTGAATATCTGTGGGAGCACTTGGAACGACAAATTAGGAAAACAAAGGCAGTACGAAACAATAAGGAGCTTCAAAGACTCATACTGGTAGATTGGAATTAAATTCATCCTGCTGTTACGAAAATCCTGGTTGAATCGCTTCCAAGTAGGGTTGCTGCTGTAATAAAGCATAAAGGAAATCCAGCGCCTTATTAATTTTATTATTTTATTCCTTTTTGAAGTAAAATTCTAATTAACTAAACCACCGTACGAAACTGAATGTATCTTATTTTCTTACCTTTTTATTACTTAACAGTTATTTTACAGATATTACGTTGAATTAGAAATTTCTTTCTTCTTATTCCTAGTTATTGTATTGCATTGCAATAAAAATAATATTAAAACTGGAGATTTTTTTTAATTTTTTTTTTAAATAACGAACAGTTTGCAAAAATTATCATCGTACGAAACTGAATGTTTCTAAGTGTAGTGCTTAACTTGCTCAACAATCTCCCTCAACATCTTCGCAACATAAATCAAGTAAATATTTGAAAAAGAAAAATAAAGCAATACTTTCTAGAAACTAAAATATAACCTAAAGCTCATAAAACAAAACATCTACTGAATTAAATTGAATTTAATTTAAACATATAATTATTTTCATTAAAGCTCACACAAATATTTGTATTTTAATTACTATTCACTTTTATGATTGATAAAAACAAATCTGCAGATAAGCCATGAGGCTTCACAGGTCAATAATATTGCTAGACAAATTGCAGCACACTGAAAGCCCGCATTTTACTACACTTTGTAAAAATCAGAGTCTGATTATCATTTGTGCTACGTTGTTATATTTTCATACTATTCGGTTTTGATCGGACGGTAAAAAATCGAACGGCGAAATTCTTTTAGTGGCGTGAAGAAGAGCATGGCCCCTTTCACATTACACGGTGATGGCAATTTCCTGTTTAGCAGACGTCCACTACTCGGACGGCGACCGATAACTCAGTGGTGTAAGGCTAGGCGCGCACATACGTTTTCACACATACGTGCACGACTATTTAGTCGCAAAAAGTAAAACAGTAAAAACACATAACTTTCAATGTGAACGAGTGCACATGACACCTAGCAATCGCAACGTTTAAAAGTCTGCAATTTGTCCCATTTTTCTGGCGACTCGATTGTCGCAAATTAAAATGAATCACGTACTGGCAAGTGTATCGACACACTTGCGATTTAAATCGCTGCGATTAAAAAATCCTTGTCGCAACAAGATGTGGGTATGCACGCACTTGCGGTTTTCTGTCGCACCATAATTTAGTCGCAAAAAATGAGACTCATTGTTTTATGCATGAATGCACACATATGCAACTTAATAATCGCAGCGATTAAAAAAATGCAACAAATTCCATTTTATAGACAATTTTTTTTACCGCAAATTAAAATGAAACATATGGATTAGCATGAATCTTAGCACACCTGCGACTTTGAAGTATAAAAATGGATTTCACGGGCAAGTGGTATTGTGGCTCTTTTGTTGCGCTTAAAATCTAAAAAAGGCGTAAAGAAAATATTGGATCCATCCCATTATAAGTGAAAGATTACTTAAGGGACAGTTTCATAAAATTCACCATAATTTAAAAGAACACCCAAAAAAACCCGACTCGTTATCAGACATTATGCAAACTGCATAATTTTAGTCAACGAACAAGTCGCAAGTGCGTGAGAGTTTATGCTCATACATATGATCCAGTTTATTTTGCGACAGAAGAATCGTCAACAAACTACAGTTCGTTAACCATTGCGATTATTTGGTCGTATATGTGTGTATTGACATTAAAAGCTGTGTGTTCTATTTTTTTGCGGCTGAATAATCGTGCGACAGAATACTACAAGTGCGTGCATGGTCATATTTTTTTGCGACCACGATTTTTCTATCGTAGCGACAGAAAATCGCATGTGCGCGCCTACCCTAACGGTTTTAAATCCTACGATCAGTTGTCCTCGAGCTACTTGTTTGTAATTTGTTTACGATTCATTATGACCAAACAGCACACAACTCAATCACAAACTGAGCTTGTGACGGAAAAAGGCCGTGCATAAACCGTATAGTGTGAACGTGTTGCCAATTCGATTTATTGCCGTCCGGTCAAAACTGAATAGTTTGAAAAGAGCCTAATAGTATAATAGAGATTCTCAAGACATTCCTGAATGGAATCTGCTCAGGAAGTTTGAGCTTTTTATTCCAATTGTATTGCTTAGTGTAGCAAAACGATTGATACGTGAAAACAATTAAGGGCAAGTATTGGTTTCCTGAAAATTTTCAATTTCGAGATTGTCATCAAACTTGACGTTACTATAATAGAGAAACTTCAAAAATGGGTCTGTCAGTTCTGTCCGTCTGTATGTATGTGCGTTGGACTGCAGCCTAATCCACTGGACGGATTTTCTTGAAACTTCATATCTGGGGTCTGTAGGGCTTGAATTTGATGGGAAATCAGAAATTCTAACCCCAAAATTTAACGGTAATTTACTAATGGCCGAATTCGAACAAAATTTTCTTGAAAACGGCTCTAACTTTGTTCAAACTCTAATTTTGCTGAAGCTACGGCGAACTTACGCTAATAGATGGCGTAACAGGTTTTTAACAAAAAATGCACATAACGGTACTTCTATTATCTATTAACCAGTGTTGGAAATTGGCTATTTCTCACCTATGACTCATTTTGTTCGAAAGCAAATATTTCACATATGAAAGATTGTAGCATACAAAATTTTTGAAAATTGTCAAACAACTTTGCTTGTTTCCTAACGTTTTTTTGAAAAATAAAATTAAATCATTTTAAGGACTTTATTTAAACTCCAAGTGTACTTGTAAGTGATTTGTAAATAAACAGCATATACATCCATGTACGTATGACCCAATCGTGCACTCTATTTGTAGAAAATTTGTTCGTTTCCGGCTACAGCTGCTTTAGTCATAGAATCAACAGATAAGGAGATGTTGCTATCAAATTTACTTCTGATAATTTTTAAGCTCAATAAATATGTTTACGCAGAAGACAACTTATTTTTTTTTTTGTTTGTTTTATTTATAACAAATAAAGTAAAGTCTATACAAACATCCAGGTGGGTGTTTTTTTTTCGGTGGGTTTTCTAGTGACTGAACTACTGCAACTTATGATCATGTATTAGAGATTTCTGCAGCAGTACAGCACCCATGTCTGAGGAGGAGAAGATAGAGATAGCTGTGTAATCAAAACGTTGACGTCTATGAGTTTCCAGAGTAGCCTTTTGCTAAGCGCTGTCAAATTACAAAATACTGCTGAACTAAAAAAGCATTTACAGGGGAAGTGGAGAAGGGGAATGGGAATATTAAAACATAATAAGAGGAATAATACTGTAAATGAAATAAATAGGTGAGTTGTAAGCGCCCACTCAACAGTTCAACAGCGTTCACATTAAAACTTCTTAATTCATATATATATATACATATACCAGCGCAGGATCAGGATGTTTTTGGTATTTCTTGAAATGCTCTACAACATTATTGTTAGCCTTCTGCCGATACAACTAATAATAATGGCATAGGACACAAAAAAACTATAATGGAAAGAGGTTAAAGGGCCCTAATTTCCACGGTCTACAAAAAAAATCGGACTTTATTACTACGATAACAGAATTTATACAAAAACACCGGTTAACCTATTCGCCGTCGTCGATCGACTAATCCTCCAATCTCATCTGCTCATTCACCTCCCATATGATTCATCCATATTCTGTTTTGCCTGCTGAATGTCCAGCGAATGTAGATACTAAAGCGCATATGCTCCGTCAGCATAGGTTCCCCTGCATTGGCTGATGCAATCCACGGTCAGGTGGTGGTTCACCTTACTTTCGGTCGGCGCCGTCTGGAATGTGATAACTTACATATGTATGTAAAGGATTTTTCAAAAAGAACATAACAAATTTGTATTTAAATAAATCATAGAATAATTGAGATATCGAATATTCTAGGTATAGTACACATGTTAAGTTTAAGTATGGAATTCGATCTCGTTCATATGACAACCACGAGCACATTTGAAGCGATCAATTCTTTGGAGCCAATTTTCCAACACTCTTCCACACATATCGGCCGGAACATTGGCAATTTCACGTTCGATATTGTTCCTGAGCTTCTCTAACGTTGTTGGCTTGTTGGCAACGACTTAAAAGAAATCTATCGGCGTTGAATCGCATGAGCGAGCTGGCCATTCCACTGAACTATTTCTCCAGATTACACGATTACCGATGTTCCCCTTCAATAGTTCAATTGACCAGCTGTGTGACATATGGCACCATTTTGTTGGAACCACATATCACTGATGTCAAGTTCATCCAATTCTGGCCAAAAATAATATTCCAACATGGCACGATAGCGAACTCCATTGACCGTGCATGGCGATCATTTTCATGGACGAAAAAAAACTGTCCAATCACACCTCCGACCTGAAATCCACACTACACGGTCCTTTTGTTGGATCCAATGGAGTCTATTGAAGAACATGTGGGTTTATTGCTGTCCAATAATGCATATTTTGCTTATTGACAAAGCCAATGAGCCAAAAATGAGCTTCATCGTTGAAGGTGATGATGAGACCAATCGGAGAAGTTTCGGCGCTTCAAATGATCAAGAGGCTTCAGTTCTTGAGTTAATTTGATCTTATAAGGGTGTAAAGATAGGGCATGAATATCACATTATATTTTTTGACAGTCAGTCTTATTTTGAAGTATTGAAAACCGCTTTATATCATCAGCATACAGAAGATATTAGCTATGGCTGAAAATGGTGGATACATCATTATTGAATATAATAAAGAGTAGAGGACCGAGGTGGCTACCTTGGGGTACACCCGAGCTGCAATAGAATGGTATTGAATAGATATTATTAAGTTTGACAATCTGCACCCTATTGGCTAAAAAGAAAGAGATCGATCTCAGTAAAGAGGATATAATTTGATAAGCAAAATACTGTGATTCACAGAATCAAACACCTTGCTGAAGTCCGTATAAAAGGTATTAATTTAATATCCTCCTTCTATAGCGTTTATTGTTAACAACGTAATATGAAGTAGGTAAGAAGTTGTGGATCTGAAGATATAATTTGATAAGTAAAATACTGTGATTCACAGAATCAAATACCTTGCTGAATTCCTTATAAACGGTATCAACCTATTAGCCTCCTTCTATAGCGTTTATTACTGACAACGTAATATGAAGTAGATTGGAAGTTGTGGATCTGCCAGATACGAATCTGTGTTGGAACTTGGAGATATGATCCAACTTATTTTTCACTATGCTTTCTACCTTAGGTATAACTAACAACTTACAAATATATCTGTAATTTCTGATGTTGTTTTTAGATCCAGATTTGAAAATAGGGATTAGAAAAGAGACCTTCTACGCATCTAAAAACAATCCCAGTACGTAATGGGTGACATATACTACTGCTACAATTTTTAAGGACAATGGAAGGTATTCCCTCTGCTCTGGCATTGGAGGTTAGTATGGTATGTTGTTGGGTAACTTTTCGAATAGACAGATTCACAAAAATAGGTGTGGCTACAATTTGTTTGATTTGCCTTCCGAGACAGCCCTTTACCATCTCCACAAAATTTCAGCTTCTTATTGGAAATATCCGGGTAAAAACCTAACTATTTTTTCTGAGAAAATTAATTATTTAGGACTAATCAATTATTTAGGACTAATTTCTTCAACTTCAGTCCATTTTGTGTTTAATTTTATAATTTTAGTGCCATTTTTTTGCGAAAAAATTAAGGATTCCACAATGGTTATAAGGACGAATTTTCGCCCTATATTGAGAACATTTTTTAAATTGCACAAGTTGTGAAATGTAACGAAAGTGCTGGGGTGGTTTTTGAAAAAAAAAAAAAGATTGCTTAACGGGAAAGGCAATCTGGGAGCAGAAGACCAAAATGACAGAAACAGCGAAAGAAATAAGAAAGGTATTAAACGAGAGATATACTACTCGTACTTTCATTAATAAATTTGATCTTCAGGCCCGTCAACCTGCAAAAAATCCACTTTTATCTTCATTAATGAAGAGAAAAAACTAAATTAATAAATAAATATATATTTTACCGTTAACAGCCCTAACAAGGCTGCTGTACCGGACGGCCTATCTGCCGAGATAATTAAGGCAGCGGGAGATAACTTGATGGAGTTTATACACACAATTTTGACACTTAGACAGATTCTGGAAAAAAACCTAAGAAGTCCAAATCGCTACTCACTATCTTTTCATCGATTTCAAAGCCGCCTATGACAACGTCTAAAGAAACGAGCTATACAGAGCTATGTCTAGATTTGGCATCCCTGCCAAATTCTTCCGCCTGAAACTCACAAGTCAACACAAGAGGTAGCATCTTTCTAAAATCTGTGCAATTACTTGCATACACCGACGATATTGACATAATTGGTAGAACACAGAGAGCTATCACCAATGCATTGGCGAGTATAGAAACAGAAGCGGCTGAAATGGGTTTAGCGCTTGACGAGGACAATACTTTGCATAGACTTTGCGATACGTTAAAAAACTTATGATCAACAGACCTTATGTTTGTTGGGACATTAATAGAGAATAGGTTTATCTCAAAATAATTTTTTGACTGGTCTCAGTGCATCAATTATGAAAACAAATCGAAGCTCGAAGGATAAGATCTGAGACTCTAAGAGCAACAAAATTCTTGAACTAGCGGATAAATGCGATTGCAGAGATTTTAATTTGAGCTGTGAAATGAATGTACTTTTATAGAAGATCTGCATGTTCTGTAGTTGATTACTGTTTTATCCCAGGTAGATAGCATTCTCTTATTTAGATTTTTCGAAAAGGTACAACAAAATCTGAAACAGCTGTAACGTAAAACCGCATGGTTTTACACCAAAATTTATCTAGAAAGAAAAATGCCTTCATCGTTACAAAACAATTTGAATATGAAACTCCGCAGACTACATAAATCAGGTACTACACCAATAATGGAGATTTTCACGAAAACAATTAAAAATTCAAAGGCCAATAACTACACCGACAAGAAAGGATAATTCAAACAAATAAAAGTGTTTCGATGGAAAGAGCTATAGAGCAAGACCTAAATCGTTTGCGTTCCTAAAACTTTCGACAAGTTAGACAGATATTTTTTTAAACGGTTTACGGTTGGGCAAATAAACAATTTAAAATCTTCTGTTATATAAAAAAATGTATGAGAAAATTATTGAACTTGTCAACAAATCAAGATCATCTGCGGATTTTTGGAAAGCAGTGAAGTTTGTCAATGAATAACATAAAAAACTCTTAACATGCACCTCAGCTTCGTGATCACTTTTACACTCTTTTCAATGCCTTTCAATTGTCACCAGCCTTTCAATATGCAGTTCCCCTTACCATCGTTGAATTCTTAGATGCACTATTTAATTTAGAAGAAGGTCACTTCGTCATTGCAAAATCCAAGATAAATAACGCACCTGGAGACGATAGGAAAACCGTACTTCAGAATTTCCCTCGGCGCTAACAATGAAGTTTAATCGAATCTTCGAAACATTTGATGTACCTAGGTCGATAAAAAAATCGGAAATATTTCCGCTATACGAGTACACAAAAAGTGCTCTAGAATATCCGGATTTCGTAACACGTTGGCGAAATTTGTTGGCAAACGGTTTGGAAATTGTGGTAAAGGGTATCCCAAAATTCACGCAAGATTTGAATTTTGCGCCATTTATGCGGTAAAGTGTTGCCAACGAAAAAAAAAAAAACAAGGGCAGTCTGACAGCTGACAGTTCAGGGTTATATACACGAAAAGACAACACGTTTCCATTGTTGAGCAATATTTTAAAAATAATGAAGGTTTGGTTGCTACAATCCACAATTTTCTTACAAAATATGGTCGGAATAGTGATTTAACTTCATCAACTGTAAAGAGATTAATTCGAAAATGCAGGGAGACTGGATCAATTAGTGATCTTAGACACTCTGGCCGTCCTTCAACAAGTCGTTCAACACAAAATATCGAAGCAGTTCGTGAGAGTGTTGCTGAGAGTAAATTCGGCACTGTGGTCAGAATCGGACCATTCTTCTTTAAAAATGCGGCTGGTCAGGCAATAACAGTTTTTTGTGCCTCAATTACAAGATATGGATGTGGACAACATGTGGTTTCAACAAGGCGGTGCCACATACCATAGAATCTGAGAAACAATTCAATTACTGCATGAGTCATTTCCTGGTCGTGTAATTTCCCGTTTTAGTGATCAGAATTGGCCGCCCAGATCATGCGATTCAACGCTGTTAGGCTTTTTTCTTGGGGTTTTTTGAAGCCTGAGGTTTATGCCAACAAGCCCATGACCACCCACGCCTTGAAGGAGCAAATTGAGCGCTGCATTAACGAAATTCAGCCACATTTATGCAAAACGGTCAAGGGGAATTTCGACAGAGAGTGCGTATGTGCCAGCATAACCTTGAAGTCCATTTACCCGATATGCTATTCCATACATAAGCCTATACTGTATACTTTATGAATCAATAAAACATTTACAATTTTTAATTAAAAACCTATGTTTTCTATCAAAATTACTTCTTTTGCGACACCCTTTACATCAACAATATATTGTGGTTGTGTACGATCTCATACACGTACGTAAGCTACGTACCTTACGTAGCTTATGAAATATGTGTAATATTTATAGGTAAAGCTACCGGCACATTTTTAGTGCAGCCTATCCCGAAGAATATTCTACCGTATCGTACGTTATTATATCACAAAACACTGTAATAAATCACCAAAAACGTTTCCCACAATGAAATTCCTATTTTAATGGCTTTGTTAATTCGAGTATTAGACGCGATATCGACATATCTTTACGGCAAAAGGGTGCGACTACAATTATAGTTTTTTTTTTTAATTCGTCCACAAATAGCTGCATTTTTCGTTAAATAACTACCACTTACGCAACCTTACCGTTTTCTTATTGTACACGTATAGGGCTGCAAAGAATTTAAAAATTGCTTCTTAGCCGTTGTCTGTAATAAGTAAATTTCAATAACCATAGATCGACTTAAACCAGCCTAGTCGTGGTGGGGTACCATAGAAAATAACCAACCAGCGTGTCATTCTTAGGAATGTACTGACTGGTCATTTTAACTGCACTGTATTGGTTACGATATCTGGTTACTTGAACTTGAGTGAAAAAGCTTGTTACATGCTTTAGATTTTTAAAAAGTAAAGTCGCTGGGCATTTCTTTTGTATAAACATTTTTTGCAACACTTAGCTGTGTAAATACTTATTTAGTTGAGAATATGATTTTCATGTACATATTACACAGCGATCTTATCTGATAAGGCTTAATGCCTTAAGCCCTTTATAACGCTTGGTAACCCACCAATAGGATAAACCCTTTTCATGATAAGTTGTCTATCAATATTACTTTTGAAGTAAGTAAACTAATATATAAGTTCTCATCGCATAGATTCTTTCATTCGTCCACGATCAGACCTCGAAATAGATACATAACTTTATAAATTGCTGTCAAATGATTTCCGCTAGCCTAGAAATCTTATCATTTGGTTCGATTTCGATATTAAAACCACATCTAACGTATAAAATAGCGGATATTACCAAAGTTTACGATGCTTGATAACGTCTCCATGATAGGCAATATTTTAATAGCTTCCGCTTCGCCAAATTTATGAAATCGAATATATTTAAGAGGGTAACAAATTGCAGTATTTACATTTCGAAGTAGAAGGCAGGTCGCACATCGGCGCTTTCAAAAATTTTTGTTAGAAATTTTAAAATATCGGCAAAGATGTTTAATACTAAAACTCTATTGGTCATCTCTATACTAAGCGTAAGTTAAATTGTATCTTGTTATTGGGATTTATTTAATTTCTTAAATTCAGATGACCTACTTTTCAGCTTCTACTAATTATTCCGTAACAGAAGTTGGACTAGTGAGATCAGTGCAATGTTTTGATTATTTCGTTCCTATACTTCATAGTATTCTAAACGAGTTCGCAAGTAGCTACCAAAACTGTTCGGTAAACGAAGAAAACCAAAGCGATGACAGCTATCAGAGACATGAATCGCCTAACTTCAAAAGTAAACAGGTATGTCATACATTGGTCCAGCCAAAGTATCCGTAGATGAAATTTTTTTCACTAGAATTCGAAAATTATTTCTATAGCATCGATAGAGCAAGACAGCGGGCTGCATGAGGATTACTATGAAATTGAAAGATGTCAGAATGCGTCTCAGCGGGCATTTGTTGAAAACACTGCCATGTCTTATAAGAAACTGCATATCTGTTTAACGTCAGCTTACAGTCCACTACCAACAACCACGGAGTTGACATCCACAGTCGATAATAAGCCAGAGACTAATACACTTCCACCAACTACCCAGAAAACCGAGGAAACAACAACAGGGGCACCTGGTTCGAATTCAGTTACAAAGATAAAAGTATCTAGTTTATTACTAGCTTTCAATATATGGAAATTTATTTTTCACTCAAGATATTCGTGAATACATAAAACATATTTTTATTGAACTTTAACCAAATAAATAACCCAAGAGTCTGGTTCGTTACGCAGAATACTCATGTCAATGAATAGTCATGTCAAGTAAGCACCCATATGTCAAACATGGCTCATGTATACCTGTGACTACCACAAGTGGGGAAAGCAATAGGAGACAGCGTTCTTAAGGTCACGATCCATAGAATCCGTTAATCCGTTGCTGCGTCGTTTTTAACTGACACATGAACTTCGACAGATTTTCTTTCTACTTTTTTAGTCCGTTGATCCATTGGCAATGAAACGACGTCGATTGATTCTAAGGTCGGAGCCTTTACGGTTGCACATACGCGAACGTGCAAACAAATCCAGCGTTCATTTGCCCTTCTTTTAGACTTGTAGTTGTCTTGTTTGTATAAAGAGGATGCTTTTCCAATATCCTTGTTGTAAGTTCGTCGAACTTCTCTTAACCGGAGATACTCAACAGAGTTTGCCATTATGCTTTAAGTTAAGAAGCTTTATCTCATTGAGATATAGTGGACGCATATTGTTCCACATGCCATTAAGTGGACCGGATGTTACGGCTAGATAGTGGTATACTGATTTTGATCCATATTTTGAAATAGAGAGAAATAATGAAGCTACACCCTGTCGTGCAGTGGGGTTAAGTATCATAAGCCCTTCCTTCTAGAGTAGTTTTCAGTAAGTGAATATAATTTATGTCAAATCACGTAACGCGAAGTAATAATAAAGAGGGATAAAATATTTAAGAGATTTTTTTTAGAAAAACTATTATCACGACTTTTTCTTCAAAGAATGTGGGCGTGTCTGTCATCATTTGTAACCGAAATTAGCTTATTCTGGTGAGATATTTACACTAAGATAAGGGTGTTTTTTTAAGCTATATACGTAGGATTTGAAATTGAAATAAAGCGCACACAAAGTTGGCAAATTTTATTCGATAAATAATTTTATGGCATTAATAATGAAAAATGATTTCGGTCATACGGCCACCACGGGAGAGTCTCTGGAACTGTATCCTGGAGCTCCAATTTTCGACCACTTTTTCGGGCATTTGAGGCCATATCTCGACACGCACGCGGTTGCACGGCTTAACTCGTCGGACGGGGCTGGTTCGAGAAGAGAAGAAGCTAACCTAATTAGACCATGGACGGATTTTAAGAAAAGACAGAATAGCTGACAGGAGAAGAAGAAAAAGCTCAAGGGCTGGTGCCCATATCCCGGAGAAAGAAGGGTATTGTGGATATGAACTAATTCTAACTATCAAACTAAATTCTAATCTACTCTATAACTTAAAATAAACCCTAACCTATACCTAGACTAACTTATAGCTATTCAATACTAGCCCTATACTACAACACCCGTATCCCCTGGTCTCCTCAAGATATGGATCCATCTCGTCACAGAGACGTGCCGGGTGTTGATGGCACTAGCATGGCCAACTCAGCCTTGTGTCTAAAAGGCACAACCAACAAAAAAAAAAAAACAAGATTACTCACGTTTTCTTTGTCCCCGCTGTTCTACCGGCAGCAGAAGAAGAGATCCGGTTGCTAACATTCTAGCTGTATTATCGCAAATAAAAGGAAATGCTAAACGCTGAGCTTGTTGCTTACCCTTACCTTAATTTACACTATCTTATGGAATAAATTCAAAGCTACACTAAATTCGATCTGAATCACTTCACTTCAATCACAAAAAAAAAAAAATGTTGCTCCTTTGGTCCACCTCGATACTGTTGCGGCTTCAGTAGTACCTTGGCACGGTATTAATAGGGTTACACTATGGGGGCGGTGCACCTCTCGCTGGAGTCTTTTGTGTCACCTTTGTCCTTTTATGTACACCAGTTGGTGGATACCGGTAGGTAGATTCGCCGGTATTCCTTACGGTTTGACTGGTCCCCGCTAACCGTTTCTTGTAAAAACGGGGCCTATACAAAAGAATGTTGCAACCCAACTCCTGGAATTTCGCAAAAGTTGCACAGGTTAAATCATTTGGCCCATCGAATTCTATCTATATATATGTTCACCTACCTCTGTGCTATTTCGTTTCCACCTTTTTCCTCTACTCAAGGGGTGTTATGGCCTCAGCACCTTTTTTTCCTTTCTTCTTTCAATATTCTTTTTTTTTTTTTTTTAGACACTAGACACTTTTATGACACAATTGATGAGAAAACTGAAGCCGAACAATCATCGTTTGAGGCGTGAGTTCAGTGATTGGGCGCTTGAACAGTTGGAAGTCGATCCAAATTTTTATCGTCAAATTTTGTTCAGTGATGAGGGTCACTTCTGTTTCAATGGTTTCCTTAATAAGCAGTCGGATTCGGAGCGAGGAAAATCCAAAGGTAATCCATAAGCTACCGATGTACCTCAAAATATGCACTGTTTGGTGCGGTTTATGGGCTAGCGGCATCATCGGGTCCTAGTTATTTAAAAACGAAGAAAATCGCAATTTCACCATCAATGGCGCCCGGTACAGAGCTATAATCAATGACTTTTTGTATCCAAAAGTGCGTGAGCATAGTCTGCAGAACATCTGGTTTCAACAAGCCACATGTTATACTGCCGGCGAAACCATCGAGTTATTGAAGGAAATGTTCGACGACAACATTATCTTCAGAAATGGACCTGTGGCCTGGTCTCCGAGTCGTTGTATACTATTTTCTGTGGGGGTATTTGAAGTCGTTGGTCTATGTTGACAAGCCCACAACGATTCCAGCCTTAGAAACCAACATCCAGCCAGCGCACCATTCATGAGATACGGTCTCAAGTGCTAGAAAAAGTGGTCGAAAATTGGAGCTCCAAGATGCAATTCCTGATACGCTCCCGTGATGGCCATATGCAAAACTGCAAAACGCACTGAACAAAGTAAATGAATGGACGAGGGACTGGCGGATCGCCCTCAACGAATCTAAATCTATTCACGTGAATTTCACTTATAAGAAAACTAATGTCTTGCCAATTTTCCTAAACTTGGCCCGAATACCTTTTGCAAACGAGGCCAAATACCTTGGAATGACACTCGACGCAAAACTGAAATGGAATTCGCATGTGAAAAGGAAACGTAAAGAACTCAAAATCAAATATAGAGAAATGAACTGGTTGCTCGGAAAACACTCCCAGCTCAGTATTGAGAACAAACTGCTTTTATACAAGCAAGTGCTAAAGCCGGTATGGACTTACGATATACAACTTTGGGGCTGTACCAAGAAAACAAACGCCAATATTTTACACACTTTTCAAAATAAAGTGCTAAGAGAAATTGTCCACGCACAGTGGTATACTAGAAACGATGATATCCACAGGGATCTCGGAATTCCGACAATCGAAGCTGAAATTAGAAGCTTCGCGAGAAAGCATAGAAACCGACTAATCGGACATGTCAACAATACAATCCTACAAATTCTGGATGAAAGCAATTTATTGCGCCGACTACAAAGGACGAAACCTTTCGACTTGGCGAGATAGGAATCAACCTCGCCTAGATTGCGGAACATGCAGGATCTTTCAGCGGAAGGTAACCTGCCAAACGTGTTATTTTTTCATGATAGAAAAATTGCTTTATAAGGTCGTTCTTAGTTGCAATATATATACTATGAGCACGCGCTTGCTATCCTCATAGTGTCTATGGAACATTTTTTTAAACAACCCTCGGGAGAAAAAAAAAAAAAAATATTTCTTTCTGCTTTTTTTGGATATTTTTCGCCAAATGACTGAACAGATTTGAAGGAGGTTTAAAATATTCAATAGCTTTAACAAAACGCAGTGATTTTTGTGAATGTTTGGTCTCTTTATGTAAATATTACCCTGCGCGGTTCTTCAGTAATCCTTCCCAAAAACTTTTCTAGTAACTTCACAGTGTGCACTTGAACATATTTTTGTGAATGCTCAGGCACACATAATGCTAATAGTCCAGTACAATATTCGGCCTCAGATTAGGCCTGACAGCCTGCGATAGCTCAACAACATTCAGATTTGATCTATCGTAATTGCGGAAAACATTTTTACTGAATTCTACCTCATAAACAGTGATACGATACCGATAATGTGTTTGCCGTTGGGGCTGATAAAAATGGGGATTACTTTGGATTCGAAAGGGCTAGATTATATTTTTTTAATAATTTGCAATCAAAACTCAAACTGACCACATGCACCTGCCTTTATACTTCAAGTGCCGATTGGAGTGAAGGTAAGGCAGGGGTTGCTGTTCCCACACAGCTACCCGAGCATAAAAGAGAAACAAATAAAAGTTTCTCCAACCACTACACCAAAATGAGTTCTGACTAGTAGTACAATAGACCCAAAAATGAGTCTAAGTTCACTGGGATTTGGAAATTTAAATTCTGATTTAAAATCTGAACAATTTACTAAAAAACCAAGATCGAACATTTTATAAAAACATTTCTGATTCACAGCTGCGAACACAAATGCAAGTCTTAAAGTCTTGTGAAATCGTATTGTTAACAATTTTCGAACACTTTAAGTACATCGTCATATATTGATATCAACAGTGATTCAGAAAAAGAAAACTGATAAGAAAAAGTTAATAGGGCAATCCCTAAACTCAACTGGCATCAGATAATTATAACAATACGAGTACAAAATAAAATGTTTTGAAGGTTATTTTTGTTGTTTATCAAAAATGGCACCGAGTTTGCAACAGTTCGAGATACTCTGATAAGTTGTGCATGGTTTCCACAAAATTGAGCTCGCAAAACTGCCTCGCCATCTCTAAATTATCGATTAGCAAGCCAATCAACGCTTCATGGTCTAGAGTAGAAGTAAAGTTGTCTTAGTATACTGGGAATAGCCACAGATCACTGTTCGAGTGTTGTCATTAACACACATACTGAGGATGGACAGTCTTTCGGTTTTGACGTTGAGAGTACCATTCGTGGATAATGGCTGAAAATTTAAATTCAGCTTTAATAACAAAAAACAGCATTGTATTTTGGAATTGGTCTTATCTAATTTTATTATGGTATCTAGGTCGGAATTTAATGAGCTTAACATACATTGCCGTTTCAGTTCCACTCCCGAAAAGGAGAAATGTGAGTCAGCAAACGAATATGAAAAGCTGATAACAGATAAGAGATCATTTATGCGAAAGAGAGCCGGAAACAAAACAGAGCCTTGGGAAACACCAGCATTTGTTTGGTGAATTAGACCTGAAGCCGTCTACAACAACTTGAATTGAACGGTCCATATGTATGAATTTTCGACAAAAGAGCTGGATACCAAACTCTGTCAAATGTTTTTCAAATATCGAGTGCAACGATTTTACTTTCATCATGAATATTTGCCGCATCAGGTTGTCGTAAAATTTTTTTTTTTTCCGAGGGTAGGTAAAAAATCTTCATGAAGACACTATGAGGATCGATAGCGCGTGCTCATAGTAGTGTGAGATTTTTACTCACTAAAAAAACCTCCCTTCGTGATAAATTTCTTTAATTACTACAACTAAGTTTTGACTTATCCAGCAGTTTTTCTTTCACGTATTGAGATCGTTTAGCAGGTCCCTTTCCATTGAAAGTTCCTGCTTGTTCCGCAAATTCGACGCGGTTTTTTAGTATCTCGTTAAGTCGAAAGGTTTAGTCCTTCGTAGACGACGCAGTAGATTCCTCTCATCTAGAATTCGAAGGACTTCATTGTTAACGTGTCCTTGTAATCTGTCTTTATGCTTACGCGCGAAGTTTTTCATTTCATGTTCGACTTTGCAATTCCTAAATCTCTATGAATATCGCTATTTCTAATAAACCACGGTGCATTAACTATTGATCTTAGCACTTTATTTTCAAAAGTTTGTAAAATATTGACATTACTTATTTTGGTACAACCCCAAAGTTGTATTCCATATGTCCATATCGGCTTTAGCACTTGCTTGTATAAAAGCAGTTTGTTCTCTACATTAAGCTTGGAATGTTTTCCAAGTAACCAGTACATTTCTCTGTATTTGGTTTCGAGTTCTTTACGTTTTTTCTTCACGTGCGATTTCCACTTCAGCTTAGCATCAAGTGTCATTCCAAGATACTTAGCCTCGTTTGCAAATGGAATTTGAACCGAGTTTGAAAAGATCGGCAAATTATTTATTTTCTTATAAGTAAAATTGACATGAACAGATTTGTTTTCGTTTAAAGCTAGTCGCCAAATCTTTGTCCATTCATTTACTTTATTCTATGCTTCTTGCAATTTTTCAGTCGATTCTTCGATTGTTTTACCCGTTGCCAGGATGGCAGTGTCGTCGGCAAATGTAGCTAATACGGTGCCTTCTTCTTGCGGTATATCGCGAGTATATAATAGGTACAAAAGCGGTCCAAGGACAATTCCCTGCGGCACCCCAGCCCTTATTTCTTTAAATTCCGAATATTCGTTTCCGTGTTTGACTCGGAAAAGTCGATTCGTCAAGTATTTTTCTAGAATATTATATAAGTGTTCCGGCAGAACTTGTCGTAATTTATATTTCAAGCCTTCATGCCAGACCTTGTCAAAAGCTTGAGAAACATCAAGGAATACGCTCGAGCAAATCTTTTTTTCTTCGTAAGCTTTTTCAATTAAATCAGTTATTCTATGCACTTGGTCTATTGTTGAGTGTTGGTTCTAAACCCAAACTGGTGATTGGAAATAAGAGATCTTTCTTCTATAATTGGCTGTAATCGCTTAAGTACTATTCTTTCGAAAACTTTAGACATAATCGGCAGCAGCGAAATAGGTCTATACGATTTTTTATCATTCGGTGGTTTTCCTGGCTTCAGAATCATTATTACTTCCGCGACTTTCCATTGACTCGGAACATATTCTAATCTTATCGCTGCGTTTATAATGTAAAAGGAACTTAACTAACGCTTTTCTAGGTAACGATTTAAGAAGCTCTCCTGTAATTAGGTCGTATCCAGGAGCTTTATTCGGTTTCAGTTTCTTTATTTCTTGTTGAAGTTCGGTCAGCCTTGCATTTCTTACTGTGTAATTGTGAAATGCTATATCCGACGCATTATCATTTTCAGCAAACGCTTGCCCATCAAATGGTTTAAATGTTTCTTCTAAATGGGCGGCAAAGACTTCTGCTTTGTCTTTATCATTCTTGGCCCATTCGTTGTCATTTTTCTTGATTGGGGCCGCTTGTATTTTCGGTTTTTTAATGCCTTTTTTAGCTTTCCAGAGCGAATAATTGGAATCTTTGTCCGCTGTTAAGCTTTCAATGCTGGTTTGTATTGTCCGGTTTTTAAAATCAATAATGGCCTTTTTTAGCAAGTTACACAAGCGATTCAAATGCGATTTATGTTGCGGAGCACGAGTTTGTTGCCATTTTTTACGCGCTTTTCTCTTCTCCCTTATCATTTCTTTTATTTCCGGTGGATATTTTTGGGCATGATTGATTGGCGTTTTCCTTTGATAGGGAGTATTTTTCCACACGGCGCGCTGCACTTCAACAAAACGATCAATTTCGAGTTCAGAAGACGTCCTAAGTGATACTCTCAGTTCGATATGTTCTTCAACGTCTTTTTTAAAGCCTTCCCAATCAGTTTTTCTGCTAGTTAGTCTAGCAGGTACATCTTTTTTAATTAGGCGTTCGCTCATCGTTAGAATGATAGGGGAATGATCGGAAGAGAGATCAAAACTTTCATCAATTTTAATACATTTGTCTGGTATTCCTTTTACAACAAAGAAATCGATCAGATCGGGTATTTTGTTGTTATCAGTCGGCCAATATGTTGGTTTACCAGTCGAGTGAAAGTCGCATCTGTGTTGCATGCAGGCGTTGTAAAGTGCTCTGCCTTTTTGTGCGACACATCTCGTCAAAAAATGCGTATAGCGGTACTTTACTTATTAGTTGTTTTTTTTTTTAAAAATTTGCTATTTCTCGGCTAGTCGAGTCGATCGATATTTTTTCGAAATCAATACGTATTTTTGAGCAATATTTGCAATATGCAAGAAGTTTCGGAAAAACTTTTCAAACATTTTCTTCATCTTCAACGGTTTTTTTCCTTTAAAAAAAAGGCTTTTTAAGGATTTTGTTTAAATTTTAAATCTCAATAATATGCACTTACATAAATAACATATACAGTGGCCGAAATAAGTAGACGAAAGACACAGACGGCCCAATGTTCCGTTTGATTATACCACGAAATGAGATAAATTTAAGAGTATACTTTAAAGGGGGAAAAATATTTACTTTATTCAATAAGTAACCGAAAAAAAAAACCTTTTTCTCCATCACCATGGATAGTTGCTTCGGTTCATCGTTAATAACCTCCAAAAATATTCATTTTTCCTGCGAAATAAGTAGAATTTTAAGCATTAAAACGACGAAGTTTTGGGTTTTACCTATCAAACTGTAATTCAGTATTTCATACAACATCCTCGGTTCTCAATAACTTGAAAAGTTCTGCAGAACTTCACGATTGAGCTCGATCTATGTCTGGGTTATTTTGTGTTTTTAGGTCGAAATAATGCCACCCATTCGAATAAATCTTTCTAGCTATGATCCCCCACTTGTTTACGATTGGGTTAAGGTCAGGTCAGGTCATTCGCGGACTCTTCTTGTCTTATGAATGAGAGCATTGTCTTGCTGAAAAATTAAGTTTTCACCCGCCGGAATTTCTCCAAATTTGTCTATGGCATATTTCAGCATCTCTCTATATAGCTCACTACTCATTCTGGCTGGTTCCCACAGCAAAAGGATTTTTCTATTAAATTCGCACACCAAACCATCACACTTCAACCTCCGGAGTGCCGTGTCATTTTTACTGCTTTTTCGTCTCGCAAATCATGCCAATAAAAGCTGAAACCATCTGGACCATCCAAATTAATTTTTTTCATCAGTAAAAATAACGTATTCTCACTCCCTGGTCCATGCCTGGCATCCTTATGATACTGCTCCAATTGCTGCTTTTCCATCATCTTTGTGTATCGAAAGTTGGGATTTCCCTTCAACACTTTGCATTCTTCTTACAGTTACTAAAAGATCCAACTTGCGCCTTATTCGATCAGAATTCAGCTTGTTTCGCCTGGCTTCGCGTGCAATAACATATTTGTTTCGGGCGCTAAGAAGGCTTGGTCGACCAGATCTTCTAGCAGAGACATAATTTTCACCCAAATTCAGGAAATTACTCTCAACGGTAGGGGATGATCCTATCTTCGTGGCAATTGACCGATTTGATAGGCCGTGCTCTTTATGTGTTGTGATAATTGCCCTTTCTTCTGTGGTCGAATGGATTTCGCGGGGAATGGCTAAATTAAGATTCAATTATTCTCATTTCGAGTCAAAAGAATTGCAATTTACCTGTGAAATTACCGCTTAAATATTTTCACACAAACAAAAAACACTTGAATATTGTAAGCTAAACACAATTGTAAGCCAAAAAAATTTATACGAGGGTGGGTTAATAAGTCCCTGAAAAATTAAATATGGAACCCTCTTTTCGGTATAAAAACATTTTATTTTTCAACATAATCTCCTTTTAGCTCTATACACTTCATCCAACGTTTCTCTAATTTTTTGATGCGGTCCAAATAATACGATTTCCCGAGCCCCTCAAAATAAGCATTTGTTTCAGCAATGACCTCTTCATTCCACCTAAAGCTCTTACCTCCGAGCCATTTCTTCATGTTTGGAAACAAGAAATAGTCGCAGGGGGCTAAATCTGGGGAATATGCTGGATGAGGGAGTCGTTCGTAGCCTAACTAATGCAATTTTGCCATTTGCTTCAAATCGGCTTGGAATCGATCCAGCAGCTGCGTAATATGCGCCGGTGATCGTTTTATCCTTTCCAAGGTAATCGATGTGAATAACACCACGCGCATCCCAAAAAACTGTCGCCATGACCTTGTTTGCTGACACACCCGCCATGGCCTTCTTCGGCTTCGATTCACCAGGAGAAGTCCATTGTTTTGACTGTTCCTTGGTTTCTATTGTGTTATGGTGAATCTAGGTTACGAAACGGCGCAAAAACTCAGCCGAATTTTTCTGGAACATCGCCAAACACACCTTTGAAGTTGTCAAACGAATGCGTTTGTTGTCGATTGTGAGCATACGTGGCACCCATCTTGCGGAAAGCTTTTTCATGTCCAAATATTTATGTAAAACCGAAATCACTGAGCCATGTTATAAGCCTGTGGCCTCTTCAAGCTCGCGCACTTTCACTCGACCGTTTCTGGTGTGGTGACCTCAATTGGGCGACCAGAACGTCCGGCGTCACTTGTGCTTGAACGACCGCACCGAAATTGAATAAACCAGTGGTGAATAGTTCCAATCGATGGTGAAGAGTCCCCATAATTTTTGTCAAGCTTTTGTTTGGTTTGCGTGATAGTTTTTTCTCGCAAAAAATAGTGTTTAATGAGCACTCGAAATTCACTTTTTTCCATTTTAACGAAAATGCTAGTAGGCGTCTATATAAAATGGCTGCCACAACAAACTATTTGACAGATCTGTCTGAAAATTTGGGTGCGTTCTTTTGAAAGAAGAAATTTAAGGTGACGACACAATTTGTGTTAATTTTCAGGGACTTATTGACCCACCCTCGTACTTATTTCGCCTTTTTTGCACTGCTTCTTTAATTAGTAATGACAACTCAATCTGTTTCTAAACTGCTATTGTATGTAACGGTGCAATATTTTTCTTTTGAAGAGAAAATTGATTTACTTACGTTTTGGGTTAACATTATGTTAGCATAACGTAAGCAGTTCAGTCGCTATATCAAATTCAACAGTTTGAGAATGTTTGTCTTTATACTTATTTCGGCCACAGTACATAGGTGCAAGTACGTTTGACCCAATGGTGTACTTTATTTTTAATAGGATTAAGTTAATATACAGGGTGTTTCCTAAATAGGAGCCACTACCTCGGGGTCAGGTAGTGCTTTGCATTAGCAAAAAATATACCTTATGAATCGTTTCGATATCCCTTTTAATGTGTTTTTTTGTTTTCTAGAACCTTCTGCACTCGGCTCGATTTTAACAGTCCTACTCTTAGTCAATAGCCGTCTATTGCTACGATTTAAAATGCACGTAAAGTCGAAGAGAGAGATCCAATTTGTATTTTCGAAAAATGTGTTAAAAGGCTCAACAACATTTTGAGCATATGTACAAAATTTGAATGCCATACCTAACATATGTCGAAAAAGACTAGGCTATTAATTTTGAATAAAATCATCTTAGCCGCATCCGAGAAATAGCCAAAGTACGTCGTCGTGCAAAAGTCCATCCTAACTCAGATATAAATCCTGAAATTTGGTGCAAGAATACCGAATCAAGCCCACTTTATTACGCCTCCGACAGAATATCCGACCATTCATTCAAGCAACTTCTCTGTATATTTTTAAGTTCGGTTAATATTATCTAAAGCTGTTAGCTTCTAAGGAACACACGAGTGCCACCTGTTATTTTATAAAATTTTAAGGTCGAACCTCTGTAGCGCTTCTAGTTAATCTCTTCGAATTCATTTACTATTCTACCAAAACACATTATTCCAGATCCCCATTTCTCTTTGAACTTGAGATTGTTAATAAAAATTCTGTTCTACATCTACCATCAGATATCAAAGAAGCCACCGGTGACTTCATACCTTTAATTTTTTTTTTTTGCAAACGAAGGGCGTACCTATTCTTTTCTTTGTGATTAAAGTAATTGCACCCGACGCACAACTTTTCTCGTTTACGGGAGCTGCGGGACCAACTCTATACACACACAGCCCACGGTGCGATTTTGCATTTAAGCAGAACCTAACGCAGAGGGGGGGACAAATGCAAATCTCTTTCGATCCCTAATGTCCTTTTAATGGCATGTAAAGGATGAGATAACAGGCACCGGCCAACTAACCCCATGGAGGGCTTTCTTTTTTCCTGTCTTTTTATTTTTTATTTTTTTTGTCTGCCCGCTTTCCGTTTGCCTTAGATATGGGATTTAATTGAAAGGACTCGGTTCTCATTGTGCGGGAGGGCATTAATGTCGTAACAGAACTGGAAAAAAGTAATTAAGATATGCAAATGAGGAAGTGGCTTTTGTCATCATCATAGTCATCGTCCGTAGTACTGGCGTCGTCGGTGTATTGTGCCGCACTTGGGTGCATTGGCGACGTTGGCGACGACGACTGCATCTGGTGAATAATTTTGTGTTGTAATTGTGCCCCAAGCAAATAGGAAATATGAGAACACCGACTATTATCCTTAAGGGATAATGCAACGATTGTTGAAATATTATCTTTGTTCTTATAGCGATAGAGGACGGAAAGGGGAAAACTGAAACCCTTTTCTAAAGACCATTTTCGATCTAATAATACGAGTATCTATGGATTCGGCAAAAGGGTGGCTTTGCTTAAGATTTCTTTGCTTTTTAGTCGAATTAAAAGCTTTAGTCACTTAAATTATTTCCTCAAGCGAAAACTATCCTTAAAGCACAGTCTCTCTATGATTCAATATATCTTTGGGTAGATGGAAGCGAGACGTGACTTGTGTTTGATCTTTTATTATGCTAACAAAATTCCCTTGAATTTCTGTTTTTATTTACTGTTACCGACTCTGCAATACGAGTATATTGTATATTCATCAGTAATAAAGCAATATGAAGGAACCACTGAACAGAAATCGAATAAAGTGGGGTAGGACATGAGCTAATATTGTGATACACATTATTGGTGTAGGATGTTATAGTGAAAATTGTTTCTTCTGTTTTGTATAAAATTTTGTTACGTGTGTTTGTCTTGATATAAACTGTATGGATTTCGGGGACTTTGCTGAAGTTAAATATGAATTAAAAAGTTGTAGCCTTGTTTATCCAGGAGCATTTGAATTACGAAAGGTTTAATATTGCCACAGCAGCCTATGAAAATCTGACAGTGAAGACTTTTTCAAATTCAAAAAATAAAATAGTTACTGGGGTATACCGACCTCGAGTTCATTGATGAGTTTACGAAGATAGCAAATATGAGACAGCAAAATGAAATAATAATATTGGACCATGTTAAAGAAAGTAAAAGTCCTACGTCCCCAACTATCAGGAAATACTGCCTTTTAATGGTTTGTGCAATGTCATTACAAGGGATACCAGAATCGATTTGAATGTGGGAACCTACACGAGAATTGATCATATACTGTTGAACTTAACAGAGCATAAATCCCCCTCAATGAAAATGAAAATGACCCACCTTTGCGCCCAGTCATAAATAAAGTAAAACAGCTGATAAAAGCCACAGATTAAGCCCCAATATTGGAAGGAAACGCCGCCAACACACTACGCTGATAACGCTCCAGCTGATAAAATTACAAAATTTTACATAATGCCAGCAATTGTCTACAAAGCGAGAACTTACAGATAAAAAGCCTCACGGATTACCAGGGACATCATAAGAAGGTGTTAAGAAAGAGATAGTCTGCAGAGTGGAGAAACAACCGAAGTAATTTGACATACGAAACCGAATACAAGATATTCCGTAATCGGATCAGAAAACAAACAAAGAGGAATTTGAGCAAACAAAATATGGCCGCAGAAAGACGTGGGAGGTAATTAACGAAGTGTTAGGACATAGAAAACCATCGCTGGATGCAGTGATTGTGAAAAACTTCTCACTAAGTACGAATTGGTGACCTATTTTCGCGACAAGCAGTTTCTATCGTCCACAAATGCAACACAATCGCATCCAATCATCAAAGCACAGCAATGCGGAACCCAATTTATCTAGGAGAAGCAAACCTGATAGGGGTAGTAAATTTACTAAATAGATTAAACATCCAAAAAGCCCCAGCAACAGATGATATTCGATTTGAAATGGATAAAAAACACATACCGATATTTTTCAAAGAGAAACTTGTTAGAACAATCTAAAGGGTTTTTCAATGGGAGTCGGACAGAATCCCGGAAAACATAATCCCGAAAACCGAAAATCCCGAAAACCCAAAGTCCCGAAAACCCAAAATTCCGAAAATCCACAATCCCGAAAGGCCAAATTCCCTAAAATGAAAGTGAACACCCACCCCAAATCCTACAGTGACCCCAAGCAGGGGGATTGCAGGGGGCAGCATGCCCCCCCCACACATATTCTACTGTTTATGCATTGTGGATATAATATATATATATTTGAACATTTGACAAATTTTTAATTTTATATAATTTTTCGGGATTTTTTTTCGGGATTTTGGCCCCAACCCTTTTCCAATAGGGACATAACAATTTTTTATTTTAATACAAACATGCCCTTAAACGCTTTTTATGATCTGTCACTGTCAAAACGTCAGTCAAGGTTCCTTTTATTATCATGGTGAAGTTCTCTAACGAGCAACGTTTGAAAATTATTAAGAATTACTACCGAAATTCTAAGTGGGTGGTCGCAACTTAAAGAGCGCTTACTTCAATTTTCGGTCACAATAATCGTCCCACCAGACAGGCTGTGCATGCTATAGTGGATAAATTCGAGTCAACATATTCACTATTGGATGTTCCTGTGCCAGTGAGACAATGCACCGATCGAAGTACCGAATATATCGCAGCCGTAAGTGCTTCAGTTCAAAATGAGCCAAATCAGTCGATTCCACGCCATTCACAGGAATTGGGAATCTCTCAGTCCTCATTGTGTCGAATTTTGCATAAAAATCTTAGCCTACACCCTTACAAGATCAAAATAACTCAAAGACTCTCTTTGAAGCGCCGAAACTTCTTCGATTGGGCTCTGCAAATGTTTGAAGAAAATCCTGAATTTCATCGAAAAATCATCTTCAACGATGGAGCTTATTTGTATCTTAATGGCTTTGTCAATAAGCAAATTAAACATTATTCGACAGCAGCAAATCCACTTGTGCTTCAAGAGACTCCATTGCATCGATAAAAAGCCACCGTGTAGTGTGAATTTATTGTCGGAGGAGTGCTTGGAAAGTATTTTTCGTCGATGAAAATGATCGCTACGGTCAATGGCGTTCGCTATCGTGCCATGTTGGAAGACTATTTTTGACCAGAATTGGATGGACTTGATATCAGTGATATATGGTTCCAACAAGATGGTGCCACATGCCATACAGCTGGTCGACCAATTGATCTATTGAAGGATGCGGTTTAACGCCGATGGATTTCCTTTTATGGGGTTACGTTAAGTCATTGGTTTATGATAACAAGCCAACAACATCAGAGGAGCTCAAGAACAATACCGAACGCGAAATTGCCAACGTTCCGGCCGATATATGTGGAAGAGTGGTGAAGAATTGGCTTCAAAGATGAACGAGATCGAAATCCGTATTTAAATTTAACATGTGTACTACATGGAATAAATTTCAGCCCGATATCTCAATTGTTCTGTGATTTATTTGTTTATTTATTTAGCTTAATTCAAGCAGAACTTAATAACTACACTAAAACTAGAATATTACTAAACACAACTTAAGACTAAGGCTAAGTACTTAAAAACTAAACTTAAAACTAAAACTAAAGTTATTAGGGCGGAAGAGTGGAAGTGGAATTCTGGAGGGCGTTTTTAAGTGCAAATCTGCTGCAGTGAAAATCAAAAGAGCTGTGCGCGCCGTTGGCCAAACGTAGCATTCTAGACATTGGCTCGTTACAACCATAATTGGTGCGATGAAAATTGAGACGGAAGATGGGTACAGACCTCAGGAGGCGTGGGTTAGTGTTAAGGGAGATCATTTGGAGCAGATTAGGGCAGTCGATGTTCCCTGCTACAAGCTGATGTACAAAGAGTATGTCAGCAATTTCTCGACGTATTTCAAGTGGTTGTACGTTAATTAATTTCAAACGATTCTCATAGGGGGGTAAGTTATGCCTGTCAGACCAAGGAAAACCGCGAAAAGTAAAACGGATGAACCTGCGTTGAACAGCCTATATTCGAAGGGAATGGGTATCATGATAGGGGGACCATACTTGGCTAGCATATTCGAGGATTGGCCGAACAAATGTGAAGTAGAGAGATTTCGTGACGTAAGGGTTCGAGAATTCTTTAGACCAGCGTTTTACGAAACCGAGCGCAGAGTTGACTCTGCTAATAATGTTGTCAATATGGCAGCGGAATTTACTTCTCTGTCGCAGATAACACCCAAATCGCGTAATAAAGTTACAGAAGGGACGAGCTCGTCAGAGATGAAATAGGATCTAGGTGCTGGAAGACGCTTTCGGGCATAAGTAGTAGCTTGACATTTGTTGACGTTAAGCTCAAGAAAAATTTTTTGACACCAGGTTGAAAAGTTGTTCAAGTCAGCTTGAAGTGGGCAAGAGTCGGTGGGGTTTAATATGTGCCTGAAGATTTTCATGTCATCAGCGTAGATGGATAGATAAGAGAGATGATGAAGTCAACGTAGTTAATTGACAAAATGAAAATCAGGGGACCAAGATGACCTTGAGGGATCAATGAATTGACTTTAATGGGGTCGGATACAGCCGATCTAAATAGTACTTTGTATTGACGTTCCTCAAGGTAGAATTTAATCCACCCAATGAAACTCAGTTGGAAGCCAAGGGATTTGAGTTTAAAAAAAATGATTCTGTGCGAGATTTTATAGAAGGCCTTACTAAAATCTGTGGCAATTACATCAACTTCTTTGCCATCCTCTAATGCACACAGAGTCGTAGATACGAATTCCGTTAAGTTAGTAGTTGTTGACCTTCCCTTAAGAAATCCGTGCTGGTTAGGGGAAAAGATAGACTTACAATGGAAGAACATTGTATCGTAAATAATGCTTTCAAAGAGCTTAGGAACGCAGGAGAGTATAGCGATGGGCCGGTAGTTGGAGATTTCATTCTTGGGACCCTTTTTGTGAAAGGGAATTATGTAAGAGGTCTTCCAAAGCTTGGGGAAGACTCGATAGATATCTGGAAGAGAGCCGTGATGGGTTGGGCCAGATGGTTCAAGCTATTTTTCAGTACTATTGAAGGGATACCATCAGGACTTTTCTTTCACGTGTTCCACGGTTATGTCAACGGAGACCAACGAGGTTTGGGCACAGCTTTTCATGTAGGAGAAGTATTCAAGATCAACTTCAAGCCCATGGTTGCAAAATGATTGGCTGAAAAAGTGGGCAAATAAATTTGCGATTATCTTAGGATCACCGGAGGAAGTGTTAGACAATTTTAAAGTAGCTGGATAGTTGTCAGATTTTCTTTTTGTGTTGATGAATTGGAAAAATCGTTTCGGATCGGAGATCATGGTATGCTGAATTTGGTCTAAATATTCGGGATATAGAGATTCACAGAGTTCGGAAAAGTGGGTATATGCGTGGAGGTAATTGGAAAAGTCAGAGTGCGAACGAGATTTAAGGTACGTGTGCCAAAGTTTATTTCTTCTATTGCGAAGCGAGCGCAATTCTTTGGTGAACCAGGGTAGGGACGACGAGGAGTTCTTGTGGAGCACGAATGGGACGGATTGTGTGAAACAGTTGAAGATTTCGGCGTAGAACAAAGCGAGAGCACCGTCGATAGTAATTCTAGGATTTTCAAAAATAACATTGAAATTAACGTTACTCAAAAGGTTATTCAGTTTTATGAAATCTGCTTTACGAAAATTAAAACTGTATGAGTTTTCAGAGTGTACAGTTTTATTACCGTTGTTGTAAAAAAAATGTGAGAGATAGAGGTGGGTGGTAGCGGTCTAATTTGGAGAGAAGGTGGTTGCTCGCTGATACGACGCAGTTGTCGGCATCTGATGAGAAAATAAGGTCGAGTTGTCTACCTAAGTAGTTAGTAACGCTGCTTAACTGGTAAAGGCCGGAGTCAGAGATACAGTCAATGAATAGGACCTCCTCATCTGAGGAGGGATTTGTAGCGGCAAAGTGAGTCTCATCGTCAGAAAGAACCCATCGAAGATCTGGGAAATTGAAATCCCCCAAAATTATGACGACGTCGCGGGGGTCTTCAATGTTAAACAGGGAATCAATCGCATCAATGGCAAGTTGGTAGCATTGGATTGGTTGAGATGTACGAATGTAGCAGCAGAAGATATAGATGTTGCTACCAGCGATAGTTATTTTGACGCAAATGAACTCGAAATTAGCGGTGTGCGAGGTTTTAAAGAATGTGGAGTCGAGGCGATTAATTAAATACAACATTGTTATGTCCTTATTGAAAACCCTTAACAAGGGAGAAGCCAAAAAAGAAAGATAGCAAACTGTCGTCCAATTGCAGAAAATCGTAGCCCATCGCATATGCCAATTTAATTTACCTTCCAGTGAAACTATCGAACATCATCCCTATAACACCTCTCCATTGACTCGATCTCAAGTTATCCATACGTTTCCTTCTTCTTTCTTAGAAGCTGGTGTTCTTCCCTTCTCCTCTGCTTGTAGAAGTCGTAAGTTTTTGTATAGGGATAGGGTATAAGAATACCACTCCTTTTTGTTAATAATTGCTAAACTTAAACATTGTGTAGCCTTAACAGCGTTTAGTGATACGCAGGTTAAAGCTGCAAAGTATTGAATATCCATTTTTTTTATTTCTTTTACCACACACTTTTCCCTTTTACCACATACGTTTTCCCTCAACCGTCAGGTATCCCCCAGAAGACTTAGTAAACTGGAAATATTCGTTCTCTTTAATTTTATTAACTATTCCATGTGAATATGTATATCACCGAGGCAAGCATAATCAATAATCAGTAAATTCTCAGAAATAATTATAGTTAATTGCACACACCTTGGGATATCTCAAGTGCTTCAGTTTATGCTCATAAAAGCAATTCCCCTAACACTAATCAGCAACTGATTTTAAGTTTATTAATGAAGTCATTGTGAAGGTACAGTCAATAAGGTGAGTAAAACTGCACCAAAAGTATCTATATATGGCTTATCAATTCTCGTTTAATGGATAGGATTGAGGATTTTTAAGTAGCACCTTCTGCATTCCAGAACTAACTTAGTCACTAAATTTCATTAAAATTCATTCAGAGGATCCTGAACTACGAGTACGAGTATGTCTATAATAAAGTAAATTTGTTTGCATTTTTGAAACTTGAAGCATCCATCTTATCTTCATTCTATTCATTTTGAATGATTTTTAGAAGACGTTAGCGGTGAGCTATTGCGAATAAAAACTATCGAATGAATTCGAATCAAATTCGAGTAGAGTCGATTATTGTTTATGGATTATTGTTTCTCGATTCTTGCTTGTCAGTTGTTTGCAGTCAATTCTTCTCAATCGATTGAGGAAGCAAATAAATCGACAATCGAATTGAACTTTAAAAAATTATCGATTTTTCGATTGTACGATTCATTCGCAATCGTACATCGCTAGAACATACCGAATATCTAGAGATTTTACAAACACCACCAACAACATTAAGTCTTTATCACAAAATTGGTAAAATTTAAAAATTCCTTCATACAGAACACTTTCAGTAGGTAATCGAAGAGTTCAGAATCAATTAGCAAACTTAAGCTGAGCCTTGATCCCCAAAAGGGCTGCTGGGCCAATTCTGTTTACAAGTATCTCAATCTTCGCAGCCATTTGAAATGAAAATTCTCTGCAACAATCGACTTGCCTAAAATATAATCCATTATTTGTATAAGTATTTCAACGAGTAATGAAGGAAGTTCCGGCTGTGACCCTATAGTATAGTTGCTCTTGTTATGATAAGTTCGATTGCAATTCTCGAACCCCACTTTCTAAAACTCAAATTGTTAAACAACGTTATATACTCGTATACGTTGCAAGGCTGTTGATATTGTTTTGTCACCACGTGTTGAGCGGTTTTCTTTGTATGTAAAAATCTCCCGAATTCTAGTTTATAAAATGTGGAAAAGCTTCTAAAGTCGATCCTCTAATAGTTCTAATAGTGAGTCATTCGCTCACCAATACCACGTAGTGTCATCTTGGAATTTATTTAGTGACCCAGCATCCCGCACCCCGACCTTTGGCTATCGAATAAGAACTACGATAGGAATTTCGAACGTTGGGACATTTTTTTATTTAAAGGAAGAAGGTCGATGAAACGCCAGAGCGTTAATTCATGTAAAATCGTCATCTGGAAATTTGCACCATGCAGGAGAGACTGGAAGCTTTCGTGAGTGTAGCGTAAGGCAACTGATAACTCCAGCGACACGCAACAGCTTTTTGTTTATTGAAAACCTTTAAGTGACTGCATAGGTACTATGGCAAGATTTCATTCCATCCATCATTCCCCGGCTGGAACAATATTGATAGATATCTTGGCTGCATACCATCCATATTTCAACACTGATGTCAATATCGTGGTGGATTTAAATGCCAAGTATAGCAATGACAACCCCACGCTCAAACATGTGATGGGAAAACTCGGCATCGGAAGCATAATGACAATGCTGAATGGTTTATGAAATTCCGCAACACCAATCGCCTTGTTCTTAGGGGAACCCTGCTTGAGCATAAAATCTGCAACAGAATGCATTGGGTCTAAACCTAAGTTGACGACTTGGCCATCAGCCGTAATAAAAGTTGCATCTCAGAGTGCGAATGAAGGGTTTATTCGACACTGACTCGGTTGTGGTTTCCCACTAAATTGTTTAAAAGACGCTGTCATGCCCCCCAAACTCGAATGAACTTTCCAAAATATGCACTGAACGAATATGCATTTTATCATCGAGATTTCAATAGGTATTAAGACATTTTTAAAAATTTCTTTCAAGAAAGTCGAACCAATAACATTTTGGCAGCTCCCCGCCAAGCTCCATGACGTGATCACGACTACTTCACGGAGCATATAGCAAGATTTGGGGGAATATCACTAGGCTACAAGAGAGGGAGTCTACCTGTCTACCGCTTAGTTATGTAGAATTCTAGAATGGTGCAGAATTGACGACATAAATAATCTAGATGCCAATTTTTTCCTAAACGTGAGTCTTTTACCAATAGAAAACTAAACGTAGCCCTAATAACGCAGTTTGGTATGGTTATAGTCAAAGGATGTATGCCCATGTTTCAGCATAAACATAGGTGCAAACTACTTAATTGTTCTATTGATAGCTATGTAGCTTTTAAATTAACTAATACCACATACTTATGCCCCGAATTATAGTTCATGTATGTCAGCAATAACGCGGCGAATGTTAGCTTTCAAGTCGTTCATTGTCTCTGATTTATCGGCGTAAACTAGCGACTTCACATATCCCACAAATACTCCTAAGGTGTTAAATCACACGATCTTGGAAGCCAATTCACAGGTCCATTACGCGAAATAATGCGCTCATAGAATGTTTCCTTCAATAAATTGATTGTGCTGCGCGCTGTGTGGTATGTTGCGCCGTCTTGTTGAAAGCACAGCTCTTCCGCATTAATGCCATTCAATTTGGGGGACGAAAAAGTCAATAATCATGGATCTAAAGCGCTCTCCATTGACTATAACGTTCTGCCCGGCATCAATTTTGAAGAAATGTGGACCAGTGATTCCACCAGCCCATCAGTTACTTTTTGTGGGTCTCAATAATGGCTTGTGGATTTTCTTCACTCCAAATGCGGCAATTTTGCTTGCTACTGAACAAATTTTCTGGTGAAAATGATGATCAAGAGCTACCCCGTTTTCGGCCCATTCAACAAACGTACGACGCACATGATGGTCAAGCGGCTTCAAATTCCACACGAACTGGATCTTATAAGGTCATAAACCAAGATCTTTCATAAAGTGAATGGACACAGCACCAATTGCTGTACACGATGGCGAATCCACTCATTCGGGCCTTCCCCAATACTACGAGTACACTCCACAGCAACAACAGGTTCTTAGGTGCGCACTGTACAACGTCTCTGCGGATGCGTATTATCAATTAAAGTATGCATGGTGCGAAAACAATCCACGATTATTCGAATTACTTGCTCGGATGAACGATTATCTCAACCGTATGCTCGTAATGGACGTAGAGCACTGTAAGTTTCGCAAACTGAACCACGATTTTCGAAATAAATTTGCACAATTTGCAAGCATTGTTCTGATGTAAGTCTACTCATGATGAAATGACAAACCAAACTGAGCACAAATCAGCTGTCAGCTGTTAGCTGTCAAATTGGCTGTCGGTCAGTATTGCCAATTCGAAAAACAAACTTCTAAAAAAAACACCATTTACTACACCGCATCGAACATAGAAATTCGTTTGGGGGCTCTTGAATTTTCGGTGTGAGAAGAACAGATGAATAGTCTAAACATGGAGAAAAATGCATCTAATTTTATCCGAAATTTGAGATCAATGACCGGTAATTGTCACAGCTTGTTACTATTCTCCCAACAATATAACATTTGCCTACCGACTGTTTTGAGAGTGCCATATAATCAGAAAAGTCGGCTGATAAACTCAACATGACAACACGTGAGCATTATATGTAAATACCTCAGGCATTACACGGTATGGCATAAGATAATAAAGTTATATCTTTTGAATTTAAGAGGTCTTCCCCTACATACATACCCATGGACATTGAACCATGGATTACGTGACCACAATTTATAGTTTATGTAGGTAGAACATTGACCCAACCACATCCCATCACCCGCAATCAAGTGGGTACTTCAAAGTGGTATATTTCCTAACCGATATTCTCGAAATTATCGTATTTCCCCAATTAATTGTACCTACTCAGCAAGCGTATGACGTAGGTTAACCCCGACGACTTCTAACAACAAATCATGCTCAAAACCATGTTGATTAATCAAACTGACGTAAATCGTTTTATGATTTCAATACAAATAATTTTCAATTGTTCTTTGGAAATCGATTCTTAAAAAGTCAGTTTCACAAAATGAAATTTTTTTTATCATAGAATTTGTCACCACTTGTATTACCCGTAGTGCATTTAATCGCTAACCCAATTCTGTCTATCAATATGGGTGTTACCTCTATCAGTCTCTGTGCTATTCACCGACACGTACTGTGCAAATTAATAAATATCCCACTATGATAGATCGAAAGTTTAATTAAATTTACCATCAGTTTCCATGGCACATGTATGTGCTAGCTCCAATATCTAAATACAGATACATTTAGATACAACCAATTTTATGTAGCGCAGGCTACAACTGAAGTTCTGCAAATTAATCCAATATGCCAATTGAAATAAAACATTTTATTGTTTCAGTGATAACAAATTCACAAACGTCCACCTCTACCCCATTGTATACACGGGTACCATAGCACCTGTATCGATGTATCTGTAACTGTATCAATAAAAAATAAATGATGAAATACTGAACGGCAAAGTTTCGCTACTATATAATCAACTTATCTAATCTGACTGGAGTTGTGTCGAGCCGGGTATGTATGCTCCAGTGCAAACAATAAATGAAGTTACAGTTTAGGCGGAACGATTCTAGTGCCTGTTGTCGTATCGTGTCCTAGTGCCATCAGTGAGCGACAGAGCTGGCATTAATTAATTATTTAATTATTTACAATTGTAAACAATAGCGAGAGCAATTAATGATAATTTGAGATTTTATTTTTATAGCACATAATTTATGGGACATTTTATAGGTATAGGGTGCAAAGTTTATCGCATGATATTATGAAACAGGTATTTGGGTGTTGATTTCATTGCATGCAGTGGTAGAGAATTTATTATTGAATATATGAAAAGGTACATCCCATTGTATTGATTATATTGCCAGTAATATCACAAAATCACCGTTCTAGCTGATTGATGGAATGCCTTTTCTTTTAATATAACTTGTAACCATAACATCCTAGTTCTCCGGCAACTTATGCACTTCCACCTTGTTTGCACAAAGCAACTTAGAACACTTTTACCCCTCCTCTAACGTAGCTACTAGATGAGCGATGCTTTTAGTTTCTAGGTTAATCGGTTCTTGAGATAACTGTCGAGCCATCTGCTGGTTTCTTTTTAAATTAAATGTTATTTTGACACTGATAGCTTTTTCGCGCTCAAAAAATTGACAGAAACACAGTATCATATCTTCACGGTACTAAATGAATCGATTTACGTTGGAACAACGTTGCGCTCTGAAATCAAAACCGAATCAATGCGAATTTTTAAATTCAAAATAAATTTCGGTCGAAATAATGCAACAACCGTGCCTGCTGTAAACAAGTTAGTGAAGCTAATTCATAACACAAGTTATCCTCGTGTTCATCTTGTAAGCTCAGCCGACGATATTGCTGCTATTGTCCAAAGTGTGCGTCTAAACCCGAGAACCTCAACTCACTACAGATCTCAGCAACTTAACATTATCCGCACTAGCCTGAGGAGAATTATGCATAAAGACCTCGGATTATTCCCTTGCAAGGTCCAACCGACTCAGGAATTGAAGCAAAATGACCACCCTCTTCGTTATCGCTTCTCTGTTTAGGCTTTAGAGCTCGAAATTGACTCCGATTTTAGTAAAAAAAAAAAATTAAATTAAATCAGATGAGGTGAATTTTCAGCTCGATGGCTATGTAAACAAGGCAACCCGCATGTAGTCGTAGAGAAGCTAATGGATCCTCCACATGTGACTGTTTGGTGTGGTTTGTGTCCCATTTTTCTTTGAATATGAAGATGGCAACAACGTGACCATCAACGAAGGCATAATTATTTTTTGCCAGAAACTGAGGAAATAAACTTGGATCTTTGGTTTCAGCAAGATAGCACTATGTACCATACAAGCCGTCCAACAATCGATCTTTTGCGCGCTAAATTCAATAATCGTGTAATCAGCCAAATCCAATAATCGTGTACTCTTAGTGATATTGCTTGGCCATCGCGGAGTTGCGATTTGACGCCGTTGGACTTTATATGGGGTGCTGTTAAAGATCGATGTTAGGCTAACAATCCAGAAACAATTTAGGCATTTGAGCACAATATTGATCGAGCTATTCGTAAAATAGAGCCTCGAACCATCGTAAATAAACCGCAAAATTGGGCCAGCCATGGCAGCCATTCAAATAAAATTATTTTCCATAAATAATCGGAAAGAATACTGTTTTTTACAACAACTTTAAAAAAAAAATAAACAGATGGCCCACCCTTTATAAGCCAACAAGATACGTTTATTTTAGTACTGACTAACTCACTCACTAACTCACGGATCATCAAAATCTACAGGGTACTTCCCGTGAACATAGAAAAAAAATTTTAAGAAAATCCAAAGGTCTGACTTTTGTTGAAAAAAATGGGCGGGGGGCGGGGCCATCTGTTTATTTTTGAGATATATCATCATCTCCAACCGTTAGCTCATAGAAGACTGGTTGTAAACATTTGCCTATGTTATCATGACAGATGTTGGGAAGACCTTAATAGAATGAACAATAGAAATGCAATATTTGAGCGTTCTACAGAGCAAGGGTCCATCACCTCTATACCCATTTATCAACGGCGCGGACATCGCTTTATCAAAACTGCTTCTCCTAGAGGACCAGCAAACTTTGGAATTTACTCCCAGGTTCCTACCTTTAATCTCCAACAATTAAATAGCAGAATCAACAGGCATCTCGCCTTTCCTACATTACATTGCTAATTAGATTCCGGAAAGTTTATTTCAATTGGACTCATAGTTCAATAGTTGTTAGCAAGAGACTTTTCATACATAAGACTTTTTGCAATGGAAATGAGTTCATAGTAAATGTTTAAGGCCCTACAGACTTATCTGGTGATTGCCAATTGATGACCTGTCTTAGTCACTAATTTATTACTAGAGGTAGGTATCCATGCCTAATCTTTGCAAAAAGTATTAAAAATAGTAGTGTAGAAAACGGGACAATTTCTCCAGTACAAAAGTTCTATAACTATTTAGCCATGAGGAGTCTAAAAGTGTGCCAAGTTCAAGTTATTCTAATGCCTTTGTCAAGTCTACTTATCTGCGTAAATTATCCTGGCTGAATTTATTGTATAGGGTGACCAGATAATAACGATAGGAAAAGAAATTTAAATAAAATAATAACGGTGAGAGATATCAAATTAGTTCTGGCTTTAGTTTGAAGCTACGTTCATGCCATTGTGTATGGAATAGAACATCATTTGAATGACCGCCTCGACTTCGCTGGTAGTGCTTCAAGCGGTCGGTCCAATTTTTGATGACTCGGTCCAATATGTGCGGCGTTATTCCGGCAATAGCGTCTCGAATATTGGCCATGAGCTCATCCAAAGTGGTTGGGTTGTTATCGTAGACTAAGGACTCGATGTAGGCCTAGAGAAAATAATCGAGGGGTGTCAAGTCGCATGATGGCGGCGGCGAATTGATGAACGCTTGCCGTGAGATGACCCAGTCGAAAAATTTCTCTTTCACCACTTCGAGCATTCCGTCGCTTGTATGGCATATAGCGCCGTCTTTTTGGAATCACAGCTCGGATATATCGATGTTGTTGAGCTCTGGCCACAGAAAATCGGTTAACATCGCTCTATATCGAGGACCATTGACGGTAACGGTGTCGCCTTCCTCATTTAGAAAGAAATAAGGTCCGATGATGCCGCCGTGCCATAAACCGCACCAAACAGTCAATTTTTGTGGATGCACTGATGCTTGGTCGAACACTTGTGGATTGTGGTAGCCGAGCCCAAAATGGGCCTCGTCCGAGAAGATGATTTTTTGGCCCAAATCCGGATATACGGCCAAAATTTCCAGCGCCCAATAGCGAACTCACGGCATTGTCTATGGTTGTAGGCCCAAATCCAACCGCAAAATAAGCCTGGTTGACTCTCTGGCGATGCCCACTTCAGCTGATCGGCGGCGAATCGACATTTCTGGGACTTCTTCGACACTGGCCACTACGGCGGCTATGTTTTTTTCACTTTGCATCGATCTCTGTCTGGTTGGTGGCTTAAGGTATACTCACGCTCAAACTTTTCCACGGTGCGACGAATTGCATGCACACTGAAGCCATGAGGACGACCGACCTTCACGTTGCGTATTTACAACTGGCCGGAATTTCAATAATATTTTTTAATAATTTACACAAATTTCGGGAAGCGTCAAATGATGCATGATGAAATGGCAAACCTTACTGAATGACAGGTGGATGTCATTGGTAACTTTGACAGCTGCTGAAACTGTCTGGAAAACAGTATTGGAAAACTTTCATTGCTATCTCTTATACATCGGATAACAATTGTCAGTTACCGCTCTTAAAACAACAAAACCATACCCTCGTAACATAACACACAACAGTGCCACATCTGTGGACAAATATTTAATATTCAAAATAAGGAATCCTCTTACTTAGATTCTTTTCAATTGGGGTACTCTCTGCGAAAGTAGAATTAACTTCACAAGCTAAATGCACTTTTTCCATTGTCCACTTAACATGGTAACGTTGCCGCCAATGGCATGAGTACCCGTATATGATGAATAATTCTACCTCAAAGATGCGTTTCACGTGCAACTTATCTAGAGTACAAGTTGAGTACAAACAAAAACAGTATTGTGTTCCAGAGGACCCACCTTTCGCTCTCAAGAAAGTAACGAGGTCTCCTATTTACACACATACACGCTCTTCAAAGTCTCAAAGCTTTATTGCAGTATGTTTTTGGTGCATCCTGCAAAGGTGTCAGGCCATTGAATGCGGTACAATAGGCTGGTTCTGTGTCCTCTCTAGAGAGTGTTACACTAGGTGGATGGGCGCTTACATTTGGTTCTCTGTACAGAGCAACTCCATCCATTGAGTTGAAATGGAATTTTTATTGCCGCACAAAGTAGTTCATCCTGTCGGGGATGTAGGTCACCGATTGTATGCATAAAGTGGTGTAGTGTTGCTTTCTTTTATCCTCTCTAACCGTTTGTTGTGATAAGAATTACCAACATCAGGATGTGTACACTAATTCCTGTAGACACATCAATGGAAATTACTTGCCATTCCAATTGCGATGAACATAAGGATATAGAATTCACCGTTTCGTGGACATTTTTTTTTTTTTTTTTTTGTACTACACAGGATAATTTCCTGATGGAAAATGGAACGAGAAAGCAGTAGCTCGTTAACCAACACAATCTATTTATGTTGCAATTTATACGGATGGGATTTTGTGGAATCACATTTTTTTTTGCCTGAGCTGTCCTCTAACTCTATAGTCTATGATGTGGTGTAAGATTTTCTGAAATTGTAAAGGACACACCAACAAAAATACCAACCAAAGTTGTATTTAGGTGCATTCTCATACCCACTAAACGACAACGAGGACGACGACGACTCATTTCCTGAAGGATAGGAAATTGCGATTTCTCGATTTAATGGTGAAGGCATTGTCATTGTCATTCGGTTGCATCGTGATGGTCCGTGTTGTTGTGGCCGTTAGATTTCTCATCGCCCACAGATACACGAGGAACGACAAATTCAGTGCTTTAGACTATTGTTGGAGTTAAAGGATCATAACAATTCTGTGAAGTAAAATTGCATTTTGTTTTGGTTGTACGGAAACAGTTGATGAGATATACTGCTGTAGACTGTGGTTTTTGAAACGGCTTTCGTTATGGGTTAGCATGGATCAGAAAACAGTTAAAATTTTAATAGGAGGACTGATGAGAATATATCGAGTGCTTTATAAGTTTCCTGTGGGATTAGAATGGCTTGCTGAATGAATTATTTGACAAACATTGTCTTTCGTTTTTGCAGAAATTGTCAAAGTTTGGCTGTAGATATTTAAAATTTGGCCCTTTTTTGTTACAAACCCTTTAAAGGCGGTACACGAACAAAATTAATTTTTTTGGATGATATCAAAGGACTTGCACCTACCAAGTTCACAAAGTGACTGTAAAGAGGCACTGCAGATGAACGTCCTCACTTTTTTGTAGTAGAGTACCTTCGGGTATTATGCTTTTGGAGAGTAACAAGCCGGTGTATTCATCTTTGAAAATGGAGAGGGCTTCCAGAAATAGGAGCAAGCTTCGTTAACTACCATTGTCTATCGAATATCGATTGCGACAGGATTTTGGAACGATTTAGAACTCTTCTCAACTTTAGAAGTGAAGGTCCTCATAGCTCCAAATTGCTCTGATTTGTTCATGCGATAAAAACATCGTGAGACTAAGCCAAATAAGATATCGGGATAGAAATTCATTTATCGACGAGGAACACTGTTTAACTCTACTCTATGAAACCAGCTGAATGCATTGGTGAATTGCTAACTCCAATATGTATTATGATGCGAATGCATCAGTCTCCTATATATCGCCTACAAGATATTGTTCCTTGTGCTTTTAGAATTGATGTCTATATCTTTATCGACTTTAAAGTCGCCTATGATAGCATACCATATAGAGGCGAGTTATACCATGTCAAGTTATACAGAGCCTTCTATGCAAGGCTGTAGAGAATATGTCCTGCTCTGTCAATGTCGGTAGATACAAACGGTCTAACTCAATTCGATACGCTATCCCGTGACTTCTTCAGAATCTTACTTGAAAGCATTATACTATACTCACAGGTTAACAACAGAGGAATGATTTTCCAAAAGACCGAACAACTACTTGCCTTATCCGATGATACTGACTTTATTGGAAGAACGCAGTGGACTCTCGTTTACTAGTATTGAAATAGAAGCCGCAAAAAATAGGGTTGACTGTGATCAAAGACAAAACAGAGTATATGCGGTCAACAAAGGACAGTAAATAGGACATAACGTCATCATAGACAACTATAACTTGGACGTAATTAAGGTTTTTTCCTACCTAAGCTCCGCAGTAAACTTGTAAAATGACATCAGTGCTGAGATCAAATAAAGAATTGCTCTTACCTGAGCTAAGAGAACATAAGGAGACTCTATGTAAGATTCTGATCATCGCAGTCCTGCTATATGGTGGAGAAGCATGAAAGTTAATAAAAACGTTATGAAAATACTCTTGCTTGTATGAAGAAGATTCAACGAGGAACCATATGTGCCTCGCAGCGATATCAACCTGATTACAAAGGTATGAATGCAGCACCTAATATAGTTCGGGTATGTAGAATGCATGGACCCCAGCGTGCCACCCTGGGGAGTATATCAGTCTAACTCTGTGGGACAATGCAGCAGAAGAAGACCCCACCTTAGTTGGAGCGCGCAGTTGAAAAGGATCTCACCCAACTTCACGTACGAAAAAGAAAACAGCAAGCCAATAGAGCTAGCTGAAGAGATTTGTTGGCTGAGTAAGATTTTTCTGAGACTGATAACTCTGGACAGTACTCGATAAAAAGTAATCTCTTTCTCTTGTTAAATTTAGTCGCATTGTGTTATTGACAAACATGCGGAGCATCTCAGAATGGACCACAATGAAACTACAGGATCTACAGGAACAAAGAAGAAATAGAATTTGTTTCACGTTTGCTTTGAGAATGTCCTGCTCTAGCCAGCAGAAATCTGTGGACTGTTGGCAGGCACTTCCTTGAGAAGCTAGAAAATTTTTTTAACATTAAGCTGAGGTGTATCCTAGGATTCATTCCTATGTGAGTGGTTCTAACCCAGTGGTTTTCTTTTCACGATAATGGGCACAATGGATCTGATTGTTGGCGTATGTCTACCTAACGTAAGTAAGATTTCAGAAGCCACAACTGTAGAAGATCGCAAAGCGACAACGGAGATCGAGCTAATAATGGAATACACTTTGAGATATCCTTGCAACTTTAATCCAATATGTTTAAGTACGAGACCTGCTACAGCACCCAACAACAGAAGCTGCCTCAAAGATGTCCGAAAAAAGCTTGTGGTTCACTTTGGAATAACATACGATTAACAGCTCTCATACGCATGCATCTGGTTAGCATCTCATACTGCAGTACGAAGACGTATGGCACGGAGGACTTCTCTAGAACACCTGGCTTTGCTATACTATCATTGGTAGCATAATAAAAGCAATCTTCTGTCTTAAACGAGTTGGCTTTTGCTATAACCCACACTATGACCTCGCGCACCACTTGTCTTTTGACTTTCTTCTTACGAATGATGCAATGACACCAGAACTGCTTCGTAAATTTAAAGTCCACTTTTCTCACGCTCAAAATTCTCTCTCTTACTCCAGAAAGGAATTGAAGTCGAATTTTCACGGATGGTTATAAAACCAATCAAGGGTCTGGTGCTGGAGTCTTTGTGGAGGATAACAACATTAGGCTTCACTTCTTGTAAGGTAAACACGCCTCTGTCTTTCAAGCGGAGACTTATGCAATCCTATTGGCGACAACCAGGCTCCGCTCAAGGCTCAGCCCTTTAAATTCGGCCACAAGGCTGAATTCAGTGAATCTTGATTGGGTCGCAGGTCACCATGAGATTACTGGAAATGAGACCTCCGATGAACTTGTTAGACACAGTTCGAAGGAACACTTCTAAGGACCTGAACTTGTGTTGGGTCTTCCTGCATCTTAAGGCAGGGCTTCCATTGACGGTTGGATTTCTTCTGAACGCAATCGTAGGTGGCATGACTCTCCAGAATGTAGAAAGGCTGTACAAATGTTCTCGAGTATCTGTAAGAAATTTGCCACATTCTTGCTGCCATTTCAGTTTTGCCAAACATCTTAATGTGCTCGGTTTAAGCGACATCACCATCTCTGACGCCTGTGTAGAAGGCGACAATACTGCGAAATACTCCTTTGCAATTGTCTAGTCAGGTGGCAAATCTTTGAAGATCATGTGGTGAGAACTGATACCATAAGCTCTTCCTCGCCTTTCAACTAAAGACATTTCATTAACAGTTCATTCCTAGTAGTGCAATGGTATCAAGTCTTAGTGTTCCAGTGGAGTTTTTCCTATTCCGACAAAAAAACTTTCTGAGTGCTCTGGGATTTGGAAAAATATGTAGGGACATAGATATACTTTTTCAAAAAAAAAAAAAACGAAAACAAAAACACTCCTCGCTTGTTAGGGACGTTGTATTCAAAGTTTGGACCTGTGGTCAAAGAAGTTTATATTTCAGAATATTATGATAGGGGCAGAGTTTGAAAAAATGCCTTAAAATTTGAGCGGAATAATTTATAATAATAATAATAATAAAGGGTGACCAGATAGCAATGATAGTTTTTCCAATTATTATGTTTCAGCAGCTGTCAAAGTTACCAATGACATCCAGCTGTCAAAATATTTAGTGATGTTTGCGATTTTATCATGCATCATTTGACGCTTCCCGAACGTGTTATGTTTCAGCAGCTGTCAAAGTTACTAATGACATCCAGCTGTCAAAATATTTAGTGATGTTTGCGATTTTATCATGCATCATTTGACGCTTCCCGAACGTGTTGATATTATTAAAAAATATTATCGAAATTCCGGCTAAGTTGTAAATATGTAGCGTGAATTTCGTCGTGAGGTCGGTCGTCATCATGTTTTCAGTGTGCATGCAATTCGTCGCACCGTGGAAAAGTTTAAGCTTGAGTACACTCTTTTGGATCTTAAGCCACCAACCAGATAGAGATCGGTGCGAAGCGAAGAAAACTTAGCCATCGTAGCGGCCAGTATCGAGAAGACCCAGAAATGTCGATTCGGCGTCGATCAGTTGAATTAGGCATCGCCAGAAAGTCAATCAGACTTATTTTGCAGTTAAATTTGAGTCCATATCCGTATAAGATTGTGCTGACGAAAGAATTGAAGCCAGATGCCCATAGACAACGCCGTGAGGTCGCTGATTGGGCGCTGGAAATGTTGGCCGGAGATCCGGATTGTGGCCAAAAAATCAGCTTCTTGGACGAGGCCCATTTTTGGCTCAATGGCTATATCAGCAAGCAAAATTCCCATTATTGGAGCGACCATAATCCACAAGTGTTCGACCAAGCATCAATGCATCCACAAAAGGCTGACTGTTTAGTGAGGTTTAGGGCACGGCGGCATCATCGGACCTTATTTCTTTCTAAATGAGGAAGGAGACACCGTTACCGTCAATGGTTCTCGATATAGAGCGATGTTAACTGACTTTCTGTGGCCAGAGCTCGACAACATCAATATATCCGAGCTGTGGTTCCAAAAAAACGGCGCTATGTGCCATACAAGCGACGGAACGCTCGAAGTGGTGAAGGAGAATTTTGGCGACTGTGTCATCTCACGGCGAGAGTTCATCAATTGGCCGCCGCGATCATGTGACTTGATACCCCTAGATTATTTTCTTTGGGGCTACGTCAAGTCCTTAGTCTACGATAACAACCCAAGCACTTTGGATGAGCTCAAGGGCAACATTCGAACCGCTATTGCCGGAGTAACGCCGCACATATTGGACAGAGTCATCAAAAATTGAACAGACCGCTTAAAGCACTGCCAGCGAAGCCGAGGCGGCTATTTAAATGATACTATTCCAAACATAATGGCATGAATGTAGCTTTAAAATAAAGCCAGAATTAATTTGATACCTTTTCCTATCGTTCTTATCTGGTCACCCCACATTATACAGTAAAAAGAGTTGACAACTTGCAAAAAACAATAAAACCATGCCAGTGTTCATAATTTTTGGCGGGGTACTGTATGAGCAGAAATTTCCGAATCGTTGAAACTATTATAGATTTCGCCGCATAGCTTTATCAAAATTTCTAAAACCGAATTGAAAATCACTAAAAAAAATCATTTTTTCTAGGAACGATAACATGCTAGACTTAGCACCTTTTTCAAAAGCCTTACAAAAAGTAAATAGAAGGGAAATAGGACGGTAATTATTCAAAATTTTAGTATCCCCTTTTTTATGTAATGGAAGTATCACTGAATTTTTCAGTGAATTTAGGAAAATTCATTTCTCAGTACTGAGATTAAAGATAAAACATTTTTAGGACTCTACTTGAAATGCTATCATAAGAAGATGAATTGAAAGCTTTTAGTGATATTATAATTTTGTGTGTATTTCAGGTGAGGGAAAAATGTTCAAAAAATACACTCCCCGATTGGTACACTCCCTAATTTTCCCGCCTGATTGTGTTATCACATTGACATGAAGAGTTATTTTGCATTAATAATATTGACGACGCCTTAGAGTAGTTTTTGAAGTAATAAAGTAGAATGCTCGTAACTACCAATGCGCCATTAACTGGGATTATTAGAATCGCAGCTGGGTGATATTTTTGTGTGTATTTTACATTCAAGATATACTGATTGGAACTTTCTGAATGATAAATCCGGAACTTCGCATTAAACGGAGGTCATTGTCCTTCCTTTGATAAGATTGCCTTTCTTAGTGCAAGCGGAAATTTACGCTCAATTTGATTAAAATGAAAACATGATGACATATTACCTTGGCTAAAATATCGTATAAAAGACCAGACTCACTCAGTCAGTCAGTAACAGTTCCAAAACCATTCAGTCAACCATAACACGTAGAATCGATTTAGACAAAAAAAATATGAAAATATTTTGCGGAGTTTTACTTTTCATCGGAGTTTTTACTCTCATTGTGAGTTATAGATACAGTGTGTAATAAAGTGGATTTAGATGGATAATCTATTACTTTTTTTCTATTAGAATACCTCGAGTCCTACAAATCTTAAGCGAATAGCCTCTGATCAATTGATCATGGCACAATTGATGGAGTCCAGAGCAGGGAATCCGTCATACATTCAGCCTTGTTTTGACATTTACATTCCCATTTACGACGCAATTCTGCAGGAGTATAATAGGGCCTATTTGGAATGTAGTAATGTTGCGACTGCCCAAAAATCAGACCTCGATTTAGAGGCTAGGGGCAATCAAAGTTTAATTTCTGCAGCGGCTCAAGATGTTTGCAGTAGTATGTCTGAGTGCTCAGCTTTGGAAAAATCATTGCCATTTTTAGATTGTTATTCACAAGTGGTACGCATTTGGTTTTACGCATCTGGAGGAATTTAAATCCTTTATTATCAAATTTGTTTTTTAGGGTAATACCAACATCAAGACGTTATATGTTGTGACAAATAACGCATCAGATGTTGCTGCAAATCTTCGGGAGAAATACCTTATTATTGAGAACAATTTGCCAAGGTGCCAGAATGCATCCGAACGGGCCTCTGCAAAGAGCAATGAGGAGGCATTTACAAACTTAAATAAATGTCTAGCAAATGGTCCACCAGAAGTTGTGACAACAACAACAGTTGAATCGGAAACAACAACAGTTGAATCGGAAACAACAACAGCTGAACCAAAAACAACAACAGTTGAACCGGAATCAACCACTGAAGAGGCTGTTGAAAAAACAACCACTGAAGAACCAGGAGGTTTCGAAGAACGAGACCTAAGCAGAAGTGCTCCACAGCTGTTAACTCTATTAAACAGATATAAGAAGTTAAACAGGAGAGCACTAAACTAAGCTGTGGGCTATGTGCTCAATATTACTTGCAGAAGTGATAAAGTAATGAAAAATAAAAATTATGTTTAAGAAATATTAAATGTAATTTTGTTGTACTGTCAGCCGTATGTATTTTAGATTCGGAGCGAGAAACATAACATAAATACTGAACAGTAAAACAATTGCAGATCGAAATTTTTATTACAACCTTATGTCCTTTATTATTTATTTGGTTCTGCTAAGTTTATAGTAGAAGCTCACCAGATCCAGTCACATCTTCTTCTTTTTTTTGCGTGTAGCTGGGTGAAAAATAATCAAAAGTCAACAGCATGACAGCTTTGCGATAGTGTGGAACTTTAATCCACTAAAAACACCCGGAGAAGGCATGATTTAATGTCATCCTTCCAATTATCGTCAAACTATAGGTAATTAGCAATTTCTTTTTAATACTTGAAAGTTTGTATCAGGTTGGCAACTAAATAATTGTCGATTTTTTCAGATAAATAAAACACATTTTTTTTAAATACAACGAATAAACTTTAATCAATGATATATTTTCCATTTTGTTCGATGATCTTTTGCCTTTCAGTTTTGCCACGTTTGTAGAACTTCTGATCTTTATAGACAAAAAACTGAATCAAGTGCGATTTCACAGCGTCATCATCACTGAAAGTCTTACCATCCAAAGAGTTTTACAAAGATCCATATAAATGGTAATCTAATGGAGCAAGGTCAGGGCTATATAGTGGATGTAACATTAATTCCCAACCAAGCTCCAATAATTTTTGGCGAGTGACCAAAGATGTATGTGGTCTAGCGTTGTCCTGATGAAAAATGACACCTTTTCGATGGACCAACTCTGGCCATTTTTCGTTGATCGCTGTATTTAATCTGTCCAGTTGTTGACAGTATACATCCGAGTTGATCGTTTGATTCCTTGGAAGCAGCTAATAATGCACCACACCTTTCCAGTTCCACCAAATTGAGAGTAAAATCTTCTTTTGGTGGATATCAGCTTTCGAGGTGGATTGTGCTGGCTCATCAAGCCTGGACCAAGATCGTTTTCAATTTACGTTACTGTAAACAACACATTTTTTACCGCCAGTGATGATTCGTTTCAAAAAGGGTCGGATTCATCGTGTTTAAGATGCAAATCGCAAGCGTTGATGCGCTTCGTTAAATAAATTTCTTTCAAATCATGTAGAATCCAAATATCAATCTTTTTTTTTTTTTTTTTTGATATGAATACCCTTATACTAATTTTTAAAACACGTGCGTTTTTGTGAAAAGGGGAAGAGACAGAGAGAAAGGCAAAGTGGTGTAGTTTGAAACTCAGGTGGTATTAAGTTTCTGTAAACTCCAAGGGTGGCTGTCCAGATAACTGGGGAGTATTTTGTTTGTTTTTCGCTATTATTGTCGTTGCTTATGATTCACAGTATTTTTTTTCCATCCTCCGGATGTCATCATCACGATCAAGTTGCATTTTAGCCATATGTACACCCTGCTGCCAGTGTTATGCCTTCACAGTAGAGTTGACTTAGCTTTCGCAAGTGATCGACTTTTTTATTTATTTCGTGCGAAATAAATAGATGATTCTTGACATCAGGATTCGAACCATGAATCAAAAGCGTGACAAGCGATGATGTTACCACTACACCACGGCCACCCTTTTTAACGAGTTTCATATGTTTTAAATGTTTCTCAATCGCTGTATGTGACAAATTTAATTTTGTTTGCTATCTCTCGTACAGTTACATGACGATCCGACTCGATTATGGCTTTAATTTGATCATCATCAAGCTCATCTATTCGACCTGATCGTTGTTCATCTTTCAGTGAAAAATCTCCGGAACTAAATTTCCGGCACAGTCTTTCTTTTAAGGCTTCTTCACCATACACATCACGTAACGTTTTAGCAGCTTGTGCTGCGTTCTTTCCTTTATGGAATTAAAAAAGTAAAATATGACTGACGCCAAACTAATACCTTTTCACAAAAATACGCACGATTTGCTTCTAAAGCAAAGTAAGACTGTCAGCTAACAAATGTCAAAAGGAAAAAAATATGTTATTGACAAAAGCCATTAGAAAATATGGCCAAAGACATCTATGTGTGAAATCGGTAATCACATAGTTTCCAACCTAATGTATTCACTAACTGTATGTTGTCAGTTACTTTTTATTTCTTAGTACCTACGTACGTAGGTAGATTCAATCACTCTTTAGTGTAATCGTGTTCAAAATTTTATTTAATTTTTTTTTGTCATAGTTAACTACATACACCGGCACAATTAGGGGAACAAAAAGAAAAACCACGATATTTCTTACAAATTTATTTTTATTGATTTTTTTTTATTACACAATAAAGGCATCTGCTTAAAATACTGTAAATTAAAGTTAATTCAATCACAAAACATTTTTATTAATTAAATTACACTGAAAAAAGAAAACAAATAAAAAAAATTTACATTTTCACTCTTAAGTTTAAAACTCTTTAAATAAAAAAATTAATAAAAATTTTAAAAATTAATATCGAGTGTTCCCCCCGCGGGCTCTTAATACAGCTTGTTTACGATTTCCCATAATGTTTAAAAAGTTATCTACCGATTCTTGAGGCAAGTTATCCCACTCTTCTACCAATGCTACCTTCAATTCATCAGTATTCCTGGGAGCTGGATTACGCTCTTTAACTTTTCTTCTCTGCATATCCCAGGCGTGCTCTATAGGATTCAAGTCAGGTGATTGTGCTGGCCACTCCATTTGAGTGATAGTAGATAGTAATCTCACTGAGGTAGCTACTCACTATATGAGCAGTGTGCGGGCGCGCGTTATCGTGCATAAGAATGAAATTTTCGCCAATGAATGGAACAAAGGGCATGACATGGGGTTCTAAGATATCTGTTACATATCGCTGTGCAGTAAGAGACCCATTTTCAACAAACCATAACCGACCCTCCACCATATGCAACAGTTTCCGTGAAGTTTGTTGGGTTATAGCGTTCCCCTCGATACCTCCACATCCTTTCCCTTCCATCAACGATATTGACACAGAACCGTCTCTCGTCGCTGAATAAAACGTTGCTCCACTCAGTTGTCCAATTTCGATGTTCACGAGCGAACCTTAGTCTGGCTACACTCTGAGCTCTTTCGAATTTTGGAGCTTTTGCAGGCACATAAGACCTGAGGTCAGCTTCATTAAGACGTCTCCTTACTGTCCGCTCACTTATGTTTACGTTACGAACTTCTTGCAAACGATTTCTTCTCTAAACAGCAGTTTATCGACGATTTCTTAAAGTATGCAAGGTGATAAAACGGTCATCCGTGGCGCTAGTTGCTCGATGTCCCTATAGCGCTGAACAGTGCGATGAATCACCGATGTCGATACATTCAATGCGCGACTGACAGAATGGTAGGTATGCCCCTCTTCGATCATGGTAACAGCCCTAGCCACTGAAGTTTGCGGCAAATCACTCATTTAAACACTAATAAATGTAAACAATGAACTACAGTTATCAAATACGGCACCCAACAAACTTTTTACCAGGAGAAATTAATACGAAATAAACAATAGTCACCAAACACTGCACCCAACAAAGTTCTTACCAGAAGCAATTTAGGCGTTTTGATTCTTCAAGAACCGTTAACCGTTTTAAAAAAATGCCAAATTTGACGTAAGTTACTTTTTAAGAGGGTACTAATAAATTAAATATAACCTCTTGTCAAGATATCCAATAACATTGAAGATTTTCGCGCTTTTTTGTGTGTTCCCCTAATTTTGCCGGTGTGGAAGTGTTTTACTCTTCCTAATCTTCGGACTAAATTGTTATTATTAAGTAGTTTAACTAATTCTGAATTGGTATGATTGCGAAATTTTACTTCATGTCTTCTTGCGACCTTCCTGACCTCGTCCTTTACTACTCGTATTTCAATTTTTAGATCCCTATGTAGATCAACGTTACGTATGTACCATGGCTCATTAACTATACTGCGTAGTACATTATTCTGGAAGCTTTGTATGCTTTGTAGGTTTGTCTTACTTGTGCACCCCCAAAGCTGGAGACCATATGTCCATATTGGTTTTAATACTTGCTTGTAGAGCAGTAATTTATTGTCTATCGGGAGACAGGAATATCTCCCTAAGAGCCAATAAATTTTTTTATGTCGTATGTTTAATTCGACATACTTTTTCTTTACATGAGCTTTCCAGCGCAATTTTGCGTCAAGAGTCATGCCTAAGTACTTAGCTGAGTTCGAAAAATGAACTGCATTCTTATTTAGGTACACAAGTATGTGTTGTACATTTTTATTTGTAAAGTTTACATGAACTGACTTCAGTTCATTTAACTTTATTTACCATTTTTTGGTCCATTCATAAATACGAGTATTATTTATAGCCCTTTGCAGTTTTCCAGTAACTTCTTGCATGGTATTACGGACAACAAGTACAGCAGTATTGTCTGCAAATGTGGCAACAGAAGTTTCCTCATTTTATGGTAGGCCATTGGTGTATAATAGGAACAAGACAGGGCCTAACACACTACCTTGGGGTACATCAGCTTTTATATGTTTTAATGTGGAGTACTCATCTTCTTGCTTTTATATATTACTCTAGGGTTTCTGAGTATTGCTTTGGTAGATATTTTTTTTTCTTTTTTTGGTCCTTTATGCCACACCTTATCAAAAGCCTGTGTTATATCAAAGAAGATGGTAGAGCATATTTTTTTCTCTTCTAGGGCCTTTTCTATTTTATCAGTTGTTCGGTGAACTTAATCTACAGTTGAATACCTATTTCTAAAGCCAAATTGATAGTTTGGTATCAATGTCTTTTTTTCTGTGATCGGATGGAGTCGTTTTAGAAGAATTTTTTTAGAATAGCTTTGACAGTATTGGCAGCAAGGAAATCGGAGGATATGAAGTAACTTTGCTAGGCAGTTTGCCAGGTTTTGGTATCATAATTACTTCTGCGACTTTCTACATTCATGGAACATACCTTAGTCTGAATGTTGCATTTATTATTTGTGCTACTTTTTTCGCCCCTATTCTAGGTAATTTTTTCAAAATTTCTCCTGTAATAAGATCAAATCCCGGAGCTTTTTCAGGTTAATCTTTTCTTTTATCTCTTTGCTATTTCGTTAGGGGTTACTGGTGTAATTAATCTATCCTCTTCACACATTTCTTCTGTTTCTTGGAGGCAGTTATTATCTTCGAATGGCGGAAAGACGTTTTCGAGGTGTTCAGTAAATACGTCCGCCTTTTGCTTGTTTGTTTTTGCCAGTTTCCACTGCTGTTTTTAATTGGCGGAGAGTATGATATTGGTATTTTCATTTTTTTTTCCAGCCTACCAGAGTGAATATTCTGTACTAACATCGTTTGTCAAATTGGTAAGGTATCTTTCCACGGACGCATTTTTCTTAGCTTATTAGTTAAGCTATTAAGTCTTGTTTTGTCACTTGGCGCACTTGATAGTTGCCAGCGTTTACGAGCGTTTTTATTTTCAGATATTAAGTCACATATTTGTTTGGGATATACATTTCTTTTAACTTTACTGTTTGATTCAGGTGTTGCAGCCTTTTGTATATTTAAGGTGAAAGTCTGTACTTCTCTTTCAAAATCTTCTATTGTGTCACATATTTGATTAAACTCTGATTCATTCAAACTTCTTTGGTATCAGCTAATATAAGAGATTAAGAATATGGATCGTTTATTCGATTCTAATGATATCTACATACTCGTAGTTCTATTCAGGTAGAACTAGATAATATGCCAACTTCGATTTTATCGCAGCTAATGCTTTGAGTGATTGCTGTGATGGCATACAATGGAGTTGCACTTTCCAAGATGTGTGCATTGGGCCCAGTGTTGGGTGAACTTTGGGCTCAAATAACAAACTAAGTTTAGTTGTGCTCACCAACCTGTCACCTGCACTTCACCGAAAATGCGATCTATCTCTTCTATGCAGTTGAATTTAAATGTATTTGAAGGCTAAGTAACATTTATGTTCATGCTTAATGCGTATTTTCCGACACACTATCTGTGACATATATGTAGTTGGTCAATCCGCACATTTAACAAAGAAATATACGGATTAACCAACGACAGCGTTGGCTCAATTAAACGTACTGACAGCGAGATTTTGGCATTCACCGCCGTTTATATGTAAGTAAAATGGCATATTGAGAAATGCACGAGTAATACACAGTGAACCACCTAAAACTGTGTTATTGTAGCTCCAATGCTGAACGGTGGTTGCATTTAACCCTTTCGATCCGAAAAGCCGCTAAAATAAAAATTACTTTGTTTCTTATGTTGTATCGTAACAGTAGTAAGCGTTGAAATATTTTATCAATCTGAAGTCGAAATAGTACAGGGACTTCTAATAGAGACTTTCGAATTTTGACAGTTGATAGCGGCCATATTGTTGAAGCTACATCTGTCAAATTGGCTGTCAGTTATTCAGTCAGTTCAACAACACGTGCAAATAATAAAATTGTTTTATCAAAATGGGTGTTCTGTTCGGGCAACGTTCCGAGCGCTTCGTCCATTTTACGGTCGCCATAATCGTCCTTCCGAGAAGACTATTCGCAGTGTGGTGGATAAATTTGAGTCCACTGGTTCAGTAAACGATCAACCAACAGCCGCACGTCGACGAAACGCAAGATTTGGCGAAAATATCGCCGCTGTCCGTGAGAGTGTGCAGGAGAATCCGAGGCAGTTGATTTCGCGTCGCTCACAAGAAGTCGGCCATTCGCAGACCACATCTTGGCGAATTTTGCATCGCAACTTGGGCCTGCATCCGTACAAAATTCTACTGACCCAGGAGCTGAAGGTAAACGACCATAGACAACGACCTGTGTTCGCTGAATGGGCTCTGGAGCAGTTGGAAACTGACCCTAATTTTCATCGAAAAATCATCTTCGGCGGTGAGGCCCATTTCTGGATGAATGGGTACGTCAACAAACAAAATTGTCGAATTTGGGACGATACCAATCCACATGAGATCCAAGAGCCAAGTCACTGTTTGGTGTGGATTTTGGGCTGGCGGCGTCATCGGTCCATATTTCTTTTAGAACGACGTTGGCCAGCCCGTCACCGTCAACGGCGAGCGCTATACGAGTAGGTGGATGATTACCAACTTCTTTTGGCCTAAATTGGATCATATGGATACCAACGACATGTGGTTTCAACAGGATGGCGCTACGTGCCACACAGCTCACGCCACATTGGAAATTCTGCACGAGCGATACGAGGGCATGTTCATCTCACGTGGAGGTGATGTAAACTGGCCACCGAGATCGTGCGATTTGACCCCGTTAGACTTTTTCGTGTGGGGTTTTCTGAAGTCGCCACAAACCATATCGGCCCTCAAAGCCAACATAACCCATGCCATCGGTCAAATTCAGTCTGATTTATGCGCCAGAGCCATGGAGAAGGTGGTATAAAGAACGAGCTCATTTCATCAGGACTAAACGAGCATTTTGCAATTTTTTTATCCCCAGCTACACCAAATTTTTTAAGATTTTTTCATAGCTCTTTGGAACTCAGTGTAGGGTTTAGTTTTTATAGAAGATAAGCTCGTTTAGAAGAACGTATTAGGACTGTTACTTTATTCCACGAAACATTGTACTGTCTTCTATTGTAATTTGTTGGATTTCACTTAAATATTCTGAAGAAACGTTCCCTCTCCTGAATTAACAGTTTTATTTGATTATTGTACCAGGGGCAGCTTTTTGATTTTATTCGTTTTGTTACTATTGGAACATAGTTATCGTACAATCTGTTTACCAGTGTATTAAATAACATAACCTTACAGCATTTAGTTTGGCGTGGTCATTGGTAGGCGCAGAATTAATTTAAGAAAGAAGCGCAGAAGCTGCTCAACTAGTTTGTGTCGCGTGTAACCCCACACTTGTGATGCATACAACGTAACCGATCTTGCAGTAGCTTCGAAGATGTGATATTTTGCAGCGTGGCTGATTTTTTCCCTTAGATGCAAGCTGATGTTCTTTCGAGGTGTTATGATCACTCCAAGATATTTATACTGTTTCACTACCTCCACAGGTTCTCCCTCAAATCACCATGAAACGACGAGAGCGCCACTATTACAGTGAATTCTGTACGCTATGGCCAAATGAAAAACAACTTCTTTTGCCTCAGATTGAAGACATTGAAATGAGCGACATGTGATTCCAACAGGGCAGGGCTACATGCCACATAACACAGGCAAATTCGGCTCTATTCCAGATAAAGTTCCCCGGCCGTTTAATTTCGAGATGATGGCCGCAATACAGCTGTGAAGGCCATTTAGCCGATGTTGTATTCCAAAATTTAAAAGAGTAATCAAATCTCATTGAAATCTTTAATACTTTTTATTTTATTTAAATTTTAAAACCCTTAAACACAAAATGAATATTATTTATGCTATGGCTTGACTTGTGATCCTTGTAACCAAGTTGGTGCGCCATTAATGGGTGCATAACAAATGGTGACAAACTATACCGCCAAAGATTGTAATCATATTGTGCAAAAAAAAATGGAATTAAGTAAAGTCAAGTGCTTTAAAAATGATCAACAGTAAACAAAATTAAAACCAGATTTCTTTGGAATTGAATGGGTAAATATGTATGTACGAGTATACATCCAATCATTCCGAATGATTAGGCAATAAAATTGATTAATTTGCGATACATTTTTTAATCATACTGACATTGGGTAATATCAGGTGATAATGGTCATCTTTTTTGGGAAAGTAAAATGGATTTTCGGACATTTTGTTATTTATTTTTAGGTATTACTCAGCTAGTTAGCTATTTCATGAACTGGACACGGATAACATGGTAACGCGTGATGTCTCTGTTTTTTTTTTTTGCCTGATATTATCCGAATGATTAGCTAAACGCTATTTCTGCGTTTGTAAGCCTGTGAAGTCTTATCGTTGAAGGTACGAGTTTGTTCTAATAAACACAAATCCTATTAATACTTATTTATGAAAATGGTAAGTACAATGAAATTTTAATGCATTTGAATGGGTGTCCAAAGGTAAACATGTGATAGATACATTAAACACTAGAGTTGCCATAGGACCTATTTTCACTACCTCTGTCAATCATCTCTTTCAGGCAGAGTGCGTAACAAGAGAAATTTATTCAGGCGACAACGTTAGAATTGCACTAGTATTCATATTATTCATCAACGACATTACAGATAGAGTAGGTTTAGAGTTATAGAGTTTACCCAAAAGAAGTTTCCCGTGCTTATGTATGCGGTTTACATTGTCTTTCATGCCGACACAATAGAAGATATGCAGTTGATGATCATTAGATTTGAGAAGTATTGTAAGACATGGAACTTGTTTGTCAACTTGGAGAAGTCGAACATAGTCATATTCAGGAGTGGCGGTGGGAGATATCCACTAAATGAAAAGTGGACTTACCAAGGCGATCATATCGAAGTTGTAAGAGAGTACAAATGTCTGGGAGTTTTCATTACGTCTAATTTAAGTATGAGCAAACACTTTACGGTCAAATCTTCTGAAGCTATTACTGCCACCGTATTAAAAATAAGCTTGTAACTCAAAACAAAAAATATTTCGTACTGCTGTTAGCTCCATACTTTTCAATGGAGCTCAAACTTGGGGTTATCGTTAGTTTAAAATTCTCGAAAAATGCCTTCGTTACTCGTACTTTCTCAAAAGGATCTTTCAATTACCCAGTGGTACTCCCTACCATATGCTGCATCTAGAGACAGGATGCTTAGATACTCTAAAGCTACACTTTAACTATATAGTGAAAGTTATGACATGGAAAGTGGAGAGACTGCCGTAACTAGTATTTTTGCATGGTCGTCAAGATGATCTTGTTCAAGAATGGGAGAGACAAGCGTCTAACTGCGGCTTACAACATCGTTTACATCTGATGAGGATCTTGCATCATTAAGAATAAAGTTCAGCATGATATTGGAGGAAACAAGCCGTACTATATTTAAGAAATTAAATTGTGAATCTTTCACAGAGGAATTACATTTTAAATTACTATTCGTCTTTAAAAACTAAAAACTAGATGAAATCAATGGTTTTGTTTACGGTCGGGGGAAATAACTTACACCGACTTTACCTACCTTATCATATCATAAACACTGTTACACGTTTAAGCGAACTCATCGTGAAACTAGTATTGAACACATCCATTCTATATTGACAGGTATTTAATGAGTATCATTTAGCTTTATACAAAAGTCGTTTGTCTATATGGAGTGGGGTGATATTGAAAGTCGTGTTGTGGTAATAGGCCTTCACAAGTGTAATATGAAAAGAGGCGATATTTTCCGGACCTTGGGATCGCTTGGAATCATAAGGAATTTTATGTATCGAGCTGTTAAATTGTTTGCGATACTGGTGGAGCAACTGACCGTTAAAGATCCGGATGCCCTCGCACTGTCAGAACATAGACGATCAAAGCTGTTAAAGCCAGATAAGCAGAAAATCGTGTGACGATAAATTTAGATATCGCAGAAATTCATGTCTCGCATTATTAAACAAGATTTGGTACTCAACCCATTACAAGAAAATTTTGTTCACGGATGAGAAAATGTTTACTGTTGAGGATTCGTTCAATAAGCAGAGTGACATTATCTATGCCCGGTCATCCAAAGAAGCATCAGAACTCATTTCGTCAATTGAACGCTCCAGATCATAAGGCTAAACAACACCAAGGTGGCTTTGGATTATAAGCTGTAGAGTATTTTAGAGGCAATGGCTTGTTCTACTCGATACCCAAATATTGAGTCCTTGAAGCGCTGACTTATCCATGCAGTGAACAATTTTTCAATAGACGATGTGCGTGCTACTATCGACGAGTTTTCGAATAAATTGTTTAAATATTGTTTCCTAAATAACCAATTAAAGTTTTACAAAAAAAAAAAAAATCAAAAAACACTAGTTCGTTTTTATTTTATCACCAAAAACGGGTGTATCAGTATTTATGACTAGACTAGGTATTTTGCTATTGGGTCATTTCACGAGCACAAAGTTTTCAATTACATTTTGTCAAATTGACAAGACTATACCTGTTGGTGATGTAATACTTAGGGCCAGAAAATGATTCCAGAATTACAAAGAAAAGCTTTTTAAAAATCATACTTTGCAGGGTTCCGGTACTTACAAGGTAAAAAAGTAAGAACGGAACCCCTATAGTAATAGCAGGTTATCTGTCTGTTCTTCAATTGGACCACAGTTGAGTTTTATTCACAGATCAAGAGTGAAATTTTAGAAAAGTTCAAAAGCAAAAAGATTTGAATATATCTTTTGAAAAACTTCATCGCAACTTTGGTTGTTTTTCTTCCAGAACAATGTAAATGATTGTTCAGTGGTGAGGCTCACTTCTGTCTCAGTGGCTTTGTTAATAAGCAAAATTTTCAGATTTGGAGCTAGAAAAATCCAAAAGTGATCCATCAGCTACCGATGCAACCCCGAAAAATGCACTGATTGGTGCGGTTTATGGGTTGGGTGGATGATACATCGGGCCCTACTTCTTTAAAAATGAAGAAAATTGAAATGTCACGCGAAATGTTACGTGAACATAATCTGCGGGATATTTGATTTTAACAGGATTGTGCCACATGCTGGCGAAACCATCGAGTTATTGAAGGAAGTGTTCGATGACAACATTACTTCCAGAATGGAATAGAAAATGAGCCTGGCCTCCAAGATCGTGTGATTTGACGCCGCTGGACTATTTTATGTAGGGTATTTGAAGTTGTTGGTCTATGTGCGATAAGCCAGCAACGATTCCAGCCATGGAAGCCAACATTGAGCGTGAGATACAGCCTTAATTGCTCGAAAAAATAGTCGACAATTGAAGCTCCAAGAAGCAGTTCGTGAGACGCTCCCATGGTGGTGATGTACCAGAATCATGTGTCATTTGCTCAATTTGTGTGTATTTGATTTCAATTTCAAATCCTTTAGCTCTTAAAGAGACACTCATTATATGCCATGAGAGACTTAGGTATAGATCATCTCGAGTCCTAAAAGTCTCGCATATAAAAATTTGATGTTTAGCCTACATATCAAATTAAATACTTTTTTAAGTACTCGACTTCCTTATATTAGACAATATAAGTAGAAGAAACTCAGTTTGAAGATTCGAGGAAACCTTTACTTAAAAGAACCTATCACAAGCAAGATAGAGCACCACCGGCTCAGTTGGTATTGTCATGTTCAAAGGAGAGATCCTTCGAACCCCATCAAAAAGGCAATATCAATCAACGTTCCTACACAATCGCGCAAAAAAGGTAGACCAAAAAACAACTGGATGACACAAATGCAAAAACACCAGCATTTGATTGGCCTCAGTGCGAAGTGATCCGAAACCGGGAAGCCTACCGGTACTTCCTGAGGTCAAAGCGGCAAATCCCACAGGCGGGCCAGTAGGGATGCAGTAAAGTGGGAGGGCTGTGATCCTTCTACTCCGGATCATAACCTCGCCGTAAGGAAAAGAAGAAGAAAACTACATTGAAATCGGCTCAGCCGTTCTCAAGTTATATGGTACGCAAACAGATCGATTAAACATTGAAAGCATAAAAATTGCTTTATTGCTAGTGATCGTAGGTATGTATTTGCTTTAGCGGAATTTTCCTTTTTAATTCTTTTAAAGTTTAAAAGTCCCTTATACACTGTCCAGACATTCCATTTATAGTTTAGCCGTCATATAGAAATAAATAATTTACCATCAATTGGCATTTTCAGCCATATGAACACCCTACTTCCAGTGTCATGCCTTCGCAGTCTAGTTGACATGCGATTTCGCAATTGATAGACTTTTTATTTATTTCATGCGAAATACAGGGTGGCTGACATGAACTGTCACTAACTTCACGTCGCTGTGTCTGCCAAACTACGAATGACAGAGCGCTGAAAATTTGACAGTTGTTGAATTTCATTTCAAATTTCATTGCTGACGAGCGTATTTAGTTTTTGTTCTATCGACAATGGAATTCAAACGTAATAGTGTTATTGCCCTTTTTTAGCTGGAAATCACAACCAGCTATTGTTCGTGAGCTGAAACATTTGAAAGTGAACAAAATGTTTGTGTATCGCACCATATCGTGTTACAACGAAACCGGCAGCATTGCAAAACGCTATGGAGGTGGTCTGAAAAAGACAGCAGCATCGTCAACAGTGTGTGAAGGCCAGAATCGAACGAAATCCTCGGCGTAGCGGAAGAAAGCGGAAGCTTCTGAGCTAAACACATCCAGAGAACGGATGCAACACACTTCAAAAAATGAGCTCGGACTCAAGGCCTTAAATTTCCAAAAAGTGCACGATCTCACACCTGAGTTAGAGTGGAAAGAGCAATGGGGTTGATCCGCTTGCACGCAAGTGCCCAATTGCCAAATATCATCTTCTCTGATGAAGCACCATTTCCAATTGAGCAACTTGTCAACAACCAAAATGATCGAGTTTAACTGCCAGAGAGGTCATACGATAATTTCAACCATTGATTGGCAAACAGGAAGCAAGCGCCACCGTTTTTGATGGTTTGGGCCGCAGTTTGAGCCTATGGTCGGTCTCCGCTCGTATTTTTGGACCGTGGCGTTAAGATAAATGCGATGGTTTATCGTGAAACTGTCTTGGAAGCTGTGTTGAAGCCATGGACAAGCAGACATTTCGGCCAAAGACCCTGTACATTCCAACAGGACTCTGCACATTCCCACAAAGCCCGAGCAAATCAAGAATGGCTGCGACAAAACATTCAGCTCTTCATTTCCTCGACACAATGGCTATCGAATTCTACCCATTCTTGGCATTTTGAAGGCCAAGGTTGACACTAAAAAATACTAAACAACGGATGCGCTCAAGTTAACGCTTCGCCCGGAAATGGAAGCGTGCGATAAATTCATTGACCGTCTCAAGGATATTTCTAATATCTCTTTCTTTGTATTCAATAAAAAATATTTACAATTAAAAAACGTACAGCTATTTGAATTAGTAACAGTTTATATCAGCCACCCTTTAAATACAATGTTCTTCATTTCAACCGTGAACTTACAGCATGACAAGCGATACACCACGACCATCCTTATCGAGGGTCACTCCAAACAGTCGATGTACCTAAATCCAAAGATGTATCCAAATAAAAGTCACACTACCGAGATAAATATTTTCCTTTTAAGAAGATATGCGGCCTTTTCATGCTACATACTACACATGAATCATACTTCATCACAATATTAAATTTTTTGTATAAAATTACGCACCAAACGATCCCCAGACATTTTTATTTACCCGTTTTTATTTTGCAATTTCAAAATAATGGCGCAGTTCCAGAGAGGCTGGATGTCCGAATATGTTCCGCCGCATTACTCCTTCGCTCGACCTTGTGTCAAGCCTTCATCAGTGCTATTTTCACAGACCTATAAATAAACTTTGCATATTAAAAATATTACGCAACATTTAAATTTTTTTTAGGATATTCCTCACGACCCACATCCGATTATGTATTCCCAACTCCCTTCAATATCAATCTCGTATCTCATTCGAAACAGCCTCGACCTTTGTGATGTTTTTCCCTTTCAGTTCGTTCATTTAATTGAACAAATTTTTCAATTAGAACTCAAGGCCGACCATTCGCCAGAACACGTCTCCCGTCTCTCCAATAAATATGAAACCAAGATGAAAATAACAACAGAGAGCGAAAAAAAACAACCCTCAACCCAACAAAAAATGACTTGAAAACATGACTACCAGTTAAAGTCTTTGCCCCAAAGCAATTAGACGATCTCCTATACCTCCTCCGTCTCTTCTTCCACTTAGCTTGACATTTTCGATTATGACAAAGCCCTCCTTTGCCATTGTAGGCATACATCTTCGACTGGGGTCCCTAAATCAGTCCAATGTATGCCAGGGGTGGAATAGTTCACCGAGGCAACATCAATCCATTAATCGTTCCAAGCAACAAAATGAGAAAATGGAAAACAAAAAATGACAGAGAGAAAGAGGGGGAGGGGACAAAGAAAGAAAACAAAAAAAAAAAAAAAAAGAAATTGCGTTCGCATCTTAATCGAGGTTAAACCATTTGCCCCAAATCCGTCTTGACTCTTGGGCAGAGCAAAGGGTCCACAGAAAAAGAAATAAGATCGATACCGATAGAAAGGATAATGTTCGTTCCCTAACCGTTCCTTCACGGCTCTTAATCTTAATTAAATCTATGTAAATCTGTGCCAGGAAATCCACCCACCCCTCTAGCAAAACGACACAATCAGGTAAAGACATGTGCGTGCGTGCGATGGATAAGTTTCTGATGCTGATCCTGGTCTTGGCCGTACGTATCTAAATTGCTGCGTCGATGTATCAACAACTCAACAAATTGGTTACCAGCCCAGTCGAGTGGAAAATTTAATTAGAGCTCCATGCGTGGTATTCATGGACAGATTTTTGACATTTCACGTCATCTTAATTGAGTGGGGATGGTGAATGTGGGAGGATACCATTGTTCGTGCGTAGGAAGTTGGATTCAGAATTCAGCGAAGTTTAACAAGGTTCTGCGGGATTAACTGCGGGGTTCAAATAATTGAACGTCAATGGCAGTTAATTGGTTCCAATACTTAATGAAGTAGCGAAAAGGTTGGAATCGTTGGCGTTCATGGTTGCTATTCAATTAAGCCGAACTTGATTGCTGCATGCGGTGCAAAATTCTTTTAAAGACAATGAATGATGCATACATACAATGTGACCTATAAATATGATTCTAGCAGATGTGGCGCACAAATTAATCCATCACAGAAATGAAAAAAAAAAAGGATGAGTAGAATGTACCGCATCCCATGGTGAGAATGATAATGAAAATTATTTTAATATTTAATACTCGTTTAGACGTCTATATGTTGATGCGGATTGGTATGGGAACCTCTTTCAAACTCAAGCTCAGGCTGAAAATCAAGTTAATATTACAGCTGGAGCTTAAACTAAAGATAAAGTTCAAGCTGAAGCTTGGAATTTAAATTCAGCTCAAGTTTAAGCTCAGGTTCTAACTCAAGCACAAGATATGAGTATAACTCGAGCTTAAGAAGCCTGCAATTACGCTGTCAGGTTGCTAGCCTTATTGAAAGAGAAATCTATCTTAGAACGCATTCTTACAAAAAGGATTGGTGCGTTCGAAAATTAAGATATAGTACTTGGGTTGTAGCTTTTCAATTGAAGAAGAACTGAAATAAATATACTAGGGATTTCTTACAGCAGTGGCTCCTAACGTGGGAATTTTATTTTGCCTTCCAAGAAGACTGTCGTAGCTTTTTTTTATAATTCGCACGCATCAAAGTGGAAATGAATACCCTTACACTAGTTTTAGGACACGGGCGTTTTGTGGAAAGGGGAAGAGGCAAGAGAAAGACAATAGTAAGTTTCAGTGAACTCCAAGGTTGGCGTCCAGATAACTGGGGAGTATTTTTGTTTTGTTGTTATTGTCGTGCTTATGATTCACAGTATTTTTTTTTCCCATCCTCCTGATGTCGTCATCACGATCAAGTTGCATTTTAGCCATATGAGCTGTTCTTGAAAGAACAACATTATTTCCTATTCTGTGTCTAAAGCAGTTTATGAGGCTTTAAATTTTAAATTCTGACAATCAACTATTGCATTTCGTTTAACCAAGTGGAGAGTTTTTTTTAAACAAGCTTAAATGCAATCGACCTCAGTATACATACGATTAACTAGCTGATCAGCTAGAGCTCTTAATATGATTTTCTGCCTTATCCGCCCTTTATAAGTGACCATTATGTACTCCCCGCCTGAGGTTTGTATTATACCTGTAAATCTCAGAAAATCAATTTACTTTACCAGGACGTTTCTTAAAAATACATCACTCACCACAAAATGGATTGATTATGTATCACACACACACTACCTTCCTTGCCGTATCTCAAAATAAAAAAAAAAAATCACTACTGTTTCACTTCATTTCAGATACAGACCATCCACTGCAGCACCATTGGTGACAATGATACTCAGCTTTTGCAAAACGGGACAAAATGTTTAGCTATCCATAAATATTTTAAGAAAAATTACGTAATCAGCATAGCAAATGGCGTAAAAGTCGATTTAGCTGTTCCAGAGTTATACGCATACATAGGATAAAACCCAGTCACAAAACACTTCATTTTATATTATTATGGAGTAGGGAAGACGCAAGTCAATGGAATTTGAATCGTCGACTACTAGGTATTAACACATAAATGCAAAATACTGAGCTTTAATTTGTAGGTTCCTGCTTGCTTTACATGGCGCATTAGTAACGACTAAACCCAGAACCAACTGCAATTAGACAGCAATTTTGCTTTATCCTCACCAAATCTGTACCAATTTTAACGAGTTTTTTCTTTAATCGAACAGCATTTGCTTTAAATTCGCTATAGAAACATTGGACTTTCAGTTTCGTTTCAATTTAAAGATGTTTTAGTGTTCCGTACCAGAATGGAATAAAACGGAACACTAATGGGTTCAATATATCTGTAGGGTCTGCCTGTCTGTTTATCTGTTCGTCAGTATACTACACGCTTGTAACTTTTGAACGACTAGACTTATAGAGCTGACATTTTGCACAAAAATAGATAAGAAAATAGATTTAAATAAAACAACAACGGTGTGAGATATCAAATTGATTGAAGCTACATTCATACCCTTATGTATGGAATAGCACGTCATTTAAGTGGCCGCCTCGGCTTCGCTGGCAGTGCTTCAAGCGGTCGGTCCAATTTTTGTGACTCGGTCTAATATGTACGACGTTATTCCGGCAATAGCATCTTGAATGTTAGCCTTGAGCTCGTCCAAAGTGGTTGCCTTGTTAGCGTAGACTAAAGACTTGACGTAGCCCCAGAGAAAATAATCGAGGGGTGTCAAGTCGCATGATCGCGGCGGCCAATTGGTGAACGCTCGCCGTGAGATGATCCAGTTGCCAAATTTCTCCTTCACCACTTCGAGCAGTGCGTCTCTTGTATGGCATGTAGCACTATCTTGTTGGAACCACCGCTTGGATATATCGATGTTGTCGAGCTCTGGCCACACAAAGTCGGTTAACATCGCTCTATACCGAGGACCATAGACGGTAACGGTATCTCCTTACTCATTTCGAAAGAAGTAAGGTCTGATGATGCCGCCGTGTCATAAACCGCACCAAACGGTCAATCTTTGTGGATGCATTGATGCTTGGTCGAACACTTGTGGATTGTGGTCGCTCCAATAATGGCAATTTTGCTTGTTGGTATAGCCGCTGAGCCAAAAATGGGCCTCGTCTGAGAAGATGATTTTTTGGCCAAAATCCGGACCTCAGGCCAATATTTTCAGCGCCCAATTAGCGAACCCACGACGTTGTCTGGGTTGTCTATGGTCATCCGGCTTCACTTCTTCCATCAGCACAATCTATATATACGGATGTGGGCCCAAATCCAACCACAAAATAAGCCTGGTTGACTTTCTGGCGATGCTATACTGGCCGCTACGGCGGCTATGTTTTCTTCGCCTCGCACCGATCTCTGTCTAGTTGATGGCTTAAGGTACTAAAGAGTATACTCACGCTCAAACTTTTCCACGGTGCGACGAATTGTCTGCGCACTGAAGCCATGAGGACGACCGACCTCACGTCGAAATTCACGTTGCGTATTTACAACTGAGCCGGATTTTCGATAATATTTTTTAATAATTTCCACACGTTCGGGAAGCGTCAAACGATGCACGATGAAATGGCAAGCCTTACTGAATATTTTGACAGCTGGATTTCATTGGTAACTTTGACAGCTGCTGAAACATAGCAATTGGAAAACACTATCATTATTATCTGGTCACCCTTTATATGGTGAATCGAAAGTAAATAGGTCTTGGCCGTACGTACCTAAATTGCTGTGTAGCTGGATCAACAACTCAAAAAAATAATTACCAACCCAGTCGTATTCATGGACAGATTTTTGACATTTCACGTCATCTTACTTGAGTGGGGATGGTGAATGTGGGAGGTTATCTTTGTTCAATATTACTTTGTAGAAGCTTTTTGTAACCCAAAGAAATAAAATCTAAAGACCCACAAAAAAGTACATTCATGGTCAACAATGTGGAATGTTATGTCTACCTAGCCATGTCCGTATGACTGTACGTTTGTACGTCCATCCGTCAGTTCGTATGTCCTCATATCCCCAGTTTGTGGGGATTTGATTTTGAGTAGACACATAAATTTTTATATATACGCTTCTTAGATTCAGAAACAACAAAACGTTACATTTTTTTAAATCCGCACAAATACGCCCATTTTTAAAAAAAATTGTTTTTTTTTCTAGAAACTGAAAAATATGTCTCTTGGAAAATATATAGACGCTAATATTCTCTACAATTCGTGCATATATTGTGCAGAGTTATGCCCACATTTTTAGGGCGATTTCTTTAGGAAATCATGTCAACTCTATTTAAGGCGATGGTTAAGTCTTGTTCTGAATATTTCACAAGAATCCGTAACCTTAGGTTAAAAATGGCGACAGCCGTGCTCACTCTTAAAAATAGCAAGAATATCTTCTGAGCAGAAAAACGAAATTTCGTTTTAATCAAAAAAAAATTCGAGCGTATCTGAAACGATTCGGAGAGGCCAGAGAAGATACGAAGCACGTACTTTTTCAGTGCCCACGTTTTGATACTCGTATAGAACGCAGAGAACTAGAGGAAAAAAATAGAGAAGCACCAACTCCAGATAGTATTGTAAACCTCATGATAGCATTGAGCACAATACGAGTATGCGGTGAAACATGAAGGAACTTCAGCGGTTGGAAAGAGTCAGACGACATCTTTCATGTAGCAAAGAACGACAAACGCTGAACCCATTCTTGAATCAACAAACTAGGAAAGAGCATAAATTGCTATCCAGCCCGCGAGAAGTAATACCTAACAATAGTCCCGCGCGGAGAGTGGTTTTAGTATGAAGGGTGTGGTTTAGTACGGAAGCATATTCCTGGCATCGAATATTCAGGTTTGCGAATCATGCATATATTAACGCTGCCACTTGACTACAATCGTAGAAAACTTGCTACACTTGTGGAGACAATAATTTTATAGATTCCGTTTTACAATATTTTTAAAATTTGTGTGTTTTTGAATTAGAAATAGGGGATGCAAGTCTGTCATTTTTCAGTGCTAGAATACATGAAAACTTCACACAAGACACAAGACAAATGCGAGGAGGGAGACACTCATTTTCCACAGACATTCATCCATTGCTACCGCAGAATTATGTAATATTTTTAATTCGGAAAAAATGGTTTTAGTCTTTTCAGCGGAATATCACATACCTAGTCGCTTGAACTGGGGCCACCTCCAAAAAATTATTTTTCTTCAAAAAATGTTTATGTAAAAGTCGTGACAGGCTGACAGACTAACGCGCTAGAGACAGGAATAATTTTCCCTGGTCTGCAATAATTTGTTGTTCAAGATATCTTCTGGGAAGAAACAATGTTGTGCCACAAGTGTAGGAGAGTACGAGGAAATAAACAAGCTGTCCATGTACTTCATCAAAAGAATAATATTCCATCGAAGAAAATATACTTACAAACATGTTTCATTTAAAAACTAGGCTGCCAATACTGCATTTTGTTACCATAAAAATGCACATCGACCACATAATATAAGTAATGGAACTTTCACATCAACGTCTCTCTAGTATTTTTGCAGTGCATCTCCTAAGCCGGAAATTGCAATTTTTCAGTGAATGGAAAAGACTCACTATGAAACGTATCTCTCTTATAGAACAAAGCCCCATTGTCTGGAAGAGCACCCTGCAGCAATTGCACATCAGGATTGATAAGTCAACTCAAAAAAAAATTGTAGAAAAGGCAGATGAAAGTCAAAGTAGAAGCGTATATGAACCTTAAGGTACAATCCCCAAGAAGCAGTTTCTTTCATGACCTACTTATAGGAATGAGCTGGATACAGAATGAACTCGTTGTAACTTACGATTAAAGGGGATGTTTATCATTTCTTGGCAATCTATCCAATATTAAAGGATATTAGAGGAGTGTATTGATGAGAAATGTGTTTCCAGCTGCAGAAGTAGTTGAAATGATTGGGAGGTTGTGTATAGATATACTAAACCATCGTTAAAATATCGTAAACACTTTTTAATCATCGTACGCATAACAGTAGAAGCTAAATTCGTTTTCAACCTTAAAAATAAATAATTTAAAATAATCTCTATTTGGCTGACGGCTAAAGAAATTGCTAAACTTTTGTTAATATAAAACTTTGTGTGGATAATTTTACGAATACAAATTCCATTCCACATTCTATTCTACTCGCAGAGAGACCAAAAATGAGAATTTCAAACAAATCCGAAATAGAACGTGGTTAATAGATACCATCATCATTCCTTCTAAAAACAGTAGAACGACTGATTGATATCCATTTATAAATAAATAAAAATAAATATTTGGCGCAACAGCTCTTTAAGTGCCCGGGCCTAGCTTCCCGCAACCACTCGTGTTGTGTGCGTTATATTTTTCACACGAATGGAAGGGACCTACAGTTTAGTTCCGTATCCGAACGGCAATTTGTTTTGAGAAGTTTTCTCGTGACAACAATACTCTCGGATGTTTGTCAGACGTTCGCGAGAGGTGGGATCGTGAAAAAACTTTTTGGTGTTTTCTGGGATTCGAACTTGGAACCTCTTGCCTAGTGATCCGCCACACTAACCACTACGCCACGACGCCCACTATCCATTTACGTGACAGTATTGACACACAACTACTGTTCGCAGCTCAACATGCATACTGTAAGGGATAATCAGTAGAAACAGCATTGCATTCGTTAGTCAATAAGATCGAATACTCCATGTCTCATAAGCAGTGCACTATGGTAGCTTTTCTAGATATTAAAGGTGCTGTTAACAACGTTTACTCATCTGCGATAACGAATGCACTGTCAAATCTGAAGATAGATAGCTCACTTGGCGAGCTGATTAATTTACTGCTTAATAGTCGGATTATCAACTCAAAGCTGGGTGGGACATCTGTTAGGAGATATGTCAGCAGGGGTAGCCCTCGTATCCTGTAGGCTGAGCGTTGTGATGTTATTGCCTATGTGGATGACGTTGCTATAGTAGTCTCCGGTAAACACCTCATTGCCTTAAAAGAGCTCCATCAAAACGCTTTGAAAAAGCCATCTAGGTGGACAGCTCGGTGGTCTAGGAGTGAACCCCACAAAACCGAACTAGTCCTCTTCTCAAGGAAATTTATAAACCCACCTATTGACCCTCCATCCCTTAATGGAATGAGCTTAATTTTCTCCAACGAATCAAAATATTTGGATCTTATTTTGGATAGTAAACTAAGCTGGAAACATGGTATACAAGAAAGAGTTAAGAAAGCCACTGTCGCATTCTTCTCTTGCAAAAAAGCCTTTGGGAACAAATGGGGCTTACAACCCAAACAAACTCACTGGCTCTATATCCCGGTCATTAGACTGATCCTTATGTATGGGGTAGTTGTCTGGTGGATTGTCTTGGACAAGACGATAAACCAGAAGTTATTAAGCATTAACGGAGCACTGCGAACGACACCTTCCGCAGCTATGGACATTCTTTTCCATTTAACACCCCTTGATATTTATGGCAGGCAAATGATAGCTAACTCAGCTATTCGCCTTAAAGCTACTTCACAGTGGTCCAAAGAAGTATATGGCCACGCCTCCATCTTAAACAAGTTTAATATCTCCCCTGAAGGCATTGGCTACATCTTTTTGACAAAAACTTCCAAGTTAGCATCCCTTCCAGAGCATTCTGGGAAGAAGGTTGTTTCACGGAAGACAAGTCGATACATTTCTATACCAACGGTTCAAAAACTAACGACGGGATGGGAGGTGGTGTCTTTTCTGACAGGCTTAATTTAAACCTCTATTTTAGTCTCCCAAACCACTGCAGCGTGTACCAGTTGGAGATAATGGCAATAAAGGAAGTCTTGTCTTGGCTAAAGGAAAACGTGATATCGACCGTTGATATCCCCACCTTTTCAGATAGCCAAGCAGCAATCAAATCCTTGGAATCATCCTCAACAAATTCTTTAACAGCTCTAGACTCTCCATCGTGTCTTATAGAGATACTGGAGCAGTTCAATATTCACCTACAATAATTTGGGTGCCGGGGCATAAGGTCATTCCAGTAAGACTGACGAAGTTCAATGCCAGGCATGGAACAACAATACCCATCCTTCCAGACAAAAGTTCACTAGACATGCCGACGCTACATGCAAACTTAAATTAAAGCTGGATGCTATTGAGTGGACAAGTGGTACAACTTGTCTAGCGACAAAACAAATTTGGCATAAGCTGGATCTGAAACGCACTAAGAATTTGATTTCTGTCAATAGAATGCATATCTGCGCTGTCATTGCTGTCATTACTGGATACTGGATAGGCAAGCATGCAACAAGGCTTGGCGTCGTCGTAATTGATTTCTGCAGAAGCTGTCTGCACAGCTCTCTCCCAAAGAAGAAAACTCCACTTAGGAGCCCTCTGTTTCAACGACCTAAATGATCTGAATAAAATAGACGTTAGGGACCTTCTACACTTCATCAGAAGGTCCAATGTGGTGTCGCAATGAACCTATTGCTGGTCTAAGTGTGTTGGCTTTCTTAGATGACAGCCACCTCAACCTAACCTAACCTAACCTAACCTAATAGATACCTGCACTTCATTCAATATTCCTTTGGGAAGTATTCATTCATTTAAGGTAAAAATAAAACCAATTAATTGAAAAAGTATAGACGAATACCTACTCTTTAAGTCACTGCCTTTACAGAATTATTCATCGAAGCCTGTGGTCCTGTGAAGATATGTAACACATTTTCCTAGAATTTTATTAAAGAAATTCCAAGAATATCCCAACAGTGAATATTACCTCACACTGTTCTCAAGTATACCCAGGAGCAAAATAATTTCTTTGCTGACACAACAATTGGTCAGACGTAATAACGTTTCTTGAAATTACTTACATCCTTCGTGACAAACTTATGATTCTTTTGTTACCCTCTTCGTGCGTTGGCATGAAAAAAAGCCAACAATATTTGGATAGTTACTATGACTTTAAAATCCTCTTTCCATTCATTCTCAGCTATGAATAGAAAATTTCTAAGGAACCGTAAGTAAATTGCAACTTTTCAATGCTTTTACAAATTTTTTCCAAAAAAAAAATCCTTTCACTTAACGAAAACTTTCTACAAACCAACTATCTACTTTGTCATCCTGTATGAATCACTCAACCCTTATCTCTTGTCCATTTGTCAAATGCACAATAGGCCGGCCGACGCCGAACACAGATTTCTGCAAATTTACGTGTTGATGTGAACGTTCCGCTATAATAACCCCACTTGAAATTCAAATTGAAACAAACTTTTGTAATTCCAACTTTACATAAATACAATTTACAGAAAAAAAAACGAGAAAAAAATTAACGTTGACGTACAAGGCTCCCCTGTACGATGGCAATGTGGCTTTTGACTCTGCCTGTGTCCCTGCAATATGATGGATGTTCTCAGAGAAAAAAGTAAAACACACAAGCCAGCGGCTGTGTGAACTCAAACTAAAGTTACACAAAAGTTGAGTTTTGTTTTGCTACACTGAAGGAAAGGGAATTTTTCAAAAGTCCCCACCCTATGCCACCTGCACAGAGCGAGACCACAACGCAATAAGTTTGAATCCACAAACGAATACAAGACGGTCTAAGAAGCACTACTAGCCAATTTTAAATGAAAGTAAACGAATCTCTGGAACACATTTGTTGTGGTAGTTTCACTGAAAATGTTAATGAACCTCCGAGAGAGTGCATTTCACAATTATATATGTAATTATGTAAGTTTTGCGCAATAACGAAGACAAATTGGAGAAAAGTCCTGTCTTGGATGTAGGGACTGGCTTTCCTTTACGTGGTAATTGCATCTTGAAATTATTATTTTTTTTTTTTTTAATTTTTGCAAATTTTAGCTTCTATGTTGTGTATCTCCTAAACGGCGAGTGTACGAGGTTCTGGATGTAGGGCCAGTTTTGAATATAATAAGGAAAGACTCAGCTCTCTCTGGTAATAGCACAATACTCCTCTAGTATCCTTATACTGTAATACGTACATATGTAATAATAGGAACAAAACATCACTTAAAACAGCGCTTCCCAAAATAAAGTGAGTGACTGTCCGGAAATGAAATACTGACGGTTTAAAACGATACCACATCCGTCTTTTTTTTAGGGGTTTAATTTGTCGTTGAGTTATTTAATCGCTTGGTATTTATACCCTATTATTTGTAACATAAAGAAATAATAACGATAGGCTTCCAAAGTATTTATGTCTGTGATCAACATCAAAAGTATTAAATCTCATTACTTGTTGGGCCTTAGATTTTGCGTTAGGTAGGTGAAATTTTATTATAACTTTGTACAATCTTAAGCAGTACAAGTGGACAATTTTGAAATTCGACACAGTCTCTCTCACTTTTCGAAAGATGTAGATTTTCAATATTAAAAAAAAAAAACACTGCAAAATATTGTCCAAGTAAGATACGTAGACGTTAACTTGCTCTACATTTCGTCTTTACATTATACATGGCCACGCCCACCTTTTGGGGTAATTTTCATAAAAAATCTATACATTGCTTTTCAAATCTATTTACGGTAATGATTGTGAATATCACAGAAACAGAATCAGTAAACTTCGGTTACACATTTTCGGAGCCACGCCCACTTTCTTTTAAAAATTTCGCAACGTGGCGCTCACTTTATTAGAGGTGAATTAGAAAATGGGGGATAAGCTACAGTACGATCGGTTCTACACGGATTGCAACTTTCCTGCGTTCTACTTTTTCTTTTTTGCCGCATTACTCGAACAAGGAACCCTAAATGCAAGAAGTTTTTTGGGACTCTAGCTGGTTTGAAATTGGCGCCATTTCTCGCAGAGATGATTTTATTACGTGAAAGTTGGCAGTAGTGTTCACCTGTCTATGCTATTTCATCATGGAGAGTTTGACATCACAATAGTTTATGGATTAAAATATTTTATCAAAACAGCATAAATTGCGTAATTTTGTTGGTCGTCACAGAGTGCCTATGAAGAGCACTATTCAAAAAATTATCCATAATTTCGAGAACCTTTACACAGTATGAGTAAGTGATTTACCAACGGCAGGACCGCGTAAACAACAAAATATTGATGCAGTAAAGTACATAAATTGATTATTAGTGACGAGGTGCATTTTGACATGAGTGGAACTATAATCAAACCGAAAAGCTGGATATGGGGAGCGGGAAACATGCTAAAATCTGAAACCACTTAAACTGAAAAACACATTTGAAAATTGACGTTATGCGGGCTTAAGGTCGTCTAGCAATGGTTTCAAATGACATATTATGAAGTAAACTACTCGAAGGTTTGTAGAAAGTATTAATTAGCTTTTTTAACTTCCGTCGACTCTTATTCTATAGCAGAGCTTTGTTACGCTGAAGTATATCAAAGTAGTACACTGCCAAGTAACTCGTGCACTACCTTATATATTTACACGAAACAACTTAGAGCATATTTAAACCCCTATAACTCGCGTCTCCAATAACGGTATAAGACTAAAGAAATACACAGCATATTGGGAGTCATATTAAGAATCATTTCAAATTTTAAGTTTCTAACTTAAAGGGTTTCTGAGATACAAATCTTCAAATAAAAAGTTATATCCAACCAAGAATTGTTTCGTAAAATGAGTCAGAAGCTATTGGATGTCGAGATAAGGCAACGAAAATGGAAATGGATTAGTCATACAATGAATCGAATAATAAGAGTGCACCGAGGGTTGGAAAACCAAGAACAACGCTAAAATTATGGCTGTCCACAAGTATAAAAAAAAAGTGCCCATCAGTTTCCCCACTTAGAAACATTAAAATGCAGTAAGATATGTAAATGTCATGTAAATTAAAAAGAGTTGGTCGGAAAAGAAGGGTCAACGAATAAAGAGATTCAAGGTGCGACAGCCCAAGAATCCCGGTATGTTTTAGTCATTTTTAGAGTTCCAAAATCTGTGCATCCTAGGGCACAGTGATCAACAGTCTTGGCAAAAGCAGCGACTCAGAGTTACAGCTGAAATATCTAGATGCAGACCGAGAAAGATGGAATAGATTTGTTGCCACCCGGGTTTAAAGGAAATATGATAATGATAAATTAACACATTCTTATATGACCTTAAAGTTTATCCCTCCTGACATTTTGTCAAAGTCGGATGGGCTTACAGCATATATTTTATTCACTGATAAGTCAATTTGCGACACTTTTGTCTTAATACCTCACCAATGCCAGTTCGCTGCGCTTTAGCAATTACGTCAATGTCGTTGCCATTTGCAAGCGATTACGCTGACTTTTGAAAGTGAACGACATATTCATAATGATAATGACAGCGCGTAGTATTATTTAATCCTGTACTGTTATTTGTTACCTGTACCTTGTATAGATAAACGTATAAAGCCCTCCTCAACACCAAAACAAACACGATTTGTGGGCGAGAAGTTGTTTTCTGTGAACTGCTTTTAGCAATCTCATGGATTCAACTAATATAATTAAAATAATAAATAATTTATTCCACTGTCTACCGACAAATTGAGTGCTGTATCGCGCAACTTTTTTGCTCGCACGAACTGAAACTGACAAATTTGTGCCATTGCATTGCACACCTATTTATATACTTTAATTTTGTATTTAAAAAAAAAATACAAACAATTGAAGCGCTTAGAGTGAGAAGTGACGTTTTTGAAAATTCCTCTCTCCTTTAAAACAATGGGAATTTTATTCGATAACTTATGTGGTATTCATTTTGACACTCCAGATTTTGATGTCAGATTTCAGATCTTTGGTGCCCAATCGAACATAAAAATAAGATTGATTAGTTTCCTTTGTTGGAAATGGTGAAATTGTCAAAATCTCTTGTGGATATTGTCTATGTTCAGCTAGCGGGATTGGCTTTTGAACTGTCAGCGACTTAACTTTGTCTGCTTAATTTTGATATGGTATAAGATTTGCCTAAAAAAAAATAAAAACATAGTTTCTGGTTTTCAGATCTGACAGCAAATTTCAACTTTATGATGCTTACCAGGGACTTCGACCTCCTCGCGAAAAGCTTTTACTGCTGCCTGGCTCACCAATGAAAGAGATGATATCATTACGCAGTATTGCCTTCATTGCAGTCTTAAATGGTCTGGAAGTCTGATTGGCTTGATTAGTTCCAGTGCCTCAGAGGATATGCCAGCACCTACTCTTGTATCCATCTTGAAGCCATCTGTATGCATGGACATGTAGTTGGTACCTAACCAGTTTCCCATTCCTCTTTGCTCGGAAATAGACTAGAAAATGGTCTTGCAAAGTCCATATAGGGCGTAGTGTAGTCCGTGCTTACTGCGTCGCCTAGGTACAAATGTAGGATTTCAGCATGCCCCTTAGCAGTCGACTTCCAACTTACCGTTTGGCTGAGTCTCAGAGCACTTTTAGCTACAGAGTCCCGCATGAGTAGGCCTATAGATAGCAGGTTGAGGATAGCCTCAAGTTCCCCTGTCGGTGTGATTCTCATTGCACTAGTTGTGACAATGGATATTAGTCTTTGTGTATTTATGACAAGGGGATTATCTCATTGGACTTCGACCAACCAGAGCACAATGCACTAGATGGGGCTAACTATGCAAAACAGAAAACCGGCAGAAAGGGTAACGAACATTTGTGACAGTTAATGACATTTGATTTCCGAACGGCCGATTTCTTCACCGAGTACTAGCGCTAGGGTAACGAACATTTGTGACAGTTAATGACATTTGTTTTCCGAAAGGCCGATTTCTTCACCGAGTACTAGCGCTAGTACTGGTATTAGATCAACAGTTGGTACTCAAATTGGTATCAAGTCATTTCTTCACCAAGTTCTAATGCGCTAATCCACCGAATTTAGTAGCGAGTATTAGTTAGTACTCGGTATTAGCTGGACCCTCAAAATCGGCAGTCTAGCGTCGTTAATACCTGGATTAGGACACTTTCAATCCTTCACTACAAGAGATACATTGTGAAAAAAGTAATACGTACGTGCGTTCGATTTTGGTTTCTATTGATTTTATATTTTTTTTATTTTTTTTTTTTTTATTTTGTGAATTCTGTGATGATCTTTTATGTGTAGAAAATGGATTTGATTTTTGGTGGGCATTATTTATTTCTTCAATTGGTAATAGATGAATTGCAGCATCCACAGCCACGGTAAAAAATAAAATTTGTCATTCGTTTCGTTCCTTTTTTTCTTTTACGAGTACCAGTACTCGTTACATATTGCCTGAGCAGCAATTACTGATCACTCTACGGTTTATGAAAAGTGGATCGATGCAGATAGTGTATGTCGCATACTGCCAAAAATATAAACGGCTTTGATACGCCATTTGAACCTATTTATTCAAATGCCAGCAACATTGGCAGAACGGGAGGCGGCCGCTTCTGTATTTGATCGCTTTGCTTAGTTCCCACGGACAATCGGCCCAATCGATTGTACCCATGTTAAATTGCAATTAATTGGTGGGAAATTGGTGAGTGCAGTTCCATAAGTTCAACATTCAATTTGTTTCATTTCACTTCTATATTGAAATTAGTTGGATCGATTCTTTTCGTTTGCAGAGCAAAGGTTTTGGAAACTGCAAAGATACTTTTCTCTCAACGTGCAAACAATATCGTCGGCCGATTTAAAAATGTTGAACATTGTTGCACGTTGGGCAGGATCTGTGCACCATCGAACAATTTTTCGTCATATTTATATATAGGTATATAGCATACCACCATACACACATCATTAACACAAGGAAAGCAACACAAATATTACAAAAAACATGCACAAATGAATAAAATACGAATATCATGCAAAATAATTATCTAATTGCTACAAATAATTAAAAAAAAAAAACTTTACATAAATTCAAAAGTATTAGTCGCTAGTACGGGTTGGTGAATTTAGTTTCGGTACTAGTGATGTGAAGAAATGCATAAGTACTAAGTTTTCGTTGGTACCGAGTACCAACTACTAAGACAGCTAAGTACTCGGTGAAGAAATCCGCCGTTAGTGAGTTTTGGTTGGCAATTTTGGTTCAAAGGTATATTGTCCGAACATATGTAAATGTTATTTAAGTGGAAAAGTCATTCTCCGGTTCTTAAAATTGTGAGAAAAAGAAAGGATCAAGATACTCTCAAAATTGTGAGTTTTCAATAAGTATATAATGTAAAATCTGGATTGTAACTTCTAAAATTGCTACAAAAAAATCCATTTAATTTTTGAAGAGAGTGCACTTTCCGATTATTAATGGACATTCATTCCAATTAAAAGGCTGCCGCGGCTAGCTTGGCAATAGACCATTTTGTCAACCCAATTCTTCAGTATATTTTCGATAGTTTAGGGCTCTATTTCATAAATAGCTCGATCAATACTGTGTTTAAGTACCTGAATCGTTTCTGGATTTTCAACATAACATCGATTTTTAACCCCACTACGTCAAATCGTAGATCCCCGGAAGAGAAGCAAATGGTTGATTACACAATGGGTGTGCAAAAGGTCAATTGTTGGACGGCTTGTATGGCTCGTAGCGCCGTTTTCTTGGAACCAGTGATCGTCCAAGTTCATTTCCTCAGTTTTAAGCTAAACAGAATGGTTATCATGCCTCTGTAGTGCTCTACGTTGACCGTAACGTTGTTGCCATCTTCATCGTCGAAGAAAAATGGGCCAAAAATGCACCATTCCACAAACTACACCAAACAGTTACACGCTGAGAATGCATTCGTTATCAATTAGCATGCCAATCTCATGAACTTTCTTCATAAACTTGGATTATTTCGAATGAAATTTTTTTTCAAATTTGGCACTGTTTCGGCAGCATAGCACTCATTTTGAAAATAAGTTTTCACTATTTTCCAATGTTGTTCAGGCATCAATCGAATCATTTCATACCGCACGAAAGAGCTGTCAGTGTCAAAATAACATGTAATCTAGAAAGAAACCAGTAGATGGCCCCCTCATTATAATACATTTTGCAAGCCAAAACGGCCTAAAAATATGCAAATAAAAATAATTTCATGACAAATCAGCCTACAGATATACAACTAAAAGTAAAAAAAAAAAATTACATTGCTGCATTTTCTACACAAGGAAATGATTTCATTTAGATTAGATTATATTTTATTTCATCCTAACTTTCTTTCAATTACTATAGCACCTTCCAGCGACCAAAAAATCTCCCCGAAGCTGAAAGGAAGGCTCTACACCGCAGTTGTACGTCCGGTGCTCACATATGCTTCACAATGCTGGACAATGAGATGAAGATGCTTCGCATGACAGCAGGAGTAACGAAGCTTGATAGATTAAGAAGTTCGACGATTCGAGGAAACCTTCATGTAAAAGAACCCATCACAAACAAGATAGAGCACGACCGGCTCAGTTGGTATTGTCATATTCAAAGGAGAGATCCTTCCTACCCCGTCAAAAAGGCAATACGAATCAACGTTCCTACACAATCGCGCAAAAAAGGCAGACAAAAAAACAACTGGATCACACAAATGCAAAAACACCAGCATTCGACTGACCTCAGTGACGAAGTGATCCGAAACCGGGAAGGCCGCCGGTACTCCCTGAGGTCAAACCGGCAAACCCCACAGGCGGACCAGTAGGGATGCAATAAAGTGGGAGGGTTGTGATCTTTCTACTCCAGATCATAACCTCACCGTAAGGAAAAGAAAATTATAGCGCCTTCCAGCAATAATACAAACCTTTCAATTATGCAAACTGCTGTTAGTGTATTGGTATTAATAAATGGATGGGTAAATATGATATATATTTCAAAAACTGAGTTTTGGGAGATAAAAAAAAGAATACTGATTTCTTGTGCCAATCGAACACAAAAAGTGGTATAGATAAAAAACAAAAAAAGAATTGATCTGAATTTGAAAGACTGATCTTTTTTCCAATAAAAACTATATTAGATTCTGGCATACTCCGTATTTCTGTGTTTAACTCAGATTTGTATCTAACGGCATTTAAAGCTAAATAATGCTAAATAAATTCCAAATTTTATACTGTAAAAACGGTGAAACATTCATAACCCAAATCTTACCTAAAAATGTTACCTAAAACAATACAATATTTTATTAATTATAATTTTTACTTTCGTGAAAATTTCGGTCTTACGATTTTGATTAATCTTATTATTACTATAATTTAAGTGGTGTTATTTTTAGAGGTTTATTTTTCGAATTGGCAATACTTTTTCCAGCGATAGCCAATTTGACAACTGACAGCTGATTTGTACTCAGTTTGGTTTCCTATTTTATCATGAATAGTGTAGCATAATAATAACTACGCTCCTATGACTATGCAGCAAATTCCGAAGTGACTTTTCATTCTGGCAGAATTTTGGTTCGAACTGTCCTTTCATTCGAGGTTCGTGTCTGGGACGAAGTCTCCACAGCTCATGTCAACGAAAGAGACGAATAATATCAGGGATAAAAGGGAATTATAACTGCAAGAATTATTTCTCTTGTTCCAGTGGTCGAAGAATTTGCTAGAAGTTTCTGGCTATCAGAAACTTCTGCTATATAAGGACAGATGGCGATCAAAAAGACACAGTTGGTTTAGAATCGTGGCGAAGAGATTGGAAAAGTGATAATGGGCGAAGTTGTAATTTGGTGATAAATTGAAAGTTGAGAGTAAACAAGAAAAAGTAATTAGTTTGGATTTGTGAATTAAGTAATTGAAAGGAGATAAAGTGATTTGAGAGGAAAGAGACCTTGTAAGAAAAGAATTTGCGAAGAATAGTATAGTGTGAACTTGAATTGTTCTATAGACTAGAAAATAAAGAAATAAATTTCACAGAATATCGTTTTATCTACTCGAGCCGTAGCTTGCATATTACATTGGTGTCAGAAGCGGGATAAAACTTATTCTGTGAATAACTATTTCCGTGGTGTGAAATAGCACAAATAAAAAAAAAAAAAAACGATTTCTGTGTTGAGTTAATTAGTTGCGCAAAATGGGTCGCAAATTGGGAAAACTAACTATAACTCAACTAAAGGCAGAACTCAGTAAGCGGAACCTCGACACAACTGGGGGAAAAGATGCCCTACTGATTCGTTTGGAAGAAGCAGTAACGCAGGAAGGTGAAAATCCGCACGACGTAGAGTTTGACGTGGAAGAGGAACCAGCAAGTACAGCAGCCGACCCGGGTATAACGAGTCTGCTCCTGCAACTTAAGTTAGTCATGGACGAACAAAAGAAAGCAATAGAAGACCAAAGGAATTCTATAGAACTTAAGCTGGACGAACAAAAGAATTCTCTAGAACTTAAGCTGGATGAACAAAAGAAAGCAATGAACGAACAAAAGAAAGCAATGGACGAACAAAAGAATTCTCTAGATGCTCTGGAAAGTAAACTTAATGAGCAAAACAGGAACTTGGAATCCAAATTCGAAGTGATTGAAGAGAAAATCGAGAAGGTCGAGACGCAACTCGGAAAAGTCGAAACTAGATTCGATGAAAATTTTGAGAAACATGAAACTCAGTTCGGGAAAATAGAGACTCAGTTTGAAAAAGTGGATACGCAATTCGAGATAGTAGGGAAGCAAATCGAAAATCTTGCTAAGGAGCTCAGCAACGTAAAGAGACAGAAAGCACGGGAATATTCCACTGACGGTCTGAGAAGAAAGGAGATGCAGCCTCCTATCTTCGATGGTCAAACATCATGGCCAATTTATAAAAGGCAATTCGAAGCGGCCGCAATGACCAATAGCTGGGACGATGAAGAGAAATCCATTGCACTCACACTTGCACTGAGGGGTCCAGCTGCGGAGCTCTTGCAGACCATCCCGGAAGATAAACAGCAGAACTACGACTCTCTGGTTCAGGCTATCGAGATGCGGTTTGGGGATGAACACATGCAGCAGGTGTACAGGGTTCAGCTGCGTAGTCGAGTCCAGAAAAGAGGGGAAACGCTCCAACAGTTGCAAGCGGATATAGAGCGACTAGCCCATCTTTCATACCCTAAAGCCGGTGAGGAGCTTATCAACGAAATGGCGGTGGAAGCTTTTATTCAGGCCATAGAGGACAGACAACTGCAAATGGCTGTAAGGATGGCTGAAAAGCGAACACTCCCCGAGGCATTGGCATTCGCTTTGTCAATGAAGGCTGCGGACCAAGCATACCAGGGAATACACCGTGTCAGGGAAATGTCCGTCGTGGAATGCTCATGCCAGAGAACAGCCGTCATGGATGAAGACAAAGCTCGCGGAAGTCAAATCCGTTGCTGGAATTGCAACCAAACCGGACACCTACAACGGTAGTGCAGAAGTGCACCTAGACGAGGAAATTGTCCACATTGCGGAAGTAGGAGAAGCAGAGAGGAAGCATCTGGCGGTGATAACATCCATCCTGTCAGTCAGACTTCCCAAAACCAGCAGTCGGGAAATGTGTAAGGACCAACTTCGCGGGGCAGAAGTTGGTTACTGGAATCGAGGCCCCCAGGACCACCATTCAAGTTTCGCAAACCAAACGGGGTAACAAGAGCCTGACAGTGGAGGCATTAATCAACAAGAAGAAGTGCGTAGCCACCATCGACACAGGTGCCACTGCCTCCATTGTAAGAAGAGATATCGTCAGAAGCTCATGGCTGCACAACACCAACAGCTACTGCCTGAAGACTGCAACAGGGGAAATGGCGAAGGTGTTTGGAGAAGTTCGTCTTTCGATTACTCTGGCAGGACTGACGTTCTCCCATGCGTTTCTGGTGGCAGATATATGCGACGAGTGCATCATCGGAATAGACTTCATGAAAGCAAATGAAGTAATCTTGGACATCGGGATGCAAGTACTGAGGTATCGAAATGTGGAGATTCTGATGGTGTACGGAAACGAGAATGCCGTAACTCTCAGGACAGTCATCAGCAAAGACGAAGTTTTGCCGCCGTCTTCAGAGACAATCATTTGGACGAAGCTGGAAGGTGATCTTGGTAGAACCAGACCCGGAGAAGAAGTCTCAAGACTACATCGTGGGAAAGACGTTAGTCAAACCAAAGAACACCATGGTTCCAGTGAGAGTTTTGAACGCAAGACCACACACTGTCAAACTAAGGCGAGGGGAGGTGACTGGAAAATGCACGCCGATTACTGCCGTCGCAACAATATCTGAACGTGATGCTCCAAAACCTCTCTCATCACCTTGGACAGCGGAAATGAGAGAGACGATTCTCCAGTCCAGTGAGCTGAATCAGGAGCAGCGAACTATGGCAGAGAATCTTATCAATGAGTACGCTGATGTATTTGCCTCACATGACGGAGAATACGGCCGAACACACCTGGTACAACATCGAATAGACACTGGTGATACTAGACCAATTCGTCAGCCTGCTAGGCGCCTTCCATTGACAAAGCAGACAGAAGTTGCAGAGATGGTGTCGGCAATGGAGAAAGGAGGTCTGATTGAAAGTTCCAAAAGTCCGTGGGCATCACCGGTTGTACTGGTTAAGAAGAAAGATGGCAGCACGCGGTTCTGCGTGGACTATCGGCAGCTCAATTACGTCACCAAGAAAGACAGCTACCCTCTGCCACGGATTGACGACACGCTAGACACACTATCAGGAGCCCGATGGTTTTCCACTCTCGACTTGAAGAGTGGTTACTGGCAGGTACAGATCCATCCAGAAGACCGGGAGAAAACCGCCTTCACCGCAGGAAATGGGCTATGGCAATTCACGGTAATGCCATTCGGGCTGTGCAATGCTCCGGCGACTTTCGAGCGATTGATGGAATGTGTCCTGCAAGGGTTAACATGGAAAACCTGTTTGGTATACTTGGATGATGTCATCGTCGTAGGAAAAACGTTTGCGCAACACCGAGACAATCTAAGGGATGTGTTTCAAAGGCTTCGAAGTGCCCACCTGAAGCTCAACCCCAAGAAGTGCGCCCTGTTTAGAGCGGAAGTCAAGTACCTGGGACACATAATTTCAGCGAAAGGAGTGAGAACCGATCCGGAGAAGGTCGAAGCGGTGAAAAACTGGCCAGTCCCCAAAGACAAACACCAACTAAGGGATCGCAAAGAACCTGCACCAGTTGACGGAAAAGGGAAAACAATTCAAATGGTCAATTGAGTGCGAGAAGAGCTTCAAGGCACTTAAACAACGGCTATGCGATGCCCCGATACTGGCTTACCCCACTCCCGGGGAAACGTTCGTTGTGGATGCAGATGCTAGTAATGTCGGGGTAGGAGCCGTACTCTCCCAGGTGCATGACGGCCAAGAGAAGGTGGTTGCGTACTTCAGCAAGGTGCTCTCTAAGCCAGAAAGGAACTACTGCGTGACAAGGAGAGAACTTCTAGCTTTGATCTTGGCTACGAAGCATTTTCACAAATACCTCTACGGGAGGAAGTTCGTTCTTCGCACAGACCATGCAGCCTTAAAATGGCTATTACAGTTCAAGAGTCCTGAAGGTCAGGTCGCAAGATGGATCGAAAGGCTGCAAATCTACGACTACGAAATACAGCATCGTAAAGGAAAACTCCACTCTAATGCGGATGCACTGTCCCGGAGACCATGCAGAACGGATTGTAAACATTGTGCGCGTCAGGAAGAACGGGAGCTGGTTTCCATCCAAAGAATGAGAGCCGAACCTATCGCCGGCTGGAGCGTAGATGAGATCCGGAACGCTCAGAAGGAAGACCCGGATATCGAGCCGATTCTGGCCTGGAAGGAGAACATGGAGAAACCGGATCATCAGGACATCTCTCACAGAAGCCCGACCTTAAAGGCATATTTTGCGCAGTGGGACTCCCTCCATGTCCAAGAAGGTGTTCTGAGAAGAAAATGGGAATCCTCCGACGGAAAGTCGTTTGTAATGCAGCTTGTCGTACCGCGGACGAGGGTCAAGGAGGTGTTACAGGAAATGCATGGCGGGGCGACCGGAGGCCACTTGGGAGTGAATAAGACGCTAGAAAAGGTACGAGAACGTTTTTATTGGTTAAAAGCGAAGGAAGATATCGAAGACTGGTGCAGAAAATGCGACGTGTGTGCAGCTAGCAAGGGTCCGAGAATCAAAACTCGAGGTAAGATGCACCAATACAACGTGGGAGCACCTTTCGAACGAATCGCCATTGACATCGCAGGGCCCTTTCCGGAAACCGACAATGGTAATCGGTATATACTCGTAGTGATGGACTACTTCAGTAAGTGGCCGGAAGCGTTTCCGATCCCTAACCAGGAAGCCAGAACCGTGGCGGAGCAGATCGTCTACAATTGGGTTAGCAGATTCGGTGTGCCCTTGGAATTGCATTCTGACCAAGGGCGGAACTTCGAGTCAAGAATCTTCCAAGAGATGTGTCAACTACTCGGAATCAAAAAGACCAGGACAACCCCGCTTCATCCACAGTCGGACGGTATGGTGGAGCGTTTCAATAGGACTTTGGACGAACATCTCTCGAAGGTCGTAGGTGACTACCAACGGAATTGGGACCGGGAGATTCCCTTGTTTTTGATGGCCTATAGAAGTGCCGTGCATAGCACTACTCGACATACGCCGTTCGAAATCTTATTTGGTGGAATAGCTCGTTTACCCAGTGAGGTGAAATTTGGATCTCCTACCAATGAGCCCAGAAATGAAGAAGAGTACGTGGCGGACCTTAGGGAAAGGCTTAGGGACATACACCAAAGGACCAGAAGCCAGATTAAGATGACGAGCGACCGTATGAAGACCAGGTATGATGCCAAGGCAACAACGTCAGGATTCCAGGAAGGAGATCTGGTGTGGCTGTATAATCCCCATCGCCAAAAGGGGAAATCACCTAAATTACAGCGGAACTGGGAAGGTCCCTACAGAATAGTAACCCGCATCAACGATGTTGTCTACCCGCATCCAGCGAGGATCGAGGGCCAAAATGAAAGTGGTTCATGTGGACCGACTGAGTCGATACAATGGCCGAAATGAGGATGCACTTGTTCGGGACGAACACGTCTAAGAGGGGGGCAGTGTAGCATAATAATAACTACGCTCCTATGACTATGCAGCAAATTCCGAAGTGACTTTTCATTCTGGCAGAATTTTGGTTCGAACTGTCCTTTCATTCGAGGTTCGTGTCTGGGACGAAGTCTCCACAGCTCATGTCAACGAAAGAGACGAATAATATCAGGGATAAAAGGGAATTATAACTGCAAGAATTATTTCTCTTGTTCCAGTGGTCGAAGAATTTGCTAGAAGTTTCTGGCTATCAGAAACTTCTGCTATATAAGGACAGATGGCGATCAAAAAGACACAGTTGGTTTAGAATCGTGGCGAAGAGATTGGAAAAGTGATAATGGGCGAAGTTGTAATTTGGTGATAAATTGAAAGTTGAGAGTAAACAAGAAAAAGTAATTAGTTTGGATTTGTGAATTAAGTAATTGAAAGGAGATAAAGTGATTTGAGAGGAAAGAGACCTTGTAAGAAAAGAATTTGCGAAGAATAGTATAGTGTGAACTTGAATTGTTCTATAGACTAGAAAATAAAGAAATAAATTTCACAGAATATCGTTTTATCTACTCGAGCCGTAGCTTGCATATTACAATAGACTTGCACCAGAATAACGCTTGCAAATTGTGAAAATTTATTTCGAAAATCGTCGTTCAGTTCGCGAAACTTACCGTGTACTTCATCCATTTTACGATCAAGATAATTGTCCTGGATTATCATGGATCGTTTTCGCACCACGCATACTCTAATTGATAATACGCATCCGCCTGAGACGTCATACAGTGCACACCGAAAAAGCTGTTGCTGCTGTAGAGCTTAGTATTGAGGAGGACGCGAATGATTCGGTTCGCCATCATGCACAGCAATTGGAGCTGTGTCCATCCACTTTATGCCGAATTTTTCAGAAAGATCTTGGTTTACGAGCTTAGAAGATCCGGCTGGTGCAAGAATTGAAGCCGCTTGACCATCTTGTGCATCATTGTAGTCGATGTGCGCATAATTTCGCCTAATGGTCTGTGGGTACATACCTTGATTCTAATTTTTATCTAAACCGGATCTTACATACGTTTACTGCTAATAATTTGAATAACTATACGCTACTTATACGCGAACTTGCCTATATTTCAAACGCAGCTTAGAAAATTATTGTCAAAATAGATTCCTAAGTCATTTTCATAGCATTACAATTTTGAACATATGGTCAGAACTCTTTATGTGCTTGTTTGGAAAATTTAATTTTAAAATGTGAAAATATGTCCAGCATTTTGGGCAGCAGTCGTGCGTACAGACAGAATTGGCAGAAGCACTTTTCGAGTTTTTCCACCGTATAGAAATATAAAAATTTATCAAAATTTCGAGTTGGAAAATTATTACGAAATTAATACTACTCGTATAAGTGCAAGTAAAAACACAGGGGACAGGAACTGCCCCTGTTCGTTGAGCTGAGCCGAGCAACCGCATGAGTGCCGTACCGCCTTCCTTCTCATTTATACCTAAGTTCTATATATGCCCCAACCAAAGCTCACAATAGTGGATCCACATTGTGGTAGTTCCCGTCATTTTAGTTGGATGTGGGAGGACTTTTAAAAATATTTTACCTCTGATGATGTTTAAAAAAAATACATAACCACGGATCACTTTGTCGTAGACCTTTTGTTATATCAAAGGCTTTCGTGGCATTAGTAGGTAGATAGGAGTGTCGATTCTGTAAAAGGAACCCAATTAGAACTAGGTGCCGTTTTGATACCACAACCCATGTAAACCTTGCAATTAAAGTGTGTTGATGAGAAGTCTCCAAATCCAACTTGTGGAATTCAAGAAAGTTCTTAGTTTTTTAATATTTTCCCTGATATTTCCTGGAGTGAATTGAAAAAGGGTTTGCCTAATGCTCGTTGTCTGGCCCTAGCTAAAGCCGTATAGGGACATATAGGTATATAGTTGGTGAGGGTTTCTTATGGTGGATACCTAGTCTGGCTGCGTGGTCTCATATCGGCCAGTGTCCCGTGGTGATCGCTGTTATTCTGGCGATGTCTTTACGCATTCTGTTTAGAAAGTCGTCTGACTTTGCCTTCTTGTAGTTTTTTCTAGATATGACACAGTTTGTTAGACTAGCTCATCTGAGGTTGGCTTTTCTAAAAAAGATTGAGGAGATTTTAGCCTTGACTGCTTCCAGCGGAAAGTGAACTGGTTCTGCGTGTGAATAGTGAAGAGCTGAACTCGTAGCATTGGTGTAGAGTTTTTCATCATCATCTTGCACGGAGGGACGAGTTTGGCATATATTTCAAACATGACTCTATATAGGTCGTCTCTATAAACATTGTCATATGCAACTTTAAAATCAGTGAAAAGGTAAGTAATTTGATTTTCAATTTGTGGTAAATGCTTCTTACTAAGCATGGTGCTTCGGTCTCATTTCTCGAAGATCGAGTAGACGAACCTCTGGTTCTATTCATAGTACATACTTTCCAAGCATTCCCTTTTCGTCCCTGTAGGTTTTTCCAGCTCTGTGGCTTTGCTCTATTCTGTTTATCGAGACAATTTGTTTACTTTAAGTAGATGCATATGACAATAGGCTTCTTCTCAGGTGAGTACACATGATTTCCACAATGACATTGAACCAGTATCACCAAACCCCAAATAATCCTTAAAGAAAGGTAAAATTTAGTAGTATTTTATTCCAAAATCCCTACCTCACGCGCGCAATTACAATTCCATTCTATATACAACAGACAGACAGACAACCAGAGAAAATGATTGTAATAAGCTGTCAGAAAATACTGTTTACATTAATTTTTACTCCGCCATACACACCTCAGCCATTGAAATTGTTGGCGGCGCGGCGGTGGCGTCACGTTTTAAACGAATTTTCTCCAGGACAAACGTCGCATTTTTCACTACAACTGACATATAATCTAATCCTTGGCACGCATTTGGTTCCACCCACCATCCCCGCTAAGCATTTATATGTAAATAAGGACGAAGTTCACACAACACGATGGATGGGTGCGTTACACCGTCATTGCGAAAGAGAATAACCATTTTCATTGCCAAAGGATTCGTATTTTTATTGCGCAATTTAAAGTGAAAGTGCTCACGAACTGAATCTCAATGGATATGCCTACTACCAGTATACTCATATCTATGTGGGTCCATTAAATCGGTGAGCTGGTAGGTGTGGTGCCCATTGATTCTTCTGCACAAGATGTGCCGACGTAAGGCAGGTTCATAAAGATAAATCTTACACTAAAGATGATCCTATTTTTTGTCTTTACCACCACTACCCCACCATCCCGCATTTATTGCTTGGATTTGTTTTTTTTTTTTTTATTTTCACTTTTCCTGCAAATGGAGGACGAGTAGGGCGTAAGTGTGTTAGAGAAATGTTGCCATTAGTACACAACGCTTAATGCCTCGCAATAAATTGCCCTCAAGCCGAAAGCACATGAGTCGAGGCAGTTTGAGGTGAACGAAACGCTGAAAAGCTGCGTAAATAAGCTGCTTACTTATTTCCGGTAGAATGGCTTTCAGTTGCCAGAAGCGGCGGCAACGGCACTGAGTGGTATGCTATACAGGAGCATATGAGCGAAGCGGCGCGTATACATGGTGTCAAGATATCTCGACGAATGAGATTTTACAAAGGAGTAAACAAACAAATTTCACAATACATTTAGCAATCACTCATGGAGCTGATAAAATACGAAGACGATGATGAGGACGACGACACAAGGACTTTATGCGGTTTCGTGTGTTTGTACATATTTGTGAGTCATCAAGCAGGTTTATGTGAAGAGGAGAAGCACAATTTTTAAAAGAGGGGATTTCTCCGGTATTATTTTAACATTTAACTGGCTGAGTTTTAATTTGGGACAAGGATCAGTGATGTTACTTCAGAACATTTGCATTCATTTTTCATCAATTTCAAGTGAAGAATTGCGACAATTACGAAGAGAACTTGGGCAGGGGTATAAATAAAAGATTTATCGGTATCAGAAATACCTAAAGTATGCCTACCCCCAAAGTATTGCATGCAGATGGGAACGTATCAAAGAGGTCATAGATAGAACTTTAAGCTCAAATTTCAGGTACTTCAGCAGTACTGAGCATCTAGGCAATTCCCGTGAAATATAAATATTAAAGCCCTATATTAGGGCTGCTTTAAATGTTCCAGCCTACACATTTTTTTAAAAAAATCAAGTAGATTGTACCTTTTCGTCAGGCCTTCACATTTAATCCGGAATTTCCTTGAATTCCTTAAACATCAGCAAAATGTTGTCAAACAATTACAAATAATATGTATTTCATGCAGTCAATGCAATTTTTTAGGTGATAATAGATCAATTGAAAAGTGTACTAAATGTCTACTTCTTCTAATCATAAAAGGATTATATTTTGCCGATAAAATCCTGATATACTATTTTTATATTATTTTTCTTACTACCTAAGCGTTTACTTTCTCTGCTGTTTTTTTCTGCAGATCAAAGAAGTATTTTCTGGTAGTCAAGTAACTAATTAAATTACTAATCAATTAGTTCAATTTTGCTGGTCAAAAAACCCCTTTACTGCTGATCGATTAAATTTCAGGAAAAAAGCTTTATTTTTATAGATTTCATCCAACAAGTATGCATTAAACTGTGGTTATTGAACTAGAGTAAACCATTTCTAAAAATCTGAACGCTTTCGATTTAAAATGTTTACCAAGTGGCTGCATACTTTTGGGCTGTAAATCTATTCTCTATTATAGTAACTTTGGCCTTTTAGGAGAATGCAATCCATTGCACAAATTCGATGCAATTGCAACGCATCGCGCGTGGACCTCGAAAAACTAAAAAATATCTGTGGCCACGAAATTTTCACCAGTTTTGTAGTGATTTTTCACAATTTCTATACCTTTCTCACGTGTACATCGTTCCACTTTCTTGAATAGTTTTATTTGACAGCTGTCAAGGAATGACAGCTTTATGTTTGAAATGTCAAAAATTATGGCTATCGGGCTATGGGCTGATGAGTAGAAGCATAAATCAAATAATTCAAAGGTTTTGTACAGAAACGAAAACTATAAATGACTCCCCTGAAAATGTGAAAAGTGTACTTATACTGTTATTTCTTATATTTGTATGTAAAGACGAAATAATTATCTGCCCTATACCACTGAATATTGTGTTCATAGTTGGTGCATTAACCTAAAACTTCAGGCACAAAATCGATTGCCGCTGTGTGGAGAATAGTAAGAATATTTTCATGTTCCCTTCACATAATCACTCCCCAAGGAGCCACATGCGTTTTACTGAACAAAGCAGTTTGCTTAAATAGATATTCTATCAGCAATACACTACCAGAACCCCTCCATCTGTTAATGACACTACTGACCTGAACATAAAAATTGCATAAGTCCACAATATGAATATTTTATCAAATAAAAAAAGTCAACATCCGCTTATCACAACACACGCTCTAGTCGCCGCAACAGCTCCCCAAACCAGTCGAATAAAAAACCTACTTAACCGTGGCTACAATTTTCATCGGTTTCCCATTAGGATCATTTTTATTAGTATACCCGAAGAATACACAATTGAACGGCTTTCGAATGAATTTGGCATCGACCGCCCCAAACGGCAGAGTACACCTGTACCAACCGATGCATCGTACTGACCGCACCACACAAAACAAACCAATGAATTCAGGCTAAAGTATACACACACGCCCAGGATCAGGCTATCGCAACCGAAACTGTATCCCCAAAATGAAATTTAAATTTTTATAAATTTACCCTCGGCAAGGAAACAAGCACCAATTCAGTACGAACAGGAAAAAGAAGACCAAACATGGTGGTCGTTGGCGATAACCTAATGTATCCTCGTTTTATGAATTTCGTATTCCCTCTGAGTCGATAAAAGTTCGCCCGACAAACAAATATCCATAACATTCCTGCAGAGCAAGCACCTAACAACCTCAGCCAAACTATGTATATATAGCACAGCCATTGGAGTCCCAAAAAAGATTAACCCTTGCTCAGCCAGAGAATGGAGGCAAAAGGACCATTTCTCTTGACAGGGAATGTTGTAGAAGGCACAGTATATCTGAGAGCGAGTCCATGGGAAAATAATTTGAATTTCAATCGATATATTCAATCTGCGGTTGGGTCTACCTGTTTTTTTTTTTCTTTATTTTTTTTTTTCGGGAATTTTATTGCTCCCGGTCGGAGAGTGAGACCAAATTTCAGACAAAACCTGAAATGTAAAGGTTCAAATATCCTTTAAGTCCTTGGATGATATAAAATAAAATCTTTAAATATCCCCATAAACGAAGGCCACAATCCTCAAGACACCGGTATGGCATGCGGTATGGTGAAGCAGAAGCGGTACTCTGAATTACAGAAAACAAATCTCCGCAAATGCACAAACAGTGAATTTATGAAGATGATCTCCTTGTAATAAAGTGAAATACGATATTCTTCCAGGAAAGGAAATTTGCGCTCATAAGGTATCCTGTCTGAAAGGCGGGCTGGAAAACTTATCTCAAAACTTGAGGGGATAATTTCTCGTGTAATTATTACGCTTGGTCGCCTTATGAGAGTACATCGTCGTCGTCGTCGTCGTCGTCATCGTCGTCATCGCCTCTGACGTTTCATAGCTCTAATGTACACCACAAGGATGTCGTAATCAGATTTCAAGAGAGAAGAAATGCGATTCGGGTGGTTTGTGTGATTTAACCAGAGCCACCACCGTGAGATCCTTGCATATTCAGACGGAGGTAATGAAATTGCTATTTGGTAATTTAATGCCGAGAGGTGTTTTAGTGATTTTTTTTTTATGTTTGCTGTAACGACGAGGACTTTTAGTAATTTTCAGGAAAAAAAATTGAGTTGATGACTACTCAATGATTGAATACTTTGCGCTAAAAGGACATGTTTAAGTAACGCATTCAACTCAGAACTGTTTCATCAGACTAAATGTTAAGTGTTTAGTATGTGGAATATAGGATTACCTCTTATAATTAATTTATACAATATTAAATATTATCCTTGTATATATGTACATGTCGTCTCACTTTCCTTAGAAAAATGTCATAAAATATCTTCAACTTCATATAACTGGGAAAATCCAATTAGAAACTCCTAGAGGGATGTAAATCTATGATGTTCCAAAAAGAATTTTGGTTGAGTAATTGCAGTCATAAAATGTGTCTCATTTGCATAAAGATACTCGTAAAATGTATCTGCTAGACGTCATCAATCAATAAAATAACGTTTCGTCATATATAGTCCAGTTTTATTAATTAACTTCCCATGGCTTTTGGAGTGCAACCACCCGAATGTTGGATTACTTCAAGAAGCGTGTTGTACCGTGAGCTATAAAGAGACTTCAATTAAAGGGTGACCACATAGCAATGATAGTTTTTCCAATTACCATGTTTCAGCAGCTGTGAAAATATTCAGTAAGGTTTGCCATTTCATCTTGCATCTCTTGGCACTTCCCCAACTTGTGGAAATTATTAAAAAATATTATCGAAATTCCGGCTCAGTTGTAAATACGCAACGTGAATTTCGTCGTGAGGTCGGTCGTCCTCATCTTCTCGGACGAGGCTCATTTTTGGCTCAACGGCTATACCAACAAGCAAGATTGCCATTATTGGAGCGACCGCAATCCACAAGTGCTCGACCAAGCATCGATGCATCCACAAAGATTGACTGTTTGGTGCGGTTTATGACACCGCGGCATCATCGGACCTTACTTCTTTCGAAATGAGGATGGAGACACCGTTACCGTCAATGGTCCTCGGTATAGAGCGATGTTAACCGACTTTCTGTGGCCAGAGCTCGACAACATCGATATATCCGAGTTGTGGTTCCAATAAAATGGCGCTACATGCCATACAAGCGACGCAACGCTCGAAGTGGTAAAGGAGAAATTTGGCGACTAGGTCATCTCATAGCGAGCGTTCATCAATTGGCCGCCGCGATCATGCGACTTGACACCACTAGATTATTTTCTCTCGGGCTACATTAGGTCATTAGTCTGCGCTAACAAGCCAACTACTTTGGACGAGCTTGAGGCCAACATTCGAGATGCTATTGCCGGAATAACGCCGCACATATTAAACCGAGTCAGCAAAAATTGGACCGACCGCTTGAAGCACTGCCAGCGAAGCCGAGTCGACCATTTAAATGATGCTTCCCAAACATAATGGCATGAATGTAGCTTCAAAATAAAGCCAGACTTAATTTGATATCTCACACCATTGTTGTTTCATTTGAATTTGTTTTTCTATCGCTCTTATCTGGTCACCCTATAGTTGAGTTGAGCAAAAATTAATTAATACGTCTTTATTCTCAAATTGCCTTACTCCTTCGTAGACTTTTTATGGTAGTCATACCCTAACAAGTCCACACTTTGACTCTGAATCCAGTCTTTGGTTGTCCTTCATTTAATCCTGAATTATTATCTATTGAATCAGGCTTAAGAGTAGTTGAATGGCAAGGAGCTTCTTCTCAAAACTCGAATGCTTTGGATATTGTGAGCTTTAGTAATAACAAAATTGATGTCCTAAAATTCTTAACTGTTGACAAATTGTTACACTACAACTGAAAATAGAAGTTTTAGATTCTGAAATCCATATTCTAAATTCTGCATCGTTTTGGCCTATTGGCGATTTAATACACGAATTTGAGATAGAATATATAATAAGAATCAACAATGCTGAAGTATCTATAACGCAGCTACAGCAAATGTTAATCTGTTACAAGCAGGCTGCCTTCGTGAGTTTTGAAACAGAAGGGGCGAAAATGCTTTTAGCGGTTAATGAGGGCAGAACAAAATATATGCTGTCATCAAAAAAGGACAGTCAACATCGGCGAATTGGACAAAATGTAACAAAAACAGCTAGAGGTAGTTAAAAACGTTGTCTTTAGGTACTCAATGATTGATATACAGTGAATTCAAATAATGACACCGAAGAATCACCCTTGGTAACTTCAGCTTCCCTTGCCTTTTTATGCCGGATTTTTATCGGCTTAAACCACCTCCCCTCATCTCCCCCTCCAATACCGTCATTTTTCCAACGGGCTTTCCTTGCCTATCATTTCATATTATCCTGGTTGGGCTCTCTCTAAACGTGCTGCTTTTTGCAGGCTTAGCTGTTCACTACATTGTTCTCGATTGCCCGAAGAAAGTTAAGGAAGCATTTGAGTACCATATTCCAGTCTTATAATATGGCGTAGAAGCATTGGCGTTATCAAAGACGAATATATAAGTGGAGGGATACTTCAACCAACTTCGTGTGCAAAACCAGAGGCGGCTATCATAAGATCGAGCTGACTGGATACGCTTGTTAGTTGAGGACCCAGATTCATTCCGGACTGTGGTGCTATCTAAAGTGAAGTAAAAGAACAGGTTCAAAGAAAATAGAAGATCATTTCTTCCTCCACTATGTTACACTCTCTGCAGCTCCTGCAGAAGTCATTTGAAAAGAGTCCTAGGCTTTTACCATGTGGACCTATAGGACAATGTCCCCTAAGGATACTGGTGACGATGCTGATCTGCAATCGTAAAGCTAATCTATTAAAGCGTTTTTGATCTAGCTTAGCCCAGATTTTTGTAGAGATTTGGCGCTTGTCTCTCATTATTTAGTTTTTCTGATTGCGTCCAGCATAAGTAATTGCTTATATGTAGCGAGAGGCATACCAACTCTCTGACAGAATGCTGAAAGGGAAGCTGCAAGGTCGGAGGACTTTTCGGTTAACATGTGAACCTTAGGCATGAAGATGACTTCTACCTCGATCCACCGTTTAGTTATATAGACAAGATTCAAACAATCCGTCATGATATCTGCGTATTACTGGATATTAGTAGATAGATATTCTATGATTATAGATACACATGGCTACAAGAAGCTTTTCAGTAGTTACTACAATTAAAAGGTAAGCCAATATTATCAATACCATGCGTTACAACTTCGGAGCTACCAGGAAAATGTAATGGACCAATGGCCGCCTTATTTATCAGCTGAATACTGAAGGACTTTGGGAGAGGATTTCACTCGGTCTAGAAGCCTACGCAGTATCTGCAGGATAATAGTTGCTCTTTTTGCAATGACTTTTTGTATAAATCGTGAGACATTTTATAGATACCTCCAATCAACAGGCTGTACTTTTTCCATTAGCGTTTCACTATGGCGGTTTTTTTTCACCGCAAAATCTACGCAGAGGGCATGTCACTAACATTGCATCATTAAAAGCCCTCATAATGATTGCTACACTGGAATCCAACTCGCCAGTGCGCTCAAAGCAGCGGGTAATACTCATCCTTATTCTCTGTCAACCCTTTTCGGGCGTACAATGATGTTTAGGGTTTCTTTTCTAATACTTACTTACTTAGGTGGCGCTACAGTCTGAGGTGGAAATGGGCCTCAACCAACAAACCCCTCCAGCCAGCCCGGTTATGAGCCAGCTGCCTCCAGTTGCGCACGCCAAGTTGGTTGAGGTCCCCCTCCACTTGATTGCGCCACCTACCACGAGGCCGTCCTCTACTGCGCAGTCCGTCCGGGGACTTTCATGGCTGGAACTTTGGACTCCATCCGCTCTACATGACCCAGCTTAGTCGTTGTATGTGAACTCTTCTGGTCGATGTCGATGTCATTATAAAGGCCATATAATTCGGCATTGTGTCTTCTCCTCCACTCGCCGTCTATGCAGTCGGGACCAAAGATCACTCAAAAACCTTTCTCTCGAAGTAACCAAGGGCATCTTCATCCGATTTTGATAAAGTCCATGCCACTGCGCCATACAGCAAGACTGGGATGATTAGTGTCTTATAAAGAGTTACCTTGGTAGTTCGGGATAGGGTTTTGCTACTCTATTGCCTTTTTAGCCCGTAGAAACACCGATTGGCAAGAGTAATTCCTCGTTTGATCTCCCCACTGGTATCATTTGCGGAGTTCACCATAAAGCCTAAGAGAGGCTACCTCAAACTTATATCTGTCCAAGACACCGATGTTGAGTGTCCTTTTTGTAGACAGTATATATTTTATTTTGCTTTCATTGGCAGCTAAACCCATCTTTTCTAATGCGTACCATTAATTGAATATCCTCTTCCTTTCTCTACTAAAAATGCTGTACTCAAGCATCATAGGGTACCCCTTGAGCAACGACATACTTGTTAAAAAAAAAAAAATCCGAGTTTTAAAAACCGAATTTTTGTTTACCTGCATTCGAAATTCTTCTTTGAACACCATCGTTGTGTATCCCTCTACGAGTTTCGGAATGTATTTGTTCTATTTATTCCAATTATTGGAAATATCTCATAAAATCGAATGAGAGCACCCTCATTTGTAAATAGTCATTGTGTACTACTACAATATTGAACCTTACAACTTAGCAATTCGAATTCCATACTAAATTGCTTACATTCTCAGAAATATGCTTTTGTCGATTTCACGCATATTTCGTGGAACTCACGTGCACAGATACTCTGTGTACCAATGCTACTAATAGAAGGTACATAATAGGATTTCCGATCAAAGCTTTGTCCTAATACTCTTAGTTCCCTGAAATTCGATGTGCAGATTATGAAATCAAATTCTGAGAAGCATACGCGCCATCGTATAGGTAAGTATGCAAGTCAAATTTCCAATTTACCCTTCTGCAAGTTGCACACAAAAGGATTCCGCGGAAGTTAAGTCAATTATTCAAATCATGTAAATTCCTGGCTGTCAAGCTGTAATATTGACGCTTCAAACTGCGGTAGCCCTAACCAATTTAGGTCCTTTCAAACGGTAACAATGGATGTCGATGGGTGAGCACTAATTACTACCAATTAACAACATCAAAGTACAGCTAACGATGCATTGCAATATGAAACGCTGAAAATCGGATTATTGAACTCATGGCCAAATAAACTTTTGATTGAATTCAACATTTTATCCTCATCGTCGAGATTAATTTATGTGAGATAGTAATTCCATCGACACAGATCCAATGTACCCATAAATCAACACTTTGAGTGTGTAATTGTCTGCGTATGTAAAAAAAAAAAAGTTTAAACGGAAAAACGTATAAAATCGTGGATAAGGCGAACAAAAAAATGTTACGTATACGCCAGCGCATCCTTCCACAGTTTTTTTATTTTAATTTTTTTTTTTTTTTTTTGTTTTTATGGAAATCCTTAGGCATTTATTCGTTAATTTTAGTACAGCTGCTATAAATTTGTCGGAACCGCTTATTGTTTTCCAGGAAACCAGCAACTACAGTGATGAGAGGGTGTAAGTCGTTAAATAAAGGAAAATTATATTTCTGTGGTTCAGTTCATTGCAAGAATGTTAGCAACGATGGGATTTGTCATCCTAAGGCTGATGGACTTACCACCTCATCCCCAGCATTGAGAAGTGAACAAGACGTAGACATGAAGAAGTAGACTTATACATGACACAAGTGATTGTTTTCAGTCATAGCTCTACAGATTCAAGCTTCCCTTATTATTCACACTACGCATGGTGGGAGATATGGGACACGTGTTCTTCCACTGCCCGCGTTTGCAAACTCAAAAGGAAAAAAGAAGCACTAACACCAGAAAACGCTGGAATCAGGGATAAATGGAATGCAGTGGGTAATTGTGTAAATAATATATATCTCCCCACGAATAAATGCCTGATGGTGCCGCAAAAAAAGAGCACCTAGGACGATTTTCATAAAAATAGTATTGGTTCTCAACAAAAAATTAACATCATTTAACTTTCTGATTCATCTTTCGAGTAAATCTAAAACTTTCATTTGTAACTTGCACTGGTACACATCCTAACCCAACACATTTGGCATGGTGGAAAGTGTTTTTTGTGCATTGGAGTGATTGTGCAGATATAAAATGAATCCGGTCACAGGGGTACTTACTTACTTATGTATGTCCTATATCCCCCTGTGGGTCCTAGGGCCTCGACTACGCCTACGCGCCATCGTGTACGGTTTCTGGCAATGTGTCTCAGCTCTCCCCAACTTTTACCCAACTGCCGCGCTTCCTTCTCAACTGTTCTGCTCCATGTTTTCCTTGGTCACAGGGGTAGCCGCCATATCACTCGTAATCAATCCGAAGTACACCTCAAACACTACAAATAATTAATAATAAAAGAAAACTTAATATTTATTTTGTATAACCCAAAACACCGGCGAATACCACTCGCACTATAAGCAAACCTGAAATGTCAAATGTGCAGGACTAGATCATTAACATACATGCTATGTCTTTCCAGCACTAAAAATTGTAATGTGTGTCATAGTATCAGACACTTTAATGATGGCCGACTTGAAGAAAGGGATAACATGCATTGATGGCTCCAAAAAATTAATAGTGGCATCTCTCTCTAACTACTTGACATTAAATATGGGGCAATAATAAATACTCATGTTAATGTACAGGGTGGCGCACAAATCGTGCTACAAAAACAAAATGTAAATAAGCAAAATTGCCGTATGTGGAGTGAATCTAATCCAGAAATACTCCATGACACGGAACTGCATCCAGAACGAGTCACTGTGTGGTGCGCAGTTTCATCAAGGTGCATTGGGGGGGCATACTTCTTTGAAGAAAATGGTGTAACTGTAACTGTCAATGGGGACCGTTATTTAAAGATGTTGAAGGAGTTTTTTTTACCAAGAACTGCGCTAAAGAAGTATCCGTTTCAACAGCATTTGGTACCAGCAAGATGGAGCAACTGCACACATAGCCAGACCGGTTATGGCGCAGCTCCAACGAAAATTCCCAAACAAATTAATATCCAGAAACCTGACCTGATTGCACCAGACTTTTTTTATGGGGTTATATCAAGCAAGAGGTGTACAAAACGAAACCAAGGAATTTGACTGAATTGAAGCAGTCCATTAAAACAATAATTGCGGCTCTCCTGATTTCAACCCTTCAGGCCGCAATGAATAATTTTCTGATCAGGTGTCGCACATGCGTGGATGAGCGTGGAGGTCATTTACGGTCTATCATCATCAAAAACAATTAGTTATTTAAAATAAAATTGAATTTTCCATGCAATAAAAATAAAGAAAATGAAATACATTGATTAAAAAAAAAGTTATTTGAATTTCTTATTGCAGCACAATTGGTGCGCCACCCTGTATAATATTAAAGTAAATATTCGCACAGTCAAACCAGATGTAAATCATGTTAAAGTAAATGCTCACATAGTCAAACAAAATATTGTATAAAATTGTAAAATTATGTACAAGAGTTTATCAACCCCATATGTAAAGCAGTTTGAACCTAGGCTAACTGGTAACATGAGCGAATGGCTTTCGACACTTATCTTCAGTCCAGCAAAAAGAAAGTGTCTCATAATAAAACTTATAACGTGGAAAATTGAGTTTAATTTTTTGTGATTTGGAATCAAAGTTTAGACAGTTTCAGAATTCAGTTTAAAATTTACACATATTGTGGTAAACAGACAAAAATATTTTCGGCAACACCTTAGCCCGAAACATGGTCCGGCTCGAAGGACAAGAACAAATAGTGTCGAACGATTTATCTTGATCTTGTAAAAGCAAGGTGTACAAAGTAAGTCTGGAAAAAACTTTACAATGCATACTCGTAGTATAACACAATTGACAAAGTTTTTATTTTTTCTAGTCGCCAAGTATCTTCCAATCTCCAGTACATTTTTTTACAGTTTTTTGGATTGCTACTTCTGTGGTAGGAAATTACTTCCGGCGAAGTTATAAAAAGAAATTCGTGGAAGGAATTCCATTCACGTGTTCATTGTTGCCTGTGTTTAATTCTAAAAAGAATTGGTAGCAATGACAGTAATCAATTCGGATTTTCTTGGAAATCGTGAATATTGTCTTCTGCACAAGCGAAAACATTTAAAATAAGAAATATAAACTGTGAGTTCATAGAGAGATAAGACTTTTGCCTGCCCACACCTCGACAAGACATTTATAATGGATATCATGGGAGCTTTATATTGAAATATTGACGGCCTAGTTCGCCCAATACTAAGGGCTGAGCAAAATACCATCCTCCGCACAGATGCACAATCCGGTTGGTAAACATTTCTGTCGAAAAACATACAACTCAAATTGTGAGATAGGACTTAATCAAACTACGCCCGGGATGGTAGTAAAGATCTAGTGTAAAGATTCAAATTAATCAGTGAAAATGACAACAACATACGGGGATAAGATTTTGTGTAAGTCAAAGTGAAATCAAAGATGGTACTGTTCCACCGAGTGGAATATTAAAACAATTTGTGAGTATGTGAGATCTTTTAAAAATTGGAGGAAAACTATTTTGATGTGTCGATATTCAAAAACTTTACATAAATGTGGGAGATAGACAAAGTGACACCTACCGTCCGTCGTCTGATTTTTCGAACGAATTGTTTGATATACTTTCCTCGAAAAGTCGGTCCAGGTGATTAGACGCTGGAAGGCAAAATATTTGTAAACAATTGCGATCACGCTTGAACTCAAGTGAAGTGCAGCTGCCAAACAACGGAGGCTGATTTTCTTCCTTCAAGAAAAATATTTAAGAAAACATCCTCAGCTAAACAAAACTGAAAACTAATAACACAAGAAATCTTACGGAGCTACCCCAGCGATTTTGTGATGCATCTAGTGTTCCTGCTACTCCTCAACTTTTGCCATTGTCATATATGAATTCCAACTATCCATTCATGATTCCGCCACCTCGTATGCTACCATCACACTCACTATCACAATCTTTTTCCGCCACTACATTTACTACCACCCTGTGTGCCAAAAAGTTTTACTACACCACCTTTACTTAACAAAAATAAAATGTGTCCTGGTACAAAGAGCGTTAAACGATTATATACAAAAAGCAGAATATAGAACTACCGAAACTGATATTGTGAATTTCATTACCAAAATCTTCAATTGTTCGAATGTTGTCTGCAATCAGATTGTTCCTTGGAATTTAAAAACAGTTTGAGCTACAACATCTCAACTTTAAAATCATCGTTCCTGAAGAATTCATTCCTATGCTACTCAACTCAAAAAAAAGCCTAAAGAATGTTTGGTGCACCAATTTTCATAGAACAAGCCCGATAATTCAAAACAGAATTTTCGAAGAATGAGCGTAAAGGAGTTAAGGATTTACCAAAATATGTCAGGGATGAGACAAGATTTAATTGAATTTGATCGTGCTACCTCTTCATGTGAATTCAACATTATTGAACTAGTCGAAACCTGGCTGAAAGATGAACATCTTAATGCGGAAATCTTCGATTCAACGTGGCAAGTCTTCAGATGCAATCGGACTCTTTCTCCTTATCAAAGCAAAGGAGGTGTTGTTTTACTGGCAATTCATATTTGTTTGGCCTGCTTTCCTATTCCTAATGGTATCCAGCCTTCATCACCTAATAATAACTAAAACCAACATTTTTCTTTAAGATAAAAATATTTTCATTGGCTGATGCTACCCAAGTCAACCCGTTGAAGTTTACGAAGCAGCAACTACTCGAGCTTTATCCATTTTGCCTACTTTGAATGATTCCGATGACCAATTTTTAAAAACGGAGATAGGTCCAATATTAACAATTACCGGTGTATTGCAATCTTGTTGGCTAAACCCAAGCTTTTTGAACAAATGGTCATTGACAAATCGAGTGTTGAACTAAAGTCTGTCATAAGTGAGCATCAGCCGATTATAATTCTCACATTCTTCTAGAAATGGAAAAGGGAACCATGTTGATGCGATCCACACCGACTTCAGCAAAGCTTTCGATTAAGTTGACACTCTTATTTAAATGCATTCTTTGTAGATATTAGGGCAGCTTTCGACTCAATTGATAGAAATGCCCTCTTCTACAAACTGAGCAACTTGGGTACGTCCACGAAAATACTGCAGGTAATTCAAAGTCTTTATGATGAGAACAAAACGGCTGTCTGGGATGAGAAAAAAAATGTCTAAATGGTTCCAATCGAAAGCGGGTGTTAAACAGGACTGCCACCTTAGTCCCCTACTGTTCTCAATCTTCTTAGATGACCTCACTACATCTCTTACCAGAGGGATCCTGTTCAACGGAATTAATATCCAGCTTCTTCTCTATGCGGACGATATCGTGATTTTGGCAGACACCCCAAATATGTTGCAAATAAATAGGTTACGCAATTACTGTCGATAATGGAAGCTGGAAGTAAATACAAAGAAGTCAAAGAAATGGGAGCGGAGGGTACACGAGGGAAGAGAGGTGGTTCTGGGGAGACCATGAACTGGAAAAAGTGAAGGAATATAAATATCTTGGCACCTTAATAACTCCAAATATATGCTCTAAAAAGCACCTTCAAGTTCAAGTCACTGCTATTAATTGCAATTGGAGAGGCATCCTGGGAAAGAAAAATATCGCTCCAAGTGTAAAATTCAAAGTTTTTGAATCAGTAGTGAGATCCATCCTGTGCTATGGAGTGCAGATATCGGGTGTTTTTCAGTACGAAGAAGTGGAGAAATTATTACAATATTTTATAAAAAAAAATATGTAGACTGCCAGAAAACACTCCCACTTACATGATCCATCTTCAAACGGGACTAGCGCCACTATATACTTTTATGCTACGGCTGCACTTCAATTAGATCATAGTAATGGCACTACTCGTACCTCACCACCGGCTTCAATTCCAATTCATCAGCGAATGGTCAACACTCGGACACTTACACAATGTTTCACTAATGGAGGGATGCAAGATAGATGCTGTTTAAAATAAAAGCTTCGATGTTCCAGTCTTTCTGAGATAAGGCAAAACAAAGTGAAACCAGAAACATGTATCGGATTCTTCAACTCGACCTGGGTGAATTAAACTACCTTCCATAACCGCTACAGTATAGAAAAGATCTCCACAATATTTAAGGTTAGAGGAGAACTTATTCGCCTAAACTACCAACCGCATCGATCAGATCGTCCTCTAGAATGTACCGTGTGCAACATTCGAGAGAGAGAAGATGTTCAGCACTTCACAGGAACCTGTCCGGTTCTAAATGAGATTAGAAGATAGCACAGGGCGAAGAACGCTGTGTCAGGTTTTGTGATGTCATTTCTCATCAAATTTAGGTCACATTTGGGGTACCTCAAGGTAGCGATCTTGGCCCTCTCTTATTTTTACTATTTATTAATGATTTGCTCATATTATTAGGAGGGTGTTTCCATAATGTGAACAATAGACTTGATGGACTCTCATTGCAGCAATGTTTGAACACTCTTGCATGCTGGTGTAAATTGAACGGTATGATGCTAAATATGGAAAAGTGGAATATAATTTAATTTTTAAGGAAAAAACGGCAATGAATTTTGGCTATACCATTAATGGACAAAAGTTAGTTAGAAAGGACTTAATAAAAAAACTCGAGAATTTTAATTGACAAAAAACTAACTTTTAAACACCATATCGACAGAGTGCACTCTAAAAGCATGTACATACTAGGTTTTGTTGAATGAAGATTGAAAGAATTTAACTATCCTTACATCAGTAAAGTGATCTATTGTTCCTTGGTTCAGCCTGGTTAGAGTATTGTAGTGTTATATGGTGGAGCTCTGACTGTGTTTTGTTGCCTCGTTACTCTCACAGCCTAAAGCTCTTTAATATGTGTAGTCTTGTTAATCGTAGGGAATTGTCTAAGGCTTTACTTGCATTTGACCTTTTAAAAGAAAATATTGACTCAGTTTTTTGTGTTCCAAAGTATCTGTAAATAAAAATATTCGCACTTTTAGATATACCAGATTTTTAAAGGAAAGTAACTCAATGACTAATTATGCATCTTACGAATCTTTTAATCGGTGCTTAAATATTTTACGTAACAAAAAGTAGTTGAATACTACTGTCTTGATATTTAGCAATATAAAGGGTGATTCAATTAGAGGTTAAAATTTAAATTTTAAATAAAATACTTTGGTTTTTGATAGGCTGCTGATATTTTTAAGCCAGTATATTGCTGAGATTTTGACATTAAAGACGGAAAATTAAATCTTCCAAGTGGGGGCCACGCCTGGCCTTGAAGATTTCGTCCCTTTTGATAATATTTTCCATTACTTTTCGGCATAAATCTAGCGGTAGTTCATAAATAACGCGTCGAAACGCCATATATCTGGAATAACTTTTGCTTCATAAAATCCCAAAGAAAAAAATCCATCGGCTGATATCGCACGATCTTGATGGCCAATTTTGGTCACCGAGAAGAGAGATGAGCCAGTTGGGAAACTTCGTGTGTAATAACTGGATTGTTTCTCGCACTGTATGGAATATCTTATTAAAATCACATGTTTCCATATTGACATCGTCCAATTGGAATAATGTTCTTCTTTGACCCGATAACGTCTACCATTGATTGTAACAACAGCATCACCATAATTTTCGAAGAAGTACGGTCCGAAATTCTCAGCAAACAGTGACTTTTAGTAGATGTATTAGTTGCTCGTAAATCCAGTCCAAAGATTTTCATGACCCCAAATGCGACAATTTTGTTTACTTACGTAGCCATTCAGTTGACAGTGAGCCTCATCGCTGAAGATGATATTGTTCAAAAAATTGCCATCAACTTGGTGGTTTTCTAACATCCAGTCATGACGCTGTTCATGATTTCCTGAGTTAGTTGTATCTTGTAGGCATGTAGATGTAGATCTTGTGTTAGAATGCCCTACGTGGAGCAGTTTGAAAAGTTCAATTGCTGGGATCGATATTGAATAGATTTGACTCATTGTCACGAACACTGTCACGCTCTGTGGCAATATTTTCGCATGACCTGAAACTATGAGGACGCACTAGTCTTCGCACATCCAACACTGACTCAATTCGATCGAATTTTCACCTTAAAACCAGCACGAGATGGACGGTTATATGTAAAAACTAAGTTTTTCTTATTTCGGAGATGAGTTTTAGCAATTAAAATTCGTTATTCTATCATACACCGCTCCGTAATTACACATGGCAATGCTTAGTACTCACAAATGTCAAACATCAGCTGCCAGCTGCCACAGTAGTGCCAGACTTAAATTATAACCTCCTATTGAATTCCCTTTATTTATTGAAATTTCTCGGAATTCTCGACATATGAAGCACTTTCAACCGACCGTCTTTTAAGTACCAGGCATATAACTTTCATTTCATTAAGTTCGTGACCCATTCGCCAAAAAATTGTCCATATATGAATCCAATATATACTCGTATATACGAGAATGTAATTGACCTATTTGGAGAGTGGCACGCTCAATCTCCGAAACTATCCAAATATTGAGTGCTACTCTCCGATCCGAATTCAAACCCACGCTGTAGAAGACCATCCCTCAACGCCAGAGGAAAACATCGAAAAAATATGTGATCTGCTCCCGGTAGACCGCAAATTGAAGGTAAGGGAGATAACTCAGTTCATCGGCATCTCGTATGAATGGTTCCAAAACATCATTCAAAACGTACTTGGATTCTCAAAGCTATCTGTAAGATGTTTCAAACAAATCTAGAGAATTTTGTTTGCCAGATTTGTGAAAGATGAGACCCCCATTTGCATTCTCACTCTCACCTCCACTCTCTGTGCTAACCGAATCATGCTACTGTTAATAAACCAATGCAACTTGCAAATGAGAAAGGTGATACAGCAGTGCTGCTTAGCACCTGCTTAGTGCTCTGCTAGTCTTCCTTCATTCTGTAAACGTCTCAGTCGTTACCGACCTTTATGCAGCAGCGAGTATTCTCCATCGTCATCCTGCACAGATGGACGAGTTTGGCAGGAATGCCAAAACAAGACATCGCTCTGTATAGATCGTCTCTATAAATGGCGGTCTTAAAATCGATAAAGAGATGATGAGTACCGATTTGGACTTCTTGAGTATTCCCCAGGATCTGCCAAAGTGTGCAAATTTGAAGGAAGGTTAGTACGTGCCGGAGACATATCTTGATCAGGCGACCGTCATATCCCCTTGTGAATGTTGAGATGAGGGAACTGCATAGTGACGTTTCATTCTGCTTCAAAATCAATTAGCCTAAGTCAATTTCCGGACGTGATATCGTGCTGGCTATGTTTACCAACTGTCCTGCCAAAGATGTCCTCCTTTCCTATTTTGGCGTTAAAATCACCACGGTTTTAACATCATATCTACGAAATTGCTCATAAGTTTTGTCGAAGAACTCATAGAAACACTCTTTGGTGGCGTCGTCCTTGTCCTCCATGGTAACATATACTTAGTTTCAATTATTCAATATCAATTCAATGAAATGATACAACTGAAATGTATATTCTACAAGGCCACCCTCTGATTTCGCATGCGGCACAATAGTTAAATAACCCCTCAATTGAGTGACGACAGGGCAATGAGCATAGCAATTGTCATTCAGGTAATATTGTGCGGAAATGCAAAATTAATTTCACCCACTTATTCATGCTGATAAAACAGGTACAACAGCATGCTTAACCTTTAGCTTTATTCGAGACCGTAAAAGCTGGAAATTGCTTTCTTTTATCAACTTTAGTAAATGAACTTTATGCAACCAACTATTATCATCACCTACCGTGGTAAGTTGTTATCAATTAGTTTTATTGTTGGGTGTTATCAAGTAAATGCCGCATCCTTATCTCCGTGACAATACCCCTCCTGCGGGTGTTAAATGGTAGATTCCTTCTAGTTTTGTGGTATTAGTTGATGGTAGAAGATAGTCAAGTGATGGATGAGCTTTATTCTGAAAATGATACCAGAGTAGATTTTAAGGGAAGAATTATTGTACTTTTGCCAACACTGTTGCAATAGCTCAGTTGTCTTACAATACCTGACTCAATAGTTAGTTTGGGGCATTTACACCGAACATTCATTTGTATTAATATTGAGTGCCGGTCTTGACTCAGTGGTTAAGTGAGCGATTACTGAGCGGAAAACTTAAAGTTCGAGTCCCGAGAAAAAATAATAAGACATCCGAGGCTAAAATCATCATGAGAAGTAGCTCTCAATCGCAAAAATTGCCCTTCGGAAGTGGCATAAAACTCCCACTCGTGTGATGCACAGCACGAATGGGAGCGAAAAGCTAGGCCAGGCCCTGTATAGACTGCTAGTGCCAAAATATTTATTTATTTATTTAATTCCTCGGTAACAAAATTCCACTTAATTCCATTGAATCAACCAATGCCGTGGCACGCCTATGGATGTCCTGTACATATCACTAATAGACATAACTTTTTGTAGTGTGAGTCAGGCCTCGCTCGGTTACTGCTCCATACCACTGTCTTAATTGTATCTTAATTTTACATTTTCGTCAATCCGCAAGTAAATTTAAAGCTTTAGTCTCATTTGAAAGGTTTAGGTCACACAAACACTTTCTGCTACATATCTGCCCACATGTTTGTCCTCACATGGCTCGCTCGAGAACTAGTAATTTGATTTTTGTATTTGTACATTTTGTCTAAAAAAATTATATAGAAGAGTTTCTAGAAACATCAACGAAAAGGTGAGCATGAAGGCGGTCTCTGCAGCGTATTTCAGAGAAAGATTTGAATCATATGGTGCATCAACTGCTGCCCGCAGACCACCAAGCCTGTCTGGAATACAGCCAGCGCATCATAAGCCTCAACCACGAAGAGGACGATTTTCATTCAAGATTCTCCATTATGGTATTCAAAATTAATCATGAGTGACGAAGCACATTCACACACTCAAGCAGACTCACACTCACTTTTGGGTAACTGAAAACCCTCAAGATTCGCCTTTACATTCACTGGAAATTACTGTGTGCTGCAATGCGATGGAAAATGCCATAAATAGGGCTCAACGCTGGAGGCCAACATTTGGATGACATCATCTGTAATGGAACAAAATTCAAGGTTCAGGTAAAAATAATAAAAAAATAAAATCATTATTCTTTGATTTAGAAAAAAGTTATAGCTAAACCAAATTGGATCATTACTCTCACGCCACCTTCTAGTTTTACTTGAAAATGGGATTTGGAGTTAAATCAGACGTGCATATTAATTTTTTGATCAAGAAACTGTATAGCATAGGGTATATAGCCGCTATGAATGTAAAATCCGACAAGCAAAAAACACACAATTACAAACAAAATTTAATTTTTAAACACTCAACGGATCTAAAAGCTAATCCTCAACATCTAAGGACCACATTTACAGAGGTAAATTTGTTTACAAAAAAATCCATTGAGTGCTCGAAAATTCCAATTTTGTTTCACCACCTTTAACTGTGTGTTTTTTGCTTGTCAGATTTTGCATTCGTAGCGCCTATATACTATGCCACATAGTTTTTATATTTATACACTATCCTGTATAGTAAATTAATTTTGGTACACAGTTTGTAACATAAAGAGATAATAACAACAGGTCTCCAAAAGTATATATATTTGTGACCAGCATTAACATTTATGGTACACAATCTTCTCAGGACCCGATTTGTTCATTTTTAAATCCACCACACGCCCACCTTTTTGTACAAAAAAATGCCCTTTTGTAATTATTTTTACTAGAAATTGAAAATGTTGCCTTAACGAAATATATAAACGTTCACATTCTCTACAATTCATCCATGCATTATATAATGGCACGCCTACTTTTAAGGGTCATTTTATTTTTAAGGAAACGAATTTTGCTTTCTCAAAGCTATTATCGGTGATGATTAAGTCTTATTGTGAATACTCGTATTTATCCAGAATCACTAACCTTCTTTTGCAAATGGCGACCATCACGCCCACTCTCTTCTACAAAAAGTCTTAGCCACAAATTATGTGATAAAATATCCTAAAAATCGAGATAATATCCTTTGAGTAGAAAGATATCACTGCATTTGAACCAAATGCCCACAATTAGGGTTGGGTTAGAAGATGAGAGATAGGGTATCACACTATCCGTTCCAGGCGGTTTGCAACTTTTCTGAACGTTTTTTTTTTTCGGCGAAGATACTGACTTTTCCACACTTTTACTAGAAGCTGAAAAATAATGTTTTAACAAAATACATAGAAGTTAACTTTCCCTACAATTTGTCCATACATTGCACAAGGCCACTGAAACTTTTTAGGTTTTAGAATTTTAGATTTTTAGGATTCAGTTTCATTGTGAATATTTCATCAGAATTCGTAAACTTCGGTTACAATTTCTTTTAAGGAAAAGTTATAACAACAGATTTAATAATAAAATCTATCAGTAAACAGGGAAACTTTCCCCGAGTAGAAAGATGGTTTTGTCAAGCTCCTGATGCTAGGGATGGGGTTGTAAATTTAGGGATCCAGACAGATTGTAACTTTTCTGTATGTTTTTTTTTTTTTACTTTTATTGGGAAAGTACTGATTTTTTGAACATTTGTGACCTGTCTCATAGAGAGAATCTCGAAAAGAAGGTCTATCAATTTTATCTGCCTGTCTGTATATCTGTATGATCGACTGTAGTCCCCAAACGTTATGTCAGATTGTTCTTAAACATCATATCCGGAATCTGTACGGTGACAATTTGAGGCAGAAGTGACCGATGATTAAAAAAAAAAATCGATATTCTCGAAAACTCCTGGATTGATTTTATTCAAATTTGATATTTGAATTTCATTGGACATAAGTGAACAGATGGCGTACCAGGTTTCTGGCAAAAATTTACATGTCGTTATTTTACTTATTTTCTGATTTTTGAAACTTTGCAGAAATTTTCAAATGTACAAGACAAGTCCGCTGCCTGAAATACTCAACAATTGGTCAACTTCTCATTAGTGATAGCACTAACTGCGGCACTCATTAGTAGTATAAATATCATCTTGCTTCAATAATTATCTCACTTTGTTATTATCTGTGGTAGGATAAACATCACCATGTCAAACGAAATCGGAAATAAACTACGATGAATGGTCAATATTACGCAAATTTAAGAAGCGACGTGAGAAACTCAGAGACGGAGTGTTGTTTTTGCAGGATAACGCGGATTACATGGCGCGGATTTGGAGACAGGCCTTAAGAGACACAGATTTTTCAACGATAGATCACCCACCTCACAGCCCAGATTTGACCCCGGGCGACTTTTTCCCTTTTTCCGATTTTAAAAAGGAGTTACGAGGCCGGAGATTTGCAGATGAGAACGAGATCAAGGCGGCCGTATAAAGTCATTTTGAAGGCAAAGAAAAAGAATATTTTTTCGAAGATAGTGAGGCACTGTATGCCCGATGTGGGAAATGCATTTCACTCGGGAGAGATTATATTGAGAAATAAAATTTTTTAATCAGATCTCTTCTTTCACTTAATGCCTCCGCGAACTAGTACATATACGTACATACTCGTACATATATTCTTAATAGGTTGTATCTTTACTTTATCTTTGTGCATTAAGATAAGTAAAGCATTATTCATTATGGCATCTGTGAAATCCATCTGTCATTTATAATGACAGATAGACGCATTAAAATTGTTGCATCTTACTACAAAAAAAGGAGTTCTGTAATATCTGTGGATCTGTAAGTTGACGCCGATTTTTCAAACAAACTCTTCTCGACTAAGTGGCCCATTTTTCGTTCGGCGGTTCTGAGCATGTGATCGTTGCACGCTGTCGACCGGCGATGCGACCGGGCCATATTTTTTTTTTTTTTTTTGAAAACGTTGAAGCCTCCATTATTACAGGGAATTCTTTGTGCTATGGTCAAAGGATAATTAACTTTTTTTTTGGCATGAGATCTAAAATATTAATGTGACCGAAATGTGGTTCCAACAGGACGGAGCTATGTGATACACAACACAGGCAAATTTAGCTCTACATATTGTACGAAAAATTCCCCGGCCGTTTACTTTCAAGATTTGGCGACATCAATTGGTCACCAAGATCGTGAAACCTGATCTCGTTAGATTTCTTTTTGTGGGACTTTGCTAAAGATTGTGTCTATGCAGACAATCCCCAAACTTTGGAGTACTCTAATATCAAAATCTGTGATGCAATACATCCAGAAATGTGCCGAAAAGTAATTGAAAATTGCCTTGTAGCGGCCATTTAATCGATTTTGTATTCCAAGCATAATGAAGTGAGGTTGCAAATACGAGTAGACCGAAGTTTAAAACAGTAAATAAAAAAAATAAAAACAAATTTAATTAAAATCTTTAATATTTTTTATTTTATTTAAATTTTAAATCCTAAAGCAATAGACGAATAGCTCTGTACATATACATACGTACGAGTACATATCACTATCTGGATAGGGTATAAAAATCCAAGAATACCAAAACTATTCGTTATTCGATTTTTTGAACCGCCCAAAAGTTCACACTGAACTGAACTGATTTTCTATTTTATGTAGCATATTTTTCCGATCAAAAGACGGGACATAAATTGTATTGCATATTATTAGGATAGGTTGTACGAATCGATCCCCAAATGATCATTTAAATAAACTCATTACCCAAAATAATTCAAAACAAAATGGAAAAAATAAAGGGCTCGACTCGGTCGCACTTACTTGTTCATATGTATTAATTGCTCGTAAGTTATTCAGTTTTCGAAGAATTAAAAAGCTTGTGGTCAACATGTCTAAAATTTGAATGCCATATCCCAATATTTGCCGATATGGACTTGGACATGAATTTTGAAAAATGACAAGTTTTCGCAAGTCCTATTAACTCTTACCGAATTTTTAGCGGGAAACTAGGTATACAGTGCCACATTTAAATTTTAATCGAAATCGCTGACCCCAGATATGAAGATTGAAACAAATTCGTTCAACCTTCAATGCCGCTAAGTTAAAAAAAAATTGGAAAGCTAGAACTAGTTAAAAATTTCTAATTAAGTTTACAACTTGTAATGCACGTTTCTCTAATAATTAGTGGTTACACTAAAATACAATACCGAATGTGTTTTGATGTCAAGCATGTGATGGAAAATCAAGGCCTCGGAGTCTATAATGATAATGGAGAACAGTTTGTAAAGATACACTGCTTGAGCACAATTCCTGACATAAAATGAGTTGGCTCTCATCATTCACCCTTTGAATATTTTTTTTAAGTTGTCTCTTAAAAGGCCCAAACAAGCTTGAAGTTGAAACTGGTTCACTTCTAAATAAAATACCGATAGGTTTCTGGATCCCGTAGTACTCGTAGAAGAAGCCGAAGCAATAAAAAGTTCATTTCAAATTTTGAAAAATCTATTTGCAATCTTTGCACCATTTTTTAACGGATTATACTATTTCACTAAAAGCTCGAATTACAGATACCTCAGCGGTATATATATATGCAGTCAAGCTTCAAGTCCAGTCCCGCAAGAAGATGCACAGCGTAATACAAGACGTGACTAACCAAACCGCATCAACGCCCTTGGTTCATAAGTTGAGAAAGTAGCGAATTGTATTAGCTGATAGGTGGCCTGAGCTCTAAACAAAGTCCGGAGTGCTCGAAGTTTATCTATAATGAAATTCCCTATCAATCTTAAAATGTCTTTCTCCCGACATTTCAATAACTCTGGCATTCTCTGTTGGTATTATCCAAAATGTATCTTTCAAATAACATTATTTTCCACTGGACTTTGTTATATGTACTTCGAACCATAAAAGCCACTAAACTTCACATATCCAGTGCGAGCTTTTGAACATAGTCATGTTTTGATTATTTGCTAGTGACACCATGTCTATTAAATTCATTGAACAAATATTTTTGCGTTTCTCACAATCTACTACCAGTCGCAAAGTTCAGATATCATTACGTCAAATTGATAAGTAACTGTTCAATACCTAATCTCTAGCAGTTCACTGCCATTGCTGCAGCTATCCTCTTGTGGCGGGACATATAAATAGCCAGACCGTGATCATAGCTTCAGTTCTACTTGAATACCATCGCGAAAGAAATAGAAATAATTAATTATCCTAATTGTGCTGTCAGCTTAGCCTTTTTATTTCTTTTTCTAGCAAAAGTCACTGTATTGTCAGAAGTACCTGGTTTATGTTATCAGAACCTTCTCTGCAATTGTGCATTATTTGATGCGTGCCTACGAAGCATAGAACGTGATTTTTTTTTATCATAAACTTTGAAAAAATATACAATTCGACCGTGAAGTACTATCATAGTTTTGACAGGGTGTGTAATATTTTCTCTTTTTTTTTTATACCTAAACTTTAATTTCGGGCGTAAATTGCCAATAACACTTGCCACACTCGAAAAATTCGAAAAATTGTAGAAATAGTTCAATTTTATTTGAGCGCACTAAAAAATTTACCAAAACAAAAAAAAAATAACGATAGACGAACATAATAAAAATTTTCGTCCGAATAGTGTATCTGTGAAAAAGTTTCCGGTATCTATAAACTAAAAAGAGGGTTTTCAACATCATAACACCGTACATAGTTTCAACAACACCATACACGTTTCGGAATACGTTAAAAATAAAAGTGCTATGAAATAAGTTTTGAAAAATATCTAAAACTTGACTACTAGTTTGGCAGATGCACACAACTTTTCTCCAAATACTGAGGATACAAATTTCCACATCGAATTTTCCTCAGAAATAGTTTTGAAAAAAAAAAGGGACAGACAATATATATGTACTGTTGTAGGTACATAAGAAAAAGTTGATGTGTTAAGTGCGAGCAAGGATTTATATTAAGTAACGGAAGCCAATTGAAATAAAAATCTCTCTGCTTAATAACTTGCAGCAGATACGAGTATATATCCTTACATGTGCATTTCTCTTTTGTGCAACACTTAGAGTTACAGGACATCCGATCCGCAAAAGGAAATACGTAGACTTGTCTGCTTCGGTAAAAGTAATACCGAACTTGGGTACTTCAATTGCTTCAAGGACTACAACACTTACACCATGCTAGGAGTCTCAGAACTTCCCGGAACGCGCAAGTGCTTGGCGATGCTTACAAAATTGCTGGTAAGTTATGTTGTTTCCAATTTCCATCCATGGTCCATTCAGTGAAGGACTGATGTGGTATGGATACACATAGATTAGAGTGAAATTACTAATACGTTAAAATGGCAATGTTTACCACTCTCTGACTAACATCGCACCTGTTTTTAAATTAAATTTATTTATTATGATTTAATGTTGACATCTTAAGCTACGATTTTATCGAAATTTATGACGTTCCAGTTTTGGTCGGTATTTTATTTTTTTAAGAATTTTGAAAAAGAACCATGATGTCAACATGGTGTCATCAATTGAAGGTAGTGTCATGACAAACACTGGTAATCATTGATAGTTCATTTCGTCATTATATTATTATTTACAACCTATAACATCTGAAATATTGGATTGTAATCATTTTTCAATGTAAAATGAAATTTGAACTCTTGTGAGAAACTTCACTGCAAAATTTCAGACTTTGCATTGTACTAAATGTCAATTAAGAATTGATTGGTTAAAAATTATGCCGTCTTTATTAAATAATTGCTATTAATACAAAGAGTGACACCCAGCGCTTTTATATCATGCGTCATACACACGTTTTTCAAAGATGGATAAGCAGATATAAAATTTCAGCGCAGGGGCTACGTTGTTATCTATATTCGAATAGAGATCGGGTAATGGTTTATTTTGATAAAATTTAACAAACAAGTCAAAATAGGTAAATACTTTTGCAAGGTCATTGATTATTTAAACCTTACATTTTTAATATCAATCCGCTTATAGTATGTATGTATTCAATTCAATGCAATTGTTAAATTTTTTCAAAAATTTTATTAAAATATGCAAGTGTTCAACTCATTTGAGGAAAAATTTATTGTTGTGCCTATCCAATTCGGTTGGTTGTTGGAAGTATTGAAAAGAATTTTTTTTTTTTTTTTTTTTTTTTTTTCCGAGGGTAGGTAAAAAATCTTCATGAAGACACTATGAGGATCGGTAGCGCGTGCTCATAGTAGTGTGAGATTTTTACTCACTAAAAAAACCTCCCTTCGTAATAAATTTCTTTGATTACATACTACAACTAAGTTTTGACTTATCCAGCAGTTTTTCTTTCACGTATTGAGATCGTTTGGCAGGTCCCTTTCCATTGAAAGTTCCTGCTTGTTCCGCAAATTAGGCGCGGTTTCTTGCTATCGCGTTAAATCGAAAGGTTTAGTCCTTTGTAGACGACGCAGTAGATTCCTCTCATCTAGAATTCGAAGGACTTCATTGTTAACGTGTCCTTGTAATCTGTCTTTATGCTTACGCGCGAAGTTTTTGATTTCATATTCGACTGTCGCAATTCCTAAATCTCTATGGATATCGCTATTTCTAATAAACCACGGTGCATTAACTATTGATCTTAGCACTTTATTTTCAAAAGTTTGTAAAATATTGACATTACTTATTTTGGTACAACCTCAAAGTTGTATTCCATATGTCCATATCGGCTTTAGCACTTGCTTGTATAAAAGCAGTTTGTTCTCTACATTAAGCTTGGAATGTTTTCCAAGTAACCAGTACATTTCTCTGTATTTGGTTTCGAGTTCTTTACGTTTTTTTTTTCACGTGCGATTTCCACTTCAGCTTAGCATCAAGTGTCATTCCAAGATACTTAGCCTCGTTTGCAAATGGAATTTGAACCGAGTTTGAAAAGATGGGCAAATTATTTATTTTCTTATAAGTAAAATTGACATGAACAGATTTGTTTTCGTTTAAAGCTAGTCGCCAAATCTTTGTCCATTCATTTACTTTATTCAATGCTTCTTGCAATTTTTCAGTCGATTCTTCGATCGTTTTACCCGTTGCCAGGATGGCAGTGTCGTCGGCAAATGTAGCTAATACGGTGCCTTCTTCTTGCGGTATATCGCGAGTATATAATAGGTACAAAAGCGGTCCAAGGACACTTCCCTGCGGCACCCCAGCCCTTATTTCTTTAAATTCCGAATATTCGTTTCCGTGTTTGACTCGGAAAAGTCGATTCGTCAAGTATTTTTCTAGAATATTATATAAGTGTTCCGGCAGAACTTGTCGTAATTTATATTTCAAGCCTTCATGCCAGACCTTGTCAAAAGCTTGAGAAACATCAAGGAATACGCTCGAGCAAATCTTTTTTTCTTCGTAAGCTTTTTCAATTAAATCAATTATTCTATGCACTTGGTCTATTGTTGAGTGTTGGTTCTAAACCCAAACTGGTGATTGGAAATAAGAGATCTTTCTTCTATAATTGGCTGTAATCGCTTAAGTACTATTCTTTCGAAAACTTTAGACATAATCGGCAGCAGCGAAATAGGTCTATACGATTTTTTATCATTCGGTGGTTTTCCTGGCTTCAGAATCATTATTACTTCCGCGACTTTCCATTGACTCGGAACATATTCTAATCTTATCGCTGCGTTTATAATGTAAAGGAACTTAACTAACGCTTTTCTAGGTAACGATTTAAGAATCTCTCCTGTGATTAGGTCGTATCCAGGAGCTTTATTCGGTTTCAGTTTCTTTATTTCTTGTTGAAGTTCGGTCAGCCTTGCATTTCTTACTGTGTAATTGTGAAATGCTATATCCAACGCATTATCATTTTCAGCAAACGCTTGCCCATCAAATGGTTTAAATGTTTCTTCTAAATGGGCGGCAAAGACTTCTGCTTTGTCTTTATCATTCTTGGCCCATTCGTTGTCATTTTTCTTGATTGGGGCCGCTTGTATTTTCGGTTTTTTAATGCCTTTTTTAGCTTTCCAGAGCGAATAATTGGAATCTTTGTCCGCTGTTAAGCTTTCAATGCTGGTTTGTATTGTCCGGTTTTTAAAATCAATAATGGCCTTTTTTAGCAAGTTACACAAGCGATTCAAATGCGATTTATGTTGCGGAGCACGAGTTTTTTGCCATTTTTTACGCGCTTTTCTCTCCTCCCTTATCATTTCTTTTATTTCCGGTGGATATTTTTGGGCATGATCGATTGGCGTTTTCCTTTGATAGGGAGTATTTTTCCACGCGGCGCGCTGCACTTCAACAAAACGATCAATTTCGATTTCGAGTTCAGAAGACGTCCTAAGTGATACTCTCAGTTCGATATGTTCTTCAACGTCTTTTTTAAAGCCTTCCCAATCAGTTTTTCTGCTAGTTAGTCTAGCAGGTACATCTTTTTTAATTAGGCGTTCGCTCATCGTTAGAATGATAGGGGAATGATCGGAAGAGAGATCAAAACTTTCATCAATTTTAATACATTTGTCTGGTATTCCTTTTACAACAAAGAAATCGATCAGATCGGGTATTTTGTTGTTATCAGTCGGCCAATATGTTGGTTTACCAGTCGAGTGAAAGTCGCATCTGTGTTGCATGCAGGCGTTGTAAAGTGCTCTGCCTTTTTGTGAGACACATCTTGAACCCCAGAAGGTGTGTTTTGCATTAAAATCACCGCCAATAATAAAATTCGGTGCAAGAGAGTTGAAAATATTTGTAAAATCATTTTTTTCAAGCCTGCAACGCAGTGGACAATAAATAGACGAGACATTGAAAGAGTAATGTCCATTTTTCACGCGTACAGTGCTCACTTGCATTGTTTCAAGCTCTATCATAATCTCTTCAGAGTGTTCGATGCAATCTTTTATGATTAAAGACGATCCGCCTCTGGCTCTTTCCGACGGGTGATAAGCGTGATAGGTACTGTATCCAGTAATGTTTACACGCGATAGTTTCGTCAGGTGAGTTTCACAGATCAAACATATGTCAATGTCATTTTCCCGTAGAAATATTTCTAGCTCTTCTAGTCTTTGTATGAGACCGTTGGCGTTCCATGCAACAATTTTAAGAAGTTTCGTCATGTTCGTTTTGAAATGCTCCTATTGTTAAGCTTATATTCAAGCTTCTCCAACCTGTCGACAATTAGCGTGTTTGTTTTTGTTTGCTCCTCAAGCCTCGCAAGGATAATAGAAAAGACGTGAGATACGGGGTTTTCCGAATTATCAGTGTTCGTTTTTATTGATGTTAATGCTTGAGCACGCGTCTGCATGTCAGAATCTGATGGCTTTTCTTTAGGCGCTTTTACCTTAACGCGGTGTGGAATTTGATCGGTGTTTGATGTCGCAGCTTGAGCGTACGTAAGCGCGCCAGGGTCGGCTCGGTTGTCTCTAGTCACCTTTCTTGCAGCAGTTTTCGACTTTTCCTTATTTACCGGTTTTGAGGGTGGGTTTTCCGGCTTCATAAGTCGATCTCTTCTTTTTTGTAATTCTTTGGCTACTTCACAGCCTCTGTAATTAGCCGGATGCTTACCATTGCAGTTAATACACGCTTCAGGGGTTTTTTTGTTTACACCACACTCTTGACTAAGATGTTTACCGGCGCATTTGACACATCGCGGTACTTTTCGGCAATGTGTTTGCGTATGGTTGAATCCTTGGCATCGCTTGCACTGAGGTATCAACCTTGTATTCTTGCGCATGGGTTCGATTTTGACTACGACATTCAGAATTGTTCTTATTTCGTAAATCTTTTCTAAACTCTCAGCCTTATCAAAGGTTAGCATAAAAAGAGGAAGCTCGCGCTTAACCATCGTTTCCTCGCCTTCCAATTTTTGCTTTTCCCGTTTAATTAAGTTTACCGCATCGACGATTTTAAAGTTTTTGTTCTTCAAATCGTGAACAACGTCTTCCTTTCGGCATGAGGCATGAAGTCCTCTAGCTACGACTCGTATCGGTCTTTCAGATTTATTTTCATAAGTATACCACTGGATTTTTTCAGTATTCAGTTTATTAGATACTGAGCCGTAACTGTCTGAGTCCTTTACGTTTACTTTCCATTTGTTGTTGTTGAGCGATGTTACTTCAAAATCGGATAGCAACAAAGGTTTGAGAAAAGAATGCAGTTTATTATAGTCTGCAATTCCGATCACGTATATTGGTGGCGGTGGTCGTACCTTATTTCGTGGATTTTCTTCGGCACGCGTGATTATTTTGTCAGGCTGTTCTTTACCTTCTCGTTTATTTTGCGTGTTTTCTTGCCTCGTTAACATTTCGGGCGAAGAGCCAGCTTTTCGTTTTTTGACAGGCCGTTTTTTTAGAATCCAATTGGTTTCCCGACTTAGTTCTTCATCATCCGTTTTATAATCCGTGTTATCGGGGACGATTGAACTCGCAGCAGACTCATTACGAGGTTTCGATGTATCATTAAATGCTTTATTTTCTGCTTTAAGTACATTTAATTCCTTTCTTAGTTCTTCGCAGAGAAGTTCCATTTTACTTAGCCTGGTCCGGAGTTCCATATTTTCGTCCGTTAGGCTTTGAATTTTCGCTGAAGTCCGTTGTTCGTGCGCCGACACTATCGATGTCGCCGGACTTCTAGTTCCGCACGTTTTCATGGTAGATCTTGATGTTGGAGATCTAACTACCCTAGTACCTTTTTTAAAAGGGTCAGATGAACGCAATAAATGGCTCTCCCCAGAATCCGTAGAGCCGACCTCCGAAGAGGGTGGATTTTCCAGTGTACCTGGACTGCCACCTGGGGTATTAATATCTTTCGTTTTGTTCATTGCATGTTTTTGTATTGAAAAGAATGTATAGGTAGCTTGAGTATTATCAAATTCATTGCCCGAAGGTGCTTCATTAAATACCAAGTGAAGCACGTAAATATCGTATACCAAAGGACATATTGGTGTATATACCAGTGAGTGTGTACCGCGAGTGGACCCTGGCAAATATAAAACACTGTGTAAAATCGAAGGTATATTGATACATGTACAGAAAGTGCAGGAGCAATGTGTAAGGTTTCTTTTTTTTCTGGGATTTCTACAATATCGCCATCGTGGAAAAATTCCGGAATTTCGGATAGTATGTGAAAAATTTGTGTTTTCTTAAATCCAAAATCGTAAAGTATTTATTTATTTTACATATTCGAATAGAAGATAAAAAGTAAATCAAATTTCTTAATAGTTACCTCAGTCTATTTTCCTTTTTTCCACTGCACATGCACTTATATATCCCATAGGCAACGACCCTAATATATCGTCGCAACCGTGATCGTGTTCACGCTTTATATCTGGTTCAGTGACAACTTGGAAATTAGTGTTAATGAAAGTTTTTCGGAAATTCCTTCGAGCGTTGTCTTTGGCACGGGTTCATAAGTACACGGACCATAAGTCCATAATAGATTTATATGATAAAACATCTGCATTGCCCTTTAGAAAAGACATACTACTGTACCACTGTTCCTACCACTTGTATGTCGCACAGCATATATACTTATTTATTTATTTTGAACTTCATAACTTCACGGATCACAAAGCCATAATTAAAAGATGACTATTGCACTACTGTTTCCACTCACTTCTATTCACTAACTTATGGGTCATATTTCCACACATATAAATTGCATGTAAATCATGCAAGGACTTATGACTCCATTAGATGGGTCATAACTCCACAATCAAGTTGGGGTGGTATTTTCGATCTGGTAGAGCAAAGTGTCTACTATGAGACTTATGGCGACGTAGAACCCTACGCTAATTTTATTAAGGACCTTACACAGCAATGTGTAATTAAAATATTGGTATTGTGACAGGCATCCCACTCACTGTTGCCTTTATAGAGAAGCATAAGTATTTCAAATTATGTCAGATGATTTGAAACCCATCCTGAAAATCATTAAATGTATCAAGATTAAGCGGTTAACCTAAGACTATACTGCATTTAGTTAGTGGATACCTTGGAGGCTAACGGAGGTTTAGGTAAACTACGCCGCTAACCAATAAATTTGATGCCTCATTAAATGTCACCAAGCAGCTAATAGCCGACTGTGGATTATGTCGGTGCATTTCGCGCCTCCATATCAAATCACTGTCGCCTTTAAATGTCAAAAAAATAATTGCAGGCCTTAAAATTTATTACAAAAATTTAACAACAGAACCGATTATACTAAATTAGTAGCTTGATTCAGTGATGCTGTCTGGAATGGAAAAAATACAGGTTTCTGCATTCAACGAGGAAAAACGTCATCCAAAAGTGTTCTCCTTTTTCTTCAGTAACTCTGTTCCAGTCACACGAGATTCTGTTCCTTCCCTTGAGGTAGAACACATTTGTGAGAAATTATGTTTCTTTTGGAAAGCAGTTTGTATTGTAATAAGTTTGCATTGAATTTAGCTTGTTTTTGGCTAGATTTCTCTAAGGAACAACATTCAAATATACTTCAGATTTCACTCGATGAATAAAATTGTATTTTCTTCTTTACGTTTTGACAGCTAAAATAGAGAACACTTTGGAGCATGTTCTAGGTCAGAAGCTTTTGCTTTTCGATTTCAGTTTTCATTAATTTGTGCTATTCTGTCCTGTTATGCGCTAATTTTTCGTCATTGAACAAAACTAGTATCATTATACATGGAGGCGCAAAAGTCCTCACCTTGATTCTGTTTACTTTCCATTAAGTTGCGAAGATAATATCGGTCAAGTTGCCGCCGCCAGAGTTGACGTACATTCGGGCTCGTTCCACAGCATTTTCCCTGACTTTTCTTAAAACTTCTGGCGATAACTTCTCCACTTCTTGTCGGATCTTCTACTTTAGGACCGCCAAGGTCTATAGCATATTCATATACAACCCGTGATTTATAAAAAAAAAAAACCAAAGAAAGAAGTCTGGAATGGTCGAATAGGGCAATCTTGCGGACCAGTGCAAATCGCCAAACGAGAAATTAAGAGATCCTGAAACGCTTGCTGCAGAACGTCCACCGTCACTCATGCTATGTATGCTGTTGCATTATCCTGCTGGAACCACATGTTCTCCAAACCCAATTCATCAATTTGCGGAAGCAAAAAGTCGTTGATCGGTAGCACTCACCAGTCACAGTAATAGTGTTGCCGATGCCGTCCTCGAAAAAATATGGGCCAATCACCTTTCCTCCGTAAAAGTTGCACCAAACAGTGATTTTGAGGGATGTAATGGCTCTTCGTGATTTATACGCGGATTTTCAGTGACGTAGGTGGAAATGCGCCTAGTCGCTCATGATGGTTTTTCAAGAGAAAATCATAGCGGTCTAGGTTTAGGAGGACTTGGCTATAATGTACACGCGATCGACGGTCTGCAGGAAATAGCTGATGCACTGTTTGTACTTTGTACTGGCACATCTTCAAGTTTTTCACCAAAATCTCTATTGATGCCCAATTGCATGACCCGTCGCCTGGTTGATGCTTGAACAGGTCTCAAGTTAGTGCCGCACGATAAGGGAATCGACGACGAAATTCACGTTGAGCCAAAACATACAACCAATTTTTTGTTAAAAACATTGACACAATTATTCCTCGTTCTTGAACAGTATAGTTATCCATGTCTTCCGCTACCGTTTACTTGACAAATGTCAAAGTCGCGATGACATAAGACGCCATTTGCAAAAAATCGAGCATCTTCCAATAGGGTGATGACTTTTGTGCCACCTTGTATTACGAGTATTTAGCCAGGCAAATTGTTACTTGTACTTACTAGTATAAGGGCACATATTAGTCTTGTGAAAAATTTCGATCTCGCAATTTCGGTCAATCTTGGAATTACTGTAACAGAAACTCTCAAAAATGTAGGTTTCTCAATTCTGTATGTGTGTCTGTCTGTGCGCTAGGGTGCACAAATCAACGACTAGACAAATTTGCTTTAAAGTCCATATCCAGGATTTGTAGGCTCACAATTAGAAGCAAGATCAGTATTTTCAGTCTAACCTAAAACTTTACTAAAAATAGATTTTCTCAAAAACGTCGTTAGCGATTTGGCTAAATTTGATATTTGATTTACTTCGGATAGTATACCATCTGACGGCGTACCAGGTTTTAGGAAAAGATACATATAACGGTACTTTACTTATTAACTGGTTCTTAAAAAATTTCTATTTTTCTTTTACCACTTAGTAGATTATTTTCTAAATTAATATCCAGCAGAATATGCAAGGTCACGGCTAAGTTTTGGAACATTTTCAAAAAAAAATTAAATTTTGCCAGGACCATAGGTGCGAGTACATACATGCGACCCAGTCATACACTTTATTTTTCTTTTGTTTCCTGTTCCTTAATGAAACTTGGTCCTCTACTCATAGTATCTAAGTTACTTTTTGTCCATAAAACATAAGGGTAGGTCCGGTTTGAAGTGGGTGTCTCGCTACGCTTGCGGCAGAGGTTTTAAACTCTACGGTATGCATTTCCAAGCACCAGACCTTTTCACATATTCCTTACTGAAACCCTATCATCTGCTGATAGCCATGAAACAAGTCTTTTCAATGAAACACTGGGGTACGCACATTTCGTGATGAGTGGCTGCAATAACCTTGACGTAAAGACTTTTATAAATAGTGATGCATACCCAAGGATATAAAATTCTATCGGCTTTCCCCAAACAATATCTATCGGCTGTTATGCAATTACGGAGTAAAAGCCACCCAAATTTGATCGTCTGATTTTGGCATAAGTATGTAAGGACATAGGGGAAATGTATATTTATAAATATGTCTTAGGGTATACGAGTACCCCACGATTTTTGTTTACTTTTAACGCATTGCTTCTCATCGATTTTTCCCAAATTTGCAATCTGATAAATTAACTAACGAACAAGTATTTAATACACTTCTGTCCTTAAGTACAACGGATTTAAACAGAGTGTATTCAATCGGGTGGTTTTTGAGAAGGCCCTTTATAACTCAACAGAATGGTTCGGCACCAGTAAAGTGGACTGATGCACCGATCTTATCCAGTGCATCGGCCATTTCGTTACCCATGGGAACTTTGCACAGGGATCCAATGTACATAGTATGGCCAAGCTAATTTTGATAGTCTCCAGAACTATCTTCAATTTTAACGTGGCTGAACCCAGCGCCTTTAGAGCGATTTGCCTAAGCTAACTGAGAGGCTGACGCCAGATAACTCGCTGAATATTCCAGTCCCAGATCCACTGTCCATTTTGAAGCCATGGAATGGTACACTTGAATGGAATATGTCTACCATACTAGATAGTGTTATGATGGATGGGTTTCAAAAATTTCCTAGTCGTTCCTATGGGTATGTGTACTGAGTAATCCGACTTGAAATAGACATGGAGACTAATGGCATGCTCAACTCACTGTTTTCTAAAAGGTAAGTTAAGCATACTGAGATGACCATCGGAAAGGTGTCTAAGTTGCCAAAACTTTTTAGATGGAAGAGAATAATTTGTACTGCAGGTAAGCCCAGAATAGCGTTGAAGGATGCAGTGCGGGTGAAGCGCAAGCAACTTGTCATGCTGGCTTAGACATACCAGCTTTTAGCACGCCGGCCGATGTATATTTGGATGATTATTTTGGGACTTAGTCCCCAGTATCTGGCACAAATGCAAAAACAAATCCATAGTACTCGATTGGCTTTATTGATGGTTCTTTCGATGTGAGGGTACTAAGGCACATTGATTAGATTTATTTTTCTGGAAAAAGGTACAATTCTTAGTATCTTCTTGTTATATACAAGGTATACAGACTACCCTTTATTGGTGCACTACTCCTGTACCACAGATAGTGCATATTGCAGTACTCCTTGAATGAAGGTTTCATATTTACCACTGACCAATGACCCCAATGGATGCTTTGGTTTTAGACATATTAAACTAGGCGACTTACGAGTATAATGTTTATGTTCATAATGGTTACAGTTCATTGTGTAATAGAGCAGAAAGGATTGTCAATCTGTAGAATATCGGTTGTTTCGCCAAACAAGAAGTAGCATTTTATTTTTGGACAGACGTTTTGTTGACAACATGCATTTAATTCTAAACACTCTCCTACGGTACGCTGAGAACGCCCAATGATGGCAATATCATCTACCTATCCAAGCAGTAGGGACAACTTGTAGAACGAATTTAAATTCAAATCACGTTAAAATAAACAAGTTAGTCTTTCGTTATACTTATCTGAGCATATGTATCTCTTCCATTCCAAAACTAAATAATTAGTATGCCACCCTAATCAGAATCCTGCACATCCTGCTAACATGAAACTAATTGGATGCCAAAACTAATGAACACAATTATTTCCTCCAAATCGCCAGTTTCATCTTAATTGATTCCACCGAAAATACGCTCATCCCCCCTTAGCCTTACGTCCTGTGGGAAATATTGCAAATTAACAAATGCATTCGAATGTCAACAATAAGTCGCTGAGCTAGCCACCCCATTCACAATACCCATTCTACGAGTAATTCAATTAATTCCACATCCTCTCATCCTCCCCCCCCACAAAACGGCTAAATAATTCTGCATTCTGTTGCCGACACACAAACGCCACACCAAGCAGCTGCCAAGGAACACCATCCAAAGACAGAGACCAGCAAAATAATTGTGAAACTCGAAAAGATAACAGCAACTTGATAATATGCAAATATGACGCCAAATTAATGTCCTTAAATCGCTGCGCAAGAATAAATACACCATTTAATCGGAATTGCGGATCTTCACTGGTCTCTTGGTTGGGGTTTAGCTGTTATTGCATTTGTTGCCGTAGTGGCAACAACCATTGCTGCAATTCGAGTTTGCCGGAGCAAAAAGTTTGCCCACCCTTCAGCCCACATGTCCGTACATACTTGTATCCTTGCCGAGACGACTAAAACTAGGAGGGTAGAATGGACAGTCTTTCCTCCATCCTTTCATGTTTTCGTGATGACTATTCTAACGTCACTTTTGGAGAATGTTTTTTGGGGAGGATTCGTTAAAAAGCAGACAACGTCGACGATGATGGTGGAAACGACATCTAACATTCCTATTGGAGCAAATATGTGTGTGTGTTTGTGTTGCATTTGCTTCTAATTATTTTCACATTGGACACATCAATTTGTATTCATATGTCTGCAGCAAGTTGGACGATCACAACAACCATAACGATGCAGAGTCCTTGTTATTTCTATTGTGTACTGGACGTCCACCTTTATAATGCCTGACTTTTAAGTGTACAACTTGATGGCTGTATTTGATTTCAAACAAAGTACTACAGTGCAGCTTGTTGCCTTCCTCTTTTCTGTAATCAATGGAATATTGGATGTATTGACAGGATACTCTATATGTCTACACTTGAGAGGATAAAGCGAAGAACTTGTTTACAGCTGGATTTTGGATTTACTCCAAATCTGGATTGCCTGTCGATGGCAATAACTCGGATAAGGAAAAATTGAATATACCTTTGAATATTTGGACTTCCGAATGTGCCAATGCATACCAGATTCATTTTGAGTGTATTGAGGAGAAAGAAGAGAAGGGATTGCCCTGAAGAGGTGCTAGTTATTGAGGAGTTTATTTTTTAGAAACGTCAAGGAGTGAAGATAGAGTAGACGCCCTTGAGCTAAAGGAGGTCATTCTGAGATTAGAACACTTTTTCAAGGCTAGTTTTATTTAGAAATATACTTAAGTTTTTTTTTGGAATAGAATATGTTGAGAGAAGGTGAACAGAAATTGCTTGTATTTACAGAATCTGCACCTACCATCGCTATTTAGGCATTCGTAGCCTATTTTGCCTAAGGCTTATGCAAACTTCAGATCATACTCATTATTAGTACCGGCAAGCATGCGTTCTGGAAGTATTTCACAGAGATCAGCTTTTCCTATTTCCACCCGTCCCGTAAGAAGATTTCTAGTTCTGGCACTACAAATTAAACCTGGAGAATATATTGTTCCTGCCACAGTCCTATCCTTAGCTATCTTCTCTGTTGTGAAAAGTACATGTTATTTTAATGAAATTTTTAACGACACAATAAGTGCACAACTTTCTTTAAGGAATTCAGAATCCTTTTCATTAGCGTATACAATAATTATATAAGCTAAATGGAAAACCCTAGAAAGTCTAAATGTTTCCGGAAATTTATCAACTCTAACAAAAAAAATATGACGGCTATTCTTCTAATTTTGAATAAGTAATTCTTTTGCTGACTATGTGTATATTTATCTCCAAAATCGTTCCCAAACTTGTTTTAATGTCGAATTCTAAATTTATTTCTCATTTGAAAGATGATTACTCCTCAGATCCTGAAGATATAGCTTCAATAGTACTGAAGAGGTGCAGTGATACCTTAGCTCTTTCTCTGAAGTATCTGTTTGAGTTGTCTTTAACTATTGGGAAATAGGCCTGTTTTTTTATTTTTTTATAGCAACTATTACACCTGTGTTCAGAGGCAGAAGTCATATCACCAACTATGGACCTATTTCAAAGCTGACTTGTATCCCAAAACTCTTTAAAAAAATAATCTGCGATAAGTTAACATTAGGCAAATGTATTAAGGCTGTAGAAGTTGGCAAAAGGTCGACTGTATCTACACAGACTTCTCAAATGCCTTTGATCAACTTACCTTCCGCACTATAATTGCATATAAAATAAAGTTATATTATTTTCCCCTTATTTTGTTTACTGCACTAGTTAGCTAATATTTTAGTACGAGATCCTATCGAGTCGGATTTAGAGGCTTCAACTCATTTACAGCCCAATCTGGTGTTCCTCAGGGTAGTCACTTAGGTGCTACTCTCTTTATACTTTTTATATTCACCGTCAATGCTACGTCATGTATTAGTCATAGCGATATTCTCATTTCTGTTGATGACATCAACATTTTTGAGAACATAACTAACCAAAACGACCGACCACTTAGTGCATTCAAAAGGGTCTAATTTTGAACCCTCTCAAATGCCAACGGCTTTTAATTATTCATCATCGCAACATAGTCTTTGTCGTGGTTTTGAGCATATATATATAAAGCTTAATCTTGACTTGACGAAGGATATTAACTTCATTGTTAGAAAGTCCAATTCTATGTTAGGTTTTATGTAAAGATGGACGTTATTCTATCTCTATAGAGCTCTGTATATAAAGGGTGGTTAAGTTTTAAGGGCCGATGTTGATTTTGAATAAAACACAAATTATTTAGGAAAATACTGTCATTTCTTTTTATTATGATAATATTGGTATGGTTCAATTATGTATGGAACAAAATATCGGTCAAATGGCCGCCGCAACCTCGGCGGCACACCTCCATCCGATGGTCCAAATTTTCGATGACGCTGAGGCATAATTGAGGTTCTATGCCGTTAATGTGCCGAATTATCTCATCCTTTAGCTCTTGAATTGTTGCTATAATGGACACCATTTTATCAAGATCCAATTGAAGCTATTTGTCGAAACTTTATCCGACTGGCATTGAAAGGGACAATCCGTTTATCCTTCCACTATGCACGTATCACATACAACTTTTAGAAATCTTGGCTTTGTCTTAAAGATGGGTAAATAATCTTATTACTTTTTTACAACAACTCATTTCGGACCTAATTGATGTGCTTAATTTGTATTTAACTTCCATGGTGGATCTACGCACTTTGATGCTATAGCATGTCCTGTATAATAGAGCAATTAATGGCATGCATGAACCAATTAGTAGCCTCAGCAGCTTATATAATACAAACTCTGACCTGGATTTCAATATTTATAAAGAAAGTTTAAAAAATATTACCTTCCAGCGTTACACGTTAAATATTTGTTGTCATTTGTCTTTTTGTGTTCCTGTAGGTGATGTTTATCTTATTTATTTCTAACCAATAACACTAGTACTAAATGATGGGCCTACCTGCTTGCAATAAGCACTTTACGACTCAGACCTAATAGTGCTTTGAAGAACTATATTTTTTGATCATTTTATTTCAAGGGAGTTCGAGAAAATTCGCTTCTATTAAGACTGAATCTCTAAGGATATTTTTTCCTTTTAAATACCCCATTCTCAGATCCTTGTATTTTTTTTCTGCTTCAATTACGAAGTGTAACACTGTTGGATCAAGGCATCATGACTGACAAGCATAAGCAAGCCAAACTCTCCAATTTTTCGAGACCTTTATCAGTTATGCTCAAGTCAGTTCTCTTGGACAAACCACCTCTTTCGATCCACGTAGTCGACCGTAGTGTACTCTTCCAAACTAGTTACTTAGGTTAGGTTGTTGACGCCGTAGGTCAGTGGTTAAGTGCGCGATCACTGAGCGAGAGGTTCAAGGTTCGAATCCAAGAAAACATAAAAAAAAGTTTTCTTTGCAGTCCCACCTCTAGCGAAAGTCTGGCAAACATCCGAAAGTAAAACTGTTATGAAAAGCTTCTCTCAGTCGAAAAAATTGCCCATCGGTAACGGCATAAAACTGTAGGTCCCAACCAAGCCCTGCATTGAGCTGTTAGCGCTAAAAAAATTACATCACTTCTATTGTCTGAATTACAATTGTTGGGAAGAAAAATGGTTACAATTATCAATTAATTACAATGATCGCGTTGATTACTTGATGGCGACGACGACTTCCCTCTTTTGTGGTGACGATGATACTCCGTCATTCAATTTTGGTAGTCATGTTGTGGTGTTTTTGGTGCTGCCAATTTGATGTGTGATGTGCGTCTGGTCCTGCCAAATATATTGGTTTGTGGATCCTGTTTTATGGATCCCACATTCATATATGTATAATAGGTTAGGTTAGGTTAGGACAGCTGTATGCAGCATGTAGAATTTCACTCAGGGGGCCAGTTGGCCCATTCTGATTGCCCTTAAAACAAGTGGAAGGCATGTGACTAACAAAACCATTTGGATTCCTGGAGAGCTGGACAGTGACATAGTTCTACTGATTCTATCTCTTCTTCATCCCTACAGCTACAGAAGTCGTTGGTGAAGGTAACTTGTCTTCGGGCCATGTTTCTAATGATACAGTGTCCGGATTTGATTCCAACCGAGAGACAATAGGGACTTTGATCTTTTTGCGTCGATTGAGGGTCATAAGTTGTGGGTTATCGCACAGCCCCCAGTGTGCTGCCATTGTTCCACGAGGCTTCCAAATTTAGTTCTCTCTCAGTCTGAAAGCCCCTTTCACTGCAACGTTCTTTGTATAAAACTCTAGAAGTGTGGAGTTTTAGTGCACCTGTTGTACCTTGCACCTTGTTAGGATTTTGTATAAATGACTTGGTGTTTGCCGCCTCCGACCATACAACTGAATCGTAGATTATAATGGGTCTCATTTTTTTTCAACCATTCCAGTTTAGTTTGGAGTCGAATACTATCCCCAAGTACCTGGCCCCAATGGAGAGACTTAATCGAGTGCCTTTTAGTTGTGGCGGATTCCATTTTGGTATTTCATATCTTCTGTGAACAGGACCAGTTGGTCTCTGACAATTCTGTTAGTACAGGTAGTAGAACTATGTCATCTGCGTAGGCGAATGTCCTAATGCCTTTGTTGATGAGGAATTTTGTCGAGCAAGATGTTTAATAGAAGAGGTGATAGCACACCTACTTGTGATGTTCCTCGCTTACTTTTGTATTTCACTGTTTATTTAGTCAATTTTAAAATGAAGCAAAGTATCCAATGAGTCTAACGTAATTTGGGCGAGAAATGTCCTAATACGTCCTTGGCGCTGCTCAAAAATCAGCAGGTTAAGTTGATCTTTAGTTTGTTCCACTTCATGTCCAGTTCATATTCCGTTGAGTCTGTAATGAGATATGTAAGGGCATTCGCACAAAATATGCTCGGCTATTTCTTGGCCTTCTGGACAAAGAAACTTGTGAGAAGTTCCTGAATATTGAAAGTTGAGTTCGATTTTGAGAGTATTTTGTTGAAATCTCCAAGAGTTTAACAAAAGCCACAGAAAGATACAGTTCCGATGAAGAAAGATTGTAAACTTTGCCTTGCAAGTTCAGCAACGATATTATTTACTTCGATATTCTCGTGTGCAGGAAACTAAATGAGGATAATTTAGCTGTGAACAACAGACAGAACAGAAGTAGTTTAGAACTTTTAGCGCCACGTAGGTGTCTAAAAGTATGTTGAATATGGATCTTCGAAGGTTGCATCTAATGCGTTTATTACTAAGTGTAGAGGACCAGATTTCAGTATTGAAACAGGAAATAAAAGGCAAACAATTTTTATAACTTAAATATTATAGTGCCTTACAAATAATTTATGGCATTTCAAAGGTGACGGGGGATTAAAGTGGCAGCTTTTTGTTTGGTACCGACGGGTTTTTAGTTGACAGTGTTTTATGAGGCCATGAAATGACCCGACGGCTTACTGGTTGGCGGTATAATAGATGTAAACAATCGTGCCGACTAGCAATTGAACAATTTTTTAGTTTTTATTTTTGCTAGTTGAGCTAATTTTGTTCCCAAAGAGTACCAAGGAACTAGCTGTTTCTCTTTAGATTAGCCAGTGAGATTCTGTGTACTCCTCACAGAGCAGTAGTTTCTTAGATTCTGGCTTAAGTGACTACAATATGCTTGACCGGCACTGAAGAATTTCACATTCTATAGGGAAGAAGGAAACTCCCACAAGTGAAAAAGGGACAGTTTTGAAACACACAACCTGTTTTTTTAACAATATTCCCCATGCACTGGACAGAAAATCCTGCTTAAAAATAAGCACACATGTGGCTAACTTTTGAAATACATATTTCGTAGGTAGGATCTCCTCCGAATAAAGCTCTTGGTCAAGTGACTTCTTGATAGTTAGTTCCTGAGATTTGAAATTTGCTATAAATATCAACTTTTCGAAGGCAATTTCCTTAATTCTGGAAAGAGTTGTGTGGGACATTTTAATACCTGCGAGGCTCCCTTTACAAAGCAATCCCTAATTGAATTTAACCATTACCTTACTTGTTGGGTCTCGTTGCCAACAAGATGGTCTCCTTGTAGTATCTTATTGTATCTCTTCCTCTTTCTACTTACCTTGGTGGCAGCTCTTTATCCATTTCAACATTCCAATGATTTTGCGACACTTGTTGACACGTATGACAAAATTGTGCAGATATTACAAGGCCAGATCAAGGTATTTAGCAGGAAAGGCATGCCATTGCAAAATCTCAGAACTTCAATCATCACAAGAAAAACATTTTCCGAATAGGCACAGCTTTGCCGCTGTGGCACTTTGTCTGTACTCAGCTTTGAAACCATGATTTTATGGTATTAGAAAAAGAAACACAAACATACCTTGCCTTGGGTAATCCTAAGATTATTGATCTTAGATAGCTGAGCCAAATTCGAATTCTGTTATCGCAGTTCTTCATTAGCCCCTTTTATATCGTTGCTACTTAAAACCATTTACAATCACCTCTGCACTCTTGTGGTATCCTTCTTCAATCCTTATCACCTTACATAATCAAGCTGAAAGTAATTCTGTAGGCAAAATCACCGATAGCCTCATCTGAAATAAAAATACTTTCCAATTCTTTGACTACATCAAAGTCATTTCAGCCAACAAAGTCTAAAACAAAACTTTCAACACAAAATTACGCCTACGGGCCGACTGTTTCCTCTATGGACTGCTAGAGAATTAACTAGCCGTCGGCAGAATGCTTATAATGATGATGATGTTATGCTCCTTTCTTCGTAAGGAGCAAAAACACACTCTAAATCGACAGGGAACAAACAACAAAAAAAAAAAAAACAATAGAATACAACCACCAACCCATAGCCTGAGGATTATAATTTGGGATCTGCGAACGAAATGAGCAAGGTTCGTAGGGACAAACAAAAATTGCCTGTCCGTACCAGAACTTCTGCAAAAGGTCCTCTCCACCCTCCACTGCATGAAAATTTGCCAATTTGGCAACAAACATACGCTTTACAAAGGATGATGATGTGACGCTCCTGCTGCTACAGTTGATGATGATGGTGATGATGACGATGATGATCCTTAGGACTATACACAAAGACACACACCCGGAATTGGGAAACTTCATCTTGAAGTAATTCAGTATTCTCAGTATCCCGTTCCCCATTTCCACTCTTCTAATGGCGTATTCAATTTCGAATGGCATTTGGAATTCCTTTCACATACTCTCTCTCACCGAGAAGAGCACCAGGAATACTGTCAGCCAGAGTGTAGCACTACAAACGACCTGAGTGTGGTATGAAATTCGAAAAAAAAAAATTACATATATATATCAAAACAAGTCACGTATGTTTTTTTTTTTTTTTTTTTGGAAAAGCACGAAAGTGTTTTGTTTCCTTTTGCTCTGTTTTTTCTGTCATTTGTTTGCCTTACTTCGTGCTTCTCTCAGGCAAACGGTCATGTAAGGACGAATTCGTACGCATACTGAGTTTTTACTCAGAAAAAAAATTGTTAAAAGAAGTTTTCGTGTAAAAGCAAACAAAATAAAAAAAAATAAAAAAAAACAAATGAAAAACAAATCGTTTGAGATAAATTTTTATGCACTTAGACTTCGTACGTATGGCGTATACGGAATATTTTGAGGTGTCATCGCCGTCTGTTTACCTGTGCAGGAGAATCAAAGTGAGTACTACGATGGAGGATGGGTGTTTATTGGCTGCAAATTACTTTTTCGTTAGCATTTAAAATGAGAACAGTCGTTTGGGGGCTTATGGATTGAGTTTATAGACTCCCGAAGGCTGTGGCACTAATTGAATGTTCACAGGAAATCTTTTTATAGATCTATGGTGTTTTTTTTACCCATACATTTCAATTCAGTCTGAGGATACCCTGTTACTCAAAGGAAAATTGGAAATAGATTCAAATTAAGGTGTGTTGTTTTAATTGACACAATTGTGTATTAAGCGATTTAGAAAATTAAATCAGTCTCTCTATTTATAAAGAAACGAACAGAGATTGTCTATATCTGGAGGACCCCATGAAAATAAATTTAGATGCAAATATTATTACTGCTCAGTCAAATAATTGAGAGACGAGCAAAATGTATCAGCAAACAAAATAATTAACCAGTAAATCATCCGTAAAAAAAAAATATTTTTCAATTAACTTTTGACCAACAAAAAATAATTTATTGATCTAAAGAAAATGGAACAAACCGATCAGCGAAAATTATTAGCAAAAATAAATAATTTGATCAGCAGAAATGAATAATACTTTCTCTCCCTCCTGGTTTTGTTTTTTTATTTTTTTTTTTATTTTCTGCAGGTGAAAGCAATGCTTTCTAATGATCAAAGAAAAGCATTTTCCAATCAGCAGAAAATTAATTTGTTGACCAGCAGAAAAGAATGTCTTCATCTGTAGAAAATAAAAATAAAAACAGATCAGTAGAAAAAGTAAATGATTAACAAAAATTTGTCTTTTTGGTCAGCAGACGCCGTAGTTAAAAACGCCAGGTCTTCTATGGGCTGGTAACGCCAAAGTATTTAATTATTTATTTTTTAGAAAGAAATAACTCTAACTCTCTCTGCTGTTTTTTTTTTTTTTTTTTTTTTTCTGAAGATCAAAACAATATTTTCTGGTGATAATGAAAAGGTTTTAAGAGAGCAGGAAATTACGAGTATTTATTCATCCGCAGAAAATAAAAAAAATTATGTTCGAGTATAAGCAGAAAAAGTAAATGATTGGCAAAATTAATTTTTTGATCAGCAGAAAAAAAAAACAATGCTTTTTTTATTTTCTGCAAATCAAAACAATATTTTCTGGTGATGGAAAACTATTAAATTGCTGATGAAAGCCATTCTTACTAACATACTTTTTATATTGGCCTGCCAAACCATGAAGAATCTTCACCTGAGATATAGCAAACTTCTATGCTGATCGATACTTTGGTATCCAGTCTATAGCTTGGTCATCCCGGTCGTCTCGAGACTGGAAGTTGTGATTCAAAGATAGGCTAGAGAAAAATGTCCTCAAAAGATTTTTCCCTTAAAGGACACTAATTTCTCCTCAGCTTTTCTAGAAATTTTAAACACAGTTACTTTCACAAAGTATAAACGATTTCCATGAGTCGGTCGTGGTCCTATCTTCACGAGGGTGTCATTTGTAACGATGTCCTGTTCTATTACGCCCATCGTGACTTTTTGACTAGAAATTCATTGGTCTTTTTAGGTTCTCTTTTACTGTAAATATATAGTCAAATCTAACAGACCAGAAGCACAGAGAAGCTTTAGATTTTCACAAATACGCATCAAGCATGCTTTTGTCAATCGGTATCTGAGTAATGATTTGTTGGATCCGTTCTACCGAAATATCACCTCCGTGTTTAAAAAGTTCGAGAGCTTTGTTCTTTTTCAGCTTTTTAACGGCTGTATCGACCTCTTCTAAAGAAATTCATTAAATAAATTTGTGTTCTATTCTTGTCATATCACTCTCTATCTGTTTCCCATTTAACAGCTTACATATTTTCTGTGTATCGGTGCCTAGATTTCCTTCAGTCTTGCTAAAATCATGCCTTCCTGACTTAAAGCCAGCAACCAATCGCTTTTCTTTCTTGTTTAACCTCCGGATATTGTTTCGAAAGGGATACACCTTGATTTCCTTGAACTAAGAATAACCGTGATCCGCCTTTTTCGGTACTCTTTTTTAGTGCTTTTGTTTAGAGCTGCAGGCTGCAGTGTTCCGTGTTTTATACCTTCATTCACTTAAATTGTAACCTGTGATGGTTAGAGCTACCTATTTGATGACGATGTGAAACTCACTTAAACTTTCGATGTAAACTACTTTAAGCGTGCCAATCGCAGATTCTTCTTATTTGGCAGTGGAAATTTAAGTTTGACTACAATTGTGAAATGATCGGAGTCGACTGCCAGATTGACGAGATTTTAAATTTTAGAACCCAATGACGATTTAATGATTTTTATGTTCCCATTTTTTCCCTTTGACGATTTTTAAACAAACAGAGCAAAGCGTTTTGATTTTTACATTTCCTTGCCTGAATTTCCCTTTCGAATTCGGTAGGTAAAATATCCGATTATTTTTGTAATCAGTTCATTGAATGAGTTCCCAAATTTTGGTTTAAACTACATGAACTTTCAAGGACGGTGTTATAGATTTTTTGCGTACATACATTCGCAAGAGGTGTATTTGCAAATATTCGTAGGCCCACAATATCCGGAACATGGAGCAATTGTTTGGTAGCATTCATAATTATTATATCATTTAATTTGTTCGGAACATATTCTCATATTCATCTAGCTAAAGATATTGGTTTCATGAAAGGTCAGCCTTAGTTAGTGTTACTACAATAAATGAATTGAAAACAAGGACCAGAGAGTATCTTCCGATGAATAATACTCATTCTATGTAACATTTTGAACTATCGACATGGCTCTCAGACCTTGTATTAGAACTGGTATGTCGACTTGTCTTCCCTATCAAAGGCGCAACATATACAAGGATAATTACTTTGAGAAAGCCCTCCACGCCAGCTAGAAATACGTGAGCCCCCAATTTGCATATTACGTCAAAAGTAACCTAAGGCTTAAAGGGCGATAATATTGCTTATTATTTGAAGAGATTTTTTCATTGCACTAGTACGAGAATAATCTTAAGATAGAGCGGTAATACCATACGCCATGGTAGTACGATGACTCATTTTAGAAAGAAACTCCACTTAGGAATATTAAGAAAGACTCAGCCGTTTGCATGTCCTTGATATCACCTGTACTTTGAGAACTTCTCGTGCTGTAGCACTTCAAATCATACTATAGCAGGGATATCACTGGATCTGAAAAGACCAAAAAGATCTCGATTACAGGCTTCGGGAATTGACATCTTGCGCTATGAGTTCTGTAAAAGCTACAGATACAGTTGTATATGTAATAGGAATAGGAAATGACATTTTACTTCTTCTATAGGTGCCGCGCGCTAAGAAGGCTACTCAAAGCTGCTTAGGGATAATTATCCAAGCAAAGTCTGTACGATTGACTGAAACAGATTGCTTCACGAAGAATAAAATTGCACGCACATCATCTAGTGCATCACAAACTACGAAATCACAACTAAAAAATCGACCAGCAACCAATCGAGCAAGTATGAATATCTTCTCCTCTCTATACCTCAACTATGATATCAGGAAATTGAAGGCTTTCCCAATAAATGCTTCGGTTAACTTGTTCTTCAATTTTATTCAGTCACGATTTTTGAAGATGTTTTTGCTTAGAATTTCATAGCTTTTTTTCTGCGTTTTTTATTTGCTCCAAAATTCTCAATTATTCCCTTCCATTCTGTTTTTGCATTACGAAGTGGCTCGAATCATTTGTACATTTGCTGACTTCAGATAAAAAATTTAAGAAAAATCATTTAAACATCTACTGTAGCGATTCCATGGTGTAATAGAATGCCCCTAAACCTATACTCCCTATCACTCACTGTCTGTGTGGCTAATCTCTTATCATTAACTATAAGCTACGGTTTCAAATTCCCCACCTACAATCTAGTACACCACCCACATATCATTTAACAATTTACGACATCTCAACTGCAATCGGTGTTATTAAATTCCATCCCTTCCATACTTATTAATCCCTGCCATCTCTTCTTCTCATCGATTGTAATTTAATTCCATACACCACACAGTACCCGCGCTATCAAATTGGTCACTTCTACCAGACGCCCATCCCTATCGCCATCATCCTTCTCAAGAAATGTATCGTCACGCGCCGGACACCATGCTCAACCTCTCCCATTGCAGCGTCTTAACGCATCGTGTATCATCATCAAATTGCGCTATGATTACCTCAAGCCATTCCCAAATTAGACTCAGGGTGGAAAAGATGGCGGGCGCAATTTTATTTATGCAAACTTTCATAGTGAATTACTCCCAACATGAAGTCATAACATTTAATGGCATTGTCCTTGTGCACACACCGAGATGGTATACATACTACGTGACGTTTTCCTCATAAGGTGGCAAAGTCTCCAATTTCGAAATAAACTTGTAAATCCGCTCACTCCATACAGGGTATTCTCTGAGGGGAGGGACACGTACCCTTAGAGCCATTTCCCATCTTTTCGTTTCGTCACCTAAATGGCAAATCCTGCCCAGCAAACAGAAAATCCGTCTCGAAAAGGAGCAGCAGCAGAATGGACATTTCGTACAGATTAAATGTGTCACCCCACGGCAAAGTAATTTACTCTCTCCTGCGTGTCGGGTTCAAACGAAGAGAGAGGGTATACTGTGCGGTGATGGCCATTATTAGACATTGGTAAATTATTTTTCGTTAGCCAAAGGATCTCCCTCTCTACTCCTCTCACTTTCTAGCTCTGGCATGGAAAAACAATTTTGTAATTTTCCCTCAAAAAGTTCTCCTCTCAATATGAGAGAAAATACCACAAAAAGGATATAACTTCGCCGGAGAGAAGTGTGTAAGTGCGAAAATGAGGGAGAAAACGCTTTCTATTTTCAACATCTCATTTCATTTTAACACTGAAAGTTTATTTTTCGCCAAAGAAAACTACACCCAAGGATACAGGGACACCTTCAATAACATGAACCACCCAGCAACTTATCCTTCCCGTTCTCCAATTCACATTGAGCGCAGCTATGAGCTGTAATGAAATGAAAATAGGGTTTCGGACACTTTATCGTGTTTACCTTCTTGTACCATGGTTATGTGTGTATGGTCGAACAACAAAAAGCGAACTGAGGCGACAAGGACGACCACAAGGACGACGAAAAGTGAGGTAAGTTGTTAGGCAAAAGTGTTGGCAAAAGCTTTTAACGATTACTTTTTTTCTCTTATTGTCAATCTTTTATTAGTTTATGGTTAAATTACTTTTGGCTGGATTTTTTCTTTTACTTTTTGTTTTCTTTTTAAGTTTGTCTTCTCACTCTCTATATTTCATCAGTAATTCTATTAGAGAATAGTTACTAACGATGTAGTTGTTGTGGCCTCTGTAACACGAGGGACGTAATAGGACAACGCAGATAGGTGCACAGAGTTAGAGGGTTTGCTGCTCGTAGCTTATCTTTCTCGAAGGAGATTTATGAGATAAAAATTCTTCTCTTCTCGAAGATTAATGTTGCCGTCAGTTCATTAGATTTTGTTTTCCCTTTTTTTACTGAGTTTTTTTTTTTTTTTTTTTGTGTGTTTGTGTGGTGGGGTTGTTGAAGGGAAGGGAATGGTTTGGTGTGCAGGAGCGAAGTTGTTTGGTTTAGCTGTTACAGGCGCTTACAGTATTAGTTTTAGAGTTTAGGCTAGATCTGTTTCCTAATCGCTATAGATTTATGCCGGAGTTGGTTTGAGTTGACAGATAGAGTTTAGATAGTTGCCCAGGTAACGATGATTTCTTCAGATCAGACAGTCACAGTGACAAAGTATTTGCTATACTTATTCTTCATCTTTCTGGAGAAAAAAAAAAGACTTACAAGGCAAACAAGCTATATAATATATATAATTTATATTATTAGCGGAAAATTAAATAATTATACGCCCAGCAAAATATGCTTCTAAACAAAAATTTATTAAACAGCAGAAAATAAATCATTCAGAAGGAAATAATTTACCAATAAGCAAAAAGCAATTTTTTATCAGCAGAAAATAAAAAAACAACAAGATCAGCAGAAAATTCAAATGATTAGCAAAAACTATTTATTTGATCAGCAAAAAGAAACAATGCTTCAATAAAATGAAAACAAAAAGAAAAAAACAGTTATTCAAGGAAAAACTTTTGCAATTGCGAATCTCAGAAATTATTGGTAAAAAATTAGTGTAAATGAATCTTCATTTTCTTTTTGAATACGTTTCTTATACTTTTAAAGATGATTTGTTCATTTTTCTGTTGTCTGTGTTTTCTGCAGATAAAAAAATATTTCTCTGTGATACTAAATAGATAATAAATAATTAATTTTATAAATGTTAATAAAATGTATACAATTGCCTTCATCAAATAAATAGACATTGCGTTCTTTATGCAATACACCTACAAATTGTACATGACCACGCCCAATTTTTTAGGGCTTTTTCTTAAAAATAAAAATACAGAAATATTACACTCCATCTTAAAAAAATTGTATGATATTAAAGTGGGTGTGAGTTTGCTAACTTTTTCACTCAAATGCGAGATCTTTCTACTTACAAAATATTTCCTCTCTTTTTTGAGAGATTTTGTTAGAAAGTTCACAGATTTTGATGAGATATTCACTTGACCATCTGCGAAATTATCTTTGAGAAAGCAAATTATGATGTTTTGAATAAAAGACCCCCAAAAAGTGGCCCCTCTTAAATGCATGCACGAATTATAGAGAATATCAGCGTCTACATATTTTTTTAAACCAGTATTTTTCAGTTTCTAGTAAAAGTATTTATAAGAGGGCAGTTTTTAAAAAAAAAAATAAGTGGGCGTGTGTGTGGACGGATTTTAAAAATGTTAACTTTTGTACTGCTTCGGCTCCTGAGAAGATTATATACAAAACTCCATCTTCCTAGCTCGAAATATTCGAACACTTGTACTTAAATAATTGTACTGTTTCGGATTTTAGAAAGCTCAAAATTTGGGGCCCAAATCTGGTGACAGATGGCTATGACTAAATCAGCATAGCTGTTGGTGCTGATCACAAATATATATATATCATACTTTCGGGATCAATTTCTCTATTTTACAAAATCCATACACGCTGTGGGATAGGGTATGAAAAGGATTTTATTATATTGAAACTATTTAGAGGCAGCTGAGCTTAATTTTAAAGATATTAGGGTTACACGTAGAGTCTTTTCTCTTACTTAAATGTTTTATTAACAGTTTTTCAAATCACTTAAAAATAAAGGACAAAATACCTTCTGTATTTAAGTATCAAGTTGAAAAAAAAAGTTCACAATTCTACGCCTACTATTTTTGGGTTGGACTAAAGGATAGGTATCCACAGGACCAATTCCAGATGGATTATTACCCTTCTGAATATTAATTCATTATTTTATCTGTGTAGTCATTATGAATGTGGCGAGATGTAATGGTATTCACTTGCAGAGATCCCATGTAGGTATTAGATCATATGATAGGGTGGTATATTACGAATATGTTTCATCTTCCTTCACTATTTGGTCCTAAGTATACGTATTCGAATTAGCTTTACTTCAAAAACGTTGGTTTCCTTTTAAACCTAACCTAGTTCTTTGCCGAAATCACAGCTGGATCTGAAAAATGCGGCAAATAACTTCATTATTGGATTGGATTCTTTCAATTACTGTTCTTGTATTACTTTACTTACTTTACTTCAAATGATGCTTCAGTCCGGGATAGATTTGGGCCTCAACTAACAAGAGTCTCCAGTCAGCTCGATCTTGGGCATACAAAGTTGGTTGAAATTGCTTTCCACTTATGCGCGCCAACTTTTTTTTGTTTTTTTTCTTTCTTTTCCGCACTGTCCCACCAGGATGGATTCAAAGACTTTTGGAGTCGGTCCAGTCGGTTGATGTCCATTCACTCTACATGTCTACCTATCTTAGGCGATGAATTCGAATCTCTCTGATAAGATCGATGCCGCTGTGTAACTAGTATTGATCAATATTGTATCGTTTCCTCCATTCCCCGCCGACACAATCAGAACCAACAGCCGCTTAGGTAGCGCCTACCCCTGTAAGAGCGTTAGCACTTATTATGCTGAATTTAAGTTGGTAAATTTTGCCTTAATGCGAATTGTCATCAGACGTTGGCTCACATGCTTGAAGATCAAGACTTCTATTCTTAATCTATCTCTGATGACAAATTCGCATTCAAATAGGCGATGTTTTTATTCTAGTTTTTCACAAGCTAATTGTTTGGGTGCACTTGGCCTGCTAAGGGTTCGAAAGTTCTTCAACAGTAAAATCTTTCTTATCCAAGGCTTGTGTTTGTTCCGTAACACGGCATTTTTGTATGCATTCAAGCATCCGTATATGTATTCCTCCCTCAACCTGGAGGACCAATTCCTTAGTTAAAGCCCTAGAATGACTGTTTGGATATTCCGATGCATCTGCCACCATCTCTTCTCAACACATTGACTCAGTCTTGACCTTATTACTGACCTGAGCGTTGTCTTCTTCTTCTTTCCTTACGACGAAGTTATGATCCGGAGTAGTTACGATCCCACTTTACTGCATCCCTACTGGTCCGCCTGTGGGGTTTGCCGGTTTGACCTCAGAAAATACCGGCAGGCTTCCCGGTTTCGGATCACTTCGTCACTGAGAGGATAGGTAAAAAATCTTTTACACACTGCGAGGATTGATAGCGCGTGGTCATAGTAGTATGAGATTTTTACTCACTAAAAAAACCTCCGTTCGTGATAAATTTCTTTGATTACTACAACTAAGTTTTGACTTATCCAGCAATTTTTCTTTCACGTATTGAGATCGTTTGGCAGGTCCCTTTCCATTGAAAGTTCCTGCTTGTTCCGCAAATTAGACGCGGTTTCTTGCTATCGCGTTAAGTCGAAAGGTTTAGTCCTTTGTAGACGACGCAGTAGATTCCTCTCATCTAGAATTCGAAGGACTTCATTGCTAACGTGTCCTTGTAATCTGTCTTTATGCTTACGCGCGAAGTTTTTGATTTCATGTTCGACTGTTGCAATTCCTAAATCTCTATGGATATCGCTATTTCTAATAAACCACGGTGCATTAACTATTGATCTTAGCACTTTATTTTCAAAAGTTTGTAAAATATTGACATTACTTATTTTGGTACAACCCCAAAGTTGTATTCCATATGTCCATATCGGCTTTAGCACTTGCTTGTATAAAAGCAGTTTGTTCTCTACATTAAGCTTGGAATGTTTTCCAAGTAACCAGTACATTTCTCTGTATTTGGTTTCGAGTTCTTTACGTTTTTTCTTCACGTGCGATTTCCACTTCAGCTTAGCATCAAGTGTCATTCCAAGATACTTAGCCTCGTTTGCAAATGGAATTTGAACCGAGTTTGAAAAGATGGGCAAATTATTTATTTTCTTATAAGTAAAATTGACATGAACAGATTTGTTTTCGTTTAAAGCTAGTCGCCAAATCTTTGTCCATTCATTTACTTTATTCTATGCTTCTTGCAATTTTTCAGTCGATTCTTCGATTGTTTTACCCGTTGCCAGGATGGCAGTGTCGTCGGCAAATGTAGCTAATACGGTGCCTTCTTCTTGCAGTATGTCGAGAGTATATAATAGGTACAAAAGCGGTCCAAGGACACTTCCCTGCGGCACCCCAGCCCTTATTTCTTTAAATTCCGAATATTCGTTTCCGTGTTTGACTCGGAAAAGTCGATTCGTCAAGTATTTTTCTAGAATATTATATAAGTGTTCCGGCAGAACTTGTCGTAATTTATATTTCAAGCCTTCATGCCAGACCTTGTCAAAAGCTTGAGAAACATCAAGGAATACGCTCGAGCAAATCTTTTTTTCTTCGTAAGCTTTTTCAATTAAATCAGTTATTCTATGCACTTGGTCTATTGTTGAGTGTTGGTTCTAAACCCAAACTGGTGATTGGAAATAAGAGATCTTTCTTCTATAATTGGCTGTAATCGCTTAAGTACTATTCTTTCGAAAACTTTAGACATAATCGGCAGCAGCGAAATAGGTCTATACGATTTTTTATCATTCGGTGGTTTTCCTGGCTTCAGAATCATTATTACTTCCGCGACTTTCCATTGACTCGGAACATATTCTAATCTTATCGCTGCGTTTATAATGTAAAGAAACTTAACTAACGCTTTTCTAGGTAACGATTTAAGAAGCTCTCCTGTGATTAGGTCGTATCCAGGAGCTTTATTCGGTTTCAGTTTCCTTATTTCTTGTTGAAGTTCGGTCAGCCTTGCATTTCTTACTGTGTAATTGTGAAGTGCTATATCCGATGCATTATCATTTTCAACAAGCGCTTGTTTAAATGTGTCTTCTAAATAGGCGGCAAAGACTTCTGCTTTGTCTTTATCATTCTTGGCCTATTCGTTGTCATTTTTCTTGATTGGGGCCGCTTGTATTTTCGGAGACCAATCAAATGCTGGTTTCTTCGCATTTGTGTGATCCAGTTGTTTGACCTGAGTTTAGTGTATGTCAAATTAGCTCATATCCGCTAGCCTGGCTTTTAGTACCGTCGTTGATTCCATCGAGAAAATTCTTCCGCCGCACATACTCCGTCTGAGGAACTGTTCTTGAGATGTACATATCTTTCCTCCAAACAGGTCAATAAGAGATGCCTCATCTGTTTTGCTAATTATATACTGAAGACTCAGCATCAGACTCAGCATCAGCTCGTCGTTAGTTCACTGCGAACAGATGGTGATCCAATCTTACCATGCTTCTCTCATTTGTGACTTTGGCCCTTCTACTGGCAGGTACGGCTATTGGATCAATGATATCCGATTTAAGAAAGTGGTCATGTTCTACTTTAAAATAACAAAAAAAAACATTCGGGCGCCCTACACCAATCGATACCACCCTGGAAAATACCATTGCCGCTCAGCTTTATCCTGGTTGTCAGTTTTACTTTCGTTCTGTTCCTTTAAAAGTATATATCCACTCCTTTTTTTCTTTGGTCTCACCAAAGTGGTAAGAGAAATGAATAAAGTTTACGTTAAGTAAATTTATTGGATTTATTGCGTTTTTGTGGTTGACTTCGGCAAAGTAAAAATAAAAGAAAACAGAGTTGAAGCCCCAGGCATAATGATGGTTCAAGTATTTATTTGATTTTAACAAAGTCGATTAATTTTCTTGTTTGGTCTATTTTGCGTGGCTTTTTGTATGCCTGATAGCTGATCGGATAGAATTGATTTACTCAGTGAGGGAGGATTTCTTCTGCGCGCCGCAAAAATTGATAATTCTGGGAACTTTGTTTGGATGTTATGTTTCATTGTTTCCAAGTATTCGGATTGAAAAAGGGTAAAGTTATTAATTTAAGGAATTGCCTTTGCATAAGAACATATTTTTTTCTTCTAGTGATGGGGAATTTAATGGAATTTAAAACTTTTAAATGCAAATATTTGAGTTGAAAAGCAAAAAAAAAAAAAAAAAACAAGGAAGATGGCAATAGATGGCGAAAATTGTTCGTACACAAGCCTAAGGCGAATTTGTATTTTGTTTTTGAAATTTCCCACACTGGTTACCATAGGAATGCAAACAGATATTTAAATTGAATTTTTGGGTTTATTTTTATTTAAAATGTCAAACAATTCTTATGTGTTGATAAAACAATCAAACAAATTGTGGAATGTTTTTTCTTTTGGCGAATCATCTTTGAAAATAATTCGGTTGCACGGTAGCGGACGTTTAAGTTTTTTTCCGTATACAGTGTCAGATAAATACCTAACAGAAGATTGTTGCTATTATGTACAGACCACAGTGATCTCGAAATATCGCTCCTTTTGAAAGTCGCTCGATCGTTCCTTTACAAAGTTCGCGTCGAGTTGGAGATCTCTATGTTTCACATGTTTCGCAACGTAAAAAGCATTCAACATGTTCGGATAGCAAGAAAAACTCGGAGCTTGTTCAACAATTGCAACATCACCACTACCCTGGATCTTCGATGAGATCAATTGCAAGGGATCCTTAAGTATCTAAGGGACTAATTCCCAGTGTGATTCAGGAAGACACCCGATAAAAGTCGTATGCCATGAGAAGTGATCAGTTTATGTCGGAGGAAATGAAAAACAAATGTGTGCTCCGAGGAAGGCGGCTGCTCAACAAAAAGATCCAAAACTTCTTTGGTTTTTTTCCGATGAAGAAAATGTCGACCAAAATAAGAAGGTTAACAGATAACTGTATGCAGAGCCGTCCTCCGTATGGTACACACCAAGTTTTCTGTCAGTGATATGTTCCTTTGAGTAGTGAGCAGTGAAAGTCATGTTATGCCGCCCTACTTTTTCTCACAAGGTTTTCGAGTGAATACTGACACTAGAGGCAGTTGTTAAGCCCTGGATAGACAGTGTGAGCGAAGGAAGACTACACGTATTTCAGCAGAATTCTGTGCGAGTGTACAAAGCCGCGACGACTCAGGAATGGATGAAGATCAATTTCCATGATCACATAACACCAAACTTATGGCCACTCAACTCCATTGGATTACTTTGTGTGGGACGTAGTTGAACAAAAAATCAATAAACATCCGCACAATACCATTCAAGCTCTAAAGGTTGCCATTATCCAAGTGATGGCCAACATCAACAGGGACCATTTAGTTACGGCATGCTCACGTTCTTATTGACGAATTGAGACTGTTATCTATGCTGAAGGTGGTTTTATTGAATAAATATAGGCTACAGGTTTATTCATATGTACCGAATTATATTCCAATAAACGTTTTCTTTTTGTGTAAGTTATGAGCATTTCTGTTTTTTCCTCAAATACAAGTAGCCTCTGTACCCTGAATATCTTGCTAGAGACTATTCTCACCTATTTCAGGAGTTTTTAACAGAGAAATTATGATATTATTTGGACTTTTTTCCAGAGGTAGGGGTAATCATAACAGTATATAGCTCTGAAAAACCGAAATCTTGCTTATTAAAGAAACACGTTACTTCCCAATTTATAGAAAGAGCTCTTGTCTTATTTTGTTGTGAAGATTTTTAGCAGGTATTGAAAAAATCCACCAAAGAGTTGAAAGTGGATGAAAAAATCTATTGTTAGGTGACTCCCTCTTGGAACTTTTTTTACATTCATATTTTATGTTCATGTACTGTATTCAAAATATAGGGTTTCCCGCCTGATTATGGTATTTCCATTTGCCTAATTCGGTTTTAAATGATGCTCTTTGCAGACTATTAAGCTAAACTGAAACTCAAGAATGATTGATCCTGGTGTTAATCCATTTTCCAAAAGCACACGATTTCATGTTACACCGATTGAGTCATGTCTTGCGTTCTCTTCTACCAGAATAAACAGATTTGGGAGACTTTTTTGTAGATTCCAGAACATAAAGATAGCCTAAAATATACCAAATTTTGTGCAATCGGATGTGAGGTTTTGAAAATATGGGCACAATTTTGTAATATTGTCGCTTACAATTATGTACATTACGTACAGGGTGCGCCATCTTTTATTTCGGTATGTGAATATTGAATAACTTTAAAAAAAAACTAAAATAACTTTATTTGAACTAGTTTTTGAATACAACATCAATCAAGTAGCCGCCTCTATTGACCAAAGCAAAATGTACCCTTTTTGCTGCGTTTCCCACCACTATTTCGAGCATCTCGGGCGGTATAGCATTGATTTCGGCACCAATGTTTGCCTTGAGCTCGTCAATGGTCTGAGGCTTGCTGGCGTACAATTTGCTTTAAAAATAACCCCACAAAAAGAAGTCCGGAGGGGTCAAATCTGGAGATCTGGGTGGCCAGTCAATGTCTCCATTTTTTGACAGCACACGTCCAGGAAATTTTCGTTGCAGAAACTGCATTGTTTGATTTGCAGTGTGGCATGGCGTACCGTCTTGTTAAAACCAGTAACTGTCCAGACCTTTTTCACACATTTGTGGGTAGACATAATGTGCCAAAATCCACCGATATCGATTCCCATCGACTGTTCGCCTTGCAACGGTGCCAGATGGGCCTCGCCGGTCATCAAAATTTGCTTCCAAAAATCAGGTTCAGTGTCAACCATTCAAGCGACTGTTTGGCCGTTTTCCAAGCGACGTGGATGGTCTGTTGGCAATATACTTTGAGTCAATTGCACTTTATATGCAAACAAATGCAAATGATCCTTCAAAATGCGCCTACATAAAAGATGGCGCACCCTGTATATATAATACTTGATATCTGTATGCAGATAACCATAACTACGAACATGTCACCTATGTAACAAATGAATTCTAGTACATTCCACCAAAATTGTTTGCAACATGGAAATCATATACGGTGCCGATATTTTAATATTTTATGGTAGCCAGTCTTGATCTGTCTAGCTCTAGTTGAAGGGTATGGATTGGTCCAAGCACAGGGTGCCGAGGATTTTTCTGCCTTAAATTAATTATGGTTTCTTCCTTTTCCTTGTTTTGACAGCTTTCGCGAAAATAATATTCCAATTAAAAGTTATATATTTTATTTTATAGTCCTTTCATTCTTCCCGAGTCAGGTGCTAATATTATTTCACGTGCTAGCATCTAATTTGAACTTCTAAATAAAATTCGTTGGGACGGAAGGTTCCTATTTATGTTCTTCTATGTTTCACAAGATTATCTACGCTGCATGGAATATCTATGTCACCTAAACGGCAAAAAGAAGCTTACGATTATTACCCTCTGTGATTAAAATACTAAAGAGTGAAGAAATTTTGTGGAATAATTAAACAAGTCCCTTATAAAGGCTAGAGTGGGGGGATATGCCACTCTTTTTATACTTTCCTAGATAGACAGCTAGAATGCTTCCCTTTCATTATTATATGCAGTAAAAATTGTAATTCAGTGCCTTTTGTTCGATCTATACAAGGTGGCCGAAAGTAATAACCTAATTTGATTAACTATAACTTATTTTCTAAATTAAAAAAACATGATTGTTTGTTTTATTATATTTATTTGGACCTTAGATTGTGCTCCATTAAGTATTGCAGATGATATCGCTTAAATATTAGCTTGCAGTTAATTTTATGGCATTTTTCATCACTTTTCTCAATTGTTCCGCGGTATGTTCTCCAGTTTAATTTTTTGTTTAATAACGTCAAAGAAAAAAATCTGGAATAGTTAGATCAGGTGATCTTGCGGGCCATAATCGAGAGATAACACGTCCTGGAAAGTGTCCTTCACTTATGTAGCTCTCTGTATGCCCAGTTACACTATCTTGTTGGAACCGCATGTGCTCCAACCCCAATTCATTCAATTAGAGTATCAAAACGTCACGTAACATGGTTCTGTAGCGCTCACCAGTGACAGTTATCGCGTTGCCAACAGCGTCTTCGTAAAAGGAGTCATGCAGTACAGACGCCGTACCACACAGTAACTTTTAGTGAACGTAAAGGCGAATCATGAATAATACGCGGGTTTTCAGTGTCCGAAAAGTGAGTATTCTGCTTGTTGACATGTCCGGACAGATGGAAATGTGCTTCGTCACTCATGATTAATTTTGAAGGGAAATCGTCCTTCCATATGGTGGTCTGCGGGCAACGGCAGATGGTGCATCCATCTGAATTTTACCGGAAACATCTTCAAGCTTTCCACCTTTCAAATACGCTGCAGAGACCGCCTGGAAATGCTCAATTGCGTGACTCGTCATCTCGTTGATGTTTTTGGACACTCTTACACATCCTCGGGCACAGCATTAATATTTTCGGCTGCCAGCCCTTGCTCTATCTTGTGTTGAGTCAGTCTCTTCGAGGCGTGAAGCTTACCATCAAATTGTGCGACTAGTCGGTGCCGAATGGTGCGCAAATCTTCGGCGAAATTCACTTTGTATTCTAATAACTGATGAATTATTCCGCAAACAAAATGACACAATTATTCCATGTTCTTGGGGAGTATAGCGTTCTATTGCTCATAGTCGTCTTTTTCGCACCTGTTTACTACACAACTGTCAATAGTTATAAAGTGTCATTACTTTTGTGCCACCTAGCACATACTATTCATGCATATACTATTTTCTACATTTTTTTTGTGGAAAAGTTAAGGAATTACAGCTTTGATGATGAACTCCAAGATCACAAGATCCAAGATTTTCCAGCAAGGATTCAATTTGTTCACACTTGGTGTACATTCTTTGGATGAATTTTACACTTCCATTTATATTATTTGTTAGTAAAATTTAAAAAAACAGATATTATTGACTTAATCGTATTTGCAGTGTACAAGTTTCTGGCAAATCCTCTCCTTGAGCTGCGTAGTGGAATGGACTTTTGTTTTATCCACCGATACTTAAAAGTTTAAAATGATTTAAGTAAAAGCTTCATACATAATTCAGAATTACAAATCTCGAAACATTTATATAAAAGAAAAAGAATACTTTATAACTTTGGGACACATCGATATCTACAACAGAGCCTTTAAACTTTCTTTCGAATATTAGCACATAAATGGACCTTTAGTGGACTCTTTTGCTCGATGGTTAGGTGCGCGTAAGCGGTAGATTCAAAGAATCCTGAAAAATACAAAAAGTTTGTCCACTGACCCACCTCTCATGAACGTCTGACAAACATCCAAAAGTAAAATTGTCATGAGCTTATCTCAATCGAAAGAATTGCCTTTTGGAAACGGCGTAAATCTGTAGGTCCTCCCATTCGTGTGTCACATAATACCCTGTTTGGGTTGATAGCGCCAAAATATTTATTTAAATGCACATTGGTGGCAAACCTTTTTGTATGACAAATGCTCCGTTTTCTATCCTGAACCCTTAAATATTCAAAAAAAAAATATAAAAAAAATTAAAAATTAAATGTGTTTGCATCACCATTGTATTGCAAGATACCATAGCTTGCTCTAAGGGAATATACATACTTATACATATGTACATAAGGCGGAAGCTTTTTTTTCAAGGTAACATTCTCAAAGTCAAACAAAGAGGATAAGGAGTGACAAATTACTTTGTTTAGGTCACTCAACAGTCTGTTTATGACCTGATAATGTAATCAAGCCATTAGGTATCTAATCTCTAGTACTGTAGAAGAATACGTTGTATACTTGTGCTGTAGTCTTAATCAGCCAACCAACCACTCTGCTTCTTAACCACTCCCACCTACTTAAACTTACACACCCAAAATTATTGAAATCAATCCAAAAAAAATACGAGAATGACTATGAATATAGGTACAGTGGGGCGGAGCGAAAATATATTTTTAAATTTAAAATCAGTATGACGCAAAAACATGGTCGATAAATTAAAGAAACCATAAAAAATATTGACTCAGATAAGCAATTGCATAAGGCGTCCCAAATTATTTTAAAATTATACAATTTATTTGTTTTAAATCATGAAGAACGTGTGTTCTTCTTATTATCACATTTCAAGGTAATTTTTTTATTATTATAAAAGTGTAACTTCGTCAGGCAATTTATGAGCAAAACTAATTTATCGTCGCTATTTTTGATGATTTGTATAGAAATGTGAGCTTAACTTATCATGTTTTCATACTCGTTAGCAATTAAATAACGATAAGCTACGTCAAAATAAATTTCTAAGAAATATTTTTAATTATTTTCGCGAACTTGTGAAAAAAGAAATGGTTTTCGTGTTTAAAAATATTCTTACTGCGATTCAGACTTTTCATTTGAAAATTGTTGTAATCCTTGGAGATAGTTTTTTATTCGAAACACTAGAGCAGTTATTTCCTGAAGATTTTCTTTAATTCTGTTGAGTCTTGGAACTAAAAATTATCCATAATCCCATTAAGAAAATGTGAATAGGAACGTGTTCTGAAAACCAAGGACATTCAAATTCTCCATATTCTACAACTTGGCTACAAATGCTTTTGTCCAATTAAAACACATGTACAAGTAACCTGTGATGGTAAATGGGATCAGAGTAGACCCACAACAACAGGGCAAGTATTTATGTTGGTATAACACTGAATAGTAAACTTCTTTGGCAGAAACATAAAGAAGCTATGGTAGCCGGAGCAACCCTAGCACTAATGGTGTGCGGACACATTTCAGATAAAACCTGGGGATGCAAACCAGCCACACTGGGATGGAAGTGCACCATGATCATCAGACCCATTATAACTTACAGTGCAGTACCTTGGGTCAGAAAAGCCAAGATGTGCACAATGAGGAAAACTCTTGAAAAAGTACAAAGGCTATGTAGCTTGCATCTGCATAACACGGCAATGGAGATGCTATTGGGACTCACCCCTCTACATTTAGTGCTGGAAAGGATTGCCAAAGAAAGATGGCATCAGGAAAGGAAAATACATCGCACAGTCCCGCTTTTGGATGGGACCAGAGATGTTATAGTCAACAAACAGATACTACTTCAAGAGACGATTCAACTCGAAGAAGGCAAACAAAGGAGAGTGAAATGATGTGCCAACTCAAGCAAAACACCATAATGTGGTACATGAATGGTTTCATCAACATCCACTTGAACTGGAGCAGATACAAAGTGGGACAAAAGTCATCACCCTATGAAAGTCATCAACGCGGAAAAATTGTATCAATGCTTTTGACAAATAATATAGTTTTGGCTCAAAGTGAATTTTGTCGTCGATTCCCTCGTCATGTGGAACCAACTGAGCAAACACTGCGGCATTTGGTCGCTTGCTTTAAGGAGACTGGCTCAACATGGGACAGTATCGTCTGAACACAACCGGCCCCGGAGCAGCCGTTAAGGTAAGAATATCGCTTCTGTCGCTGCAAATATCCAAGAGGACTCTCAAACATCAACCAAAGGACGGCCCACGTAATTGGGCATCAATAGATGGTCTTTACAGCGATTTTTGATAAAAACTTGAAGATGTCCCCGTATAAAGTGCAAACAGTGCATCAGCTATTGCCTGCAGACCGCCAATCGCGTGTAAATTACAGCCAAGCCCACCTCTTCTAATTTTGGTGACTGGCTCGCAGGATCACTCGATTTGATCGTCGCATACTTATTTCTTTTGAGTTTTTTTTTTTTTTTAAGTCACGAGTCTATATGAATAATCCACAGACCTTTGGGGTCCTAAAGGAAAACATCCGATAAGAGGTGGAGAATTTATCACCAAAAGTTTTGAAAAAATTCAGGTAAAATGCTATGAAACGAGCCTGAATGTGCTCTGTTGGCGGCCATTTGACCGATATTACTCATATCTTCGCGACTTAATGGAAAAAAAATTAAAAGTCTAAACGAACATAGTCAACAAACAAAACTAATTCTTTTTATTTACAAACAAAGTCACTGCCTTAGCAAATCGAGTGAAGACTTTTGCGTCGCCTTATATACAAGTATTCTGGCCCAGAACCAAGTACTCAATAGATGCTCTCAATTTATGTGTGAATGTGGAGCACTAATTCACGAGAGAAGGAAATACCTGAATGTCTATTAGTTGCCAGCAGAAGATCTACCATTGTTTGTTCCATTCTAGATACTCCCGTTCATCTAGGCAACTGAACTGAAGGAGGTGCTCTACGTCGAGTATCTAGGTAGAGTTCCAAATCGGGGAAGCATAATAGGCCAACAAAGACGCAGAATGTTTACACCGCAATTAATCAATCTATAATCCATGTTCAAACTTTGAATGACGCTGGAGTTTATGGTGTACCTCTAGTCCAGTCAGCTCAATTCATTGCTAGCTGCCTCCAGTTTCTCATTTCCAATTGGTTGATTTGAATTTCCGCTGCGTTCTTCCAATAATCTCAATAATGTCTTCATATACAAGCAGTTGAAGAATTTTGAAATGCTATACCTTTCAGTTTCGTTTAATTTTGGCATCAAACGGTTCGGATAGATTTTTGCCGACTTTGACGGAGCAACGTGTGTTCTCCATCGTCATCTTGCATTGACGGAAAGACTTAGCAGGGATGCCTAAACTATACTGTATATGCTATCTTAGGCGACTTTAAAATCTATAAAGGGATGGTGGGTGAATGAATAATTGGTGAATATTTGGTCGATGGTAGACTTTCCTGGCCTAAAATCGCACTGATAAATGGCTATCAGGTTACTGATGAAAGCTTTTAGGAGTTCACCCAGCACAGCAGACCTTTGTCTATTGTAGGCGATGGATAAGAGTCTGATGCCTCTGTAATTTACGCAGTTCAGAGTATCTACCTTTGTAGATCGAGCATACAATACTGAGATTCCATTCATCTGGCATACTACCATCTTTACAAATGTGTTGGTGCACGTTCCTTATCAAGTCATATCTTTCTAATTTAAATGGCTCGGCTGATAGGCTATCCTCATTTCATGTTTGTTGAGTGGATGGAAGTGTTTTCTGTCGTCGTCCAAATTGAATAGTTTATTTGCCATTTAACAGTCTGCAGAAATATTCTTCCCAGATTTGCAGCACCAACTGCGGCTCTATATTTGCCCATTGCCTCTGCAGTAACCCCTCTCTGTGACTCAATCGCAAGCTGCTTATGTTCCTTCTTCTACTTTCGGAGAATTCGGTGCTCTTCCCTTTTCTTTTGTTCATTCTGTAAGTACTGGTCCGGTCCTAGTTGATGTTGGCTTTTCGAAAAGTTCGGACTTACTGGAGCCATGCTACGCATCGAACTCGATATGATCAATCCGGTTGACGATTTGTTGACCATAGAACCGCCAAGTCCCTTTGTGAATATTAAGGCGCGAAACGAGTGGTGGCAATGTCATCGAAGGCATGGACAATAACATTCGCTTACAAATTTAGCTTCCTGCAACTTATATTTGATCGATTTTGACTATAAATTTCTATCATTATCGTCAGTTCAGGACAACAAGCTGTGGTGTTTCATCGCCTTTGTCAAAAGCCTTCATCATGTACAGTGGGGTGCAAAACTCGTAGTCTTAGAGTGGGCCATTTTAAAATGGTATAGGCTAGATTTCGAAACACTTGCTTCACTTTGACCCAGTTTTATGGGTTCACTATAATGCTGGCAAGCGGCAAGAATAGGCACAAAATTTATGAAATCTGTCAGAAAAATAATTGTGGAACTTTCATGCTCAAAGCAAAGGTTATGGGTACACTTTGCGGAAGTTCTAGAGTGGCAGTTCATTTAAAAGAAACGTAACATCATTCTGAAAGGACGACAAGTTCACTTTTGCTTCAGTACGATTCTCTTCAATTTTGCATCATTACTCGAAAAAGAATCGTAAAGGACTGTCACTTCATCTACCTGCATAGTTTTCAATGCATATTCCCTAACCCGTTTTTTTACAGATAAAATAAAACTGAAAGGTGATAAATGACAGTACTCAAAGTTCGGCTTTTCACATCTCGCATGCTGAACGATGTCAGCAAACAAGCAGGCCTTTCTCCATGCGATGAATGCAAACGTCATGCCGTGTTTAGAAGGAAGAAATTTTCATTACGATATCCTTTTCATGAAATGAAATACTGAGATCGGACACCCAAGAGCAGCAGTAGAAAATTCCCAGCGAAAGGAGGCAAAAGTGCATCCTTGCTTTGTGCCCTTTACGACATCGACATGACAATTAAAGAGTCAGGCACAATGATTCCAAACCCGAAATGAAATTCTAAAGTTCTGAACCTATGCATTCACTGTCATTGAGTGCGATGCCTTGAGGCACATGGATGTCATAAATCTGCTTGGTGTCAACCATTAGATCCTGCCGAATCCGGAAAACTATGTTTTCAAGTTTTATATCACCCGGGAGGAACGTTGTCACATAACAAAAGAACACACACACCACTGAGTGAAGGAATTTAAGTTTAAATTCGCATCAAAGCGCATAACGTACACAGTGTGATTTAATCCTAAACATCCTGCGGAACTACACTGCAACTACACAATCGGTACAACATCCCGCAGGATTAATCTCAGAATTTGAATGCATATTTATGGACATGGCGAATTTGTTTGGCAAGTATTTATATTTGTAGGATAGCAAATACAATTAAAGTTCTGCCACCCGAATGTATGTATATGTAGGCTGTAGTACAACAATTGTTTGGCCCTACACAGGGGCTGAAGTTACTAACAGCCGCTGATGCTACATGGTAGCTGTGTGATTTTGGGGAATTATTTGCTCTCGCATCGTTTTGTGTTTCGCTCGTGTTGCAAGGATGAACTTTTGTGAGCCAACAAATGCATCTCTGATCATACAATGGAATGGAGGCCACTGATGTCTGCCCCTGGTGTAGTCAGTTGTTTTGAAATTTACTTTATGTTAAACAAATTCAAACTCGAATTTAATCTAAACTCAATTTTAATTAGTTTTGGATTTATTGGACAAATTAGTAAAAGGGCCGTCGGAAAGTACCATGCGTTTGTAATCATAAGTATTTCGAGGAACTACTTTTGGGAATTATACTTAAAAATAATTAGCCTGCTTGTACTAGAAATAATGCGGAAACGGAGTTGTAGATATCCTTTACAGATAACTCTTCAATTAACAATACTCCAACAAAACACGCAAAGTGTATTCCACTTCAAGACATATGGTTGTCAATTCCGATTTCAGCGGGACTGTCCCGATATCTTGCGATATAGGCTCCCAAATTGTCAACATCATTAATATAATGCTTTTCTTAATAACGAAAGGAGTTTACGATACCTAGAAGCAGAAGAGAAGGGCGAAACACCAGCTGTTATATGTTCGAAAGTTTTACCAGAAGGCTGTAGGGATGAAGAAGTAAAACTAGTAGTAGAGTCACCGTCTGTGCTGAGAATTTGGAAACATCGCTACAGCGGTGACGACGAAAACATCGCCCCAAGCATAATGTTTCATTCTACCCTGATGATAACAATCAACAATTTCATTCATCTGAGCAAGAAGTAAAGATAGCAATATCTAAGGCCTAACTGTCGACCTATTTAAAGTAACTAGGGATGACTTGGTACGGAGCATACATCAACTCATCTGCAAGATATGGTCCGATGAAAGTATGCCCTAAAAATGGAACCTCATCATCGTTCGCCCGATCCTCAGGAAAGAAAACTCTCTTAATTAAGCCAAATATAGAGGTGTTAGTCTACTCAACATCGCTTATGAAATCCTATCTATCATACTATGAAAACACCTTAAACCTTTTATCATCTGATTAGTCCGTATCAGTGTAGTTTTAGTCCAGGAAAGTCCACTATAAATAGACATTGTGGCAGATCTTGGAAGCTACTCCAAATTCGCCTATGATAGCGCCTACAGAGATGAACTACACAGAGGCATGTCTAGTGTTGGCATATCTGCAAACTTGTCCACCTCTACAGCATGTCGATGGAAAATGTACGCTGCTCCATCAAGGTCGATAACTACTCGTACCTATATCACCACATCATGTCAGAAAAGGACTAAGACAAGGTAACGCGCTGTCATGCGATTTCTTTAACAGCATACTTGAAAGGATTGTAGAATATTCGCAAGCTAACATCAGGGTCCTTCAAAAGTCTAAACAACTACTCGCATACGCCGACGATATGGAAGAACACAGCCGGCTGTCCAGTGGTGCTTGTACTGAAACAAAAGTAGCGAAAATGGGTTTAGGGGTTAACAAGAGCAAAACAAAATACATGCTGTCATCAGAAAAGGCAATTTGGACAGAAATTCACAATAGACGGCTACAATTTAAAGGTAGTTAAGGACTTTGCTTACCTAGGCTTGGCTATAAATTCAAACAATAACACCAGAGCAGAGATCAAGCGAAGAATCACTCTTGTCAACCACTGTTTTTTGGGCTTAGAAAATGATTTTATATAGAACAGACTGAAAACGCCCTTGCTAGTATTGAAAGAAAAATTCTTGAAGTAATTTTTGGTCCCTCTTCTATCGGCGGAAATGGAGGAGAAGATACGATAATGGATTCGAATTCATCGCCTGAGATGGCTGCGGCTCGGAAAGTCATCGAATCCATTACCCAGAGACGAAGCAGTAAAGGGAGACCTCATCTTTCTGTGGCGTACAAAAGTATAAAGGACTTCAGGCAACTACGTGTGCAAAACTAGAGGCAGATAGCACAAGATCAAGCTGGCTGGAGACGCCGGTTGATTGAGGTCCAAGTCCACTCCGTACTGTAGCCCCATATAAAGTAAGTAAGTAATTTGCAACGATTCCTTCCAAATAATCATTTTGTACTTCTCTCATCCTCACATCTATCTCTCTCATCCATGCTCTCTCATGGTCTCAAATGTAGATTCTTAGTTTTTAAGTGAGACTGGGATGTTATACTATTGACCACTTGTTGATCGAATCAAGTTTAGGTTAGGTACGAGAGTTGCTGAAACAGTCATAGCTGTCATCTCGTATAGGTCTACGAGGGCCCTTAGCGCTACTAAGTTATAATCCTGAAAAGAAAAAGAGGGAAAAAAAGAGATAGAAATTCATTAGAATTACCCTTGTGGGATTGTTGGAGTGTAGGTAATAAGATTTTAAAAAAACGAAGAAAAAATATAAAATTTACTCCGCATATGAATTCCACGAAAAGCGAAGTAGAGCTACTACGGTCTTTAACCATCAGTTTATTAGTCACGTCTAAAGGACTGCATCTCTCATCATAAATCTTACATTTCATATCGGTCACCCAAAGTGCCCAAAGAAAGAGGAAAAAAAGGAAAGGAAAAATATTTCATGTAAAGCCATCCACTGGTGCACCGCTGTTGGCAGCGGTTATACTCAGATTGAATATAAATTTATTAAGAAATAATATCTATTCTGCTTAATAATCAGCTTTAGGATAACGTAGAGTGATGATTTATAGCTTCCAATGTAGATTCGGAGATTCATTCGTATAGGATAAGTCTTTTGATAGCGGTTTAATGGGATAAATTAAAAGTTTGTTTGTGCGTTGTAAATTCGTTACAATTGCTTAGCAAGTTTGAGCCTGTTGTGTGGCTGCGCTTCTAATTAGTTTCTTCTTTTTTTCCTTCTGTTTCTTTAAATTATTTTCTTTCAACTTGTCCCGATATGTTAAATTAAAAATATGACAACCGTGGTACTGGCCAATCCATTGCTGCTAGTACTACACCCATAGTATAGAACTGGCTTTATATTTGAGGGAAACAATCGAAGCATAGGTTTTGCGCTAAAGCTTTGCTTCTCCAGGTTTTTGACAACTTACCAAAACCCACATCTAGTTCAGTAAAATGCTTCCCAGATAAAGAGTGTTGTCAACTTTCTCGATCAACTGTTCGGCAATACTTAATTTCAAAAGGCTGCGTGCTTTTGTCTTAGTCATGTAAATCTTCAGCACCATCCAAGAAGTTGATGCATTTTCATTTGCCCCATCTTACGCGAAGTTGTAATTATATCTTTCCCGGTCATTGAGCTTCGAATCCGACTTTCTTTACTGCTGAGAAAGCTGCTATTCAAGCATTGAGTGAAATACGCTCTTCGATCTGTTCATACGAGTGCAATACCGAGAATGTCATTGATTTGTATTTCTTTTCAAATTATTTTAAATATTCTAGTGGTTCTCCTATAAAATATGCGCAAACATACTATGCCAACTTATCTGTGTATAAATTCTTGTTAATGCTTACATTCTTATCAAGAAAATCAGTGGCTCTTGGGTCTGAAATTCAACTCTTGACATTAGCTATACTAATCAGTTGAGCACTATAATTTGCTGTATATGCAACATGTTGATGAGCGATTTGGGCTGCTTCGCCTGTATCCTTAAGAGATTATTAATTTCGGAATACTTCTGTTAAGTACTTTTTTTTACTTCAAACTTTCAGTTTTCTAGGTGTTCTGGGCTTCAATTTTTTTATATGATTTCAAAATCTCCTTCTGATCTTTCACTTTCATGTCAAAATAAATACTTTTCCTTTCGTATTTGACCAGCTGTCTGTCTGTCCTTTTGGTCCTTCTAACACGCATAATTCAATAACCATCAAACATATTTTAGGATATATTTCTAAGCTCGCTCCTGTATGTAGATGTTGACAACCAAAACTATCCAAAACTCATCAAAAATTATGATTTTTAGATAAACTTTTGCCACCTACTCGTATCTAGCTCAAGAACCGAGAGATATTTCGGCATACAAATCAAAACATTTAATAAAATATCTGGGATAGAGTTTCAAATTTCTTCCAAAATAATATAAGGAACAAATACCATGTTCTGCATGATACAATGACTGAGTGAACATAAACTAATAGCAACTAGCTTAGCATAAAGCACGAACCAATGGAAATAGATGTCAAAATGCTCTTCCGCATACATTACATATCATTTCAAATAAACTGTTGTTAGATAAGTTGGTAATGGCTTTACTGTGATTCACATCTTCTGTCGTGCGGTAGCACTGAAAGGCAAAGTTTTTCTCACTCTGCTCTAAAATGTTCATCTATTCTCCTGAATAGAAAATAGATGAATCTCTTTGATAGCCAAAGTTCGTCAACGAATGAAGTATATATCCTTCTTTTTCCGAAGTCGGTGCTGGTCCACTAACAAACTGAAACTTATCATATTAATTGGTTCATTGCACTGACAATTTCTGAAGAAATTTCCAAATGCTTTGCTACACATTTTTTTACGATTTTCTGCACAAAATTGTTTCTTTCAATAAATACTCGGAAGTATGACTCACTAACAGTGTTGGAAGATATTCGATTGCAGTGGCTGTTACTCTTAATTTTGCGAACAACCACCTATCAAGAGATTTTACTTCTACGAATCCTTTCATAGTCATTAGCCATCCTACCGACATATGAGTTTTTCTTTGTCAATATTAGCACAAACTCAAATGGATTCCCTTCAAAACCAGAATTTACTTTACCATCATCCTTATTCCTTTATTTCCCTGCACAGAAACAAAAACCCAATATATCTGGCACAAAATATTCACTCATTTGATACATTTTTCACTAGAATTTCATTATCCATCCATCAGACTCAGACTTTATAATACCAATGTCTGTCAACATTGAATTATTATATTCCATTCTAGCTCCCATAATTATCTTGACAAAGCCTTACAGGTACAAGATCCTCTACCACATTGGAATTCCATTACCAAATCCATTCATTGAGATATTTATTAGGTTTTCTAGATACACAAAATTATTCGTTGTTACATATGTGCACCACTGCTTTAAGTAGATACATATTCGTGTGTATGTCCTTCGAAAAAATAAAAACCCTTTAAATATTTATTTAGAAAAGATGAATTTTATAGACCAAATCCCTCACTTTAAAGAGTGCAACAAGCATGCAAAATACAATAAAATATAATTTTATGATGTTAATCCTGGGGCTGGTTGTGGAAACGTGTAACTCGTGCAAGGAAAGCACGACAATCTGTGTCACTCTACTGTACTTCCTAATTTATATGCCATCAGCATCATCATCTTGGCAATTAAATTTTATGAAATAATTCCAATTAAGAAAATTATAAAGCCTCGCGAGACCAGCACCATCCCCAGTCTATACATACGAGTATACCTATCGGTGTGAAAATATTATGTGATAATCAAAAATTTAATAAAGTGCATAGTGCGGTCGCATATCCTTGCTCATATATGATGTGATGCGTGTTTGTTTGTTGACCTGAAGACTTACATCATTCCTATTTGAGACCAAACTGACACAATGAGAGTGGCATATCCGGAGAATCGTATAAGATACTTTCACTTTCTCATTCGTATTATAAAATATGGAAAACAAAACACGACTAAAATCTGGACCAAACCAATACTTGCTCTTTATACGAACACTTAAAAAAAAAAAAAAAAAAAAAAAGATGTCCTGTCTCAATGCATACTGAAGTGTGTATGATTGTGTGGCGAATTGCCATCACAATGAGCTTGGGTCGATGACTTCGACTTCGGTTTCGGTCACCGGTGCTCACTTTGGTAATTGGCATTCGACGCTTTAACAATGAGAAAAGTTTGCACTTCATTTTGAAAGAACAAAAAAAACCAAAAGAAATCTCGATGCTAATTGGAAGGATTTGCAGACAATGGTGGACAACTGGCGAAGGGAGAAAACAAAAATTGTTTTTATGGTATAACTTCATGAAGATGAATTTCGTGATTTGGTTCGAGAATATTGAGGGAGTTCAATACCCGTATTTTCAGTCGGATGGGTGTCATTCTTTATAATCAACAACTCTGAAAGGGAATTGAAATATTTTTCCCATTCAAAATTAATTTAATTTTGGCACTCGAATGTACTAGTAGTAGTAGTAATGGGATTTTATTTACTTCAATTTATTTTAGTTACAATTTCACAATAAAAAGCTTTGGCAATTATTTAAATAAATATTTTGGCGCCGATTTTACATAACATTCCAATCTTGTCTGCTTAATGCATCTACGGGTTCATTTGTTGTTAGCCTGTTTCCCCCCCAATAGGCTCAATGAATTTCACATAAGATGGGACAGGTTCATACAAAGTGACTCACATCCTCACTGATCCAGAGGTTGCTCAAAATACACTCTCGTTTCGTTCAGTTCGATGCGATATTTACATAGCTAAGATGCAGTAACTCTCCCCTGACTTTGAAAATTGTCGAGATCCAAATTATAGCAGTCATGAAAGTAGTTTCTTTCTTCTAGGTTGTGTTTGAGTCTTCGATAGATGTTCCTCGTCTCAGTTTGCTGTGCCCTCTCTGTGAATTTCCTGAAGATGCAGTTAACTGAGCCGGGCCCTTGCAGAATTCCGTTCCTAGTTCCATCGGAGAAAAATTGTGTTCGTTTCCCAACCTTGATCATTCCCTCAAGAACTGCACTTTTTTGTTGCAGTAGGTGTCTCACAACGATATTGGAAACACGGTCAGATGATAGTTCAATTTCTGGCAGTCTGAATATTCTTTTTAAATAAAGTATCTCAACAATTTCTCTACTTCTTCACACTGATGAAAACCCAATACCTGCGCCAAGTGACATACAGGGTGCGGCAAAATTAACTATTTGATTTATTTTTTTAAAGTAATTATAATTATAGAATGGAATGAAAAAAACAAAAAGTATAAATTTTAAGTTTATTTAATGCTATTTTTTGTAGATTATGTGTGAAAAATCATAAAGGTGTTCCTTTGGGTTTGCTAACCTATCCTTAAACGAAGTCCTCACCGTTTTTTACAGAGAAATATTTAATTCTATTTCTCTTTATGTGCCCTTTTCTCGCCATAAATCTTCATCCCCCCGTCACTTGGCCCCTTTCTGTCCCTGCCTTTTGACCCTACTGTAATTGAAAATAAACTACAAAATCTTAATGATGAATTCTCACAATGCTCCTCCATTCACACCCCATTCCATTTATCTCTATCACTAGAAGAATTCCTTCAGTTTTGGAAGACCTCTTTCATAACTCCTATACACTAAAAGGGATCAAAGAACAAAGTAACAAACTATCGCCCCACTCCTAAACTTTCTCATCTAACTTTTCGAAAGTATTTTATACGAAGCCTTAAGCTTTCAGTGGAAATCTTTTATCTCTCCCACCCAACACGGCTTTCTGAAAGGTAGATCAACTACCATTAACTTACATAGTCGAATCCTTCGCCCTGTCTGCCTTAGAGAATGACAAAAAGTCGACGTTATTGCAACTGATTTTAATAAGGCATTTGATAAGATATCTCATAACTTAATCCTCTTTAAATTGTCTGCCCTCGGTTTCGAACCCATATTATTAAAATGGATATCTTCTTAACTGGAAAACCGTTCTTACAGAGTTCGCTTCAGATTCGTCACCTCTGGTGTTCCGCAAGGCAGCCATCTAAGTCCACTTCTCTTCATTCGAACCTTAAACGATGTTGAGAGGGTTATTATACACTCTTCCCTCTGATACGGTGATGATACCAAATTTTTCAAAGCCATCTCTTCACCACATGACTACTATCTCCTTCGACAAGACCTTGATAGTTTTTCGAACTCGTGCCTACAAAATCACTTAGAGCTCAATATCGCCAAATGCCAATCCATTGCCTTATCACCGCCTTTACCTTCTGCATGGTCAACCTATATCCATCGTTCAATCTCTCCGCGATTTTTGAATATTGTACGATAGGGAACTAAATTTCCGTTCACATATTGATGAGATAATTCGTAAAGCTTGGCTTTGTCAAACGATGCTCCAAAGAATTCTCTGACCCTTACGTGACCAAATCCCTCTACATTAACTTTGTTCGCCCCTCCTTGAATACGCCAGTCAAGCGTGATCACCCTTCCAGCAAGTTCATGTGACCAGGATCGAGAATATTCAACGTCGATTTCTTCTATTTGCCCTTCGAGGTATTCCTTGGAACGATCTATTTATCTTGCCTCCCTATCAAGACCGCCTCAACCTCACCAACCTGAGTACTCTAGAGAAACGCAGAGATGTTGCAGACATTCTTTTCATTCATCGTCTTCTTTCAGGCTCTGTGAATTGCGCAACTCTTTATAACTCAATATTCTTCAATACTAACCCACGAAATTTACGATGACCTCGTCTTTTCTATCTGCCTTCCCACCGCACTTCATATGGATCTAATGAACGAATTTCCTGTATGCTGCGAAAAGTTAACTCAAACCTCACCCATTTCGAATTAAACCTCAGCACTCCCTGCCTCAAAGCCGAACTCCTTCACCATTCTCCTTAGCTTTTAAATTTAAGTTTTAGAATTAAGTTTTAGCCTTGAGGTAGTTTTAGCTTGTCATAAGCCAAATAAATATTAATTTTTATGATGTTAAAAATAACATCAGAGTCTGCTCTTTTTTCAGTAAGTTTTGTGGAGTGTTTCTTGCGATATAAGACCAATTTCTTTGTGAATGTTTTGCTTTAGTTGCTGCAAGGTTTGAGGCTTATTCACGTGCACTTTGTCTTAGAGAAAGCCCTACAAGGAAAGATCAGATGATCGTGGTGGCTAACTCAATCGCCGTGTTTGATCGGATTTGGAAATTGTTGCCTCAATAACTCCATTGTTGCACGTGATGTATAGGCTGTTGGAGGATCTTGCTGAGACAATATATTGGCGTTTGGTGACAATTTTAAATATAAAAAATGTTGGAGCATTTCTCTATAATGCTCTTCATTTATTATTAGGCTTTCATCTCGATTATTTTCGAAAAAAAGAGTGCGATGTTTTGATGTCACCTTGATTTCTGCTATACTCTGTCTCACCACATCAATTTTTTAGACCAATCTGCCAGTTCGAGGGCTGCCCGAAAGTCTTGAATCTCCAGCAGTCCCGAATTCTGCAAAATTATGCATCAGCAAACAAATGATTGGATCCATTGGAGCAGTTCTTTCACCATAAAATCTGCTGTATTGCACGGAATAGAAAATCAATCTTAGTTCTTTGTGCAATTGTGTAGCGTTCTATTTTTTACATCTCACAAGTTTGAAATAGAAAGAAAAAAAAGATGAAATATTCGCAAACAAAGAAGTTAAAATTTGTTTACATCATATAGTTACTTTTGCCGCACCCTGTATAATAGACCTCATGGTCGCTTCAAACATTTTATATTCTACACTTGGGACTATATTTTTCTCGCTCAGGCCCTCGAATGATAACTGATTCCAATTCAATTATGGAAAAGTATACCTTGACCACAGCACCTTGGATGTCATGACATAATTTTCCACAAAACTCGAAGATGAATAAAAAAAATAAGCCAATCTCTGTGCCTTTCTCCCTAAATTTAATGAAAATATTTCAAAAATTACGAGTATTGACATATTTAACGACAAAAAAAACACAAATGCGCTATATTTTTGATACGAAATATGTTTCTCATCTTTTCCAACCAAACCCAAATATTTCCAGTCATTACCAAATTTTACAAAAAAAAAAAAAAAACAAAGTTATAAATTTTCGATAAATTTTATTGTTTCGAATTTTTGATTAAAATTATGTCACTTATTCTAAGAATGTTATTATGTCAGCATAAGTCGATGCTAAAATTATATCGCCACCGAAATAATTATAGCACCAGTGACATAAATTATGTCACGATGACAAATTATGTCAAGATTACAAAGTATGTCACTGTTCTCGAGTAAAGTATGCGACGTTTTGCGCACCATCTGTTTCAATACCGAAAAGGGATACTATTGTTCCGGATGCTAATAATGCAATTTGTTCGATTGTTCTAGGTCTTATCCACTGCATTCTATATAACTTCTTACAAGTTGGACTTGTAAGTTCATAACAAAATTGTTATTTGAAAATATTAATATAAATATGAATTCGTAAAAAAAAATCCGATTGCACTAAGACACCAAGACAGACTGCTCCATTCAGATGAACACATTTATCTAGTCTTCAGGTGTACGAGTATGTAACAATTCCATTACTTTATCCATTTTAACCTCTGCGCCAGACACTACATTCATGTCTCTCAACAGGGCTGTATCCAAGCGATTTCCCAATCCCAAATTCTCATCTAATGCGACTATCAGCCGCCAATACGAAAACTTTGTCACTTTAATCTTAAATTATTGCTGTTATCACATTAATTTCGTCACACATACCTTAATGGCCTCGATTTCCAATTACATACCCTTCATCGATACGAGCTTCGAATGTCATTTGGAAAAGGCCAACGCAGAGCTTGGAAGGCAGAAAGGGACTCTGACAAAAAATTAATGGCAATAACTGACACAAAAGAATCGATGCCACCACAAAAGTAATCACATCTGCTATTTCCCAATCGGATCACAATCTAAACGACTCTCCCTTGGCGTTCAATCGTCCTCGTCGTTGGGCTCATTGTAAATAAAATGGTACGCGAATCGCCTTTTATCCACTGTGACGCAGATAGAATTTTATCGTCGGATAAATATCGCATTTTAGGAGAAACGCACGTTTTAATGAGGACATTCGCGCAATTTTCAAAATCAAAGTCATTGACATTCTGGGTACCATTGACTTTTACATCCTTTCCCACACGTGCTGCCTGTCGTGCAGTGGATGAACTTTTGTTTTGTTATCCTCTTTCCTCTGCTTCTGTCACCACAAATAAATGAAGATCCTGTACGGATAAAACGTACAAATAAAATTTAATTTATGAAAAGGGATGTCAGCCATCTTTTGTTGGTCGGGCGGCATAAAAAGCATTCTGCGGTCGCGATTATTATTTGCGGCACCGATGACATCCATAAATTTTACCAATCGACCGCAGGAATAATAATTTTATGATTTTGAGTGTGTGTGTGTGTGTGTGTGTTACATGTAAACAAGCTCTGATTGGATTGTGGCATTCAATTAATTTCGACGAAAAGACCAAATTGACCGCGTACATTAATTTCGGTGACTTGTACGTGATTAGAGAGTAGGTTTTTGGTTCACAAAAATATTGAGTAGGACATAGCTTAATAAGGTAAAATAATTATTCGGTGCAGGACAATTTATTGGGGGCTTTCGCCTAGCAACATTTGTATTTTCCTGTGCATGGCAGATAATAGTGTTTAAGTGATGTCTAATGCCTAGTGCCTGGATTCGGGAGTCCGACCCAAGAACCTTCTGGTCAAGGGCAAGCACATGATTGTATGTTGTTGTGTATGGTTTAGAAGCATTGACAGAGACTTGCAATTCTCAAAAAGTAGATATCTACTTTAAGGCAGAGAGCACATACAAAATGGTACTTAAACATGTTTGCCTTTTTTTATAATTTGCGCACGCCAAAGGGGATATGAATACCCTTATACAGGGTGGCGCACCAATTGTACTACAATAAGAAATTCAAATAACTTTTTTTAATCAATGTGTTTCTTTTTTTAAAATTCAATTTTATTTTATATAACTAATTGCTTTTAAAGATGATAGACCGTAAATGACCTCCACGCTCATCCACGCATATGCGACACCTGATCAGAAAATAATTCATTGCGGCCTGAAGGGTTGAAGTCAGGATCGCCACAATTATTGTTTTAATGGACTGCTTCAATTCAGTCAAATTTCTTCATTTCGTTTTGTACACCTCTTGCTTGACATAACTCCATAAAAAAAGTCTGGCGCAGTCAGATGATGACCTTGGGGGCCAGCAGAAAGTGGAGTTTCTGGATATTAATTTGTTTGGGAATTTTCGTTGGTGCTCCGCCATAACCGGTCTGGCTATGTGTGCAGTTGCTTCATCTTGCTGTAACCAAATGCTGTTGAAACGGATACTTCTTCGGCGCAGTTCTGGGTAAAAAACTCCTTCAACATCTTTAAATAACGGTACCCATTGACAGTTACTGTTACACCGCTTTCTTCAAAGAAGTATGGCCCCACAATGCACCTTGATGAAACTGCGCACCACATAGTGACTCTTTCTGGGTGCAGTATTTCTGGATTAGAATCACTCCATATATGACAATTTTGCTTATTAACATTACCGTTTAGATCAAAATGGGCCTCATCAAACATAAACAAGCAATTTATCAAGCTGTTGTCTTCTTCGGCCATTTCAATCATTTTTTGGCAAAATTCCAGGCAAGGGTTTAACTTGCTTGTAATTTGGACTTTGTACGGAAACAAGTTGGAAACACTTGGATTTGCCTGAATTGACGATGCTACAGCCGCGATTGTGTCTTGAACCCGAACATATGTATCTCGATGGTACGGTCTTCGTGCGATGCTTCCACATTCGGCAAACATGTTTACCAGCCTCATAATGGTCCATCTACTAGGGGGAGTGCCGCCAAACTTCCGCTTAAATCCCCTTTGGACAGAAATGAAGGACTGCAAAGCATGGTATCGCTGCACTATCCAAATCCTCTTTTCGGCATCCCAAGCATCATTTTAATAAATCTAAATAGTAACCTGCAAAATAAAAAAAAATAAGCCGATTACTCACACAGAAAAAAAGTTATTACGTTTTATCTTTGTAGCACGATTCATGCTCCACCCTGTACTATTACAGCGCACGGGCGTTGTGTAGATAGACAGAAAGAGAGAGAGAAAGAAAGAAGGATTTGGTGTAGTGGTTTGAAACTCAGGTGGTATTAAGTTTCTGTAAACTCTAAGGGTAGCGTTCAGATAACTGGAGAGCATTTTTGTTTTGCTTTTATTGTCATTGCTTATGATTCACAGTATTTTTTTCCATTCCTCTGATGTCATCATCTCAATCAAGTTCCACTTGCAGCCATATGGCTACCGTACAGCCACTGTTATGTCTTCGCAGTAGAATTGACATAAGCTTTCTCAATTGATCGAATGTTTTATTTATTCCATATGAAATAAATGGATGATTCTTGACATCAGAATTTGAACCGCGAACCTGCAGCGTAACAATGGATAACGTTACCACTACACCACGGCCACCCCATTAGCTAAAGCTACGAGCATATAGAGATGTATGCACACTGAGGGTAAAAATGTTGTAAGATAGTATTTTTCTCTATTTACACACCGCCACATATTTGTATAGAAGCGTAACAGTTTACAGGCAAAATTGTCTGCTCCAGTCAAGCCTGCTTGAAAGAAATGTTGAGGTGAGCGCACGCCCATATACAAGCCTATACTCGTACGTTCATAAGCCGAACTAATTGTAAAATTGTCATCGAAATAATATAAGTATTTTAAGATCCAAATTTCGGAGACAGACTCCTTTAAATAAAAGACCTAGGCCGTAAAAATGGTCTTAAAAATGGTCATGCCTAAAGGAGGGCTGTTGAAGCAGTTTCCTCATAGTCGAATGCAGTTACGGAAAAACTGGACTAATTTGTCGAAACCGTCGAATGCTGCTTAGCAATCGACACCGATGAAGATTAAATCTTTTTAGTATAAACTTAACTTAACAAAAATTTTCCCCTTGGAAAATTATTCATTCCTTACATCGACATTAACATGAAATAATGAATATAAGCTTTTGGGAATCCGAAGCAGTGCAATGTGATAAATTCCAAAATCCGCCCTCAAACACAACCACCTTTTTAAACAAAACAAGTTTTTTTTTCAGTGCTTTTACTAGAAACTGCAATATATTACCTCGAAAAAATGTATAGAGTTGACTTTTTGGCAATACATTGTACTTTTTTCTGATTTGTCGCACTTTTGGCCAAGGCTGCAATATATTGGCTTGAAAAAATATGTAGACGTTGACTTTCTCTAAAATTCTTTCATACCTTGTATAGAACCACTCCTACTTTTTGGGTTTTTTTCTTCTCAAATCTATTTACAAAGATGGCTAAGTCTTACTGTGAATATTTCATCTAAATTCGTGACCTTCGGTTACAAATGGTTACAGCCACGCCCACTAACTTGAAAGAAAAAATTTTAATAACAATTCTCCAGGTAAAATCTTTTATGAAACACGGAAATATCCTCTGAGTAGAAAGATGTTACTATATTTGCATTGAAATGTTCACAACTCCATTCCCACTTTATTGGAGAAGGGATGCAGGATTGTATTTTTTTGTTTTTCTTTTTACTTGCACCGAAAAAGACAAGTTTCGTGAAAGTCTTTGATCAATCTTGGTATTGCTATAATACAGAATCTCGAAAAAGGGGGTCCCTCAATTCCGTCTGTCTGTATGAATGGTCGACTGCAGACTAAACGGCTGGACAGACTTCTTTCAAACTTCAAACTTCCTTATGCTTGAAGAGGCTTATTAGCCACTTCCGTACCTTTGGAGAGGCTTTTCTCGAATGCAGGTGCAACCATAACAGAAGCAAAAACAGAGTGGGGTACATTGGGCTGCATGAGCTGCTCATCTTTGTTAGCCAAAGCGGTCAATGATTTGATTTTTATTATTTTGTGCATTCTACTACATTTCAATAAAATTTAACTCTAGGATAAATAACTCATCTTTCTTTATTCGTTTTTCAAAAGTTCATATTTTCATACGTAGTCAACAGATTTTTGAAAAATGCCTCGAAACTGAAGAGTATCGATGATTCCTGATCTACGCCTTACCTATGAGTATCAACAGTAATGATTTAATACCGATACTAGTACTTCATAGAATTAAAATGTCTATCCATCCACTGTGTATGACTCCACAGAGCCCAGATATGAAAGCTGTAATTGCAAAAATACGAAACATAAAAGGAGTATATTTTAGTATATTTTCATTTTTATTCTTCACACATGGCGTAATTTAAGTGACGGGTGGACCATCTACTGGGTTCCTTTTAAATTACATATTATTTTGACACTGACACTTGTTTCGCGCTCAAAAAATTTACAGAAATGCTGGAACAACGTTGGGAAATGACGATCTCTAATTCCAGCAAGAAGCCGCTGCGTTCCGTACAAGCCGTCCAACAATCGATCTTTTGCGCACTAAGTTCAATAATTGTCTAATCAGCCGGTTTTGTGATGTTGCTTGGCCACTGTGGAGCTGCGATTTGTGCCGTTGGACTTTTTTTTTGTGAGGTGCCTTTAAAGAGTGCTATTATGCTGACAATCCGGAATCGATTTAGCCAATTAAGCAAAATATTGATCGAGCTCAAACTATTTAAAATATGCTGCACAATTGCGTTGAAAGGATGGGCTAATGCATCTATTTAAATAAAATTATTTTCCATAAATAATCGGAAAATATTCTTTCTTCAATAATTTTTTTTTTTACTGCAATTTTAAAACGAAACCAACTGATGGCCCACCCTTTATATGCTCTTATACTACCACCACATTTCACTTCTGTTTAGTCCTGGACCAGAACTCGCCATATCTACTCCTTTAACTTCTACGTATGTGGTGTGTTACTTCATCACCGAAGATTAAAGCTTATAATTCCAACTCCCCAAATCGTTTTCATCCTACGGACTACGATGACAATTGCAGTATCATCACCAATCCATTCACTAAAAACCAATTTCAGCAATCATTCCTTCTTTCACAAGAACAACGCAAACTTTAGCGGAGTCTGCAAAAAATGATTCTAAAGTATATTAAGGAATCCTTAAGCCAGACGACTGCTATAAGGACTATTTCTAATTTTCGCGATAGATGATTTACCCTTTACTCACTGGAAATTCTGTTTAATTAAATTTTCCCAGGAAAGGAAAAAAATATTTTTAATATGCCAATTGCAGCACAGATTGGCCAAATTGCATTCAGTTATCTCCTTGGTCGGCCTCATTTCCTCTAGAAAAAGAACTTCGCACACAAAAACCAAAAAAAAAAAAAAAAGTCCTTGAAATATTAGAATTATTCTTTTACAGTCTAAATGCTACTGTTCTGTGGTAAGGACTTTCCTTACTTTGTGCAAGGATCTTTTGCGTCTGTGTCATTGAGTGCATCTGCTATTAGAATTTGGCATTACACACATTTATGGTTGCATTCGTTCAGTGGCACAGGAAACTTTTGTGCCACTTGACGATAGATACTAAAAGGGATTTCATGGATATATAGGTTCATAAATAATAACCCATCGCATATCTTTTTGGACCAAGGGATAACCGTTATTCTTTCTGCAATGACAATAAATTTCCATTTCCGTTGAATGGGGCAAGATACGTAATACGTTATGGACAAAACAACATTGTGTGCTAAAAGCTGAGGGAAAACTCATATATGGATTCAGAGATGGTAAACCAGATTGTTTTGTGTGTGCATGTGAGAGGACAGTGTGACATAAAAGTTGTGGAAATAGTGTACAGTGGATTTAAATCAACAGTTTTTCCCTTTCCGAAGAACATAAGTGAGGAGCTTTATCATGACCGGTTTACTCTCGGATGTTTATTAAATGTTCGCAGTATTTAAGGCCATGAACAAATATGATGGTGTTTCTGAGACCTGGTCGAAGCTAAGTTGTCCACGCACTTAACCATCTACGGTTCTTTTTTTGAATTAACTGTTTCTGAACGTCGACCAACTAGCCCGTTCTATGCAGCTCGAGTTGGTTAAGGTCCATTTCCACTTTTCTTCACCATTTTAGATGAGTTCTCTGTTCACCGTGTCGTCCCTCTGTGGACGATTAGAATACTCTTCGGACTAGAACATGTATTTATATACATATGTCAAGGGACTTTACATATCTTAATGGCTTTGAGCTTCTCTGACAAGACTGCGTCATTATACCTTATTCGCAATTCAAACGGGACCCGAATGTAGCTCAAATTTTTCTTTCAAAGCATCCAAGAATATTTTCATGCAGATACAGGACTGATACAATGATGGTCTTATGCAAAGTCTCCAGAGTTATCGTTGGGAGGATGGACTTTTTTATTAAATTGCCTTGCTAATCCGAAAGAAAATAGCGATCTATTATCTATGTACGTCATTATTGTACGGCTGTATATTCGGACATTTCTTGATGACAATAGCGGGTCGAGAGGCAATTTATCTGGCAATTATCTCTAAAATGGTAGATCTTATGTAAAAAATTATTAAAATGAATTAGATACACTTTCATTTTCATTATCAGGAAAAAGGAATGTTATTTTGAACATTTTATAGCAGGTATACTGTAACTGACTGTAGGAATTTCAAGAATTATTTTATCCACATGTAATCTCTTATGAACCTCATAATTGCTCAAAGTTTTGCTACTTTCCCATACGAAATGAGGAAATTGTAGATAGAGGACTACCTACATACTCATAGTGGGATGCAACCACATTGCGAATGCCATACATATGCAAGCCAACCTTTGTAAAGAGTGTCCCAAAATCCACGCAAGATTTGAATTTTGCGCCATTTGTGCGGAAAAGTGTTGCCAACAAAAAAAAAGATAGCATAACAGCTGACAGTTCACTGTTATTAAAAACGGAGTGCTACACGAAAGAACGATGCGTTCTAAATAATGAAGATTTGACAGCTACAGTTCGCAATTTTCGTGCAAAATATGGTCGGAATAGTGATCAACTGTGAAGAGATTAATTCAAAAATGCAGGGAGACTGGATCAATTAGTGATTTTAGATACTCTGGCCGTCCTTCAACATGTCTTTCAACACAAAACATCGAGAGTGTTGTTGAGAGTCCAGGAAAATCAAGCTCTCTACAGCGTATTCTCGCGAAAGATTTTCATCTTCATGGATACAAAGTGCAATTGACTCAAGAACTGGAGCCTACTTTATGGATTATGGAACAACAACAAGTGGATGCTGATTTTTCACACAAAATTATCTTCAGCGATGATGTTCATTTTCATCTCGTTGGCTTTGTTAATCGTCGAAATTGTCGAATTTGGGAAAATCCCCGAGTGATTGTAAATAAATGCATCCACAACGTGTCACTGTTTGGTGCGGATTTTGACATCATCGGACCATTCTTCCATTCAGATGTTCAAAACATGCACTTATTTAACTGAGAAATCCTTGGAGACTTAGAATATAACCGATATGAGCTACTTACTTCTAAATTGTATACTGTTACATTGTTTACGTCTCCAAAATAGTTCAATTTTCGAAAGCTGTTTTCATTCAAAAATTCATTACTTTTCTATTGCACTTTTGACGTTTATCTCTTTTTTTATTTGCCTTAAAACCAAGGACATTCAGATCAATGAAACGACGTTTCACCTGATCTATACAACATTGACCTTAAGCGTTTTTATCTCAAGTATCTTTAGCGGTTACTCATCCTGAATAAGATTTTTAAAATGTCCTTACACTCCCTCCGGAAGCCCTTACATGACCTATACACTCGAAACTTCACACACTTAGAGCATAGAAATCAGAAAAATTATAGTACTATTATTTCGAATTTTGAAATACAGGGTGTTACAAAAAATAATTTACTTTTCACTTACTCACAACTTCTAGAATCCCACGGGTGACCTGGAAAGTTGCACCTTTGCATTTTCCTCCTCTAATGTGAAAAAAACGGGTGAACCACAATTGCTTTCCATTTTCTACTTGCACTTATAAGGGCAAGTATTGGTTTAATGAAAATTTTCGACCTTGACATTACTACGATAGAGAAACTCAATAAAGTGGGTCTCTCAATTTTGTTTGTCTGCCTGTCTATTTGTTCACACGACTGCATCCTAAACGGCTGGATGGATTTTCTCCAAACTTCCCAAAAATTAACGATACTTTACTAATGGCCGATTTTGATAAAAATAGATTTTCTCGAAATTGGTTCTAACGATTTTGATCAAATTCGGTATTTGAGTTATGGTGAACATACACTATCAGATGGCGTACCGTGTTTTCGCCAAAAAATATTGTATAACGGTACTTTACTTGCCCACTGATACTTAAAAATTTACTATTTAAATCGATCGATTTAGTTTGAAATTAATATTTTAACAATATTTGCTATACCTATGCAAGTTAATGCTTAACAAGTTTTGGAAAATGGTTTTTCAATTCTAAAAGATTTTAAAAAAAATTCGAATGCGAGTTTTTGCAGATATGCACTTTATTTTATTTTTGGGTCAGAATTTTATAAACAATATATAAATAGGCACAAAAAATATGTAATTAGTAAGTATTTGTACGATCTCTTGTCGCTGTTAAGTTATTGCAAACACATTAAAAATGGCCGGTAAAAAAAAAATTATTGAACAAATTTCAAAATGGCGGAAGTTTCACCTTATCTACTTTTCATTTAACTCGTGTAACTTTTAAAATATGACTTTCACATAAAAACTTTTGTAACTAAATTTGTAGTTTTTTTAACAGCCTTTCATATTATGTAATAAAAATATTCACTTAACCATATGTTTTTCATCAAAAAATCATGTTGAATCGGAAGAAAATTAATAAAAACACAAAAAGTAAAGTTCATCTACAATTTGCAGAGAGACTATAAATTAGATAATTTCGTATTGTTCTGTGATAAGTACTTTGAGAATTTTTGTCCGATTAGAAGAATAATCGCTAAAATCGATACAGATTTGATGAAGATACAGCCAAAGCAAAACAACATAAAATATATAAATGTCTACCTTTTTGATTACCTTGATGAGTGGAACATCATTGCACATAACACGAAACAACATTTGAAGCACCCTGTACAGAAATAATAATTCACTAACTTTGCCACCCTTATACATTTCTTTCCCTTAATCGATTTTATTACTCCCATATTAAGACAAGTTCAGTACGATGAGCTCTTATACATACTCGTACATGACATGCTTGGCGATGTTGGGCCAAATTTGGCCACATTCGGAGCCAATAAAGGACTCTAGGAGAGTGGATGGTTTCTTTTAAATTTTCAGAGAATTCCTGCCCTGTAAGCCTGCAACGTCATCGATATCTCTTTAAGAGAACCGTAGAATTGCTTTACCAACTTATATCCTTTTATTGGCAATTCTAAATCTTTTAATGGTGCATTACTAGTTATGCATCGAACAATTTTATTGCTTTGTAATGCGTCCTTTGAAACCTTTTAGGACTGCAGTGTCTTAATGGAGTGACTTCGACCCATCTACATATATTTATATATACCTACATCTTTACCTGCAAGTTAATTTGGAACTTATCCAGATTTCCGATCGTTTCTACTAGGTATTCTAGTTTTTATTTGCCAACCATTGAAAAATCCCTTAGTTTTAATACTGCATTTGTAGCTATTTCAGCTTAGCGCACAAGTTAGACCTTTTAGGAGGCAACATTTTTAATAGAATACCTACTTAAGTAGGTTATACTCGTAAATTGACTATAATTCTGCAATATTCGAGACTCAAAAATTCGAAGGTCCAATCTCTAACCCTCTCGATACCGTTGTGAATCTTCCATCCCAAAATTTACTCCCATCAGCACACTTTTCTTACTCACTGTTCCACCCACTGAATATCTTTAGGCTCACATTCATTTACCCATCCCTTATTTTTACGATGATTATTTTAGCTTGGCTTGAAATCCTGAATTTGTTTGTTTCTCTTTTCATTGTTCCCCTTTTTTTAAAGTTATTATGTCTGTCTGCTTAAATTGTGTTTTATTGCTCGATAATAAGGTCAACGACTGTGAAAATGGAATTCTTTTTTATTGCCGACAGGATAAATCGAATGGGGTGAAGGAGGATCCCTCGCACACAAATACAATGGCAGAAGTTGTCGAACCAAAAGAAAGCCGAATAAAATGGGATAATAAAACAATTAAATGCATATCGTCGACGTGTGCAATGGTCCTTGGATGATTCCTTTATTTCTGTGATTCCTATGGCGATGATCGTTCTGTGCGAAATCAAGAATGGAATTTGGTTTGGGTAGCTTTAATTGGAAATTATCGTTATGTAGCTTCCACGGTCCTGGGGGCCTCCTTTTGCATTTTGCAATGGAGTATGTGTGACACACACACATATGGAAAACTTACAAAAATTGCAATTCCGAATTTCACATAGAATTCTCAATTCTCCAGTTTATTGCGATGAGGAGGTCGCATCCATAATATTTCAATTCATGGGATGCTTTAGTTTCGCTGGCAGATACTGTACTCAACATGAAGAGTCAACTGAAAATAATTTTCCACGTTCTTATTCATTTATGACGGTTTTCATAATTTTCTTTTGTTCCTCTCATTATCCATGTTGTCTTTTATAAAAATTTGAATGAATCGTTAAATTTCTGAAAATCAGTGACAAGTGGAAGGAAGGCAGTAGAGAGCATACCGTCCATGACCTACTTGGGTTGGAAATTTTTATCAATTAACGCATAAGTGGGCTTTATGGTACTTTGGGGGTGAATTGTATCCTTGTTATTTTTTATTTTTTATTTTTAAATGACTGACATGTCCAGAGGAGGATGCTTGCATGAATGGGTGCACTCGAGTGGAATTACGAGCTCGTTTATGGAATAATCCTTAAAATTGCAATCCATTAACCAGGGGGTATGTTAATGATGTAGTGTTCCAAATAGTAGACACATACTTATTCCATCAATGTAATTGTTCATTGAATGAATTGATAACGGGTCAAGAACTACAGGATATTCCAGGTTTGGGCAGACTTTTGATTCGAGTTTATTAATATTCACATCAAGGTGCACTGCCACTTTATTTAGACGAAACAACTAAAAGCTCTTTTAACCCAATCTAACTCAGTTCACAATAATGATAACAATTACATACCGTGTTGAGAAATTTAGAATTCCTAATTTAAGCGGTTGCTGACATATAGGACTTAGAAAATGCTTATTTTGTGATTGACTCACAGACTGACTCACTGATCGTCAAAATCTATGGGGAATTTCAATTGAAGTGTAACCAACTTCAGACTGATGTATGTTTTGAACGTCAAATCGTATGTCAAATGCTTTTGAGCATTTATTTGTCATTCAATTGTATGTCAAACGCAAATAACCTTTTGAGAAATAAACAACACTAATCGACGCAAACGAAATGTAAATCAGTGATCGTACTTTACTTGGGAATGAAATCTACTTCGGCGATAGTTCGTGAATTACGGCATTTAAAAGTGAATCATATACCGAACCATAAAACGGTACCAGAGCACTGACACATTAATAAAAACTACGATGGTGGTCATCGACCTACTGCAACATCAGCTACGATGAAGAAGGTGCGAAGCAAATTGGCTCGAAATCCACGTCACAAAAAATAGGTTGGTATATTTGCTGTAGGCATCGCATTTTACGGAATAAGTTGATGGTCAAGCCTTACCAAATATAAAAGGCTCAAGACCTTACAGTTGCTCAGAAAGCAATTCAGTTCTAAGGATCGAAGACATTGAAACAGCGGCTCGTTCGCGGTAACTTTAAAAATTGCGTGTTCACTGAAGGCATTCACTGTTCAGCCATTCGTAAACAACAAAATGATAGAGTTTGACTGATTGAACGCTCTACTATGAATATGGTTCAACTGTGGGCATTTCGTACTCAAAAACCAGCGTCTGTGGGACCAAAGTAATCAAGAGTGGATGCACTCCACTCGTCTTTGTGCCGGCGGAAGTTAAAATAATGCCAGAATTTATCAAGAAATTATGTTGGAAGCTTGTGTAAAACCATGTGCAGCCAAATATTTAAAAGGCGCTGGATTTTCGAGCAGGACTCTGCATCCGGTAACAAAACTAAGACAACTCGAGAGGCTCGGTTTCGAGAAAACTTTCTTAGCTTAATTTCGATGTTAGATTGGCCTTCGTCCTCGCCCGACTCAAATCTGATGGACTCCGTCATATGGGACATTTTGAAGAGAAAAGTCAGCAACAAAAAATACGAAAGCGTTAAAACCTTGAAACGTGCACTAGTTCACAAATTAAACAAAATTCCGCAAAGTGACATTTGAAATCGTCTTATTCGTAGACGGGTATGGCCATTATCAAAAATCGTCCAATAAGCAAATTTTGGTAAACCAAATATTTTTCTAAAATTGTTGTATATAACTGAAATATGTTATCTCGTTGGAGCCATTTTTGAGCAATAAACAGCACCACTAGTAAAGCACCCATGTTCACGTTAATTAAATTCCACACTCTGAGAACTCATGCAGTTTTAATTTTCTTAAAGCAGACTTCGTAAAACTTAATAACCTGCTAAGTATCGATAATACTCTCGCATTGTTCTATGCCAAAAATTTCAACTTTTTCACGCAATCCATCCTATTTGAGTACCAGAAGAACTCCTCGTTATCCCCATCCTAGTTTACAGGAGAACAGAAGAAATAAACTGTGGCACACATATCTTAAAACTCGTTCCAATTGCGACCGCTCATATACCCACTTTTCCGAATTCTCTGGATCTCTTTGTCTCGAATATCTAGACCGAATGCAGTCTAACCTAATCTCCAACCTCTGAACGATTTTTCAATTTCATTAACACCAACAAAAATCAGACAGTTACCCGTCAACTCCGAAATTGTCTAATAAATCCCCGGGCGACCTTAAATAATAGCAAAATTTATTTTCGTTCTCGAACCACTTCCTACAACCTGAATATGATTCATTTCTTACATGATAAGTTATGTCCAAACTACATTAGTTTCTGTTAATATAATTGTGGGACGATAACAAAACTCTTCTGGTCCTGATGGTCTGCCCGCCATAGTTCTGAAAATATTTGTGATTTACTTGGCTTAATCCCTAACTGCTCTGTTCCAACTTTTTATCTCTCTGGAGTCTTCCCCAAACTTTGAAATAGCTCTTACATAATTCCCTTTCACAAAAAATGCCCCAAGAATTAAATTTCCAAATACTAAGCCTTTCGAAAGCATTGTTTATGACACAATGGTTTTACACTGGAAGTCTATCTTCTCTCCAAACCAGCACGAATTCCTTAAGGGAAAATCAGCGACCAATAACTTAACGGAATGCGTACCTATACGGATTGGAGAACTGCAAACAAATTGATGTGATAGCCACTCATTTTAGTAAGGTCTTCAACAAAATTTCGCACGGAATCATCCTTTTCAAACTTAAAGCTCTTTGTTTACAATCGGGATTTTTTGCTTGAATAAAATCCTACCTTGAACGTCAATTAAAGGTCCTCTTTAGATCTCCTGTATCTAATTCCATTAAAACTACCTCCGGAGTCCCTCAAGGTTGTCACATCAGTCCTGTGATATTCATCTTGACAATTAATGACGTTGACTGTATCATTGAAGATTCTTATCTATCTGTCTATGCTGATGGCATGAAAATTGTCAGGTCCACTCCAAGATGGCTTGAATAGGTTTTCAACCTGGTGCCAAACAAAATTTCTTCAGCTCAATGTCAACAAATGTCGGGTTATCACTAAGTCATTAAATCAATTTTCTTTTGCCATATTGACAGCATTATTAGCAGAGCTAAGTCTGCAATTGACTTCGTGAAACGTTGGACCAAGGAACCCTTATGTCACAAAATTCCTTTTGCCTTTATTAGACCAATCTAATCACCCTATTTCGTACAATGCAGGTTATTTTTTTTTTTTTGTTTAGCTTAATGCGACACGCCTTATTCTAAATTCTATCCTTTTCCATCGACCATAACCCTATTACTCCCTTTCGTACAGTTCCCTCATCACTTTAATTCCCTATGTACTCGTATGTAAGTACTTGACCTTAAATTGAAAATATCCGTATGCCCATTGTGCCTTCAAAAATTAAATAATTCATCCTCTTAAACCACTGATGCATCAATCTTCTCGCAAATTATACACATAATAGGCAAACATCAGAAAGCCGTCAAAAGTTGAGTGTTCATAAACAAAGTTGTCCCGTCTTACACTGATGCTCAACGTGTTTATGCAGTCAGTCTACGTCCTGAAGCAACAACAAAATTTAGCCTCAAATCCTAACCCCACCCGTGACAAGTAAGGTAAACGTCTAGCATCACGCATCACACCATCCTGTGCATGTATTTTCCAGCCAAGGATAATCATACCTCCATCATACTCTTGATCCGATATGTAAAATATGTTAGCACACATCCACTTTCCCATGCATCTACTTTGACGATGTGTCGCATCTCCCAGGATGTGTCGCATTAAAGTATTAGAGCTTCAAGGATGTGAGTGTGCACATCTCTACTCATAAAGCACTTTAAATGGTACTCGTACATGCAAATTTACAAACCACATGAACAAAGGGGACATTACACCCAACACCAACGGGCCACATAAAGCAAGGAGAAGAAGACGTATCTACCGCGCTTTCGGCTATTTACAGCTTTCTGTCTCGTGTAGGAGGCTAGAGTTGGTTGGTGGACTTACCACACACCGCAAACACAGAAATGAAAGGACTTTAGCTTAACAGGACCTGTAACGAATGAGAAAATTCACAAAAAAAAAAAAAGCTCTAACTACGTCCAAAAGGAACAAACTCGAGAAGAATTTCATTTGAATTTCTTTCACAATGGATCCATGAACGAGACAGGACTGGAATTTATTTCTTTTCGAGGTTTTATCTTGCTGCTCGTTGCACTCGTTTTTTTTTTGTTCGTTTTGTCAATCTTTTGTGCCTGACATCCTTGTCAGAGGTGTATTTTTTTCTAAAGCGTCCACATTTTTTTTTTTTTTTTTAATTTTCAACTCGATCTAAAGTCAGATGCAGGGTTTGAGGTGCAGTTAAAAATCGGGAAAGAAAAAAAAAAATCCTTTTTTCATGTTCGATGGTGTTTTCGTTTATTGCTCGTGAAAGTGGAGCAATTTCCATTGGGAATTTGTATGCCTGAGAGAAGAATCTAACAAACAGGACGACTCTGCGATATGATGTTTGGGTCACATGTATGTATTTATTCCCAATCCACTGTGGCATGTTATTGTGTTCTATTTGTTTGTCCAGCCATCCCATTGAGACTACTCGTATGACGATGTTGAATCGATTGCACCGATAAACACTGCGACTGTAGGGAGTGATGGTGTTTTGTGGGAAAAACTTTTTTTTATGCGGAATGGACACACTTTTGTATGGATTGTAGAACTATGACACAAATTTCAGCAAAGCATTGGATTCCACCGCAGTTAAAGAGATTTTTTGAGATACCTAATTTGTTCCTCCCATTTGTTTCTACGCAGGGTAAATGTATGTACTAAAGGCCTTGGGAATTGATGATGACGATATAACCGTGGTACAATGTTGCTCAATGTTAATCGACCCAGTTTTTTTCGGAACTAAAATGTACCCTTTCACAATAATCAGCACTACTGAAAGGAAGTTAGTTAGAAGTTGTGGCTCAAGTGATATGGCTTTTAACCCAGTTAACGATAGTGGAGCTCCATTTTAGAGTAAAGAAATTATCTCTGTTATAGCAACAACTTTAGGAGGAGAAAGGACTATGTTAGTCGATCCACTAAATATTTACTTTTAGAACCGAAACTCAGATGGAGTACCTTTATATTAAGAAGGAGGCAATGACTCTGACATGTAAGAGGCCATTATATATCTCATTTAGGTTCCACTTATAGAATTTCACTTGTCTTGATCTGATTACTTGTAGCTTCAGAGCAGTGTTGAACTTTCTTCTTTTTCGATCAATCTTGCAGCTTAAATATGAGTAGTGGTTGTGATTTCAATTTAACAGAACGGTTGGTTTTTATACTAACATCCTCTTTGAAATGGTTAGTGTAAAAGGCCACTAGTGCTGCCAGATTGACGTAACGATGTTTAACTTCAAGCAGTGCAAACAAATTACGAATCGATTCGTCCCTGTGTACACTCATAAAAACTGTGCATACTCATTCTTCCCATGTAAACACACTCATTCAAGGTAATAAGAAGAAAAATTGAAAAACATAGAAACACCTATTTTAAAACGTTCTATGGTGACTTGTTAAACCCACATTGAATAGACTTTGCATTTCTTGTGTCAGGAGATAGCAACGACTTAGAAGAGAATCAATCTGAAAACTATCCACTTTAAGTTAAATTCGTAGAAAATTTTAAGTTTTCATTTGCATCTATCGAAGGCATATTTTCCTAAATTAATGTAAATGAGACTAAAATTTAAATTTAACAAAACTTCAAGCTATAATTTGAAAATAGCAAAAGAATTTTTACAAATTTAACTCGAAAAAAAATAGCAATCCCACATTAAGATTGATTGAATAAAAGCAAATAATATAACACTGAAAACGCATAGACTATTAGTAATAGAAATACTAAAGTCGATATTAATTAATTGACTGTAAGTTGTTTTTAAAATATTTGCGGTAACAAAATGGATTTAGCAGAAATCAAATTCAGAATACTTATTAATTCATTTTCACATTTTCGCTACTGTGAAAGTGCAAAGCTAACTTTTGGTAGATCTAAGAAATTCAATTTGTGTTCCTTTTATAATTTGTTCGTACTGTGCTATACGTATACTTTTAATCGTGCATAATATCGAAATTACGTAAAATGTGTTCATACACTATTTTCACTTAAACTGCTATTGGCGTCATTTCAACACCGATTTAGAGGCGGGTGAGCTACAAATAAACTAATATTCGTGTCTCTTACTACTAATTTAGAGTTAGAGGTTACTTAAAGAAAAACTCCAGTCATTAATTATTAAAGGCCATAGATTTGAGATACTTTTAAGCAAAACTTTTGATGAACATACTCGTAAATACATACGTATCTCTAGTAGGTCTGAATCTTTATCACTGTGGATTTATGGCAGTCTTCCCTTTACATAATAATTTAAATTTAATTTATTCAATTCAACAAAATTTGTCACATGCTGTATTTCGAGGAACATGAAAGCATTCAAGACCGATTACAAGAAAATAACAACCATTTTTAAAATTTTATTGAAATTGGAACCAATTTAGTGAAAAGAAAACCATACAAAGGAGATATGTAGTAATAATAAAAATAAAACTGTTACTCTTTGTTTTATTTTTGTTTAAAACTGTTTCAACTTTGTATCAATCAATCTTCTGCAGTATTCCCCATAGCCAAGATCTAGCTTCACCTGTTTGTGAACTAACAAGCTGCTAGATTGCCTCAGGGGCTCATGTCCTTTCTGGTCAATGGCAAAAGTGATAAGCAGCAACTTCAGTCACTCCTCATTCCTACCTCTGGTGAGAGAGGACAGGTCACTACACATTGTGACTATTACGTTCTCAGGCAGTTCAACACTAGATCCGCTACTATAATGAGGTCCAGTCATCGATGCAAGATGTCAAGTTTCGATCTCGTGTAATCCGGTTCATCCTTAATCATCTGGATTGCAAAGAATCAACAGAACCTGACGGAATATCAGCCATATTACTCCAAAACTGTTCACCAGAACTAACATCCCTTCTCGCTTGAAAATCGCATTTAATCGATCCCAAAAAGTGAAAGAAACTGCTAACCAGTGGCGTTATTCTCCACGTTATCTAAAGTGATGGAAAAATCCATCAGTGCTGATATAATCAAATGACCTCAACCATCGAACAGAATGAAAAATAAAGAGCCGTTGCTCTGAGCTTCTCAAAAGTGTTCGATTAGGGTTAGAATAGCGCCCTATTACACAAGTACGCCTTCTATGGACAACCACAACAACTCAATTCAAAAAAATGCTGGAGTGCCTCAAGGTTCTATACGTTCACCAACTTCGTTCTATTCAATATCAATTACCTTCTCCGATTCTACCTCGAATTGTGACCATAAATCTGAAAGTCTCTAAAATGTAAACAAAATTTTGTAAAGAATAAAAGAAAAAATATATTTGAAAAAGTGAGCACTTTTTTAATTAAAATACAGAATTTAAAAAAAGAACAACTTAACAAAAATAAAAAAAAATCCACAGGAAAGGTACAATTCATCTATAACAAATTGTATGATACCCTATCCCCATCCTTTAGCTCACCAGTAATAAATGAGTGTAGCTTTGCTAAATTATTAAAACATATGCAATAATGTCTTTCCATACAGAGGATATTTCTGCATTTTTTAAAAAAATGTTATCATAAGGCTCTTCTCACAACTTAGCAGAAAGTGGGTGTAACTCCCAAAATTTGAAACCGTAGTTCACGACTTCTGATGAGATATTTATTATATATTTTGGACAAAACAGCATTTGGTCTTGCTACCAAAAGGAAAGAAGCCCCCAGGAGAACCATTGTCTTATCACCCAATATGCCTATTGGATACCATGGGAAAGATCCTTGAGAAGATATTTTATAATAAATTACTCGCAGTAGCAGAAGAGAAAGGTTCTCTCTCAGAACGCCAATTTGGCTTCAGAAAAGCGCGATCTACAGTTGATGCCATAAGAGCGGTAGTTGATATAGCAGAAGGTGCCATCGAAGGAAACAGATGGCTCAACGCCACAAAGGAATACTGTGCAGTGGCAACGCTGGACGTCAAAAACCCATTTAACTCTACAAACTGGTCGTTGATTAGAAGATCACTTGCCAGGATGGATACGCCATATTACTTGCTGCATATAGTGACGAACTATTTCATGCACAGAAAGTTGAGGTATAATACCGATGAAGGGATAAAATACTACAACGTCACTGCGGGCGTCTCACAGGGATCGGTCTTAGGACCGCTACTGTGGAACATCATGTACGACGGAGTCTTACGATTAACGCTGCCCGACGGAGTAACGATAATTGGATTCGCTGATGACATTGCCATCGTGACAGTCGCAAAACAGTCGAATCAGCTACAAATGAAGCAATTGCTCGGATAAGAGATTGGCTAATTTCCGCCGAACTGGAACTAGCCGATCATAAAACAGAAGCTGTCCTTATAACCAGTCAAGAAACCATAGAATTCGTGAGTTTTCAGGTTGATAACCAAACAATCAGGTTCAAAGAAACAGCTAAATACCTTGGAGTAATGCTGGACAACAAACTGTAGTTCAAAAAGCACGTTAATTCTTCAGCGAAAAAAGCACTGCAAATATAGGCAACTCTCTCGTGTATACTGCCTAACATCGGTGGACCTGGATACGCTAGAAGGATACTGCTCTCCAAAGTTGTCACCTCGGTTCTTTTATATGCCGTCCTAGTCTGGGTACAGGCACTAAGAATGAAGGAGACCAAAAGGAGATTATCCTCAACATATAGACTCTGCGCGCTACGGACAATCAGCGGCTTCTGAACGATCTCAGACGAGGCCGTCCTTGTTATAGCTAGAATGGTCCATCGACATCCTCGCAGATGAGATGTTCAGAATATACAATAGAATAGCCCTGAACCAACACAATGCCAATGACATCAGGGTAATCAAAATGGAGAAAAAAGCTATGTATGTGGCAAACTCGTTATACCAATACAACAAAAGACAGGTGGACATATAAACTAATACCGACGATCCAAGACTGGATAAGCCGAAAGCATGGAGAATGTAACTATCACCTTACACAGTTAATGTTTGGTCACGGCGCTTACCGCAAATACCTCCACCGATTTGGACACGACAGTTCACCATCCTGCCCCGAATTCCCAGATGAAGATGAAGATACGGAGCACACAGTTTTTCATTGCACACGCTTCACAGCATGGAGAACTACTCTGCCCAATCCGCCGTTACTCCTCGACCATATGTTGCAGTCGAAAGAGAATTGGATGGCAATATGTAATTTTGTAACAACTCTACAAAATGAGCTGCGGAGAATAGAAAAGCTAAGAAGAGCAGCAGAGCCACAGAAGCAACAGGAGCAACAGGAGCATCAGAGGCAGCAATACAAGAAGCATAGCATGGATTGCTAACCAGCCCCGCGAAGTAATACCTAACGGCAGTCCCGCGGGGAGAGTGGTAGAAGTGTGCTGGGTGTGGATTCACCCGGTATCGAGTGATCGGGTCTGCGAATCGTGCATGCTAGTAGGCTACTAGTATCTTTAGAAGATTACCACATCCATTGGCGCATCCATAAAAAAAAAATTATCGTAAATAGCTTTGAAAAGGCAATATACTATTTTTTTTTTTTGTTTAAGAAAACGCCCCAAAAAGTGGGCGTGGCCATATATAATGTATGGAAGAAATATAGAGAAACTTAACTTCTAAATATTTTACTTAAACAATATTTTTTAGTTTCTAAAAAGAGTATTGAGTAAAACTACATTTTTTAAAAAAGTGGGCATGTCTGTGGGCTGGAGATCTTAATCAATCTATAATAGTTCTCAATTCTGTCTATCTGTCTGTCGTATGTATGGAAAACTGCAGCCTAAACGGTTGGAATGACTCTCTTCAAACTTCATAACTGTAATTTGTGTAGTCACAAATCTAGACGAAATCGAAATTTTTGTTCTTACCCCAAAACTCACGGCATTTTAGCAAAGAACAGTTTTGAAAAAAAAAATCGGTTTTCTGCAAAATGGCCAAGCAAATTTATTTGAATTTTATATTTAATGGCGCCACTAGATGGCGTCCAAAGTTTGCGGAAAAAATTATTAATGAATTTTTGAAAATTCTAGGTTGTTGCTTCAACGATTTCGTTAAAAAGTTCATAGCATATGAAGTTTTGGAAAATTTTCATAATAAGTTTAAAGAATTTTTTTAAAAATCAACAGCACATATTTGGAAGTAAGTGCGACCCAGTCACGTAATGTGGTATATAGAGTAGGTTCAAAGACTGTTAGGGGTAGCAACTATACTTACGTTCTTAAAGGCGCCCTCAATATCGAAGAAAAAACTCTCATTGTGAATTAATTACATATACTGCAGCGACCTTTCTACTGTAGATACTATTGGGCACGCACTTCTCTGTCATCTAAACGGTTTATAGTTTCACTATTGTGATCAGCCGCCCAAAATTTAGAAACAGCGTCTGTTCATAGCCGCAACTGATGGTGCTGCTTTTTGGGACGAACCGAATATTTGCTTCTCTCGGTATCTGTCATATCTTACGTGCCTACCCCATATGCTTTGCAATACAATGCACTAATGTATCTCTATAATTTACAACAATTTTAAGCGAATGTTAATCTAGATGACTTCATTCTTCAGCTCACAGCACTTTATATTCCCTCAAGGCCAGCTGCCTCTAACTATTTGCTTTGAATTTTATATTTCTGGGCTTCATTCAGTGGCTAATATAATATGAAATCCTCAAAATATTGCATATTCGAACATCTTACTTGTTGAAGTCTTTTGAAACCAAAAATGTCAGCATACCACTCAACTGCTTCTAGCTTATCAAAGGGGCTTGAGAAATCTTCTTAGATACCCTAACAAAATCCCCCATCCACCGTCGAATAGAAACATTGCGTCACATGTACCCAACCGAATGTCATACACATCGACGCACTCCTCCTGGCAATCGCAATTCAGTACCTAGCAGCAGTATGCCATTCATTAAAAAGTTTTGCTTAGTTGCACCTGAATTCCATATATGTTTCTGTGTTTTCTTTCCTCACATGTGTGTGTATGTCATCTTTTCAAAAAGTAAAATCGAAAAATGTCTTGACTTTCAGTAAAGAATTTTCATTGCAAAATATTTTCGCATCCACACTACTGCACCATACACATGCACTGTGCAAAGAGTACTCAAACGTTCGACATTCGGTTGGAGGTATGCCCAAGTGGACCCGAAGGCCTTCAGAAGATGTGTTAGTTTGATGGTGAATACGTAAAGACGAAGTAAAGTTCCTGCCTGAAACGTTATTCAAGGAATAACTACTTCAGCTTGTGTGACTATATTTTCTTATTTGAGAAATGTTTACTTTTTCGTGAGGCAAGAAATACACCAGGCACTTTGAATGATGCTGCCACGCTCTACAGTCTAGAGGACGCTCTCTACTCAGGCACTCTAGGATTTGTTTATGTTGTTGCTATTGAAATAAAAAACAAAAAAAAATTATGTGTTTGCTGGAAAACTTTTCAGGTTGCAGGATATGTGCGAGATATGTGCAATTAAATTATTTTTTGTTGGCATTAATTATGCCAACATATCCACGGGCTCAAAGCAATTTAAATAGGTTGAGATTTTGGATGCATGGTGATAACGCACAACCAAGATTCGAGGATGCATACACAAACAATTTCTTTAAAGGTCAAATAGACAAAGAAAGTGTTAGTGAAAATTTCTAAAGCATATGTCCAAGAGGGTTTTATATTTCATTATATTCATAATATTTTATTTATTCACAAAACTACTTCTAGTTATCGTGTCACTTAATAAAGGATTGGATCACATTTACTAAGAAAATTGGCATAAACTAGGGTATTCATGATTATGAAGCTGCAATCTTTTAAAATACAGAGTTCTTTGTGGGACCTACCGTCCTAGTTTATACTTCACTGAAGTACAAAACTAAAATTGTATTTCTCAAATCACTTGGTTTGTGTGCAAACGTCTACTATTCTCTACTACGCACTAGTGATGAGAAATATCGAAAGGAAATTACCGACTTATTCAATAGCATCGAAATATTGATTCATTCAGCACTCATTGAAATTAGTTTATTACTAATACTTACTCACTGCTTTCACTTATTCAATTTTTCTTTCATTCGATTTATTTCATTCGATAGATCCTGAAAAAGCTAAGTAGGTTAGGTTAAGTAACTGGGTTCCCTTGTTGACAGGATTGTCAACAGCTCACTTAGACCACTGTGAGTCCGTTGTACCAATATTTAGAAGCCTGGGAATCTAACAATTTCAATCTTCGACCGCTATTCTAAACCACCGGAATAAATATATGAATCTCAGCAGTTTTCTTAGCTCAATGCTACCTAGCTCATCCAGCTCTGAAAAGAAGTATCTGCCAAAAGCACGGCTTCTTTTGCTGCCCACAGCTGGACAGTCACACAGGAGATGATGAACGGATTCTACTTCCTCTACGTCGCTGCAGCTTCTACAGTAGTTATGAGGCAACCCTAACTTTTAAAATTTGTACGAGCTTGGATCTTAGTGATGTTGACTCTAACGCCTGATTATTTGCCCTGAAATATCTTCCTCAATAGTCATATCCACAGCTTGTTTTATTGCAGCAATTTCGGCTTGGAAGACATTGCAACCATCCTTAAGTCTAAACGAACGATGTATATTTCGAGATTCATAGTAGACGCCGGCACCAGTACCAGCAGTCATTTTGGATCCGTCGCTAAAGATGGCCAGTTCGTTCTCGAAACAGACTCTACCCTTATCCCATTCCTCCCTGCTAGGAATTCTAATAGGGAACTTTCGGTTACAGTTTTAAATGTGGATGATATAGTCCGTTTCCGTCCAGAGTCTCAATGCAGGTTTAGAATTGAAGCATGACCGTGGGGTTTAGCTTTCCATAGACCGACTTCCCTTAGTCTTAGTGCAGTTTTGGCTGCCGTGTTCCATAATATATGTCAAGTGGAAGAAGATTCAGTATTGTTCCCAGAGCTGCTGTCGGTGTTGATCTCATCGATCCCGTCACCCCAGACATCCTGTCCGTTGAATCTTTGTAACGCTTTCAAGTTGGAACGTTTTCCACCAGACAAACGAACCATAGGTCAAAATTGGTCTTACTACCGCAGTGTAGAGCCACTTAAGGCTAAGTAGGATTAGCAATTTCCAAAATGCACGACTTTCCACCGAAGGTAATTGTGAAAATCGATTTGAGTGCGAATATCTCGAAAACGGTAGATCGTTCGAACAAAATTTCAACCGAAATTTTAGGTTTAGATGGATGTAAATAGATACACAGATGGATATTTATTTCTTACTTTAATTTGCAAATGGCTTGCTACCGCACATTTTATTTTTATATTAGGTGCGCAACTAAGTTCTAAGTTTTTTGATAAAAATGCAACTTTATTGTGAAAAAATGGTTACTAATGAATCATACAACTTTTTCCCATCTTTCTGGCAGAGCTCGAATACAGTTAAGGTAAAAGTGTTCATCTTTTGAGGCTATCCACAAATCAAGCCATTTTTTGATGTCTTCATATGAGCGGAACTGCTGGTCAGCCTAACCATGTGCCATCGAACGGAACAAGTAGAATTATGGTGGCGCAATATCTGGGGAATATGGCGGGTGGGGTAGGACATTCCATTTGAGCGTTTCCAAGTAGGTTTTAACGGGTTTGGAAACGTGTGGCCGAGGGTTCTCATGCTGTAGAATCACTTTTTCGTGCCTCTGCTCGTATTGTGGTCGTTTTCGCGCAGTGGTCGAGCCGACGACGTAGAAGCATGACCGGTCAGTCCCCATGACTTTATTTTCTTTGGGTTGCTGTAATGAATCCATTTTTCATCACCCGTCACGATGCGATGAAGAAAACCCTTTGCCGCTGGAGCAATTGTTCACAGGCGAAAAAACGACCCTCAACGTCCCTTGGCTTGAAGTCATAAGGAACCCAAGTTCCTTGTTTTTGAATCATTCCAAACGCATGCAGTCACTTGGAAATGGCTTGACGGGTAACTTCTAATGCTGAAGCAAGCTGTTCTTGCGTTTGTATGTGCAGGCCAGCAACGGATTCCGCTAAAAGTTGCTTTAATTTGTGGACCCTATATTTTAAGGACTGCAGTCAGCAATTTTTTTAATATGACATTTGAAGACCCTCAGCCTGAAGTCTTTCTTTGCGACTCATTAAATTTTACGTTACATTCGTCTCATGACCCAGTGGTTTTATGTCTTGAAAGCTTTGATAGCTGTCGTCGTTTAATGTAGCCAGTATCTAATATAATTCTATGCACCTATTAGCCAACATGTGCCTACAGTGTCTTGAGAATTGGACAAACCTTTAACAGTAGAAAATCACAGATTTACGGCTCAAATTCTTCCTGATATTTATTTATTATTTAATTTAAAATAAGCTATAAGTCTTAGACACGAGTTAAAGCCTGTAACTTATCCAAAAGAACTCATTACAAACTTTCAGAACAAAATGGATCCAGCAGTTGTTTTCATGTTTACGAAGCACTTATCCACAAACTGGCAGAATCGATGGTTAGCAACTAACTTCAAATTTTAACGTTAAAATACGAGTAAATGATACTTTCAAGTAATTGGCATTACTACTAGTTTACTACCACCTTCGAAAAATTTCGAAACTGGACCTTGTATAAGCATCTGATTTCCTAAAGATAGCCGACGAGAGGATGCTATGGCTACAACACACTAACAAGAGAAAAAAAAGGCCTTCCCATGCTCAACAAACAGCACTTGAGACTTCTTATAAGTATCTTAACAGACCTCTGCAGAGACTGTGGTGACGTGAACTCAGTAGATTGCACAGGCTTTTTTTCTTTGCGAATGCCACAAACCTCGGCAGAATTAAAATAAAATGATGACCAACGGAGAATACATCTTCGTGCGAACTGTCAACAAAACCACCAAAAGCCATCCTAAATTCATTCTGGATTCGGGATAGTTCAGGCTCAAAGGCTCAAATTTAACAAAGTTAAACCAATTATTTTTTAGTATTTCTTCATTTTACATCCACAATGGATCCATGGAGATGTGAGTGAAGCGGCATATTTTTCCGACTTGTAACCGCACCTACAACCTAACCTTGTGGCCACATCTGCTAGCTTATTTAATTTAAACTTCATATCTCAAAGAGCAGTAGAAGAAACAAACAAGTCGCTGTTCATTTAGGCGTATACGCAATCTTTTTATTCCCTTTTTTTTGCATGTTTGTGGGTATAAACTCAACAAATGCGGTTTGTAGATTCTTCTTAATTAATTTGGTCCAATACATACCATACACCCTATATTGATATCCAAAATAGCTTTAAAAACTGTCTGGCTGTCAATAAAGAAAGCGATACTCATGGTATTATCATCACTGAAGACATGTAGGCGGCTTTCGTTACTGAAAGAACCAGCACTTTGAAAACATCACTATACCAGGGAGTCTGATTGAGTAGTTAAATTTCTCCAAAAAGAATCCTGCGTGAATGTCAATATTCATTTTAGGTATAACCGGTGTCTGAACACCACACATCGGCTTTCAAACTCATGCTAGTCTCGTGTATCGCGTCATCTTTGGAGATGGTAATGAACTATAACTATGCGTAGTAGTATCTGTATGTCAGCATCAGTATCACAATTTCTGTCCACTCTAAGTACTAAACTTGACTTGATTCAAATCTAATACATCACAAAACACCTCACATTGCGCATCATCAACAGGTATATTCGAGCTCGGATTTATACATTCTAAAACATTTATCCAAACTACCACTCACTCCAACATAAGAACAGTGTAGCATATATATATTCTTCTCTCGTGAAGTTTCTCTTCTCGTCCCGAAATAATCCTTGGCATTTATAATAAACGAAGAATTACCCACTAGGGACGGATAGATGGAGCAAAAGTAGTGAAATAGGCTCTTGGAGTGTTATTTTATTTTATTTTTCCGTTTTTCTTTCTTTTTTTGTTTTTTTGTTCGAACCTATCCTTCCTTTCTCTAGTGACGTCCTGAAAATTGCGGTAAAGAGGGTTTGACATTATTGAAATGAGAAAAATACAAAAAAGGAAAAGAAAAACTGATGCGACCTCCCCTTGGTTGTTTATTTTAATACGAGGCATGGAAATAGTCATTTTCCTTTCTCCTCTTTGTTTTCTTTCTTATTATGTCTTGCTTAAGGCTTTCGTTTTCTGTTCGTTCCGGGTGGCCCTTGGCTTAATCCCCGGACAATAAAAAATAATAACGTTTTGACATTGTTGAAATTTTTTAGGCTATTGGCTGAAGTTCACTGACGAGACGCAGTACACTCGGTTGCTCGGTTTGGCCTTGTTTTTGTGTTTGTATCCTGATGACAGAGCTAATTAGGCATCCTTTCGCCAACGCGAGGGCTTATTTTGTGTGTGTGTGTGTGTGTTATTTGTGCTCTGTTGACCTAGGACGACAATAGCCTCACTCTTGCCTAACGCAATTATGTGGTGTTTTTTTTTGTCCTCCAGTTCAGTTGGGTGGATGTCGGTCCCAAAACAGAACGAATCCTTGAAGGTTATTTATTAAGAGTCAAGTTTGTCAAAAGGTCTTACAGCACCAACGCTCGATACTTTAACAGGGGTATTTTTTTTTTTTTTTTTTTTACTCTAAAGAGGTTTATTTGTGTAAGGTTATTAGAGAGGAATTTAAAATTTGATTACATTATTTTCAAGTGACGTTGGGCGGGATCGTATTCGAAAGGGGATTGTTCTGAGGTGTTGTACGTGATGTATGAATGATAGGTACCTAAATGAAATAAGGATTGGTCGGATACTGTTGTTTTTCAAATTGATTTGCAAGTACTATAGTGAGGCTTCTTTTGGCATTTCTTCCTGATCAAGCTTAGACTCCACTTGATACTATTTTGCAAAAGCAATTCATTATTTTGTTATTCTATGAATGAATATATCTATTCACTGAGATATGGAACCAGATCATTCCTTCCAGAAGTCATCTTAACCAGATTATTCTCTGCATTTATTCGGAGTTACTTCCTGACCCTGATTTTCTTTATTGGCGCTACCATTTGCTTAAAGGATATCTAGATTCAATTCTCAAACAAAAGTAGCCTGTTATTTCCCTTAATCTAAGAAGATATCAAAAGTAACCGGACTGATAAAATAAGACACAATACACGACTTCTGTAGACCTTCTCTATGAAATGAAGCATTCCTTAACTAGAACCACATTAGAATACCCTGTTCAGCGTCTTTTATTGATTTCCATCTTTTTCGTCCCTTGAAACATCTCTAGATTACCTCGAAGAGTGGGCTGAGGTGTTATTGCGATAGAATAAAGGGTGACCAGATAGCAATGATAGTTTTCCCAATTTTTATGGTTCAGCAGCTGTCAAAGTCACCAATGATATCCAGCTGTCAAAATATTCAGTGAGGTTTGCCATTTCATCATGCATCGCTTGAATCTTCCCGAACGTGTGGAAATTATTGAAAAATATTATCGAAATTCCGGCTCAGTTGTAAATACGCAACGTGAATTTCGTCGTGAGGTCGGTCGTCATCATGTCTTAGTGCGCAGGCAATTCGTCGCACCGTACAAAAGTTTGGGCATGAGTACACTCTTTTGGATCTTAAGCCACCAAATAGACAGAGATAGGTGCGAAGTGAAGAAAATATAGACGCCATAGCGGCCAGTATTGAAGAAGACCCAGAAATGTCGATTCGGCGCCGATCAACCGAATTGGGCATCGCCAGAGAGTCAACCAGGCTTATTTTTCGGTTGGATTTGGACCTACATCCACATAGGATTGTGCTGATGCAAGAATTGAAGCCGGACGACCATAGACAATGCCCTGAGTTCGCTAATTGAGCGCTGGAAATGTTGGCCGGAGATCCGGATTTTGGCCAAAATATCATCTTCTCGGACGAGGCCCATTTTTGGCTCAGCGGCTATGTCAACAAGCATAATTGTCGACCACAATCTACAAGTGTTCGACCAAACATCAGTGCATCCACAAAGATTGACTGTTTGGTGTGGTTTATGGCACCGCGGCATCATCGGACCTTATTTCTTTCGAAGTGCGACTTGACACCCCTCGATTATTTTCTCTGGGGCTACATCAAGTCCTTGGTCTACGCTAACAAGCCAACCACTTTGGATGAGCTCGAGGCGCAATTGCCGGTATAACGCCGAACATATTGGACCGAGTCATCAAGAATTGGACCCACCGCTTGAAGCACTGCCGTCGAGGCTGCCATTCAAATGATGTGCTATTCCATACATAATGGCATGAATCTAGCTTCAAAATAAAGTCAAAATCGATTTGATACCTCAAACCTTTGTTGTTTTAATTAATTTTTGTTTGCCCATCGTTCTAATCTGGTCACCCTATAGAACACTTTGATTGAGTTTCCCAGGTCATTTATCCTAAATTACAGCTTTAAGTTTTCATAAAACCTGTTGTTGTCACCTTCTTCTAATGCTGCAGTAGGGCTATATAGGTATGTGTTATACTTAATATCTTCGGCATCGCAGAACACTATGGCTATAGAATTTTTGACTCGGGATCATACTATTAGGTCCAAGCCTCATCCGCAGTCACGATGCGAACTTAATAGCTTCTGGATTCCCCTGAATCTTGCTTAACAGCTTCAGCTCTTTGGACCATATACCACGCAGCGCAGCGCTTTAGGCACTTATCGAGCTGAATCCTAGAATATCCCAAATAATCAGTTAAAATCACGTGGACTGATCTGTGAGAAATATCTAAGCTGCTTGCTATTTCCGTGATAAAAACTCTTCGACTCTCATCGATCGATTATTCACATAATGGGCTCGATAGAGAGCCTGTGCTGGTGCATATTGCATGTCCACATTGATTGATTTTGATGGTCTTCTGAGCGTTAACAATCCTTGAACTTCTCCCTGCCTTCTCTAAAACACTGGATTCACTGACAAATTTAATGACGGCTTATTGATTGAACCCAGTAAACTTTTTTTAAGGCATCAATGATATGACCACTATTCCATCCGAGTTTGGCCAAAACTGTTCATATTTGAGACATAAATTGTCCATTCTGTAAAAAATTGGCTCTTTAAAGAAAAATATTCAAGTATGACAAACACAATTCTCTTACTTTTTGATATACCCTCTTACCAGCATTGATAAAGTAGGTGAGCCGTCGTTTCCACGCCCTCTAAACAATTAGAGCTTCTCTCTTGATAGAGCTTACTGAAATTCGAATAACCATTTTGACCTTCGCATTCGTCTACCTAAAGCAGCTAAAGGTTCACAACTACTTTGTTAGAATGTCCACCTAACTATTCCCTATAATCTCTACATTTCCTTTCACTTAAGCTAGTGTCACTGTACTTTGGGTTACACATTCATCGAGTTTCTGTACAAATTTCATGGCCAATGATGTGTTAATTTGCATATGCTCTACACGCCTGATTATCCAGCTCTCCATTGCGGCCAGCAGAACCAATATTGATATACTCGTACTCAGATCCATGTCCAACTAAGTTCTTACAAGCTTCTGCCATTCATAATGGATACATTATGAATGGATTGTCCGTCGGAGTGTACTTCCATCAGTATCTCGTTCATATATATCAAAATACTAGTGGCTTTCCCATTGGATGGATCTCCAAAACGCGTAAGTTTACTTTACTTACTTTAGGTAACACAACGGTCTCAAGTGGACCTGGATCTGGATCAGAACCAACAAGCCTTTCTAGCAGAATCCTTAGCTAATGTCATCCACTTCTCCAGTTTCCAATTTTGCCTTAAACGATTCTTTCTGTTAATGTATAGTTCATTTGGGATAGATACGAAGTATATCCGAGCTGAAACGTTGGTGTCCATCATTATCCGACCAAATACCGCTCGATTATTCTGTCCAAAAATTCACCGTCCAGCTGAGCTGGAATAAAATCTTTATGGCAGCAGCCTGATACCGAAAAATCCATCACAATGTTGGTAAATCTTTATCGATCCATCTTTAATTGATCTTAAAGGTCTCGAAGTCTACTGAAGAGCTGGTTCAAAATTCTTAGCACCAACTATGGTTATATGCTAAGTTTCCTTTTTCATCCTTGCAGGCTTCTTCAACCTGTCTGTCTATTGACTCGATAATACATATGCCTACTTCTCGCATGGTCTCATTATACTCGTATGCCTCTTATTTTGTTGTATGCACTTGGCAGTACTCTTCGTCAAGCCAGGTTTCCCATTGTGGTGGTTAAGAGAAAACCCGTGATTTGGCAGCAATGTTGCAAATAGATATTTGGGTTCGGATTGGAGGTGGTATTGGACGTCTCCAGGGATTAAGGGACACTCAAATTTCAGTCTCTAGCGATTGCTTTCGTTCAATGTTGAACTATCTGGCAGTACTTCTGTTATGCTCTTTCCGCATCTATGCTGGCCATTTCAAAAGTTTGGATATCAGAATTACAATTATCTTATCAATCTGAATGATAATTTATTTAACTGGATGAACCGTTGGAATATGCACTAATTCGAAAACAATAATCTTTGAATCTATTCATTTGGAAGCAACTTCAGAGTGGTCGTTCGTTACGAGGCTCAGAGCGCAAATAATTTCAACTTCTTTGTATCTCTTCCTACTTTTCATTTGTTGCCGTCAATTTTAAATAATTGATTGCTATTAACTGATGCTCCTTGTTTCATGCTAGTTGTTATAACATACAAGTATCTCTAGATGCACTGAATAAATAATAACTTAGACACCCCTATATCCTAGATTCATCCTTGAAGTGACCTTAATTAAGCCTCTCACCGCCTTGTACGAAGCAGCTGTTGTAAGTTATCCTAACCCGTATCCTCGATTTCAGTTTCGGTTTTCGCCTAAAGGGGCGTTAAAAACGAAATTCACTTTCGGATTCGAACTAAAAGCTTAGTTTCAGTCCACACACTAGTTACGAGTCTTAACATCAAACGTTAAACTGAAAGCCAATCAGCCCATTCATAAATATAACTTTTTGAAATGTTAACCTAACGTTAGATAATGTTTCACTTATTTTCGGAATTCGATGAGAGCTCACAATTGCGAAATTGCAAAACAAACACTTTATCTTGTTAGATATTAAATTGAACGTTCACCAGCTGCTGCAAGCAATAATGTCAATTCCAATTTGATGCAAACAGATACGAGTACAATGAATTTTTCCCGAAACATACCAATTCAATTGTTCAATGTGGGGAAAGGGTCAGTATCATCATTGAGCGACCAGACCATATTATTCATTTGAAGACCTCTCACATAGATCTCTACGGGAAATCAAATCACATCCTAAAATGCTAAACCAATAAGAGATTTTCCAAGAGCATACTTCAACCATACGAAAACGACCCCAAACTGATTGTTATAAAATTTTATTTTTCCCCCCCTTATACACACATATTTGCACACAAAGTACATCCAAACAATTGAAAAACATTGCTACGACTGAGAAGCACTACGTATCTTCACTTGAAATCTCTGCTCTATCTTCTTCCCTGCGTCGATACAATATTCCTCTCATAAATTGCGATATATTTTCCCCAACAATACACACATGGAGAGAATATTATTTTTTTTTTTTCGTAAAAATTTATTTAAAAGAAAATATTTCCCAGGATACACTAGCAGTTCTTATAGTCTGCAGTGGGCAGGGAATATACTGAACCATAAAACGACAAGGGAATCGTCCACTCACTCTTTTTCACCATCCTTTCAAAACAAGAATAGTAAAACGCAGGACTAGGGGAGAATTCCTCCCTCTCTGACCATCTATTTAAAATTATATCCGCAACAATACAATCTTGAAGACTGCGGAGGAACCACAATTTTTTTTGTGTCTGTGGTGTTCGCACCCTTTTTTTGGATTAGACAAGCAGTTGCAAGGATTTCCAGCATAAATTTCCAATTTGCATTGTCGGGGACAACGGTCTGGGATTTTGATTTAACCAGTAGACAGTCAAGCTGTGAAGAAACAGACAAAAAAAAAAGGTTTCGAAAGGATAACTTTAAGTAAGTAAAGAATAGAATGGAACCGTTGGCGGCAAAGCGTTTGAGCAAAGGGACCAGAAATCAAAACATACAGGACCGATTCCATTTTTGAGTTATCGATGAAATGGGTCATCGATAGATATTTTTTAATATATTCATCTATGTTGCCATTGTGCAGATGTGAGAAGATCCTTTTTTTTTATTGGTTCAACTTTGAATGTTTCCGGATGACAAGCGACAACGGATGTATGTCCTTTAGCTACATAGCCATCCCGCCTTCTTCCATTGTCTTGGCTGTCCGAAGCACTATTCAAATAGAAACTTTTTTTGAATTTTTTTTTTTTTTTATAAAACTCCTGACAGGACAGATGATGAAGGTTCTTTGGCTTTGATCGTCCCTTGAGAGAGGGAAAATTTCGAGTTTCAACATAATTTCGAATTGGAGGGAAGAAGAAAAGGACGAAATAAATATTTATATGCAACCATCAGTGACCAATGTCCATTGTTGAGAGAAGACCGGGCCCTTTTATTAACTTTGTTTTATTTATTCATTTGGCCTATGACTTTGATTGCCGTGATAGTGAAGGAAGGGGATAGGAGCTGGAACTGTCATGATGTCTGTTGACTTATGATGTGTATTCAGAATTTATTTTTATTATATCAAATGACCATTTAGTTGAAAACTGGAGAAGATGATGAAGCAAATTCAGTTGAAGGACATTGGAAAATCACTTTGGAATAGATTCCTAAAAAAAGAGATGTTGAAATGTAGGCCAATAGGAATACTTATGGATTCGCATTTGTTTGGAAATACTCGTAATTTTAAAGCATTATACGCACGAGTATTTTGAGGCAGAAGAAAGCTCTTGAGAATACAGTGACATTAGTAACTTTTGCTTGGTAGGACTACGAGTACTCGTATGTATATATTTAAAGGCATAACTGACCATTAAGTCTGTTTTCATCTTACTACTTTGAAACTTTATGTATGGCCACAGAAATTAAATACATGCTTTGTATGCCGGTGGCGTATACCAACAATTGAGTCACACCGCTAAATTCGAAAAAACCTGACAACGATTTTGATGTCATATAAGAGGCACCCCCAAAAATCCTCCACATTTAGGTATGACATCCATTAAGTAGATCATGAGCAGATTCAATTTTATTCATTTAACTGGCGCTCCTACAATAATCCTTGTGGACCGAGATGCCCCATTTTAACAACAATGGCGCATAGTGTATGTACTATTTGAAAACTTCTCAATATTTTTTCATAAATTTCTGTACGCAGATATACGTCTTTACAACTTAGAAAGTGAAATTCTTTAATTCGGTGTATGGCTGAAGCTACATCTTTCTTTCATCGAATATTAGTCGAGTTAGGTATCGTTTTGAAGGGAGTACTCGTAATCTGTTGATTCCAGATGTACATATAATGAATTAATGCATAGAACAAGTATTGGTTTTTGACCTCTCTAGTGATAACACCTCTGTGACCGAGGTGGCTAGCGTACTACGTCAACGACACGAATACATTTCTTGATTGGCTGATCTGCAACCCGGATCGAAGGAATATTTATACGCAGATACATGTAAAGGGTGTTCGTTTCTTTTTAGAATTGCTGTAAAAAAATCTTTGCTTTGTAGAAGACAGTACGCCTTTCAGTTATTTATGGAAAATAATTTAATTTAAATAGCTGCCGCAGATAACTTGACAGTAGCCCATCATCTTAACCCAATATTGTGCTTAAGTGCATAAATCGATTCTGGATTGTCAGCTTAACATCGATCTTTAACGGCACCCTACAAGAAAAAGTCCAACGGCGTCAAATCCAGATCTGCGAACGCTAAGCATTATTGAACTTAGTGCACAAAAGATCGATTGCTGGACGGCTTATATTTTACGAAGAGTCAGAGATCGTCCAAGTTCATTTCTTCAGTTTCTGCGCAAAAAAAAGGTTATCAAGTGCTCCACTTTAACCATACAGTTGTTGCCATCTTCATCTTCCAAGAAAAATGGGCCATTCCACAAACAGCACCAAACAGTCACACGCTGATGATGCATTCGCTTCACTGCGACTCGGGTTTTCCGAACCCCAAATATGGCAGTTTTGCTTATTTACACGTCCGCCGAGATGAAAATACGCCTCATCCGCATTTTTTTTTTTTTTAGCAAAATCAAAGTCATTTTCAAGCTGCTATAACGAAGCGGGTGGTCATTTCAGAATTTCACTTTGGAAATAAGTTTTCCATAGTTCCCAACATTGTTCAAGTATTCGTTTCATTTCGTCCCGCAGAAATATGATACTGTAGCATAATAATAACTACGCTCCTATGTCTATGCAGCAAATTCCGAAGTGACTTTCCATTCTGGCAGAATTTTGGTTCGAACTGTCCTTTCATTCGAGGTTCGTGTCTGGGACGAAGTCTCCACAGCTCATGTCAACGAAAGAGACGAATAATATCAGGGATAAAAGGGAATTATAACTGCAAGAATTATTTCTCTTGTTCCAGTGGTCGAAGAATTTGCTAGAAGTTTCTGGCTATCAGAAACTTCTGCTATATAAGGACAGATGGCGATCAAAAAAAGGACAGTTGGTTTAGAACCGTGGCGAAGAGATTGGAAAAGTGATAATGGGCAAAGTTGTAATTTGGTGATAAATTGAAAGTTGAGAGTGAACAAGAAAAAGTAATTAGTTTGGATTTGTGAATTAAGTAATTGAAAGGAGATAAAGTGATTTGAGAGGAAAGAGACCTTGTAAGAAAAGAATTTGCGAAGAATAGTATAGTATGAACTTGAATTGTTCTATAGAGTAGAAAATAAAGAAATAAATTTCACAGAATATCGTTTTATCTACTCGAGCCGTAGCTCGCATATTACAATACTATACTTCTGTCAATTTTTTGAGCGCGAAAGAGCTGTCAGTGTCAAAATAACATGTAATTTAAAAAGTAACCAGCAGGTGGCCCATCGTTTATACAGGATGGGCCATTTAAATTTCCGGGATGTATTTGGTAATAATTAAAAAAAAAACTATTTACTGTGGAGTCATTTTTTGTTTATTTTGAACCTTGCAAACTTGTTCTGATCACTTTTTGAATATGAAATCGCGTAAATGGTCGCCGTCAGAGCGAATGGCGCAATGTGCTCGTTTTTCGGCATTTCCCATCACTTTTCGAAGTATTTCCTTTTCATTTCCTGTCGTATATTATTATTAAGTCGGGTGATCGCGAAGGCCGGTCAAAATCAGCATTTTTCTAAATTAGGCGTCCAGGGAACAAAGGACGCAATAAAGCGATCGTGGCTCGAGCTGTATGAGCTGTGGCGCCATCCTGCTGCAGCTAAAAGTTGCCCATGGCGTTATCAGTCAGAACTGGCATCAAAAAATCCATTATCAAGGCCGATATACGGCTGGTCCAGCATTGTCTTCGAAGAAGAACGGTCCAATGATTCTTTCGGCACAAATTTCAGCCCAAAACAGTCACGCATTGGTTGTGGAGAAGTTTTTCGAGAATTAATTGAGGGTTTTTATTTGCGTAAAACCGACAATTTTTGTTTTGACAGAACATGTTTTGAATGTAAAACTGCACGATAATAGTGCATTGTGGTGGCGTGTACTGTTCCATGGCACAAATTCTCTTGGACTGACAGTTCGAACGCAGGCTGTCATAAGCCGATCTGAAAACAGATGTCAAAGTTATAAGGTTGCCAGATGCCGAAGCTTTAAATGGCCCACCCACACTAGACCACTAGACAATTTATTTCTATTCGAAAATCAATATGGCGGCTAGTAGACGCCATTTTGCCCAATTTACTTTTCACAGATATTTTGATATGTATTATGTGAGGTATCAAACGAAAGGGCTTGCAATAAAGGTTTTAAAAACATACGTACTATATAACATATGTATATATGAACTGCAATTTAATGGACTAGTGTTTGATTTGGTTAATTATTTGTCTCAATCGCTCGAATTACAATGGGTAGTTACACAAACATTTTTGAAAATAAATTGGCATACATTTTGTGCTCCCCGTTGTGGGATGGCTGTACCTGAAAGAAATGAATGAGGAAGCAAGAAAAATTAAGCTTTAAAGATTTCTAACCTCCTTAAACCAATTTGAGTCCAAAATGTATTTTAAAATGGTCTTCGGTAGCTTTGTGACAGTTCACCCAAATTGTTGAAGAAGCATTCGCTGAGAGCGGTCCTTCTGATTCTGCTGAGGCTTGGATATTCGCAAAGAAAGTGGACTTTGTCCTCTCCTGCATCCATGTCGTCGCATCTGCATTGTTCATGCATCCTCTGATCCATTTTACGTGGGCCCCAAAATATTGTGTCCAGTTAATATATATATATGTCTGTAATGTGATTTGCGTGAAGACGTCTTTTGTTTTGTTCTTATTGTGCTGTGTCCATAACTTGCTTGAGGTGTAACATGATGAAAGTATGTCCAGTTTTACATATGCCATCTTTAGAAAATTTGTTCTTATTCTAGATTTAATAAGTTCCATTAGAGTTAGGACTCATTGATCAGTTTTAGTTTTGTCCAATTCCGAACCTATTCTAGCCAGTACATAGAACTTCTCATTTTCGGGTATGTTCCTATGATCCGGGACCTAACAGAGTGTGATATTGTGTAGTGCGCTAAGAGTTCTCAGCTCGTTCCGACACGAGGGGAATTTTGTATGAAAGTCTAGGTTGAAGTCGGGGTTAGGTGATAAGTAATCTTTTTCTGTGTTTTTGTGTCCAGTGTTCTATCTGACCCTTTATCCAGAAATTGAGTTTGCTGGAGTCGTAGGACAATTTTGACTGCAACTTTTTTTGTGTGTAAGTCAAATGGTGATAATACAAGAATTGTTTCCAGGGCTGCAGTCGGTGTAATTCTCATGGCGCTGGCAGTACCAATACATGCTGACGGTTGTATTTTTCAAAGTACTTTTTTTGGTTCTGGCCACCAAACCATGTACCCGTAAATTAAAATTATCGCGCACATCCAGTGAATAGTGGTAGGTTTAGGTCCCATATTTTTCCAAATATTCTGTTGCATGCATCGAATGCGATAGATGCTTTATTTGTTCTTTCCATGATTTTTTATTCTTTTTTTTATAATTTGCACGTGTGAAAGGGGTTATGAATACCCTTATACTAATTTTTAGGACACGGGCATTTTGTGGAACGGGGAAGAGACAGAGAGAAAGACATATTTGTGTAGTTGGTTTGAAACTAGTCTGTTATTAAGTTTCAGTGAACTCCGAGAGTGGCGTCCAGATAACTGGGGAGTATTTTTATTTTTGCTGTTATTGACATTGCTTATGATTCACAGTATTTTGTTCAGTCCTTCTGATGTCATTATCACGATCAAGTTGCATTTCAGTCATATGATCACCCTACTGCCAGTATTATGCCTTCGCAGTAGAGTTGACATAAGCTTTCACTTTTAGATGATTCTTGACATCAGGATACGAACCGTGAACCTACAGCGTGACAAGCAATGATGTTACCACTACACCACGGCCACCAAATATTTGCTTGGAGAGTATAACAAATGACACACGGTACCTTGTAACTTCTTGAAACAACCAGTTCGGTCAATCTTGTCCGTCAGGTCGCTTAATGTAAGAGGAAACATTTTCGATATAGCTATCGGAATGTCAGGCCCCTCTTTTTTCCACAATACTAAGCCTCCACCATGAGGCCTTTAAACCGACCGTCATGTTATGCAGCACTCCATTAGCACGGATAAGCCCTTTTAACATTTGTTCGATACAAAAGCAGAGACAGCAGAATTTAACACAGAACAGAATTCGATATGAGATTACTGTCTAAATTTAATCGCATATATATGAATGTCAATCAGCCTTTCCAGGGTCTTTAAGGAAATGAATGATAAGTTGATTTAACGGAAGTTCTTAGGGAATATGTGGGAGGTACTTCCGGTATAAAACTCAATTTAACTCTCATCCACAATTTAAGGGGGTGACTAAACAACTCCTAAAGAGAATTTGATGCCAAGGCCTTAATGTTAAAGCGCCCCTGGAGAAATTCCTTCGAGTCTAAGTATTCTAACCATCTTGCATGAATGAATACTGTGCAACACAAAATCGAGAATTGACAATTTTCTTTGGCACCTATAGTCGCACTCTGTCATGGTTTTACAAATAGCCTGTCTCTGTTTTATTAGCAGGAAAGTGGGTGTTCATGAGTAGCATTCTTATCCCCTTGCTGAACATGGACAAGTTTCCATCTGGTTTAAGGTGAAAAATTGAACAACATTTTTCTTATCCTTTGTCCTTTATTTTCATAGAAAATATTCCATTCATTCCGTTGAACTTTCCCTAGTATTGACTTACATTTAGTCAGACTATTTCTGCATATTGAGTTCCCAATCTTCTAGGTTTGGAATGTTTTGTTTTAAAGCTTCCTGCCATCACCACGAAGCTCTCCTGGTCTCGTATTCCATTTGGAAATTTATCCTCGTTTATATGTCTACAGATTGGTCAAGTATTTTCTAAGGCCTTATTCATTGCCTCGGTTAGTACGCCCGCCATCCGGCAAGTAACTTAGAAACAAGCATTTTATATCTTACTATTCTACTATTCAATTGCCACTGAAGATCTCTTACTTTCTAGTGGTTAAATATTCATCTCTTTTCATACCAATTGTCAAGTTTGAAAGTCGTCCATGTGTTTAGGTCAATCTTTCACTGATTTCCAAAAAAAAAGAAAAAATAATATCAATTCAAATAGCAACAACCATAAAAACAACACACAATGGTTCATTCACAAAAGCTCTGAATGGATTACCATCCACAAGCCCACCATTAATCTATGTTTACACAAAATATTGTATCTCCAATCCTACTCTACTACTAAAATAGACCCACATTTCTGCCTAATCACACCAAACACAATGTAACCAGAAAATCGATATATAAACTAAAAATGTAATTTTTGTAACTTCCCCCAGTCACTATCTCTCCATAATGTTACATGCTACTCGTACATGATCGTTTAATCGTTCGTAGATTAAATCATCATATGTCCAATAAAGATACAACAGCCGTTGAACGTTCCACCACCAGGTCTAAGCCAGCTGGTGAATTCCAATTCAAATCGTATGGCCTAAGTGCAATTAATCATCTATTAAGCGTCATGGTTGAGCACCAATATATCCATTAAGCCCCACCTCCCACTGCATACACTGGGAATCCACAGGCAAACACTTTAACTGAATGACACATTTCACACCTAATTTCAATTTATCAGTAACATTGATTGCTTTTCAGTAGGCACCTGCTAGCCAACCAGCAAGTCAGTCAAAGTTAGCACCCAACCTTCACCGCCTACTTCTTTTGGATTAGACATGTGTACAGTGCACACATACACGCATATACTCCGTCATCTTCAGTTGATTCGGTCAGAACGTCAGTGGGGAAATCCCAAAAAGATAATGTTTCCCACATGCCCTACACGCACATTCATAGGCGCAACCAACCTGCTGACGTTCTGTTAGATACTTTTGTATCTGATTGTGTTCATACGAGTATGTAGAGATTGACTTATCGATAAAATTGTGAAGAACCTCCGTAAAATCCGCGGTTATATTTGGATTCCCATAAATGTTGGATTTTTTTTATAAATTTTCTGCTTCCACTTTAAAGAGACCCCAGCATCGCAGAGATTGCACAAGTAACTACCCTTGCAGATGTTGTCACGCAGTAAACTGACAGGGAGGATGATGATCATCCCGAGAATTATTAAATGAAAATATAAAAAAAAAAAGTGATCAACAGCTCTGTCGCTATGTGCGCTTCTTCAGCGGTAACAATCATCGGTCCACGTCCATGTCCACGTCCAAGAGGACATAAAGTTAAATCAATCAAACAAAAAAATTTTAATGAGCACTCAAGCTGTTAGCTTTATGACACACGAGGAGATACGCTCCGTCCCTGATCTGGGCAATAACTTTCTTTCCACTTTTCGAATGACATCAAGTCAATGTGTGCGGAGAGTGAATTGTTACTTAAACACTTGCGTGCGTGATTTTAAGGGCGAACGACAACCCCAACACGGAAAAGGGTGCGGCGTGGACGGTGTGGCAGCAAGTTCATACATAAATCGTCCCGATAGCGTTGTGGCAATAATAAATTATCGCATGAGGAGGGTTTCTGAGATTTTGCTTTTCTTCTCTCGACTCCATCCCTGAGGGTATGTGCTAGCTACTCGATGTAGAATTTCTCGTTTGGGGAAAATTTAATTAAGTCTACGACTGAGATTACTACTATTACACGATCAAGAATTGTATTGGTGGGTGAGCCTTTTGGATTCGATGGGGGTGGGAATGAGATATTGAAAACGAGATAAAATCCAGATTGATTGGGCTTTAATTCAACAGCCTTGGGAAGTTTATATTGGGGACCATGTGTAAGATGGTGTTATGTGGGTGGCGGCATGTAGGGGAGATATGTTGGGTATGGTTTCTCAAATTGGTGTGAAATCGAAATCGGAATCGAAATCTTCTGCGTCACAGAAGAAGTGTTTTTATTTCGCTGAATTGAACATATTTAATTGTTCTATTTTTTTTTAACACATTGTGTGTCACATGGCATACGAGTATGATGGTATTTCGATCCGGTGATTGGCTATTGAATATTGAATAGGGAGGTGAAAGATATTAGAACATGGCTTTTGGCATTAAAAGGCTAAAAATTCTAAGTTGACTTTTTCATTTTTGAAAAAAAGCAACCAACATTTTTTTAACAGAAGGAACTGATATGCTGTCCTGGTATGTAGTGTCATAGTTAGGAAAACTCTGCATATGAAAGGATTCAGGGTGGGTGAAAAGAGAGTACGAAGCATTACGACTCAGACTGGAAGTAATAGCAAAGAAAACTAACCATTCATTCAATTTTACATGACCATGTAAATGAGTTCCACGATGAACTCGAGTTCATCATTATTGCCTTCGGAGCAAACAAGAGTCCATGTAAAGAAAAAGAATCATGAGGATTCGTACCCACCAAAGAATTTCGTAGTCACTAAATCCGTTGTAAAGACGAAAGTTATAGCTTTTTTTTTTTTTTTTGGGAATGTAAACGAATCCTGTTGATAGGATTCAAAGAAAAATATAAAACAATCACTGGGATAGACTACACAGCTACTCTGCTTGGACTGAAAAAACGGTAAAAGAATAAAAAAGGCGATGAAATATCTTCAAAGAGTTTTTTCTGCACGACAATTCTCGTACTTCGGTGCAAAGGCGCAAGTTTCCAAAGTTGCTATACGAGAGTGAGGTTTTGGAGGGATCAACCATCCAACCTGCCTTGGCCTCCAATGACTACTATTTGTCCTCTGTTTCGAAAAAAAGAGGTCTCCATGGACATTGATATTCCTACGATGAAAATGTTGAGGCAGCAATCAAACAAATCCCTTCTTAAAATTCTCTACAAGGTGGGATGTTTATCTGGGATGAGCGCCACCTGGTCGATGGCAAAGGGTATTCGTTAACAGATGTCTGTACGCGGCTTATTTTGTCTCAAGGACGTCCAGACGCATGTCTCCCAATTTGTCTATAATTGAATACAGTTCCTTTTTGCCGAAAACGGGCAATTTCGTACATTAAAATAACTGCGAAATTCTCTTTGTGTCGAATCGTTACAATTGAGGAATTGTGCCGAATTTAAGATTCGACAACGAAAGTCCCAGTGTTGAAAAATATTGCTTCGTTCTAAAATTATAAATTTTTCAAATCCACTTAATATTTTTGGGTCACCCTGTACATTAAGAAAGACTCTATATGCAGACTATTGGCCTTTTCGTTCACATTACAATAAAAAAAAACCTTCTTGGGATATTCAGACTTAAAAACGATTTCCACCACTATCCCTGGGATAAAGTCGAAAATTTTGGAAGATTGCGTACAATTATACAATTTTCGAAAATTTAAAAAAAATGATCCCCGTCTAGATAGAGAATTTCACAGCCTACAATTTCGTGTGAAATAATTTTGTTGTGCTACTCACCATTTTCAAGATATCCATTCCCAAAAGTGATGTCCTCCATTATCCGCGGGTTTGACAAGGATTGCATGCTTACAATTTTCAAAAATTTCAGCATCCATCTTGTAAACCATTTTAACATCTAAAATTTCCATCGTAATTATTTTCTTCGTACGACGCACAGTTTTTCCATCATTATTCCCGGGATAAAGTTGGACATTTTGGAGGATCTTTCAAAATTTCGGAAATCTCGGAAATTTCGGCATCCATCTTGTAAAAAATCCAAAATTCCGATCTTAATTACTTTGTTCGTACGACGCACCAATTTCGGGATATTCGGTTTCAAAAACGATTTCCGCCATTGTTCACGGGAAAAAGTCGAACATTTTGGAGGATTGTGTTCTCATAATTTTCAAAAATTTTGGAAATTTTGGATTCCATCTTAGAGAATTCCAAAACATAAAATTTCGGCCGAAATAATTTTTTTGTACGACTCACCTTTTTCAAGATATTCACTCTCAAAAGCGATAATGGGGATTTATCCTCGAGGTAAAGTTTGACATTTTGGAGGATTGCGTACTTACAATTTTCAAAAATGTCGGTAATTTAGGCATCCATCTCTTGAAAAATCTAAAATTTCGACCTCCATCTTCTAGAGAAAAATTTCGACCGAAATAATTTTTTTCGTACGACTCATCGTTTTCGAGACGTTCACCCTCTCGAAAGCGATAACGGGAACTTATCTTCGAGGTAAAGTTTGACATTTTGGACAATTGCGTACTTACTATTTTCAAAAATTTCGGAAATTTCGGCATCCATCTTTTAAAAAAACCAAAAATTTCGGTCATAATTATTTTTTCGTACGACGCACCATTTTCGGTATATTCGCACTCGAAAGCGATTTCCGCCATTATTCGCGGGAGAAAGTGGGATATTTTGGAGGATTGCGTACTTACAACTTTGTAAAATTTCCAAAAAAAAATTAGGCCTACATTTTGTAGTGAATTTCAGCGCCTAAAATTTCAACCGAAATAATTTTCTTCGTACGACTCACCATTTTCGAGATACACAAAAACGAAAATAGTAATATGGACAATAGTTCGGACAAACGAAAATGTTCCATGAATAACTATCGAATGAATGAATATTTCGATACCACCATCGTTTTTCTTCTCAAATTCCTGACTCAGAAAAGGCTTCTCAGCTTAGTAGCTATAACTGAAACCAACGCTTGGTCCCAGCTTGTGCCTGTTAATGGCTTTGAAGTGTTAACGTATTTCTTCTTATTAACAACTTAATTTCTTAATAAAAACAAGATTTCTTTTTATCTGACCTTATTTGAACTAGTTCCATAAGCATTAACGTCTCATTATTAAAATTCCCATAGTACCATGCATGATTAAAGATCCCCTCCCACTAACTAACTTCTTCAGACTTCGAGTAATCCTCTCTAATCTTTGATTCAACGCGCAATCACGTTTTCAAGAAACTTTTGCCTTAAGTGCAGCACAATACAAAGAGCACTTTTGTCACGTCTTTCAATTAAATTTCTTAATTTTATTTACATTAAAAAAATTAATTCAAACGAGATTTTATTTTGCAACGACACCTGTACTAACGACTCCATTGCATTAAAGGACATTGAACTGAACAGTAAAGGAATACCAGAACCAACGCCAACAACACTGGTAACTTGCAATTAAAAATTTCCAAGTCTGCAGTGAGTATTGGATGACATTTTTTTGTTTTAAGATTCTTTTTCCTCAAACGAACAATTTTTCTTCTAATTGTGGTTGCGCTACTCAAAGGAATTCTTTCTCGAATTATGAAAAGTCAAAACAATTTGTGGTTAAGCAGTATTGCTGCTAGTTGCCACGGTAAATACTTTCTTTAAAGGTCCTGGTTAAATCTTAATAAAATTCCAGTTCAAAGTTATCTACTTGTTGTGTTTGTTTAGAGTAAAGATTACGTTTAATTAGAAAGTTTAGAAAGTATCTGAGTTAAAAATGTCTGTTAAGGTTGTCTAAGTAATACACTGGATGCAAATAAATTTGTTAACAAACTCTATGAAGGACCATCTAAACCTGATTTTCATTTGTTTTAATTTGTTGGATGCAGCGGGAGTGAAGTACATAAGCTTTTCAGAGCATTACAATGCCCACTTACACCACACGGCTTTTACCTTCGGTAAATACTCTTCTTTCAATTGGCCTTTCTAAAACACGGTCTGCAAAATCGGTAGACACCAAGAAAAAAGGACTTATATTGGTGGATGCTGGATTATAATCGGAGACAACCTTCGAGAAAAATGATTGATCTCCGTTATTCGGACATTGCACTTCAATGTTAAACAATAAGACTTGTTTCTTCGAGTGGTGCCCGAGACTTAAGTACATTCACATGACATTAATGTTAGGAGAGGACTTCATGGACAGACGTAGGATGTGGTTTGCAGTTTCTCTTCCCTCTTATTGGCGCCACAGTAAGTGAGTATTTATTTATCATAGTATCATTGCGAACAATGCCAATGGAATTTGGACGACGACCTTTGGTTCTGCACGTGGAATTTACGAACTCTTAAAGGGTCACATGCAGCCTAACAATTCGTGGAGACCCTAGACTGCTATAAAGCAGACAACACCGCCATCCATTGGTAAGATGCAAAACTGTGACATCAACCATTGTGACTGCTACATGGGCTTATTTGGATGCAGATTTGTCATCAGAGGAGGGCTTAAGCAAGAAATCTTAAGCCTTAGGAATGAAAGCGAATACCTCGTGACTATACTCATTAAGTCAAAATATGGGCTCATTCCCCCACCGTGGATAAGGACGACGTGAAAAAAGATGAGCTTCTCGACAGGCCTTACGACCATTGTCCACGTTATGACGATAAAATCGTGCCTGTATGGATGAAGATGGAAATCTAGTAGTGGAGACGAATCCCATTTTTGGCTCAGCGGCTACGTCAACAAGCAAAATTGCCGACAACAATCTACAAGTGTTCGACCGAGCATCAATGCATCCACAAAGATTGACCGTTTGGTGCGGTTTATGACACGGCGGCATCATCAGACCTTACTTCTTTCGAAATGAGTAAGGAGATACCGTTACCGTCTATGGTCCTCGGTATAGAGCGATGTTAACCGACTTTGTGTGGCCAGAGCTCGACAACATCGATATATCCAAGCGGTGGTTCCAACAAGACGGCGCTATATGCCATACAAGCGACGCATTGCTCGAAGTGGTGAAGGAGAAATTTGGCAACTGGGACAAACGCTCGGCGAGCGTTCATCAATTGGCCGCCGCGATCATGCGACTTGACACCCCTCGATTATTTTCTCCAGGGCTACGTCAAGTCCTTAGTCTACACTAACAAGCCAACCACTTTGGACGAACTCGAGGCCAATATTCGAGACGCTATTGCCGGAATAACTCTGCACATATTGGACCAAGTTATCAATAATTGGACCTACCGCTTGAAGCACTGCCAGCGATGCCAAGGCGACCATTTAAATGATTTGCTATTCCATATATTGGCATGAATGTAACTTCAAAATAAAGCCAGAATCAATTTGATATCTCATACTGTTGTTATTTTATTTAAATTTCTTTTCCTATCGTTCTTATCTGGTCCCCCTCTATAGGGGTGAGCTACATAGAGGCATTGTATAGTTTTAACATCCCTACCATGTACGATGTTTCATCAAGGTCGGTAAAGACATCACCAAAGTTTTTGATGATTTTCTTACAATGATCTGAAATCTTACCATCATTGCAATGATTTCAAGCTACAATTTGAGAATTGTATTCTTTTTTTAACAGCAAAACTTTACTACAGTAGCGCATAAGATTTCAGTTTGAAAAGTATCAAAATTTCATGAAAAGTTGGAACGCTTCTGACTTTTTTCACCCAAACATGTAGTGAAGGCTTATATATACATTTCAATATTAGTGGCGCGCTAATATTCACTGGCGCCAGTAAATCATTGCAAGTGCAAGCCAGCATTTTACGTAAGCTCCACCACAATTTCTTGCCATTGTCTATGTACCTACCAGTTTCGTGGGTGAAATTTCAAGAGAGGAAAGCCGAAAAAATGTTAAGTAAAATGTTTTATTCAAGACTTACCATATTGGTGCTTATTAGAAACACAGACTTAAGATATGCAATCCAAGCCACCTTTGTTTTACTTTAAGTCATTGGAATTTACGTAGATCATCGCATAAAAAAAGTGGCTTCGAAAGAAGCCGTTCTGGGCAAAGTAATCTATATAAGTTTTTGATAACTCGGAGCGTTGTTAAATGTAAAAAATTTAGCGATTACAATTATGTACTACCTATTTGTACTCTAAAGCTATCCTACGATTCTTTTTTACGAATCCTGCTAAATCTCTTTCATAAAAATTTTAGTTATTTTTAATTTCTAAAAGAAGGTGCTTTTCGATAGATAAAAGTGCCAGGTCTGAGAGTCTTTCTTCTTTTTGGGAATTTCTTAAGTAAGTGTGGACTATTTTTAAAATCGAAAAGATCTTTCGACTGAGGCCACAGTCAAAGGCAGGGTTAAAAAGATTTCACACAATGTTAGAGCTTGAGAAAATGTATCTCTAAGCATTTCCGTATTAAAATGCTTATAAAGTTGAAAAACCTCAAGCTTTTTAAGTGAAGGGGTAGTGTATAAAACTTTGAGTTCCTTTTTTTGAAGTAGTAAAATTAAAGTTTCCATGAAATGGGGTAATTAAAGAAGATATTTTGTCATCCGGCATGAATTAGAAAAATATTCATATTTTGATTTGTTTAATAAATCAAAGAAAATATATGAACTAACTGAACTATACCTATTCTTAATCTGACTTGTAACATTATCTATAATTGCTACAAAAATTCGGCTATAATTTGTATTTGAATCAATATTAAGTAGTTGGCGCTGCGTGGGGTTCTGAGCAGTTACTTACGCTCTCATAGATTGAGTCAAATGAGTTTAAAAATTCAGAATGAGTCCATGACTTAAAACCCTCGGTCTCTTGCTTCGCAAGCTCTATGTCTTCCCTACAATTGAATAAGACGTTCACTATACGCGAATGATATTGCCATCGAGTCTCTGATACCCCGGAATGCCAGCTCTTGTTTTCCTGGAAGAACTACAGTGTCTATGAAACGCTTCATTAAATCGCGATTACGATCAACTTCCTACAGAAGTTTTTATGCGATATTCGCCAAATTCGTGCAAATGCAAGCAGCTGCGTATATGCTTTTCCGTTTGAATATGTTTTTTGGAAGAATTAATAAAATTGTTTATATCAAAGAAAGCTGTGTGACTCCAAACACTATGAGAATTAGAAAAAAAGAAGACAAGGAAAACAAAAAATTCTATTTAATTTGCAACTACCAGTCAGCCATGTATTCTTTTTGTAAAAAGACTCATGAAAATGTTTTTGATACCCATCCTTTCGCGTATAATCAATTTTCATTGATGGTGTCGAGCGATCTATGTAGTTCTATAACTCTTTTTTTTTTTACAAAAAAGAAAGCTTACTGAACTCGTGGGTTTTTTTTAGAAGAAAATCAGTTACTTGGTATATAGCTAATAACTATTCACTTAGCTCACTCACTATTTTATAATAATTTAAAAATTTAAAACACTAACTTAACTACCAATATGTAATTGCTAAATTTTTAAAATTTTCTAATAATTAGCAGTCACAAAAATCACAAAAATTTGCATCCAAATTTTCAATAACCTCAAACCTCAAACGCCGTTCGAACCACTACATCACCCAATAACTCGATTTTCGTCGGCTTATTTTGTTGCCTACAATAAAAAAAAAAAAAAAAAACTGCCTCGAACTAAAACCTTTCTCCTCCACCAATGTTCGTCCACAAAAGCCGAGAAATACCGGGTTATTTTCCTCATAAGCGAATGTATGTTAGACAAAGAAATCGCAAATAAACTTCTACTATATGCCAGAAAGGAATAGGAGTTGAAAGTTCATACTGTGAAGAAATGAATGCATAAGCCGGAAAATGAACGGCTTCTCAAAAAAATTCATTGCACGATCTTTCGCTAGAGGAGTTCATACTTGTCTCGCCTATGTGTACGATTTTGTGTAGAGTAAAGATGAATAAACAACCGAAGTGGTGTATAAAGTTATGAAAAATGGTTTGATGAACAAATAATTGAAAGTGATGGTTGGCAAGTGGCAAAATAAAAACTGTTGATATTTGAAAAGGGAAGCCGGAAGGAATCGGCTTGTATGGACGCCACGCCACTGGTACCTACATATAAACCTTTATATCATAAAATATTGCCATTGCCATTTTTATTATCGAAACTGGTTCAAGCTGCTACCGATTCATAAGAAAAATTGAAAACTATGGACCAATATCCTCATCCATTTCCTACCGTTTACTCCAAATTACGGTCTTCTTTATCCAATTTTGCAATTATCCATCCATGAAGCAAAACTGTGACCACCATAATGTGCAATCAATTGGCTTTATCACAACTCTAAGTTTTCCTAAGGCGTCTTCCAATTTAATTCGATTACTCTTCCCTACACCATCTGTGTGCTAAGCGTCTTGTTTATGTATCCCGAACCGTATCCAATTATCACGATTGCAATAAGTTATGCACTAAGTATATGACCCAGACTCTCTCGCTGAGCGCGTTCCATTGTTATTATCATCATTGAACTGCAAGTAATTATTGCCCCTCTGCATGGCTGGCTTTAATCAGCCCAAATTCACGATTTGGATACTCTTCGTTGGTTTTGTATCTCTACGTCATCCAGACGGCGCGTAATACAATCTCGTAAACAAAATTTAATCAACAAAGCACAATGGATGACTATAATATTCTGGCAATTTAATCACAGATATTCTAATATTGATATACGAGTATAGATACTTTTCTATACGGCCTTTCGATTATTGAATGTGTCCGCCGCCGGTTCCATCTGCTTGCTGGTATTATCTATGACCGGCAATCAGTAAAATAGGGAAATTCCAGCAGACATCATGTTGCCTAAAAACAATCGCTCAAAGCCCCACTCACTTGCTAACTCATTCACTAAAATCGACCTACTATGTTGGGATATTGGAAAATTTTCCCATGTGGTACTCTACCGCGATAGTAAATTAAAGCTCTGACGACACCCGCACGGAAAACAATGGATTCATGGTTTATCCTCCATGCACTCGGACAATAACCACCGATTAATCCCTCCACAGAGGCGGGCATGGGGTGGACTAGGTGCCCGACGACTGATATAGATATTATTTATCGCGCGTAATCAAATAAATCACCAATTGAGAAGCTAGTCACTCAATTTTGTGTGCACAGTTGAGCTAGACAGTTGAGCGTTGCTTCATTGTGGGCAGTAGGATAGGATATCGGAGGAGTGAGAACGGCACGAGTATGTATCCAACGGGTATCTAAATTAAATTCATTTTTATCTAGAATTCCAGAAAATAATCAGTTCAGAGTAGGCATAACCGAAGTGGTTCTAGGGGTTTTGAGGCTTTCACGGGTGTGGGCCACCACAACGGAATTCCCTGTTGTCCTAGTAAACATTTCAATTGCTAGCACGCTGATAGTCTGAAGGGGAACGCGATAAAATTTTCAAGTGGAATTAATACACCCAATCCTCTCGAATTGAAGGCACATCCAATCATAATAAAATCGATGACACTGTACAGCCGCGGACGATGAGATGTGGTAGCAGCTACTGTTGCTACTATTTTGTTGTGTACACACAAAATGGGGAGGATATTAATTGGTTTTGGTATTAAATTTTGTTGAGGTTATCGAAAGTAATTGAAAGTGTGCGCGTATTTTAATTGGATGTTAATTTATTGGCCAGATTTTGACCTGTTTTTTTTTTTTTTTTTTTGTTAAATGTCAATGCGAATATGTAGAACTATTGGTGGTCTTTAAAGCCAGAATGAGATGGCAAGTCATTGTTTTTTTTTTTTTTTAAATCATACTGGTTTAAATACAAAGCTGAATGGAAGTCATCGTCAGCAATATTAATGGAAGTACGAGTAAAATATGACATTTTGGTAAAATTAAAGCAATTCATTTAATTTAAGGCCCCCCCATTTAATTGACTTAACGTTCAATAAATTATGAATACCATTGTAGTGCATTTGCATGGGTAAATCGAAAAGAGAGAACAATTGTTGACATATCGGTTTGGAACTCGGATGTTGTTTGAATTATATTATTCAATGGTTTGTACCCTAACTAATAGGGGAAAATTGGTGCAACTTTTTACGTTCGACTACGATTTCTAAGGTTTTTTTCTGTAAATTTTGATGTACGTACTCTATTTGATAGAAACTACTGCGTTGCCCAAAATAATGATTTTTTTTAAATTTGTTCAGTACAGCTTTGTTCATACCACATCTGATAAATATGATCGAATCTGTTTTCATTAATTTCAATGCACGTCGTAGTTTCAAACCGAATTTAGTATCCAAGACTGCTTTTGGTTCTGTGGTTTTAAATGTTCATGATGTTCAGCCTGTGAGTGCAGCCCCAAGCCCAATTCTAAGACTGGTGCAGATGGTATTCCGGCAATTATATTCAAGTAAAAAATCGTTAAGTGCGAGTTGGGCCTCGCGCGATTAGTATTCCGTACCGCTATTTTAACTATGTCTTTATTTTTCTTTCTCATTAATTCACAGAGAAAGAGAAAACTATTTTCATACTTGAAATAGTCAAGTCAAGCAAACATTTTTTGTTCCACGTCAGCCCTAACGACATTTTGATGAAATTTATTTTGTATTCATGTACGAGTATACGAGTATCCTGATACGTAGGTGATTTCCTTTAACAACTGTCAATGTGAGTAGAATGTGGGATTTTTAAAAATGTTTGAATCATCCCGATTAACTCAAAAACTTCTAAACCGATTTCGATGAAATTTGACACAGGGACTTAGATTGATACTACAATAGTTCCACTTGAATTTTATCGAAATTGAATATATTTGGAGTCAAATATTCGTGTGGGGAAAGGTTTAAAACATTTTCAAATCATTTTTTTTTCCCATACGCCCAACTCAAGAACCACCAAACGGATTTTGATAAAATTTGGGTCATGAATTAGATTTGTGAGATATGTTGATACATTTGGCTGGAAATCATTGAAATCGGATGAAGATGGGGTGAGATATATCGGGATGATTTTTCACCCCATGTATGCACATATCTGTCGAGAATTGTTTATGCCAGAAGATTTGTTATAATTTTCGCCTTAGCTCCTCATAAATTTCTATTCCCTCAATTTTTACCAAATTGTTGGCATTAACAGTTTCCGAGATAGAGGATTGGAAGCTCGTCTTTAATTTGATGTATCGCATGGTGTTGTAAAAATATTCGTATTTATTTAGGCCCTCACAGAAATATTTTTTACAATTTGTTTTCTTAACTATATTTGGACCACCGCCTACTATTTGTGTGCAAAGATTTTAGCGCCCAAGTTCAACCGGTTCAAAGATTCAGACACACAGACATACTGATAAACACTAAAAAACTGTTGAGATACTATCTGTACACCTTTGTGTAATGCGTCTCTTTCATCTAATACTTTATCGACGATTTCAAGAATAATCTTTAGAATTACAGAGGAATATGCAAATTAAATAAACTAAAATTTGATGTAAAAGTATATGTATCTGAGTTTCAGTATGGTTTTGTTTCTGGTAAGTCAACAACATCAGTACTTACTTTTCTGTAAATCACAAGATTTTGCTAAAGAATCTGGAATATTTTGGATTTCATTATGCGATGTTGAGGTGTATTTCAGCATTTTTAGTAAGTCGAGTCCAAAAATTTACCTGGACAATTGCTATTCAATATTAATCTCCTGCACTTCTTGTGTTCCGCAAGGTAGTTATTTGATCTCTCTGCTTTTTTTTATTTTTATTAACGATATTGTTCGGAACATGAAATTGCAAAGCCAGATACTTCTGACACATTATTAGTGTTATAGATACTTGTGATAGGAGCCATGGATCAGTGGTTAAGTGCGCGGTCACTGAGCGTGAGGTTCAAGGTTCGAGTCCAAGATAACATAAAAAAAAAATAGAAAAATATGTTTTCTCTCTGTTCCACCTCTCGCAAACATCCAACAAATTGTAATGAAAAGCCTCTCTCAATCAAAAAAAAATTGCTCTTCGGAAACGGCATAAAAATGTAGGTTCCAACCATTCGCACAGCACGAGTGGCTGCGAAAAGCTAGGCCAGGCCTTGCATTGAGCTGTTAGCGCCAAAATATTTATTTATTTATTTATTTAGATACTTTTGGTTTCGTTCTCAACAAATTGAATCGCACATACATATCGGTTATAGGTATGTGCTATTTAACATAATAGCAGTGGTATCGATGGTTTTTTCTGTCAGGCGATAGCACTATGAGCCAGGTCCGATGAGTTCAATACCATCTATGCCCTCTAGTATGCTGTCACTACTAAAAGAGGCCGAGTTTGAACTTAGTTTACCTGAATGCTTTCATCCGACCATATTTTACAGATGACTTGTTGTTTTATCCATACCACCCTTAGCAAACCAGGCATTTCGTTGTGGTAGATGGCAGAATCTCAGGACAATCACTGATGGCATGCTGGTCTTCTACGCTTGGTGCTAGACGCTTCAGACTTCTTTGGAAGTTAAATGATACCCCATCGGCAAAGCTTCTGGTAGTCTCTTGCGATTGAAATCGTTTTTTTTATAACTGTACTGATGCTGTGGAATCTGAGATATGCATATGCATATCTTAGATCTCGTCCGAGTCAAAGCTAAGCTCTCGGAATATATGAACATCCAAAATACTGAACGAGTGTCTTATGCCATGAAAGTGTTCAGAACTTTAGTTAATCACACTTAGTAATGAAAGTCATGCTTCTTTAGTAGGTATTACATATCGGTGTGTTGGCACTAATGCACGTTTCCTTGGAAAGCGTCATAGTTAGAGTCACTAAGAACTTCTTAATTTACAGCTTATAAAGACAAATTTTAAGGTCTATGAGATGTTCTCAAGATTATTAAGTCAAGATTTCTGAAGAACAAGATGATGACCGACGGACCATTTGTGGGACAATGGAAGCGCTCTCTAAGATGTTTCGGACAGGGACTTTTCAATGCTCGGGAGCCCTGTAAGTAGTGATATCAACGAAACCTCTCTCAATGTACCTTAATACCAAAATATATACAAGCTATAAGGTGGCAAAAAAAAAAAAGAGAAACCCTAAGAGAACAAGTACTACCGTTTCACACTTTCAAGTTATTTTCTGATAGAGAATCACCAATTTGCACTTCCTATCTAAACGTGTCCTTCACCAGAAACACTTTAAACTATTTTCGCCACCTACCTGACTCATTGATTCCCTAAGTGAATTTTAATCCAATCTAACCACATCATGATTTAAATCAGAATAATCGTATCCTTAAAATCGACCTTCCACGGTAAGTATTTGCCATTTAACAAGAACTCCATTCAAAGGTGCATTCCGGACATGAGCTTGCAATTCCAGATTCTTCCTCACTCAAATGAGCAATTTTCGCCCGAAACCCATTTCACCAACAAAGAACCCCATCCGTGCACATATTCACTTCCTAAACCATAGATAATTGCTCCAACTGACTTCAACTCTGAGAAAGTGGAATTTCACGTAGTCAAGGAGCCAAACAGTGCTCCTTGATCTGTGCTCTCTGCACTCACTTGTTGTAGGATGTAAGAGTCTTGTGCTACCACTCGAATGGAACCATTCGAAACCAAAGGATTGCGTGTATAGATACTGCTTGCGATTGCATTCCCTTCGTACAATCATCCGTAGATAAGGTATGTGGTTGTGAGACTAACTTTAGCAGTAAGTAGCTTTGCCAAAGTGTTTATTTACCTCTTGGAAATCGACATAAGTTGTGTTTAGCAACTGGATAAAAGAGATTTCGCCTTTAATCAAAACAAAAGGATAGCACCGACGTTGCCACAATTTCTGAATTTTTACGAATGGCCTGTTCCTTCTTACTTCTGGAAATACTCAAAAGCGCGGTGACCCTGGACCCTGTTTTCATTGATTAAATGGCAAAAGAGGCAAGTAAAATTCAATGGCTAGAGGAGAGTGGTTAAGTCTTGGTTCACCTTTGCAGTATGGAAGCTTGAGCACTTGCACCGGTCACCAATGACTTAGGATTCTTGTACGATGACCATGTCTTCTCCGATTTTTGACAGATTTAGTAGAATGCAGGCAGATGCCGTTTTGGAGTGGTGGATGTTAATCTGTATTAATCGCAGTTGGTTTAGAGTACCCAAAATAGATCTATTTGGGGGTGGATAACGCCGCCTACTCCTGGAACCATTTGCTTTTCAAAATTAAATTTGTAATTTTATTTGTGCAGCTGAGATCATTAAGGTTATTTGAGAGGTGTTAAAGGCACATATTAAATATATTATGATCTCGTCCTCACCTATGCAGGTCCTGCAGAAGTCATTGTCAATCTTTGCCTACTCAAAATACAGTACCCTGTTACGATATCTTTTTAATTTGAAGATACACACCTTTTTAATAGGATACTGGCCATATTAGCCAAACGGTATTACAATGGTTTGGATGCTTTCATTTGTAGTTCGCCTTGTCTAATGCGTCGGTGTAGATAAAGTACTTAAACAAGCGACATTGACTCCTTGATTTTGGTTAGATCCATGCAGTTTCCTGGAATGTCACAGTGCTCTTATACCCGGGAAATGATAAGAATACACTGTTCAGCTATCTTGGTAAGAAATTCTATGCTTTGACTGGATGTGAGGCATGGCGAACGAAGGTGACTTCGTCCTGAAAAACGCTGAATTGGTCCGGAAGTTTAAAGGAGTTTTGAATATACAGGTCCTTCCAGAAAATGCCGACCCCATCTCCGTTTTTTCTTTTGGATCTGTTACAAATATTGACAGCTATTCGTTGTAAATGACCGCTATCCGATACATCCACTATTTTGTCTGTTATTGAGTGTTTGTAGTTCAAGCTAGAAACTAGTTTGGGCCAAGGAACAAGTGATTCATTATTGTACAGCAAATCTAGTATTCCCTTTTAGCGCTTATCCGGCTTACCGATCTTCCAATTATGTGTGCGTGCAAAGTATTTTTTGATCTACAGGATCATAATCGTATCGAAGTGTTCCTTGTAATACGACCTCGAAGAACAACGTTCGACCAAACGTCATCCAGACTAGCAATGACTATTTTATAGAGATCGTGACACTGATACCATCCGCTACCGATTCAGGGTGGAACACAACCCAGATACTTTGAGAGATAGTAACTAGCCTATCTTCGATGACCGCCAGCATGAGATGACTCCTATCGACTTCACTGAAAGGCTTGGATGTTCAACAATTCAATGCCTTAACACTTTTCATTTCCGGCAAAAGTCATCGAATGAATCATTCAATTCGATGACTTCTGCCGTTTATACGTGGAGTCTTTACTCGAATTCTGAGCAACAATTTCAGATGCCCACTTGGGAGAAGTCTTCTGCTTCTCAACAGTTTGTGTTTGGCATGCACTATAAGTGACTGTTTGTCATGCGGCGGTATCTGTAGCCTAACTTTGTTTGCGCCTACCGGAAGTTCTCCAACCGTTTTTGAGAAAAATAAGATGTTCATAGAACTCAAACTTTGTGTCTCCAATGTGTCAGAAATTGGTAGGTTTACGAAAAAAAATCTTCTTACTACGGGAGAGCCAGATATAATTTCCTGAAAAATTATCTAAAGGACATTTTTTATATAGTTGATAAGCCTGTCGATGACAGGAGATCAAAAAACTTCAATAATGATAAGATTACCGTGTATCCCATTCCTTGGAAAATGAAAATTTAAGAGGCAATTTCTTATTTTGTGGATACAGAGTCACACTGTACTTCGAAAGTCAAAATTTTGGCTGTAGAAAACCTTCCCTATGGTTGTGCTATAAGTGTGTAAAGTATAGGCTCTGTTGGTCATCTGAATGACTTTATAGGCCTCGCAACACACAAACTTTAGGAAGCTATTTCTTGACAAATTATATATTGTAGATACTTTATAGGGTGCACCCTTACTTTTTTATCCATGTTACAAGCTATGTGTAAAAATTGTTAACTTACTTAAGATTAAGTGTATAAAAAGTTCAGTTTGGTTCATGTCCTTAAAATAAAGAAAACTCTTCCTGTCTCTAAACGTTTTCGAATATATAAGCATTTTGAACTTTTTGATAAACTCACCCTGTGTATGAGTATGGAAATTACTTAAAATATTTATAAATGAATGCATGCAGCACAAAGGACATCACACTTATGTATACAGATTCAATTTCGAAAAGTTATTTCGCTTAAGTGTTTCATTTATGGATGGTGGATCCTTGCATTCAAATTCCATGGAGGTAAAATGAAATACATACCTGGCAGACGCAAATATCATAACAGCCGTTTAGAATTCCTTGAGAGTTATGCCAAGTAGCCGCCGCCACCGATGCAAAATGCGCTCAAAGATTCATGCGCTCCAAATGATCTGCAAAATGCTTCGTGATGTGGCAAACGGTTTTCAGATTCTTTTCCACTTTCACACCCTTCCATCCATAGAAACGAGAGAAATCTTTGCAAAGACAATTTATTTTCCACTTGTGCGCTACTAAGTTGGACATTTTAATTTTGATTTCCCCAATGGGTTCAACAATGGACAACGGAGGACGATGGAGGACGAGAAAAAGTTTTTTCTTTCTCCTTTATCATTCAGAGTTATTTAATGTTATACATGAACAGAGGACAACGGGAGAATGGGACCGCAGAATATGTTGATCTCGCTTACACTAGCAATCTATTCCCTAAGGACGAATTTATTATTATTTTTCTTGTTCGAATAGGAAAGCAAGGGTCCTTTTTGTGTCGAGTATATTAGTTGGTAGATAAATTAATAAACTTGCGACACTGCAGAAGTTGGGGGAAGGAATAAAATACGGCAAGTTTAACAGTTATTCATTTGAGGAATAAAACAAGGATGCACAGGAAACGGGTGTGAAAATAAAAAATTAATCCCATTGGGAGCATTGGGTGACAGTCAAGTTACGTGAAACCCTGAGACTGGAGAAGACATTTAAATTAAGTCTCTGATCTGAAGCGGTCTCAATTTGTAAAGTTTTCTCGTTTTTCATTTCGGTTGGATATCACACTGATTTGGAAGGATTTGAGGTGACTAAGGTGATGACAATTTAAGTTGAACAGATGAAATATTGCAGAAAAATGGGATCCAATCAGAACGGATTTTTATAGGATCTCTTTTGAAATTTATTTGCTAACAAATGACATCCTTTGGAAGAATTTTGCAAAAGTTATTTGTGAACTTTTTCGGGTTTTAAATAGGTGGTCCTATGGCAAGGACATTTGTTGTATAGTTTTTTACATTGAAGTATAGATTTTGGTAGCTGTTTTTGGTATACCTAGAGTAGGAACGCAGCAGAGCCAGTTTTTTTGAGGAGACATAGATATAAATAAATTTTTGTCCTCGAAGTTTTCAAGGTAACCGATTTCTGGGGCTTAAATATTCCAGTTAAATAAAGGGACGACTTTACCAACATATGTTTATTTTAAATATTTCTGTTGTACTATATATACTGGTACAGGAGCTATAATCACCCAAAAGTCCGCTGGCATTCGAGTGCTGTTGCGTATGTGTAAACTAATCACAGGGGAATCTAACGCTTGTGGCTGAACATGATCAAGTAAAGTCAAGCATGTGACTTATATTCAAGTTTTAGACAAACATAGGCTTAATATATCATAGCCTAATCTGGGGCAGTGAGAAACCATTTAAATCTTTTGAGGAATTCTATGTTGATTCCAGGGTGGCCATGATATAGTGGATAGTGTGTTTGATTATGACCCGAGCTGTGGAAGAGGAACGAATAAAATGTAAGTTTCTTCAAGCACTACACCAAAAAGGAATGGTCCGGTGATGCCTCCAGTCCAAAATTCGCATCAAGCAGTCACGTTGCGGATGCATTTGTTTCTCAACAATCACTCGGGGATTTTCTGAACCCCAAATTCGACAATTATGACGATTAACAAAGACATGAAGATAAAAATGAGCCTCATCGCTGAAGATAATTTTGTTTGAAAAATCAGCATCCACTTGTTGTTGTTCCATAATCCATTCAACAAATTCTCTTCGCTGTACGTGATCAGAAGGCTTCAGTTCTTGAGTCAATTGCACTTTATATGCATGAACATGGAAATCTTTCGTGAGAATACGTTGAAGAGAACTTCTCGAAATATCCAATTCTTGACCACGCTGCCGAATTGATGTTCCTGGACTTTCAACAACACTCTCACGAACTGCTTCAATGTTTTGCGTTGAACGACTTGTTGAAGGACAGCTAGAATGTCTAAGATCACTAATTGATGCAGTTTCCCTGAATTTTTGAATTAATCTCTTTACAGTTGATGAAGTTAAATCACTATCCCGACCATATTTTGTACGAAAATTGGGAACTGTTCAGCTGCTAAACCTTCATTATTTTTAAAATATTACTCAACAATGAAAACGCATTGTTCTTTCGTGTAGCACTCCATTTTTAATAACCCTGAACTGTCAGCTGTCACGCTGTATTTTTTTTTTTTTTTTTTTCGTTGGCAATACTTTACCGCACAAATGGCGAAAAATTTAAATCTTGTGTGAATTTTGGGACACAATTTGTTACAGTCCTTAATATTAGCTTCACACATTCTCAGTTTTACCGCACTAGAATCCCACTTTAGAGACAGGTACTGGGTATGTAACGCGATGAACTCAACTCCGGTTTCGAAACCCAATTGCTGATGAGCATTGATATAAATTCGCTTGAAATTCATTGTCGCTGTGACTTGATGATTTGGGGGCTTTCTATGGTGTCTATGAATGCACTGATTTCATTTTCCCGAAAGAAAATTATTAAATCTCCTGTAGCGGTCATTAAAGACATGATTTCTTTCAAGCTAACTCATAAATTGGTAATTGCAAATACTCTCCATTACCTTGGTTAACACTGTCCTGAAAGCTATTAATCGTTAGTTAGAAGGACAGGTTTTATGTGCAAGCTGCCATTGATTCTATTCGATGCTTACAACAAGCCAGGAGTTTCGTCTAGTGACATTCAGTAGACAATGACGGGTTTCCAATTCACTCATAGGAATTTCTTACAGGACCTTTCTGCTGCTCTGAGCCTCTATATACAGATCATTCCAAACTGATTAATATTAGTTATGAAGTCTTTTAGTTCTAAGTAATCAAAGGAAAATGGAAATGGATTTTGCCTCAATGCCGAACTTAGTTTGTGTACAGAGGTCATTCGGGTCCTTAAGAGCACCCTCTACTTTTTGTCTCATTCCAAGTTTGTGTTGAGCTTTGTCAGACTTACCTAAATCCTCGTAAAACATATCCAGATAGATTTGCATTCGAATCGGAATTCTATGTAGCCCTGATCTAAGAGGGATAACTTCTTCAAAACTCTCTAATTGTAGTAGAGTCAAGACGATTACATTCTATCTTTTTGCTGTAACAAATATTGTCTGATAGCCAACATTATTAGTAATTGATTCAGATGGTTATTTAAGGAGGTCTATGGGATGGTTTCTTCGCATGTTACATTTGCTGCTGCCCCCAGACTGTGCTCTGAGCATTAGCATCAACAGAGATGACTAGTCCTCTTTTCTGTCTATTGTCTATAAATTAGTTTATTGCCTTTGGTGATGAAGCCACCACCGGATTTATAAGGAAAATAACCTAACGCAACGACTAAAATTTTCCAGTCTCCGATCTTAAGAGAAATATTAGAGCTTAGCTATGAGGGTATACAATAGATCGCAATAAGAAAATTTCTAGATCTTTTGAACAACTGGTCATATAGAATTACAGATGTGCTTTTCCAAACCAATGGTCCTTGGATGGACATTGTGTGAGGAGTGAGGATTTGTATTTAACATAGTCTCTTGCTGATTAGAGCAGATCCATCTTGGGATTTACAAACTAACTTAACTTACCTCGAAAGTTCCTCATGACCTATTGGATTAAATGGACATAAGTACCACTGAAGAGGGCGAAAATATCAGCCTTAAATCCAACCTGTGGATTTCAATAAAAGTAACAGGAAGTTATAATGGTTTTAAAACCAGGAAAGCCGCCAAATGAGGTAAAATCTTCTTCTTCTTCTTCTTAAATACTTCCAGTTATATCCAAAATTTTCGAGAGGATATTACTAAGGTGTCTCCAACCGGTTATAGAAGGAAATAATCTTATCCCTGACCACCAGTTTGGGTTCAGAAGTAAGCATTCGATGATTGACGAGGTGCATAGAATTACTGACGTAATCGAGAAAGCACTTGAAGAGAAAAAGATCTGCTCAAGCGTATTTCTTAACGTCTCGCAAGCCTTTGATAAGGTTTGGCATGATGGCTTGAATTACAAATTACGACAAGTTCTCCCTGTATGCCTATACGATATTCTAGAATCAGATCTCGGGAATAGACTCTTCCGTGTTAGACATGGAAATGAATACTCGGAGCTCTAAGAAATTTCGGCCGGTGTACCGCAAGGGAACGTTCTTGGGCCACTTCTCTATCTGTAAAATGAATGGACGAGGGACTGGCGGATCGCCCTCAACGAATCTAAATCTATTCACGTGAATTTCACTTATAAGTCAATCAATACAATCCTACAAATTCTGGATGAAAGCAATTTATTGCGCCGACTACAAAGGACGAAACCTTTGGGCTTGACGAGATAGGAATCAACATGCAAGATCTTTCAGTGGAAAGTAACCTGCCAAACGAGTTTTTTTTCATTATAGAAAAATTGCTTGATAAGGTCCTTCTTAGTTGCAATATATAACAAATTAAATCGCAGGGTGGTGTTTTTTTAGTTAGTGAGAATCTGACACTACTATGAGCACACGCTTTCTATTCTCATAGTATGGAAGATTTTTCACCAACCCTCGGGGAAAAAAAAAAAAAGTAACAAATCACCAGTCTTAGTCCCAGAAAGTTCTTTTGAATTTTGCGGATCTTTTTTGGTTATATGTAGGCCATAATATGTTTCTAAATATGATGCAGCTGTCTAGCCTATCCCACTTTTGGTGAGCCTTTAATAGATAGTATAAGAATATTTGTCCCTTGACCGCTCCAATGGGATTTTAAACCATTTCCTCAAGAGAGCTGTCTAGGGCCGATCATTGCCTAGATTTGAGCAAATATTATTGATAAATTTTGTAGTTTCTGTCCATAATTCGGACTCATTTGAAAGTTAAGCTGAATTCAATCAAAGAATTTCCCCGTTCAAAGACAACTCCACCGGCAGCGGTGCTCAAAGCCTTCATCCTAAATCGGAAAAAAAGCTACAGAAATCCTCGGCTTTGTCGTTCTCTCATACCTTATTTACTCGTAGCTTTAAATTAAAACTCTTTCAGTCTTTAATTCGACACAACTGTTACTCGATCAAATTTCCAAGGAATACTCGTAAATTATAGATACATTTTCTTCCTTGTATCCTTCTCTGCATCACATACTGTAGACCAACTATGTATATCAAAAAACAGAAATAGTACCCCGCATTTCACTTAAGTGACACTTTTTTCTCACTTTCACCAAGTATTATTATTTATTTATTTTTTCCCAACACCCCTCAAGAAATTACATTCGCTTCCGTATTCGCTTTGTATATCGATACCATCATCACCAACCGTGGTTCGTGTGGCGGAGCAATGAAATCCGATTACACATCGAATCACCCCTCACCGATATGAACGCTTCCAATTGCGTGACCAATTAGTATATTTCCCAGTCATTTGAGGGTAGCGCTTTATGTATTCATCCTTCCTCTCGTTCGTCCCCACTGAATTGTGGTGAAAATCCTTTTGCAATTATGGGTCAGGCATGACTCCAATCCAAGTATCATCACTGTCGTCGTTGTTATCATTTCTAGGCTTACATCTTTGTATTGCGTCGTGTCCGACCGAACCGTCCTATTGAATTCAATGGAATTTCTGGAGGCGTTTGCCTGCCCATCTACACATAACCATAACCCCCACAGAAGAAGGATTACCCGTGTAATCCTTTTTGTTGTGTGTTTTCATGAATTCGAGAATAAATTTTTGCCAACCGAAGTTGACCATTTTATGTGAGTAAGGATGGGACCGGCTCTGGACCGATATTATTGATGAATGTTGTTTTGGTTTGTTGTCGAGGGACCTTTTTTGCGCGCACTTTTGCTTCGATTTTAGGAGAAATTGACATTTCGATTTAACCCTTTTTTGTGGGTGGCTATCAAGATGGATTAACAGGGACATTTCCTGTTTGTGATTGAGGATGGGATTCTTGATTCTTACCTGGGTCTGGCTTGGTAATGAATCGTAAAACTTCCGTAAGCAGTTCTAGGTGGTAATTGCCTACTAATTTAGGAGATTGTTAATGCGGCTATTTGTTTTGGGCCACGAAAGTTTTTCTTTTGTGAATTGGTTTGTCGCCATTGTCGAAGGATGTTAAAGTTTTAGTTGTTTGTTGTGTTGGGTGACTCTGTGGTTAGAGTGAAAGTTTTTGTGTGGGAATATTTAGTGGAATTAGGATGTTGAACAGAGATTTCCCAATGAATTAGGAGAATGAATAAAGATTCTGAAAACTCAGAATTTCTTGTACAATTTGTTAATTACTGCAAATAAATAGGTTAACCTCATTTTCAGGGTCACTGAATCTATATTCGGAGTCAGAATTCCAAAATACAGCGATCAAATACCGGACATAGAACTTAAAAATATAAACAAATTTAATTTGTGTTGTAACTAATCCAAGGACAGCATCAGTACAAATGGTCTGCGGGTCTTCGAAACTGAATTCAAAGTCAGAATTTCAAAATTAAAAATGGCGCCCAAAAAGTTAAAAAAAAAATACTGCGAAAATTGACATTAATTAATCCACACATATGAGTTCGAGGCCGCTGAATTAAAATCCGAAGTCAAAATTATCAAATTCAAAGTGGCGCTGTTTTTATGTTCCTTGACCACCATTTAATACGCCATTTTTATTTCAAAAATTCTGACTTCGGATTTGTATTTAGCGATCTTTAAAATATATATGTATGTATGTATACGCACATAAAGGGTTATTCATTTCGAGGTTGAAATTTTACATCCCTGCCATATGTCATCTGTCAAAACCATTTGACATCCATAGTGACAAGTAGTTTGTTCTTGCTTTAGCATTTTACAATATGGATCGCTTAACCACTTCTCAACGCATTAAAATTGTATCTGTAAGTTGACGCCGATTTTTCGAACAAAATTGTATTCAGCAATGAGGCCCATTTCTCACTCGGCAGTTCTGAGAATCCAAATGTAATCTCTTACATCCACCGCGGGTGACAGTTTGGTGAGCGTTATGAACCGGCATCGTCATTGGCCATATTTTTTTGAAAACGACAAAGGCGCCACTATTTCGGTGAATTCTGTGCACTATGGTCAAATGATACCCATCCCTTTTTGGCTTGGGATTGAAGACATTTATGTGAGCGACATGAGGGTTCAATTGAACCGGGCTAAATGCCACACAACACAGTAAAATAATTCAAAAAGTTCCCCAGGCGTTTAATTTCGAGATTTGGGGTCATCAATGGGCCACCAAGTTTATGAAGAGAATTGTGGCACACTAATTCGATCAGAAGGTCTTTATTTGCATCTTCTAACCCCTTTGCATCTTTTACTCCTTTGAACCATTAATTTGTAGAAATTTTTATAGTAGAAAGCCAACCGATCTGGTCTTCAAATTTGACTTGAAAGATTAAGTCGAAAACAAAGTCCGGTTGTCAGTCGATAAAAATTGAGACTAGTAAGCCAACATTAATTCTTTACAAAATCTTGTAAGGGTAGGACATCGCTTAAAAAGACGCTTTTGTAACACACTCTTCATCTAGTCAGGGGCCATTTCCACTTATACAAGTTTGCTGGTAATGAGCTTCAGACCTCTTAAATTGACTTTTCAATCGTTTGCGGGTGGCACTGCAAATCCGTTGCAAATCTTTTTGCCTGATTTTGAGGATTCAGCCTCTCAAATAATCGTATCTTTTGTCAAATATAATAATTAAGCCAAAGTTTTCTAACATCTGCTTTGACGATTGCAATGCAAACTTTAAATTGTTTTAGCTTCTCGATTCTTCTTTGGAAAAGTACGAAGCCTCCCTTCGTGCTTACACTAGTATTATGCTACTAAGCACAACACTCACTTGTAATTCCATATACCTACATACCTATACATAAGGGAAGATCCTTTGAGTTCTTGAAAATCCCATTTTCCTTGACCACTTACAAATTTGTGTTCGTTTTTTTGTTGGTCGGATTTTGCATCCATAGCAACGATTTTTTGTTGTCGTACTTTGTTTAGGTTCTCTAGTTTCTAGTGTACAAAGAACGTCGTCTTGTTGGCAACCTTTTACCCCTATGACTGTCGCTCATACTTCACTGAGAGTGAAGTGATTTTCCGGCTGTTACCTGCTTGTTATTAGGCTCGTCGATACGATATCCCTTCGTGTCATTGCAATGGAGTCGTATCTGGTATTTTCAAAACTACTCTCAATACTCAGATGCCTATTGCGATGTCCTTAGAGCGATAACCTCCTTCTATCTACTTTACCATATATTGAAGTATTCCCTCCGATAAACCACCCTTCTGCGTACTGACTATAGTGCAGATATAAAGTTTTTTCCAAGAAACTTCTGATATGTACGTGGTAGGATTTAGGAAGATCGCCGGTCTTATTACCTTTCTTTGAAATTAAAACCACATAGAATCCCTCCAAATCTGTGCAAAATATTCCGGCTTATAGCTAGTTCTAAACAAGGTTACCATCTTTTAATCTATTCATCTTAGATTTCAGCACAACTTTCCAGAGTTTCATTTATAAAGTGCGCTTCCAAGTTAATTTATGTAAATTTCAGATTCAGCCACTAAACCAATTTAATTCCAGGCTTCTATTAATATAACAGGTTTTTCGTTAAACCTCTTTGTCTTTGCTTTCTTACAGAACTTTTCATTGGGTTCTGAGAAACCAATTTAATAACATTGGTTCGAACGAGCCACCTGTAAATAATGAGGAATATACTCATAACCCCCATTACTACCAGTCATCAGCAGACACATACCCACCTATCAAAAGGCAATTCTCTGAAATTGAAAAAAATTCCGTGCAAAATTTCCAATATCCCCCACACAAGGCAATAGTAAAACTCCCCTTAATTTATCTCATCGCATCGTCTGCATTCAATTTGCCTTGCAACTAGTCCCTCTTTTCACAAATGGAAAAGGATATTGACAATTCCAAATGGTGTCGTGTCGCGTAAACTTTGCACAAAAGGTAGAGGCACACCGTGACTCCCAGTCTAGATGCAATCAATAGTGACTCTACCAAACGCTACACAAAAGCCGATACAAAAAAAAACACAACAAATAGGTTCAGTTCCATCTCAAGTTTAAGTTGCAGTTTACTTTTAAAAAAGTTAAATGCAAAAAGTTTGCACCCCCCGCGCTCAATCTTTACTTTCGAATGCAATTGAAAAAAAAAATGCCGAAAGAAGTTACGTACAGACACAAGATATCTTCAAGGACAGCAGCTTTAACAAAACGAAACAGCATGCACTATAAAATATCCATTAGTATTCACTCGGAGCTAAAAGATACAAAACATTGAAAGACAACGCGGTGGCAATGGGTGTGAGTGTGGGGGGCGGTTGGAAGTGGTTGGGAAAGTTCTCACAGTTCGTGTTCGTGCTCGCACGCCATAAAAAGAAGGGAAAATCTAAGCAAACTTTTCTTTGACTTTTTCAGATCTCTGGATTCGTTTCCATGGCGCACTTTGTCGTCACGTGTAGAACTTTATCACTTCGTTTGTCCCAGAGATAAATGTGAACAGTTTGCTTGGAAGGTATGGAACCTTGAAAATTGAAAATGGCTTTTGATTGGTGTGCAAGGGTTGTTGACTAGAAATGGATGATCTTTTAGAAGAATCCGGTTGTGAATCTGATCTTTGCTTTTCAAGTTTCTCCCACTAATTACCATTAGGTCAGGCTAGGTTAGTTGGTAGTCGCAGAAAGGAGGAACTTTTCTGCCTCAAATAAACAAGCTTGCTGAGGAGCTTCTCTATGTCCTTGAAAAAATACCTTTCCAAATTTAATCTTGGATGAGTTCTATTGCAGTTTAGAATAGGTAATATCATCGTGTATCTTCATTATCAGAACCTCTGCCTGGAAACTCTGTTGTAACTTGGAGGTCTAATTTAATTGTATCTCAGAGCGATCAGCGTAGATACAAATGGATTGATCGTACGGTGTCCGTTTGGTCTCCCGTTCTTCCCTACTAGCAAAAGCCCTAAAAAAAACGTTTTCAGAAGTTCAAGAAGGGCATTAGTATGTGCGTACTACGTTAGCCACTTTCATATTTGTATAAAATCCGATCATGTCCTGTTTTTTTTTTGTGCATTCCTGGACAAAGAAATCTAAAGAAAGCAGATTGAAAATGGCCTGAAGTCCTACCATTGGTGTGGTTCTCATCAACGCAGAGCATTCTTTTTACATTACCTTAATTATTATCGTAAAGTTGGTTTGCTTACACCTTGCACAAAATCAGAATAAAGCATTTAATTATGCGTCTTACGGCTGCCGTGTATTCTTTTATGCCTCATTCCCCAGGTTTTCCCAAACATCCATTTGCAAATATAGAGAGCTACCAATGCTATTCTTGCTCTTTTTTTATGTTGTCGAGTAAGTCCCTAGTTTACCTTTATGTCTATCACCAAACCTGGATATTTGGCGCTCTCAGATATTTTGGCAGAAGTTTGGTCGATGGATAAGATTTATAATGTCGGTAGGTACATATACTCTTTTTATATCTGTCTGTAAATTGACTGCAAGTTCCACACTATTCAATTGTTCAGATCTCCTTCAGTGTGGTACAGCTTTACCCACGTATCTAGGTTTAGGTAAATTGGTATTTATGATATTGAACAAAGTGTGAACTGGAAAGAATTTCTTCTTGAGGAGTGCCCCTGCGTCTTGCTGTGATTCATCCACACAAACTAGTTGATGTCATTTTCCTTAAGGCTACCTAAGGCTTTCCTGACCATATTTGTTTCTTCAGGATCGATGAACGCTGCAAGTGTAAATTCCTTGTCTTTCAATAATTTAGACTTTAATACCTTTTACCTTTCTGTACCGGAGATGTCCCAGCAATTCAGTTAATTTTTTTTTTTTTTTTTTTTGTCGGGGTAGGAAACATTTTACTAGAGTACAATGCTTCCTTGTACTACCAGAAAGCAACGCTCTGCTGATGTTCGTCTTTCGTAGAAATATGATTAGTAGCTAATGATATCAGTAAGGTTTGCCATTTCATAATGCAACACTTAACGCTTCCCAAACGTGTTAAAATTAGTTGTAAATACGCAACGTGAATTTCGTCGTGAAGTCGGTCGTCATCATGGCTTCAATGCGCAGGCAATTCGTCGCATGGTGGAAAAGTTTGAGAGTGAGTACACTTTTTGGACCTTAAGCCACCAACTAGACAGAGATCGGTACGAAGTGAAGAAAACATAGCCACCGTAGCGACCAGTATCGAAGAAGACCCAGAAATGTCGATTCGGAGCCAATCAACTGAATTGGGCATCGCCAGAGAGTCAACCAGGCTTATTTTGCGGTTGTATTTGGGCCTACATCCATATAAGATTGTGCTGACGCAAGAATTGAAGGCGAGCGACCATAGACAACGCCTTGAGTTCGCTAATTGGGCGCTGGAAATGTTGGCCGGGGATCCGGATTTTGGCCAAAATATCATCTTCTTGGACGAGTCCCATTTTCGGCTCAGCGGCTATGTTAACAAGCAAAATTGTCAACCACAATCTACAAGTGTTCGACCGAGCATCAATGCATCCACAAAGATTGACTATTTGCTGCGGTTTATGACATGACGGCATCATCGGACCTTATTTCTTTCGAAATGAGGAAGGAGACACCGTTATCGTCTATGGTCCTCGGTATAGAGAGATGTTAACCGACTTTGTGTGGCCAGAGCTCGACAACATCGATATATCCAAGCTGTGGTTCCAACAAGACGGTGCTACATGCCATACAAGCGACGCAATGCTCGAAGTGGTTAAGGAGAAATTTGGCGACTGGGTCATCTCAGGGCGAGCGTTCATCAATTATCCGCCGAGATCATGCGACTTGACACCCCTCGATTATTTTCTCTAGGGCTACATCAAGTTTGGTATCACATACCGTAGTTGTTTTATTTAAATTTCTTTTCCTATTGTTCTTATCTGGCGACCCTATAGTACGTAAGTAAATGAGATCGATCACAGACTTCCACCGGAAAATGAACTTCTGAAGGATAAGGACTGCTCTAAGTCTGACAAAAATGCAATGAGAACATCTACTAATTGTCACGTCTTCACTGCCTTAAGCACTACAAAGCTGTAGATAATGTAAGTAAGCGATCAGAACCGGGTAATTTTCTGATCACTTATTAGGATATGATTCTACATTGGCTTTGTAATTATGAGGACAAAACTTAAAGTAATCTTTATACCTAAGACTTCTATCCTTAAGATTAAAAATTCGTGTGTCATCTAGTCCTTTTTGGAATGCAGTCTGCAATACATATATATCGATACATACGAGTACTCACTACAAAACCTAAAAGAGAATTATTGTAGTTTTCCAGCCTAATTTGTTATAACGTATTTTGAATATCCTCTACAAACTCGCAAAAATGTGAGAATTTTTCTTAAAATATCAGCAAACTTTAAGTGTGTTCGGTAAGCACAGAGTCGATTGGATTTTATTTTGAAAAATTGTATGTTATACTCTTAAATTACACAGAGCATTTCAAAGGGTTTCCATAAATAAAAGAACAAATTTACTCAAATAAGAATCCATAGGTTTACTTCTTTAAGTGAATACTCTTTCAAGCTTTATGTGTCCGTGACTAGGCCCATACGAATATATGAATTGAGTGCTTGGTGTACAGTTTTGGACATAGCTTATGTGCTGTGCATATCTTTCTGAATTCAAAACCCCTATACCATATTTCGAATGAACCTTATACTGTATACTATAGTCGGTCTATTCTACATCAAAGGTCGCTCTTCTTCTAGGGCACCATTACGATAAGAGAGCCTCCAAATTTTGAAATTCGTTTTTGGACGAAGTTTCAACGAGGAATATAGGAACAGTAGTTATAATCTAACCAAAAATATTGATTTAAAAATGGGCCAAGGTCTCTGGCATATAAATTCTGTAACTATTCAACCACGAAAAGAAGTGATACAAAAGTTTGCCGTATAAAAAGACTTTCATCAAGTGCCTACCTTCTATTATACTGTAACACCCTTGTTCCGCCCATTTTTGGAAACTACATCGAAAAGACATTTGTTCCTTTAACAGTCCAAAAACTGCTCCTATATCTATCAAGTTTTAAGGTTTTATGTTAACGAGAAGTACCCTATAGGTTTTGAAGATGAGTATTTTTTTAAATCTTCTATTTAACCCACTCAAATTGATTAGCTTCCCAAAGGAGGCGTATCCTGAATAGAAAGCTTTAACGCAGCTAAATGAAATGGTACCAATCGACATAATGTAAATAAATTACAAGAAATGGTGGAATGTTGCTGGGTTACGGCATTACACAGATCCTAGTAGTGGAGATGTTAATTGTGTTTGCGAATTTTTTTTTTTTAATTTTAAAGTCTGATGTAAATCATCACCCATTTTATTTTTCCGAATCTAAAAGCTACTTTAAGTTCCTTCTGCCGTCCAACATTTCCGACATCTCTCTAACTGCTTCCGAAGTAAAAGTGCCAACAAATAAAAACCCAAAATATCCGTTCAATTATTTATCCCGAAATCCTTCTCTGGCCAAATGAATGAAAAAGAATTCGGCAGAAAAAAAAGGCAAACAACCCATGCAACAAAAAAAAAAAGTAAAACTATTAAAACTCAAACGAAAACGGAACTCTTCACGCCGAAAGAAACCAAACGAAACGAAAGGACAATCCCTGACCAAAAAGTTTTGAAGAGCAAAAACTAATTAATGGATTTCGTCCTGCCCTTCCTTTGGTCATACCCCCGCGCATACATAGTACATGCAAAAAGTGTACACCGACCAGTGTACGAACGCAAGAAGCACTAAATGGCAGACATCGGACGAAGACCGGTTGCAAAAAGCTTATAGTTCGCTGGACGTTTGGTCACGTTTACGTTCTAACGACTGACACGGAGGGGTGAGAGGAAAAACCCTTTTTCCAATCAGTAAAGGCAGAAAAGGATATTGGCATGTGGTTCAATTTGACCCGACATCGAGATTTCGGGCGTATATCCCAATATTGGAACGAATCGGAGCAGCAGCGCACCAAAGGACTCAAATATAGATAGATTTTTTTTTTATTACACCGGCGGAAGTTCGATACGACAGTAATTATTGTGAACTATAAATTAGTTTGACAGAGTTTGTTCCTCGTGGCAAGCAGCTGGTGATGGTAGTGGGCAAAGAAAGCCAACAGCATTGGAGTTTGGCAGAAGCACGTGTGGTGTGATTCGCAGGCAGATGTTGACCTCTTAACTCTGACAATTAATTCGATAAATCTGGGGAATTAAGAAATCTGATTTTTTCAACAATTGCTTTGTCTTTGCTCTTTGGTGTCTGCTAATGGAATCGATAAGTCCGGGGGTCTTCTGATAATTAAGTTGGGTACTGAAGACCATACGGATGTTGTGATGCTTTGTACTTGGAACACTTTATACATCATAAGACAAGACGCTTGAAATTGTCACTTAATGCCATTGATAAATATCTTAAAGATAGTTGTTATACGTGTATAAATTTGTCAGTATACAATACCTAACCAGCCACTAAAAGCTTAGTAAAGGCTTAGGGAACATCACAGGTATACTAGGCATAGAGCAAAATGGAGACTGCAGATTTTACGGAGATAAAAGGCAAAGCAAAAGGACTATAGAGCACTGATCCAGAAAATAAAAGACCAACTGGATGCTTACCAACTATCAGGAGGAGATCTTCCATCATTCATCTTCTGCTGTTAATCAAGGCAATTGCCTCGGAAACCCAAAATAAACTTTCCGCCCTGTGCTGATTATACACAGCCGCATAAATGTATCCACTGTTGCACCCCTGTTGGCAAAGAGAAAGAAAATAAGAACAACAAATTAATACAATTGCTTAGCTTAAAGATAACCTACGGAAATGATTCTGAACCTAAAAGAATTGTAGATTTATTTAATACTGACAGTTTAAGCATATAAAAATAAAACAAATATTTTTAGCAACAGGTGGAGAGAATTTTGACATATCTGCCGAGCATGTTTATAAGAGGATCTCGACGAACATATCCGTGTGGATAATCTGCTTGCGTATGCTACCATTGGCTCTTTAAATAACTCTTTAGATAGTTCTACGAAGACTTCTTTCTAACAGCATCAAAATCATTATTCTTCCAACCAGACAAAGGAAAAAGTTATCTAGGAATCTTCTCCGGAAATAATCAATCCTTCAAGTCATCTTCAACACAAAACACACAATTTGGTATAAGGTACCAAATCGTATAGCTAAGCGTCTAATACAAATAGCAATTTATTATACAACGATGACACCCCAACAGTAAATTTTAATTTACTACCCTACTCTACACAGGAAAAGCTCTACACATATGCCTTCTCCTGAGGTTAATATTTTAAAAAAAAAATGGAAAGAATTATGACAGGAAACAAGCCGGAAATCAAAATCACAACGCTTAACTGCACGCAATATTCTTTATCGTCTTTCATATATTCTACTTCACAACTGGGCTGCGATGGTGGGCAATGCCCACGTATGAAAGATAAGATTGCTGGTCGTCCTTAATGTGCTCAGTTCAAAGATGCCACGTCTGGCAATAATTTCTCTGCCTTTTGATTCTTATTTTTTTATTCTTTTTCACTCATCTTCTTCTAACACTAAAAGAAAAATTTGAAAAATGGGAAGCTGCATCCTTTGCTAGCTGGAACTTTTCGCCTTCATCCTGAAATGGAGGAAAATGCTTGTACTACCCACAAACCCAATTCGTAATGCTCTACTTATAGTTGGAGAAACAGAGAGGATGAAATAGAGAAAACCAAGCAGAATGCACCACATAAGCATAAGGGATGCTTCTCTAGACCAAATAATTCCATTCACGTTTCAGTGTTTATGAGGAATTCTTTTAGACCGGAAGGGTTAACCCCCCACCTTTTACATTTTCGCAGAAAAGTACATACATATGTACATGTCCTTATACACACATGTTCAATTTTGCTGTGAAATTTTCTATAAGGACTGAAGATGAAGATCCCTCACACTGTGTCTGAAAAAAAAACGGTTTTAGTATCAAACTAACTGTCAAAGTGTCACTATTTTGATGTTGCCATCTGTCAAATGTCATTTTAAAGTTTAAGTTCGTCAAAGGTCTGACGAACTTTGACTATCGTTTCTATTGCAGGTTTGACATAAGTCTTTCATGACTGACTTCTAAATTGGAACACTGTCAAATTTTGTTTGGAAAATCCTCAACTGTCAGATTGACATCTGTCAAGTGTCACAAATTTTTTGTATTCACTGTTCATACTCACAATGAAAATCGTTATGAAAGCATCGCACAATAAACACCTCTCGGACACAAGACCATTCGTCGTAGTTGTTGGTAATGATTCTTTATGCACTTTATTGTTGTTGTTAAGGGGATATCCTGCAAGAGGATATTGGACTTGGGAAAATATTTATTGCTTGAGGCATTACGGAATAGAATCTCACTCGGTCGTCGTCCATGTATAACTAGGCCAAAGCTTGTTATTAGAATAGAAACTCAGACGGCAGAAACGAGGACGAATGGCAGACATGTTTGAAGTTCTTTTTCGCCGTTTTTCTCTCTCTCTCTATGTGAAGCAAATAAACTTTGTCTAAGTTCGGCATCAGACCCCATAAAAAAGAAAACACCAAGAAGAAGTTGAACTAGAAGAGAGAAAAAGGGAACTGGATTCATTTTATTACCACTCTCCTTTGGGGTACAATATTCTAAGACTCAAATCCAATTCAATTTGAGTCCTTTTCAATGCAGTTCAAGGCGCACTTATTCGGGTTTGAGGGAAGGTAGAAAACAACTTAAGTGTCCCAGTGTAAAGTTATTTTATTAAGAGGCAGAAGGAAGAAGAAGAATACAACGGAAAGGAAGGTCCTTGCAACAGGAAGTGGCATTGCAAAAGAAATTGGCTTCTTCTTCTACTTTTTTTTATAATTTCTTTTCATTTTTAGTCGCCTTTTTTTACTCACACTCATCCCGGTTTTAAAATCACGTCGGGTTTTTGTCTGTGCTCTGGTTTTTCTTCGCACTCCTTTAGGGCTGTATGAACTGTAAAAAGGATAAAATCGTGATAAGTACCTCCCGAAAAACGAATACTACCACCATCAATTCTAAGAAGAAGGACTTCATAGAACGGGTCGTTCATACTTGAACGAAATCATGACAACTGTTGGAGAATATAAAGAGTCTGGCTGTCGCCTACTTGCTGGGATGGTTGTGGGAGATTGTGTGGAAAGAAAAATTTCCTGTGATATCCTTTCTTTGAAAATGAATATCCTTCGTTTATGTAAGAATGGAAAATATATTTCTTTTTAATTTCGAAAACTTCTTCCTTTCGGCGATGACCACCAGCAGAAATATTAAACATTTTCTATATCCTTTTTGTTAAGTACTACCACTCGTTGGCTATTGAATGAAGGAGATACCCTTCGCGTAACTTGTGGCGGGGTAGTTAAATTTGCATTTCAAATGGAGAAAGCAAAGTTTTCTGTGGACACAACCGCTGTTCATGATAATTATTTGAGTGGAATTTATGAAGCCATTTTAGGACTTTCGAAAGAAGTTAATGAGTAATCCGACAAATTGAGGTTAAGAGCGATGATGGAGCCAAGGAGATTGTGGAAGATTATTGACAGCAAATGAAAATAGATTAAACCAGACAATTGTGGTTGCCAGTAGTGTTTTTTTTTTCAGTTTTCGATACAACTAATCGGGAATCTTATTTGCGTAACATTGTTGCATCCTGATTATGCAACATTATTATTTAGTCCATCGAACTTCAGTCTTGATATTTTGTTAGACGTTCATCCGAAAAAAATAGGTCCATCCATGTGTGCATATGAGAGCTCCTACAGGTGCACGAAATCACTTTTAACAGCCCGAAATGCATTTAGTTACCTGTGTCAGCTGAACGCCGCCAATGATGTATAATCAGAATGCAACCTTTTCTGAACTTACCCCAAGAGAGCTGTCAAATTCAAAAGAGAAAAACCAAAGACATTCTGGTTGAAGCAACGAAACAGGACACAATGCGTTCTACGTTTTTTTTTTTTTTGTGTACCTTTGCTAGATTAATAAAATCATTTTGTTTGATATGTTCCTTTTTTTCTTGAAAAATAAACCGACTACGCCTGTCGAACGTACACTGACACTTGTCAGAAGTGACAAAAAAAAATATAACGAGTAGCGAGTATTATCCCTTAGTGCTTGAATGCGCTTTCTTTCGGCACATACTCGTAAACGTCAAAGAGATACAGCGATAGCAAAAAGGAAAAATTGCACAATTTGAAAATCGATTTAAGAACAAATATTTGCAAAATATCCTGGTTTAATATCTACCCCATTGCAAGAAAAGAAAAATCAACAGCGTTCAGTGAAACTTTGGTAAGGTTTTGACTCGAAATATATTGATGTTCTTTTGCCTCAATTTACCGTTCTCTGAGAGTTTTCTCGCTTATTCAATGTCAATGTGTATTTGACAGTTTATATGTTGTTTGCTCGAAGACTAAGTGAATGGACCTACAGAGATTCGTGATTGCTCACGTGCCATTTTCACCTTTACCGCAATGTGGTTTGGTTGCCTTTAAGTCAATTGTAATTCTTAATGACTGTTCTGTCATTTTGTGTCAGATTATAAATATTTTGCTCGATGAGTAAGTGAATAAACCTAAAGAGATTCGTGAATGCTCACACACCATTTTCAGCTTTACTGCAATATGCTTTGCGTGCCTTTAAGTCAATTGCAATGCTTAATGACTCTTCCGTCATATTGTGTCACATAGCGTAACGAATTCCTACGAAATTGTCTCAATACCAGCTTGTTGTATTTGTGGGCTTTCTTTGGGATAACGTATTAGGTGGAAATGTGTCTGAAACCTTTTTTCTTAAAATATTAACTTAAATGATGACCTGCCCATCGCCATTCCAAATACAGATGCCTACTTATATATTTGCATATTTGGCTCCTGAACAGAGGCTCTGCCTGCCTAACATAGTCTTATCGATCCCAGACATCTTGCTTCTTTCCTTATTTCTTTGTCTTTAAAACTAAAATTTGGTCTTCCTTGTCATCTCGAACCTATGGACTGAGTTTCAGAGACTCTTTTTGCTGGAGCATTATTGTCCATCTATCCATTAGATTCAGTTCCTTTTCTTGAACTACATTCACCTTGTATCTGAATCCAATATAAAATAAAACTGTGAAGATCATTGATATATATATAGATTTAGTTCCTTCAAAATAGGTAGAAGTTGTGAATACAGCTGCTTCGATAAAACAAAATAAGAGTGATCCTCAAAAGTCAGTCTTTGTCGGACCTCCAGGATGAGATATATTTCATGACAGCTACAATAATATCGCAATTCAGAAAATGTCAGTTTTAATACCACTGGCTGGATCAGGTCCTCACCGCTCGATAATTAGCCAGTTGTCTCTAGTTTCATACGGTAGGTTAGTTGAGATCCATATCAAACTGTACATGATATCTTAAGTGTGGTCTTCTTAATTCATCCAGTACGAGTACTTATGGACTGAATTCGAAAACTCTCCGGACTGGAGCGCTGGTGTTCATTCTCTCTGTATACCCTAGATAACTCATTTGGTGAATTCGAACATTTTTGACTACGTCGATGTCGCTGTATAGTCCAAATTGAACTTATCTATTCTAACGTTCTATTTAGGTAGCCAATATTGAGTTGACTTACCCAACTTTGCGGCTTTCCTCTTAATAGTCACAACCTCTGTTGTTATGGTATAAGTTCTGCACAATTTTTTCCGGAAAGGACTCGGTGGTATTTATCCATGGAGTATTTATCCAATTTCATCTGCATACATAGCTGGTGTCTATAAGCGCTATAGAACGATGAACGTATAGTGGGCGTCGATTTGAAATTGGTGTACTTTTTTGGCCTAAGCTGGCACTAGCAAGAAGAAGTCAAGTTGTGGATGAATAGTTCTAATCAATCATATATAGGTAGTATAACAGACAGGATCTTATACTCGATGTTAAGGAGACTGATGGCCCTGAAGTTGGCTTAATTCAGAGGGTGTCCTTATTGTAATTATTTACGTCAATGATTCAAAGGAAGTCAGTGAATGCAACCTAACCTGAGTGTGGTAAGAAGGAGAGCTTTCGCCAGTCTGTAAAATTAACTACTAGGCAGTAATTGAGCCAAATTTACACTAACACTTTTTAATCAATAATAATAAGCTTCGTTTTCGTAATGTATTCAGATTTATGTTCGAGCACACATGCGAGATCGAGTAATTGGCTTTATGTATGGCAGTCGATACTGTTCGTATTTGAATTGAAAGACGCAGTGGACTCTCTTTTTTCTGTGTCGGATCTTCTTTTAATTGCTTCTTTTGGTTCGATGCACTTCCTCCCCTGCACTTGTTTGCATTGTAGTTCTCTATTCATCCTTCTGCATTTCTTCCTTCAAAACCCACGTAAACTTGACCCCAAATATTTTGAAATAGTTCGCCTTAAGTGCTGTACTTAGAATCCGGCTATTAAGATTTGTTTATTTTTACGTAGCAACGAAAATCATTCCATGTAAATGCCTTCGATTGTATCCAGGGATGCATAAGCTATTGAATTGAACGTGTATGTGGTTCTATAGAGTACCTTTACTGAAGGTTGAGTTTCAGCCTTGTAAGCTTATAAGTAACACCTAATGAGTTAAGGTATTTTTCCCTAGCTCCAAAGTAAATATGAACGAAAAATAGTACGCATACGTCGTGTGTACCGGTAGTAGTTTACGTTTAATTTGAAAGCTTCCCAATTAGGGTACATAACCTTGCTACTTAAGTAACAAAAAAAAGGTTAAAAAATATCAACCAAATTGAGTAAATACGCCAGATGTCAGAGACTAAAAAAAACCTAAATCGGAAATAAGTCCAATAAAGTTGGAAACCGAAATACCGAAAAGATTTTTTTTTTCAACTTCTCGCGAAAGCCTCACATTGTCATGAGAAGCTAAAGGGTAAAATTGTCATGAGAAGCTTCCCTCAATCGAAAAATAGTTGCCCTTCGGAAAGAGCATAAAACTTTAGGTCCTTAACATTCTTGAATCGCACAATACATACGGCTTTAATAAGTGCTTTTTAAAATACTTTATGCGTTTAAATTCGCATTAACATTTGTCATGACCTACTCGTAGTAGCAGTGCATTAAACTGAACAATTTAAAACTGCAAGCTTTTCTTTGAAAATCTTCGATCCTCAAACTTATGAGGAATAGCTTACGTGACCCCATCGTGGGAAACGAATTTGACATGCCTGACACGCAACAACGTGGATCTCATTCTTAAAAGTCAGCATTTTAGTTTTTAAATATTTGTGTTCCAATAATTAATAACTCACCAATGATAGACGAACATCATTGCAGATATCTTTCAATCTGGAGACTTGACATTATACAAGTACAGGGTGTTTGTTATGTTCCAGATCGATGTTGTTTGGTCAGCATTTGTCAGTTCACATTTGACGGTCGTAAAGAGCAGTCGATAAAAATATATTATGGAAGATTTAACACCTCAACAACGTGTTGTAGTTATTAAAGCATTAAAAAAATATCCGGTATCGGGGCCCTGAAAATCCTTAATTAATACACCAACGATCTCTATACTCTCGTAGAGATACTATATGGTGCGTCATTTGGCCACATTCTTTGAAAACGCAAGAGGCAATGCTGATCACTATTATGGCATGATGTAAAACTTCTTCATACATAACGATACGATGGAATATTTTGCGAGAATTTTTTGTTGCCGCATATTATCAAACAGACATGTTATCGACTGGCCCCTCGATTTCCTTATTTGACCGCCCCCGACTTCTTCTCTTGGGGATTTTTTTTTACTAAAGATGGGAATCTTCGAAAGATACTTTACAAGTAATCGGTTCAACAGCATGCCGATTTTCTACCGGCTAAAACCACCTCCCCTTCTCTCCCCTGCTCCATGCTGTAATGCATTGATTCACAGTTGGGCTTAGACTTTCCTTGCTTATCATTTTGTATTGTCCAAGTTAGGTTCTGTCTATACGTGCTGCGTTTTTCAGACTTACTGTTGAGGCATGCATGAATGTTACTACTCTTGCTAATAACAGCTTACGGCTGTACCTTGGTAGTCTGGTGTTTGGCATAATGTGCGCTAGAGCACCTCTCGCATTTGCTGCTTTATTACTAACATTCGATAGGTGTTCTTTGAATGTTAGTCTTGGTTTACTAGGGTATTTGATGTGCGGTTTCGAAGTAATGGTGTGGCCGCTACATGCGAGCAACACTATCTCCATCGCCTTCCTGCTGGTTGTAACTACCGCCTCCGTCTTGTATTCCGCTAATGACAAACCAACTGAGATAAAACACTGTCGGATGACCCTTATGATTCTTCGAACAATTTTTCTGTTAGCATTGATCAGCAAAACCAACCATCTTCGTTTCCTCGGGTATTGATAGCCGCAGAATGCCGTCATACATGATGTTACACAGTAGAGGGCCCAGCACGGATCCCTGTAGTACCCCACCAGTCACACTGTATTATATAGTAGTATTCAGTGCCTAAAGTAGTTTGTCACAATTTTTATTAGGTACAATGGTATGCTCATATTCCTGTGTGCCCGTAAGATGTAGATCCAATTAGCACTATTGAACTATTGAAATTTTTAATGTCGAGGGTAATCACAGCACAATATTTTTTGCAGCCTCCTTTACATCTTCTTCCCTGTATTGCCTTTTCCGCTGTTTCATTGCGTCTATTGTAGAGCTTGCCTTCCTAATGCCGTATTGTTGTTCATACTACCTTCTCTTGTGTGTGCTTGAAGGGAAATGTCTACTGCAATAAGCCAACCACAATCCCGATGCTAAAGGACTACATTATTCAAGAAATTTGTGAAATACCGCCTCAAATGTTCCAAAAAGTTATGAAAAATATGGTTGAAAGAGCATGTATCTGCAGGATAAGAAGTACATGGACCTCTATGGAGGCACTTTTTAAGTTGGAAAAATATCTACAATTTCATATGTTTACATCTATTAAGGAGCGGATTAAAACCTGTCATGGCACAAACATATGCATTTGGTTTAAATTTAATTTAATAGCCTACAATAATTCCAGCCAACTGATTCAAAAATTTATTATTCTGGCTTCATTCTATGTCCTGCTGCCATGTTCCCATTTACATTTGTACTCCACCAATTACCAATACCCTTCTAATGAAAATGTGGACAAAACGGAGACTAAATTCACATCCTCTTCTAATTTTCGTTGCCCTCATTTTTTGTATCATACGCTCTAGTATTTATTTTGTTTTGTGAGATTTCTTCGGTAGAGTCCACGTGAAAGTCATCAACGCTGTCAGCTCACGTTCCAAGTGGAAGTCGGTTGAAACATTTCCTCCTCGGACACGGACAACGTGCGGAACCTTTTTATCAGTGCGCCTTTCCTACTTTTTTTTTTAATTTTCTTCTTATTTTTCTTCAACTACAGTAATGCTAAGGACATTTTGTTACATAAAAACGAATGAAAAGCGAATAAATGGTGTGGGGATGCCAATGTGGTTGACAGGACAATTTACCACCACAATAGACCAGTTTTTTTTTTTTTTGTTTTTGTCTCTCTTTCTTTTTTTTTAATCTTTAGGAACCATATCTATTATTCGCTTGATGTATACACTCAAGTGAAAGAAAGTTAACACAGAGATACATTTTTTGTTTTTTTTTTTCGTTTTATAGATTTTTGCTGTTAGCGTGTCCACTTGTGTTGCTATAGCGAATGCTATTGATGACGACGATTACGGAGATGAATCGAGAGATGTTTCACTACGAGTCCAACAGCAACAGCAACAACCATACGATTTTGACAATTTACAACGTTTACGTACAAAGTTTCAACAGGAAGCACGTTATCGTAACAGCAATACCAACAACAATGGCAATAATAACAATAATAGGAGTTCGTATCGGTCGGGAGGAAGGGTTTCATCAAGTGCATCGTCAAAGGATCAAGACAGAAGCAGGTACGTTATTGGTGTAGTCTGTCTAGCAAAGTAGAGCACGAAGAATTAAAATTAAAATCAAAAAGCCTCTATACGTATCGTTTAAGCGTTTATACAGCCTTACTGGAATCGTAATTTAAAAAAAAAAAAATAATAATAATTCTTTTAGCACGGTTTATGAAGGGTGTCCCAAAATTCACCCAAGAAGTAATTTTGATAGAAGGTTTTTAATTAAAAATTGTAATTGTTTAATTGATTTATAAAGTATACAGTATAGGGTTATGTATGGAATAGCATATCAGATAAATGGTCTTGCTGGCACATACGCACTCTTTTGTCGAAATTTTCCATAACCGTTTTGCATAAATATGGCTGAATTTTGTTGATACAGCGCTCAATTTGCTCCTTCAAGGCGTGGGTGGTCGTGGGCTTGTTGGAAAGAAAAAAGTCCAACGGCATTAAAACGTATGATCTATTCAGCCAATTATGATCACCAAAATAAGAAATTACACGACCAGGAAATGACTCATGCAGTATTTAAATTGTTTCTCGGACTGTATGGCATGTGGCACCATTTTGTTCAAACCACATGTCGCTCACATCCTTATCTTGCAATTTTGGCACTGGATTAATATGTCGCGATAGCGAGCACCATTAACTGTTATTGTCTGACCAGCAGTATTTTCAAAGAAGAATGGTCCGATGATGCCTCCAGCCCAAAATCCGTTCCAAACAGTGACACGTTGTGGATGCATTTGTTTCTCAACAAATACTCGTGGATTTTCTGAACCCCTAATTCGACAATTTTGACGATTAACAAAGCCATCAAGATGAAAATGAGCCTCATCCCTGAAGATGATTTTATTTGAAAAATCAGCATCCACTTGTTGTTGTTCCGTTATCCATTCAACGAACTCTCTTCCCTGTGCGTGGTCAGCAGGCTTCAGTACTTGAGTCAATTGCATTTTGTATGCATGAAGATGCAAATCTTTCGTGAGGATATGCTGTGGAGAGCTTCTCAGAATGTCCAATAGTTGACCGCTCTCAACAACACTCTTACGAACTATTTCGATGTTTTGTATTGAACGACTTATTGAAGGACTAGAGTTACTAACATCACTAATTGATCCAATTTGCCTGAATTTTTGAATTAATCTCTTCACAGTTGATGAAGTTAAATCACTATTCCGATTATATTTTGTACGAGAATTACAAACTATAACTGCCAAACCCTCATTATTTTTAAAATATTGCTCAACAATAAAAACACGTTTTTCTTTCATGTAACACTCCATTTTTGACAACCCTGAACTGTCAGCTGTCACGCTGTCTTTTTTTTTTCGTTGGCAACACTTCACCGCACAAATGGCGCAACATTCAAATCTTGCTTGTATTTTGGGACACCCTTTATATTAATTGTCTTAATTTGTATGAAAAAGGTGCAGCTAAACTTACGCTAACGCGTCCTTTGTTTCAAGTTATAGATCACGTTTTCCTATATAGATAGATAGATAGATATTTTTATTTCGTATACAAAATTTTTACAGAATTTTTGTTATCGCACATTTTACAGAGATTTGGTAATTTGGAGTTTTACCTTTCAACTGAAACATTATTTTTATTTCTATTAAGAACGTATAGCAAGAAAATGAGACAAATTTGAAGGAAAATACGAAAAAAACCTTCAATAGGAATAAAAAAAAAAAAAAAAAAAGTAAAAGAAAAATAAGAAATAAGAAAAAAAAAAATATATATATATATATATATATATAGATATATATATTTATATATATAAATAAATAGATAAATAAATACATATATACATATGAACATGCGTAGGTATAAACATAGATAAATAAATAAATAAATAAATATATATGAGTAAATAAATAAAAAGGTAAATAATTAAATAATAACAAATAGATAAATAAACAATAATTAAATGAATAATAATTAAATAAATAGTAATTAAATAAATAATAGATAAGATAAATAATAAATAAGTAAATAAATAAATAATTAATAAAAATGACTAGATAATGCTTAAAAAACATGGAAAAGTAAATAAATTAAACACAATATACAAATATACTAATATATACAGATATGTATACCCAAATCTGTAATAAGTAAATAATATTAATTATAGAGGTTTTAACATGAATACATAAATAAATGAGTATAAATGAGTAATTGCATTTGCAATTTGACGATCTTAAGTATTTAATTCGTTTACAAGTGGATTATCAGCAAAACTGCATCTTGTTTTAAACGTGTTATTAAGTTTAAGGATTCTATTAGCTATCAATTCAACATTCGCTCTTTCATGAATGTCAAGAGTAGAGTTGTGCCAAGGTAAATCTAGCATCATTTTTAAGAGTTTGTTTTGTGACACTTGCAATTTTTTTATATGGCACGTTGCAGAGTCGCCCCATACCGGGCACCCGTACAGAAGAATTGACTGGAAAATTACTTTATGCAATATAATTTTGTTTTCAGTGGAGAGTAGCGATTTTCTATTTATAAAAGGGTACAGCATCCTTATTGCTATTCCTATTTTCTTTATAGTTTTCGTAGTATGATCCTTAAATGTAAGCTTGGTATCTAAATGAATACCTAGATATCTAACAGAGGGCTCCCAATTTATATCACTCCCATTGAGCTGAAGCTGTCTGTTGGGAAGAAAGCAAGGCTTTCTTTTTCGAGTGAAAAAGATAGCTTGCGTTTTCCATACATTCAGTTTGATTTTCCATTTGTGATAATATTTTACTAATATTTCCATTCCATTTTGGAGATTTCTTTCAATATTGAAAGCGAATTCATGAGATGAAAATATTGCGGTGTCATCTGCAAAAATAGCTATATCACAGTGCGGTAACCTATATGAATTTATTTTAAAGGCTTGATAGCTTAAGATAAGTCTCACCAACCAGCTCTGTCCTTACCTGGCGCCACCACTTTTGCACATTAAGCTGGTTGAGGTATCTTTCTACTAGTGTTCCCCACCTTGGGTAAATTATTCGTCGTATGAAGCATTTTGATTAAGCAAGGGTTTTAGAACTATAGCTATCCCAGTTAATACTTCAATTCATTTGTTGTCTAGCCTTGGTGTTGGGAGCGCTACGCTCATTCTTCCAGCATGGTATGTCTGCACTATGTTCGATTTTACTACTAGCTTTACACCATACAACACGCAATTTCTCATTCAGATGGCTCTACCTACAATCGTATACCCTATCAAAATTCTGGCATTTTTCCTTCCTGGAGCTTCCAACAACGTTGAGGCTGAGTTGATTACCAATTCCTTACGTAAACTTCAAACACACTTTGCGAATCCATCTCTCTAATTTTACCCATCACCTGCCCACTAATCAAATGGATTTGAATTTGGCCTACAAACACTCAATACGGAATAAAATGCTATGCATAAAGTAGACAAACCGAGAAGTAAATTTGTCTGATTGATCCAAAAAAAAGAACTGAGTTGTTGCCGAAGTTTTCTCCGAAAACTTAGACATTCACCTCTGCTTTAACCTCCCGAATTACTGCAGTATTTTCCAGGTCGACATGAAGATGCCAATATCATTCATCGAATACTATATCCACCCGTATGCTTTAGACGTCATAACTAGCGAATGCTTCATAGATAAGCAAGCTCAAGGGCCTTATAAAATCTTCTGCGGGAGCTGTAGCAGTGAGAAGGAGGAGGCGGAGACAAAGAACCCTACCCTCGTCAATTTTAGAAGAGCAACCTATACACTAGATGAATATTTCTCTTATGATCTTAACGATTTCAGCAACGACTGTACAGATAAAATTCGTCTGTTCATTACGAAAAGTATATAAGTGGTTCTTAGCAGTAGATAGTGTTGACCACGCCCTCTGAAACTGGTAGCAGTAGAATGAACCGCATCGAGGGCCACTCCAAGCCAACCAACCAACCATAATGCAGATGTTACGAGTATATTATCCTGAGTATTATTTTCACGACCATATTCCTTCTTTAAGAACATACTGTCAGCGAATATATAGGTAATACATCCATAATCTAAACGTGCAAATGGAGGTGGTACATATTGCATGAACACCATCACCACGTAACTATAGAACCATCAATAGCACACAGTATTTGAATTTGCAGTTGCAGCTGCTGCAAAAGAGTAAGTCGAATGAGTTAATCTAACTAAAAAGGATTAAAGTGCTCGCTTCTTTGTCGTCTCTTAATATTTCATGTGGACTTCTGGTATTCGTTTCCAGTTTTTTTTTTTGTTAACCATATCTATTAGGGTAGATTTACTTTAATACATAAATTGTAGCGCAGAGAAATTACGAAGATAGTTACATCGAAAAGTGTATGTGTTTTTGATCCTTAAATTCGGCGAATTTTATTAGTGACCAGCTTAATAATTAAATAATCAGCAAAATATTTTAATACAAACTAAGCAGAAAAATAAATTATTAGCAAAGAAACCTTATTCCAAAAATTATTTTTTTTACCAGCAGAAAATAATTTGCTGATCTTCAGGAATAAAGAAAACAAAAATGATCAGCAGAAAGACATTATTTTTTTTAAATTATCTATCACTTAGGTTTATTCTTATTTAACTTCTTCCTCGTTTTTGTTCTCTTTTTAAATACGAATCTTAAAATTTTTGCTGATTATTTTTAAAAACGTCAAAAAAATGTGTTCTGCTGATCCAATAAATCATTTTTTCTGCTGATTTTATTTTGTATTTGCCGCAGATTAAGCAAATATTTTCTGATGTTCAAGGGACTATTAAATTTCTAATCAAATGATTTAATTTTGCCGGTCAAAAAACTCTTTACCGCTGGTCTATTTAATGATAGCCTTTAAATCCGATGCTACGAAGATAAAGAAATACAAATGTAAACAAAATTTAATCTGCTAAGAGACACTCGTATTTTCTTCGAATTTCGGAAAAGAAAGACCGTTAAAATATGTGAAGTTCAAAAAATAACACACACATTTTATTTCGGATTTGTTTGAAAGAAAATGCGTAGGGTATTATACAATCCATTGCAAATAATGTAACTTTTCTTTTAATTTTTTTCCTTTCTTCATCTTTCAGTCCCTTTGGTTGTTGTACTTTTTTTAGTTGGCTTTGGATAGTTTTTTTTTTTTTTCTTTTTTTTCATTTTGTTTGTGGACTTTTATTTTGGTCTTCATTTTACTTTTAGCAATTAATGTTTGAAGTTGCTGCTAAGCTCTGCAGGATTAGAATGCTGGGTGCTACTTTGGAATATTTTTTTTTCCGCTTTTTTGTGAGAGAAATAGATTTGGCCATGATGCTGATAATTGGAGAGTTTTTTTGTAGACCGACTAGAAAATTTCCTTGAAACTAATGCGATTCTGTTCTTTTTCTATTCTGTGTAAAGTTCTTTAAAATCTGCAAATAATTGGATTTTAGTATTTGCTTTTTGGGAAGAAGTCACATGGAATCGAAATAATTTGTTCGTCTTTAGCAAAGAAATGTGTTTTCTTTTTTAGCTTTGAATCAAAATTGATACTATTACTTTGATTGCCTCTGAAGTTTCGAAAAGTATTAAAAAAATATATATATAAAACGTTCTTAGATTTACCATAGCATCCTTCTTTACCACTACGTAGACATAATTATGAGAAGAAATTCTTCTGTTACTTCTTTATAATACAGGAAGGTGGTTCGGACTTTTACGTTTTACTTTTTTTGTAGCTGCAAATGTTTTTTTGGAAGCGGATGTAGTAAAAGAGGACATTTTTTCCTCGCAATTTTTGATAATAAGAGGAAAGAAAAGAAGTGGAAAGTGAGAGAAGGGACAGACATTAACACGAGCAATGATATTTGTTAACATATTTTTCAAAATATGTTTGGATTTTATCGTAAACTGCAATCTTATTATCAATTGTATGGAATCCCATACGTTTTCTTGCCACTCCAGTATAATTTGCATTTTTCAACTGAGGACTTTTCGAAACCCGTGGAAATAAACCAGTCATTCAACATATTTCACAATAAAAAAATTGCACAGGCAGGGGAATTTATAAAAGGAATTTGAAAAGCTATGCTCACGCCACCATCTTGGAAAATGGCAGCCAAAGTACGGTTTTTATCCATTTTCTCAAAACCATCCAATTTGCAAAAAAAAGTCAGGTCAATAATTATTTGGCATAAAAATATGTACAATTTTTGGGATAGCAGATACGTCTATATGGCCTAAAGATGAGTCAGGTTCCAGAAATTCTAAAACTGGCCTACGTAATGTATCTCTTCACTCAAGTTCTTGTGACTACATTTCGAGCTGCATATTCGTTAAGTTTCTGGACACATTCCATCGCTAGTGAAGAAAGGTTGATCATTTAGCTTAACACTAGTAGTGTGCACAATAGAAAGGTATACGGATACATATACGGAATCTGCTCTAGTCTTTCTCGATATTGTGCGAATTTTAAAAAAGTCCTTATCAGTTTCCAACGCAATCCTTATCAGTTTCCACTGAGCTCCTCTCAACACTGATCTTTACGAAAGGCTGGGCTTATGCTATTCCCTAGACGGATTGAATAGCAGGAAAAGTGTCTGCACAGAAACACCTTAGGAAGGCGTTCTCAAATACATATGGCTCTTTGTTATTGTCGATATTCTAAAAATGCTGATAGAAATTGTGTCCTGCCTACACTGATAATGATTTTATCATAGTATCAGATAAAATTCTTCCAGCAAGAACTTCTACTAGTAATTAGTTGGGGCGGGTATAGAGGTCAAGCCTTCATAAATAGGTTGAGTTTGGTTGAAAATTAAGACTATAGACAATTATTTTTCCTCATGAAAAAGACATTCCTTCAACCCAACTTTTTGGTATTTTTATTTCATCCAATGAAGGAAGCGATATGGACAAACGAATTTATGACCGTAGAGAGCTTAATCAAATGTAAGGTTAGAAACGGAACCACATAGAAGCCTGCAGTGTTACTCGGTTTCTAAGGTCTGTGGATATTCACCCTGTGCGAAGATTTTAGCCCCACTCTGCCGTAGTCTAGAATTCTTTTCTTTCAAGCAGCCAAAGAAGCTAGTTTAGAAAAATATCCTTGAAATGTCAGTACATTTTTCTGACAGTGGCCCAATTTGGGTTTCAACTTCATTTGTTTAAACATATTAGTTTGTCAAAATATTGTTGGCGTTAATCGAATTCAGCACTCAACATTGTTGAAATAGCCCTTTACTGTTTCCACAGACTTACGTTACAAGTACGCGTAGTGAGATTGAGATATATCTGCGAACATAGATTGAAGCGTTTATGAATGTCGAAGAATCTCACTTCAGTTAATCAGCTTTATGTCCTCGAGTATCACATGACCTGCCTTACATGCTTAGGCATAAAGAAAACTTGTACTGTCCTCCAAAATAGTGGTACGAATGTCCAGTCCAGATAATATCTAAAGGTTCTTACTATATTGTAAATGCCATAGAGGCAACTTTTTTTGAAGATAAGGAGGACTTATATTGCAACTCAAATTAGCTCACCGGACGTATGTAATTCGTTGGAGTACACTCTGAAACTTCTTCCTCAATGCAAATTTTATATACTCGTACATCTGCCACACAAAATAAAACCAGAGATGATGGGAAGAGAAAGTTACATCAAATTGGGCATCAAACCGATCATAGAAAAAGACTGGAAAGGTGGCCGCAAACCAACTCTAACCAAACTTAAACTGCATTTAAACTATTCTGAAAACTTTAGCTTAGTCCATTGGTGACTTGTGCCATATATGGTCGTAACTTCTTTACTAGAAACAAAAAACAAATCTTCGATGCAAAGTCAGACATTTTGGATGCATTGCAACAATTTTAGATATTTTTAGAAAATTCTACATCCTGGAGTTGAAAAACCTAAATTCTCAAAGTACAAATTTTGTATGCTCAAATATTGTCCATGTAAACACTTTGCAATATGCATTTTGGTAGACACACGTGCTCTCCATTTTAACCTTAAGCTTAAATGAGCACGTGCCATTCTGACCATTCCAGGTGATTAGTGGAAAGATGTTTCATTCCCTTGCAATATCTGTTATGTCGTTGACGTTGTAAGTGAAATTAAATGCATTGTGGAAGAGTGCTTTAAAAATATTTAGAAAATTAAAGTAAAATACTTTCTTGAAATTTTTTTTAAACAAATTTGGAGGATGTGTGCTCCTATGGGCGAGCCGACACTTGGCAGACCCTAACCTAAACATTATCGACCGAAAAACTAACTAAAACTGCATAATTCTGCTACACACCTCTATTTGTCGACTGCCTCTCTCTAGTACAGGTTCGCAAAACAACCTTGGTATACCAATTTGGATGACGCGCCAGATGCTTAGACTAGGACGTAGCCGAGCAAGTATACGAATCCAACTGGATTATATTCGATCACCAATTGGGATTTGGTGAGCGATTTCTAAGCAGAAACAGATCCCATCAATTCTAGAATGAGACTCCGAAATGAAGGATTTGTGCAATCGAAAATATATAAGTTGATGGAAGTGCTAGAAGCGGCTGAAAAGATAAATGAACTGTACTCGGAATTATTGGAACACTTCCATTAGATCCTTCTGATAGTACAAGGTGAGGATTTTGTACTGCAGTCCACACTTCTTGCAATCAATGTAAAGTTTGCTTGATTGCTGACTTTACCGATGCTCCCGTAGACCTCCTATTTTCATATCAATCTTTGACTATTTGTTCATAGCAAAATTGAATGAACTTGGACAGTGACCGTCATGTTTGTTTCGTTGGCGAATTTTTATAACAATTTCTCGGTGGCGGTAGTAACATTTTATACAATAAGCAAGGACGTCTGTTCTCAATAATTTTAAATGTCCCAAATTTGTACTGATTGTATCCTTTTAAGTAATCGGTTAGATTGATAATAGCGATTGACAAGTCGATGCTTTCTCCGTATATACTATATTCCACAATGAACCCATGAGTTCGAGTTGTTTAGTATCGTTTAGGTGCTTCCAACAGACGACATCGGCAATGGGACTGAATGTCATCAAATTTTATATGCACCTACCCATTATATCGCAGAACGTTGCCATATCCAAATTAACAGTTAATTATCATTTACCCAACCAGCTTAAACTGTTGCCAACTTTACTTACTTACTATAAAAATGTTTTACATTTCAGTGTCCAGAGGACCCAGCACGATAACCAGCCAAAATTCCATGAAATGGAATTCTACGATGAACTTGAATCGACTCTCCCTTATGGCATACAGAACGTCCGTCGAGATCTAACTAGCCGATCAACTCGCACCCAAATGCATCTACACAAACCAAAGGTAAGCTAACCATAATCAAGCCAAAAACACAAACACACACACTAAACACAATTTCCCCTAACATTCACCTCACTAGAAACACACAACTACACCACACACGAACCACCATTCTGTGGTTACACAATCTAACAATGTTACGCATTTTACTTCTTCTAAAAAAAAAATGCAGACAACCTTCCAGTCATTGTGTCCCTCAAAGCGAATTATCATCCCACTGGAGACCGTTTCATATGAATACCGCCCGGATCACTACGAGGAAGTTACCTGTTTCCACAGCTACGCACCATCCCGGGACTATATGTCCGAAACCAATAAGGTGAGCAAATAAATTCCAACACATACACTTGCTACATAGTGCTGTTGCATGCCGCACTATCGTCGATTTTATAGACGCACTGTATTACGGTTTTGTAGCACTCTGTATGGCAATAGTATGGGACAATCTCCTTCCTTCTTTTGTTGTTCTGCCTAGCTATAGTAATTTGAAATTATTATTACATTTGTGGTGTCATTTGTAGGTCTGCAGCGAAGCTGGTTTCACTTGTATCCAACTGAATCGCACTGTGTATCTGACGAGGCGGGCAAAGGGTACTGAGTGCTGGGAATCTGAGACTAGGATCGTGCCCTCTGGCTGTGAATGCATGTGGCCGAAGCACACTTTTGGCGACATCATCACGTACCACTGAGCTACAAAAGACCACAACAATAATACCGACATCACCGCCATTGTAACCACCAACAGCACCACCATCATCGTCACTAACCTCATCACCATGGCCACCGAGTAATTTTATTGGGAAATCAAAATTATTATTTTATAGAATATTTCAATTGCTAACCGAGATTGGTACGATGTTTACAAATGTCATTTTAACTGCTTCTGCTGCTGTTGCTATCATCGCGACTGTTGCTATCATCTTAAATTCACTGACGTTAATGGAAACTGCATCTGTTTTATAGTAATAATCCACATAAATACTTACAGGGTGTAGCAAATATAAATCATACTAAAATTCTGAATAAAAAAAAATGAGAACGTTTTTCTTAAGAACATTTGTTTATTCAAAAAGATACGGATACAAAGAATAGAAAGAAGTTACAAAAAATTTAGATAAATGAAATGAAATTTATTTTTGTGTACATACACATGTTTATGTTTAAGTGATACCCTGTTAGATCCACATACCAGAGTTGCCACTACACTGAGAAAGTAGTAGATCTAATTCGCTACTCATAAAATCCAAATCGACTACTTCCATTTTATGACTTTAAATTTGGAATTCTCTACCAGTATTGCCATTCAAAATACAATCTTTTCCATTATTTCCCGTTTTATAGGCAACAGTTCTCGGTATATTCCATCGGTTAATCTTTTCAATTAAACTACTTAGTAGGAATTCTGTACTTCCTCTTTCTCTCTCTGATGCCATTTTACCATTAACTTAATAGAAGCAATGCTCTGATTTTGGGTAGATTTGAACAGAACTAGTCAGCACATTTGTATGATTGTAACTAGTTCCAATTTTTTGTCGAGAAGAAATAGAAACTGAAGATGAAGTTGCATTTGTTAGGCTAAAAGAAATTTTACACTTTTCTTTAAACATTTTTTTATTCATTAAAAATATTACCTACTCAACTATTTTCCGTTAGAAAAAACCGTTTTTAAACCACAGCGTTATTAAATTATTTTGTTCTTAAACGGTGAAAGATATCAAAAATATTTTGTAACGGAAATGTTAAACTTTTATAGGGTGTTACTAGTTTTTTTTACATTTTTCATTGTCAAATAGATTTTTTGTTTTTAAACTAGAAGAAGGAATATGTAGATAACCTCCGGTTCTAATATTAGTTTCGTACTGGAAAAAATCTTAAAAAGGAACCGTTATATCTTTTTCGATAAATTCATTACGAGCCGCGATATAAGGTACAATTTGGATTTTTCTTAAAACTAATTTTATTTGTTTTGACTACAAAAGACGGCCCTGGTTTCCCAACCACTTATCACTTTACACTTTTCATCTTATCTGTTTTTTTTTTTTTTAACTATCTTTTTTTTATTTATTTTATGATACCCAGGGAACTCGGTAAGCAAAGAGAATGAAGACGTAGAGGTGAAAGCTATACGTATTGTAATAACGTTTCGATTGTGTTCTATGATGGTCTAGGGTGGGGTATAATTAGAAGCATAGTGTTAGTCATTATCGATGACGACTATTGGATGCAAATATTCAGTACCAACAACGGACCATCTTGCAAATGGTTGGTTTTATGAATTCATGTATTTTGATTATCCTATATTATTGCCATCCATTTTCTAAGCAATGCAGATGATGTAGAAGATTGTTTCACCAACTACTAAACGTTCTAGATTCTCTAACAACACTTGGATGAAAATTCTCCAAATTCAATGTGTAATCTATTTCGGGCTCTTACTAAATTTCTCCTAGTCTTCTTCAAATGAAGTCTGGAAAAGAAATATTTGACAAAAACCGGACCGATTTGTTTTAGATTGTCTTCGAAAAAGGAATTTTTTCATAGCAGTGTTTTGCTAAAATTATCAATTCTGTTACATTCTAATTAATAATAATAATAATTAAAATCTTAACTACCTAACGCTGTGCCGTATACAGTTTTTCGAAATCCCTTTTAGTTACAATTTTCAAAAATTTTATTTACGCTGATTTTTCGCCAAGTGGCAGGTAAGAAGTATTTCACAAAAGTAAATATCCGTCAAATACTCATTACGATACCATTTGTTCGGCCAATACAAACACAATCTCTGAAACTGCTTAGCTCGGCATTCTTCTTACGGGCCGCTGTTAAATTAATGCATAGAACTTTTTTCGAAACTTTTAAGCCTAGAAACTCACAAATGGCTTAAGCTTAAAAATCGGCGCTGGTAAAGAGACTTCTCATTTCACCTTTAGACGCGGTTAATACTTAACGACCCCAGAAAGCATTTAAGATAAAAACATTAAGTAGATGAACCCACGAATACATCAAACGATCTGGGAAAGGTCTTCATAGCATCAGCTTCACTACTTTCTGATCAATTAGCAGATAAAACTGTGACTTGTATTTTTAAGTTATCTCTTCTTCGTACTTATTTAGTGCGCGACATAGGAAGGGCTCAAAGGCTTAAAAATTTAAGAAATTTGTTCAGCCCCAATACTTGTTATTCTGTAAGAGCTCTTGGAGCCTCGATTTTTTTCTTGGGGCATAAAATCCCATTGTTCCCGATCCCGACTCCTTTATTCAACTGATACATTTAGTCCTCAAATAACCGAGCTTACTCACCTGTTATTAAAATGCAATGCATATATGCAAAAAAAAAATCTATTAAATTAGCAATACAGGGTGAGTTGGTAACTAAAATGTAAGAAAATATCTTGTTTCATTATAATTTGTCAATAAAAATTCTCTTAGTTTTATTTCTAACTGCTGCCTTTCGCATACTTTTCAAGTGAAAAACTTGTAATATAAACTGACAAGTTTGAAAGATTGACAGGAAAAACTCTCGCAGATGGTCAGATGAGAGTATGCACGATTCACAAGAAAGGAAATGTCTAACTATTGCTTCCAAAATCTTGTTTGCTGTGCTGTGTTACGCCTGACATTTTGTTGTTAACAATCTGAGTGATCTTTGTCACTTTGGATTTAGGCCAGGAAAGTCTACCACTTCAGGAAACCTAGGATTATTAAATTGATACCCACTACCTCTTCATCAACATTTGCGTGAATACGTTTCAAACCGAACATATTTTGCGAAACTGTCAAATTGTCGCTGAACATTGTTGAAATTTCTTGTTTTTTTTTTAAATTTCTGGCAACAATATTTCGCCTACGACACACCTTCGTAATTAAGACCAAATTTAAATCTAAGACTTTTGCATTTTCATTGTACTTGTCTTTATTTTGACTTATTTAAAGTATTCAAGCTCAGGGGATAAATCTGCTACTCTGTGTTGATTTCCTTTAATTTGTTGTATTTGACAAATACGTGAATATATTTCGACTAATTTGGAGCATGAAAATATGCCTGAAGGCATGAGTGGATCGAAATGTCTACCTACTAACTGAATTATCAAAATCAGGCACAAAAATTATCGTTTTTCTTAAAACATAAATCATTTCTTATCGTTTATCTTAAATTTAATGAGGATTATCCCAAACCAATTATGTGCTTATGTATGTTCTTTGAAATTCTGCGAAAAATGGTCATATTCCACGAAATTTGTTTTTTTTTTTTTTTTTGTTCTCATACCAACATTTATTTGCCCCACCCTGTAAGCATTCCAGTGGAATTTTCATATTTTTAAATGACGTTGGGAGAAAAAAAGAGTTGGTTTTGATGATAAATTTCCACCCAAATATTGTATACGAAGCAACGTTTTATATTTGTTATCGGTCGAGGTTTTAATTGGAAATGTGATTAATATTTACTCTGGGCATGAGTACAACAGCAGCGTAAAGATATATAAAAAAAAAAAAAAAATATAAAAATATAATGTAATACTTAAATAAGTCTGGACAAAAAAATATTTATTGAAATAGCAGTGCAATAAGAAAGCAACAATAATATATACGTATTTATTTATTTATTTATTTTATTTGTTTATACACAAAATACATAGTCCAGTTCCACGACCAAGGATCTCATCATATCATTTTTTTTTAATGATTAAGTGTACGCACCTACATACATATCATTATATCATGCAAACATTTGCTTAGATTCATATTATTTATATTGTTATTATAATTGTTTTATAAATAAAAGTTATTTGATTTAAAATTTGTTTTTTTTTATAAATAATGTTAAATACTATTCTAAAGTTGACCTATATAACACTAAGGTAAGTCTATTGATGGCTTCTCGAATTCCGCCGTGTGTTAGTCGGTGCTAGTAAACGAAAGCGAATCCAAAAGTAAGCATAGGTGCAAATCAGTTAAATGACTGCTTACAGTTATAGTTCCTGATCCATTATTGTCCAATTTACTTGCATTTCTTCAAAGGTGGGTGTGAATTTTTTTTTATTTCGTATCTTATGTCGGCAACACTCTGATTCCAAAGACGGTGAGAGCAGAAACAAGAACCTTTAAGCTTAAGTAAATTTATTCCAGAAATTGGCTGAATATAGGCTGATCCAATTGCAGGTTACAATTTAAATCTGGCACTACTGTGGTTCTGTCAAAGATAATCAGCTGATATTTGACATCTGTGAATATTAAACATTGATATTTGATATTGTTTACGAGAGAACAAATTATTTTAATTTTTAAAATCCATCTCCCAAAAAGGGAAAATTTAACCAACTCGATTCGTGCATTGCGAAATAATAAGAAATTAATGGATAAATTTGATCGAACGAGAACGTCCTCGTAGTGGCTGGTCAACCAATAATATCGCCGCAGTGTGTGATAATGTTCGTGACAATGCATCAAAATCCGTTCGCCATCACAATTAAACTTTTCCTAGAGTTCCACGCAGAACATTTTTACAAAAGATCTGCATCTGCATGCCTACAAGATCACATTGACTGAAGAATTAAAGCCAGCAGACTATGAACAGTGTCGTGACTTTGTTGATTGGGTGTTAGAGAACCACCAAGTTCATGACGATTTTTCGAACAAAATCATCTTTTGCGATGATGCTTATTTTCAACGGAATGGCTACGTAAACGAACAAAATTGTCGCATTTCGGGTCCTGAAATTCCATGGGCCATTCACAAACAACCAATTCATCCAAACAGTGTCACTTTTTGGTGGGGATATTGGGACGGCCGGTGGCGTGATTAGACCGTACTTCTTCGAAAATTCTCGTGATACTGTTGTAACATTAAATGGTGAATGTTATCGCATTATAACAAATTATTTTTAGCAACAATTGGACGATATTGTTGTGGAAGACATTTGGTTTCACACGAACGGTGCCGGAATACGATGTGTCGCAGCGCGAAAAATAATGTAGTTGAGGGTGTGACTTTGGTACGACCCTCCGCTGAGCAGTTGCGATGGATGGTAGCTGATGCCACTGAGGGCGCTGATCTGGAAGCCCCTCGTCAGAACAGTGGCAAGGGTGGATGGCGCGTATCTGTCCTCTTAGGAGGAGAGAAACTCGTGTGTATTTATTACTTTTGAAATTATTAGGTGCACAACTAATAGATGGCTCCAGCTATAAGTGCTGGTCGATTTTGACATATCCAAAACTGAAGTGAAACAACCTGCCGTGATTGGTTCCGTCGCTTCAAAGACGGTGATTTCGATGTTGACGACCGTCCGCGTGAAGGAAGGCCAAAATCCTTCGAAGACGCTGAATTGGAGGCATTGCTCGATAAGGATCCGTGCCAAACGCAAGAACAGCTTGTTTCAGCATTAGGAGTTACCCGTCAGGCTATTTCCAAGCGATTGCATGCGTTTGGAATAATTCAAAAACAAGGAACTTGGGTTCCTTATGATTTGAAACCAAGGGACGTTGAGCGTCGTTTTTTAGCCTGTGAACAACTGCTCCAACGGCAAAAAAGGAAGGGTTTTCTTCATCGCATCGTGACGGGATGAAAAATGGATTCATTACAGCAACCCAAAGAAAAAAAAGTCATGGGGACTGCCCGGTAATACCTCTATGCCGTCGGCTCGGCCGAATATTCACGCTGCGAAGATTGTGCTGTGTATTTGGTGGGACCAGGTCGGTGTCATTTATTATGAACTGTTGAAACTCAACGAAACCATGACTGGGGAACGGTATCGACTTCAATTGATGCGATTGAGCCGAGCACTGCGCGAAAAACGGTCACAATACGAGCAGAGGCACGAAAAAGTGATTCTACAGCATGACAACCCTCGGCCTCACGTTGCCAAACCCGTCAAAACCTACCTGAAAACGCCCGCCATATTCTCCAGATATTGCATCCGATTATTACTTGTTCCGTTCGATGGCACATGGTCTGACTGATCAGCAGTTCCGCTCATATGAAGACATTAAAAAATGGCTTGATTCGTGGATACCCTCAACAAATTAACACTTTTACCGTAACGGTATTCGAGCTCTGCCAGAAAGATGGGAAAAAGTTGTAGCTAGCGATGGGCAATACTGTGGATGATTCATTAGTAACCATTTTTCACAATAAAGTTACATTTTCATCAAAAAACAGCGAGAACTTAGTTGCGCATCTAATACTATTTTATTTTACGTTACATATAATTACAAATTATTATGTTTTAATGGTTTGAAAACATTTCACCCGCGCAGATACCATCACTGTTTATGACTCAACAAATGCCTCAATAACAGCCGTTTTTATATTTCATCCATGAATCAAACATAAAAGATTAGCCATCCCGCTTTAATTTTTGTTCTCTTCAGCGCATGACGTCACATACGCGGAGAGAATATGAAGGGTGTATTTAAAACGTTTGATTTCACTATGTTTTCTTTTTTAAATGGTAATTGTTTGCTGAAATATACACCATAATTTGAAAAAAAAAAAAAAAAAAAAAAAAAAAAAAAAACAAATTCAAATAAGATCCAGATTTAAGAATTTTTATTATTTAGTCGTTCTATATACAAATTTGCTTAAAACTAGACTTATAACTACAAATTTAATGCTGGCTCAACAATAGTGGCCCAACGTATATCTAATGGCTAGTTTGCTAAGGTTTTAAAAAAAAACCTACATTAATGGCTACTTAATCTTTTACATGAATATTTAATATAAGAGAATATATTTGGCAAATTTTTTTGTTAAGAAGCTGGTAGAACGGTGTTTCTTCGTTGTTCATTATGTCGGTAGCAGAGTTCTCATCCTGCTCAGTTTCGATCTCCATTTGATTGTCGGGTACTAAGTTAGCATCCTCCTCCTCGTATAGTTGATTAATGCCTGCAAGTTTTTCATGTAGCGAAACAAGGAACTCCTTCCCGTGATTAGCAATACATTGACGACTTCCTTTCTCTTTTCTTTTCTACCCATCTGTGCTCGGGTTAGAAAAGTATTTTTCTTTGTCCTAAAATAATTAAATGAACAGCGCAGGTAGAAATCCTTGCCTCTATCATAAATTTGGATGCACTATCATAAATTTTGAATTTAGAATTTTTTTTAATTTTTGTTGATGATTGGATAAAACCAAATTACCAGCGCAGGTAGAAATCCTTGCCGAAATATAATTATCACTTTTTTTCACTAAACACAGAGAGCACAACCGCACTTGCTGATGAATGAATGATATAAAAATAATAATGAATGAATGATGAATAATGACAGATTCAATAATCAAAGCAGGCATCACTTTATGTTGTAATTTTTTTATATTTTCATTTTTTCAGTACAGAGTTGTCATAAGTTTCTCATTTAAGTTTCCTTATCCGAAAATACATTCGGGATTATTGATTTGGCGATGTCCTCCTCTGTCCAAGTTAACCTATTTATGCCATTCTTCAATTTTCTGATATGTCCAGAAGTGATAATCTCCTTTAATTTCTCCTCGATGTTATTGTTCTCGTACTCGCTTTTTCTTAATTTGAGTTGTAACGATTGTATTTGTTTCTTAAAACCTTGTTCGGCATTCTTCAGAATGAAATTTTCTTTTTCTAAATCGGAACTAGAAACAAAATATATGCAGGTTAAAATCTAATTCAAAGGCAAGTGCACATAAATTAACACAACAATATGCCACTCACATTTTGTTCTTCATAACATTAATTTCTTTAGCTAAATTTTCAAATTCAAGCTTACGTTGCGAATTCTGCTCGTCGTGCAACTCATCTTCCTTATCACAAGGTTCTTCGATTGGACTTTCTGTAGCAAGGTGCTCAAAAGTGGTGCCTGTGATATTAGACTCCTTCAACAAAGAAGTAACAATTTCTTTGTATTGTTTATTGATGCTCCCGTTTGCTTGACTAGATTCTGGAACATCAGTTTCTAGTGGATTCAAGCGTAAAGTGGGCACAGATCCTTTCTTTATTTTTCGGCTTTGAACAAATCCTAAGATATACATATATTATTAAGTATTAACATAAAATAATAAATAATTGTTTGCTAACCCATTTCAAATTTCAAATTGTTTTCAAAATCTTCTTTTATGATATGCAGACTGCAAATCCTTGCATTTTTGGGATTGAATTTATCTTGCCGTTTACAAAAATGTATCCACTGTTTTAACAATTTTTTATCTTTGGGAAATGCGTGGAAACCCGTATTTGTTGAAATTCTATTTTCTGTGTTATTTCTACACACACACAGCACAAACACCCATGTTAATAATAATATTGAACTAAATCCCTTACTTTCTATCAACACAACTGCTCTCGATCAAGAATTACGCGCATGTGACGTCAGCTTGATTCATGTATTTCATCATTGGTTCGAGTATCGTGTCGTCCTCTTCTTTTTACGTGGCTGTGTACCTTCGTTGGGTTGGTCGTGTTCAGTACGTCGATCTTGTTATTCGTAAGGGTGGGTGTCAGTGCTGCCACACACTTATTGCACACAAAGTTTCGGCAACCAAAGTTGACCACCAAGATCGTGCGATATCACGCCATTGAATGTTTATCTTTGAGGTTGAGGATTCCAGAGCGAAGGGATGAGATTCGGTGCGTTATTTATGAACTACTGCAAGATTTATGCCGAAAAGTAATGGGAAAATGAATCAAAAAAGCGGAAGTCTGCAAGGCCAGCTGTGGCGCCCATTTGGCCGATATAATTTTTCATGTTTAATGTCACTGATTCAGCATTGTATTTACATAAAAATATCAGCAATTTATCAAAATATGTTTTTATCTCAAATTTAAAATGTAAAATGTAAATGTGTGAATCACCCTTTATCTGCAAACTATTAAATAGAGAATTGTAAAATGTTGGATAGTTTTGGTATTTGCAAAAAAAAATAATAAAGCAGTAGCCTTTCAATTTGAAGCTTATTGCAAGCGATAGCCGAATTTTAAATTTCTCTCGTTGGAGAATATTCAGTACTTCTACGAGTATTTAAAATAAATGTAACTAAAGTCAAAACTACTTCTACTTTGAATCCACCTTTCGAACTGTAAGACTAGTACTGATATTGCTCTGTTATCGCGGTTAGTACGGGTTCTGGCCAGTAGAGAATAATGCAATTAACTTATTTATTACAAAAATCGAGTGAAACATTCCATTCCTCTAGATCCATTTACATCTGCTCCGATAACTACGCTTAGGTATGCTATCGAGCAGATGAAAAGAACGTCGGGACTATACTCCAAACGTGACAAGGAGCTGTTGTTCTGTAAACTATCTCTTCGCTCTAGACATTCAGCAGAACTTCGTACGACGAATTTCCAATGGTCGATATATAGTTATGCCAAGTTACACCAGAATTGACTGTAATGCCAAGAGATGCATGGTTTACTTGGGTTTGATAATTTGGTCGCCCATTTGAAGCTGTGGTACAGTAAAAATATTTTTTTCTGTAAAATGCGGTGAATTCAGTTTCCTTCACATTGAAGTCAATTAAGTTTGCATTTCCCCACAACAAAATTTGTCTGCAGGTCTTCATTTTATGAGTTGATTTGGTCACATCTTTGACGATGTATTGTATGTTCGAGCAAGATGATATTGTTGTGCTATCATGGGCAAAACTAATACTCGTTGTTTGTTGATTCTTGTAGGTCGTTAAAATTAAGTAGAAATAGAGTTGGTAAAAGTATAGACCTTTGAGGAACTTCATCATTTACAGCAAAGGTATCGGAAGACACAGCATCTACTACAAGTGAAGTTACCACAACTTCAATTCATGTGTTATAAAAAAAATTTTGCCAGCCGGCAATTTTATTTTATAGGATGAAGAACTGATGAAACTTCGTATGTAGCCTTGATAATAGCTATGAGTTTTTCTAGGATGGCTCTCCTGCGCAAGGCCAAGCAGTTAGCATATCGATACAACCTACCGAAAGCCTTCTCGCGGATAAACAGTAAATGTAGCGGAGACCTGTACTCAACGCATTGCTCTATAATGATCCGTAAGGTGTTAATATGGTCGATGTAGAAGGATTCAGCTCGAAAACCTACCTATTCGACGTACTACTGTAGTTGAATCTAAATGTTCTTCAACCCGTTCTAATTTGATTCTAGCTATTATCTTGGCTACGGCCGGGAGAACGCATATACCCCTCCAGTTTCCAAAATCCATCAGATTTGCATTTTTCGGAAGCTTGATGATAAACCCACTTTTCCACTCCTGCGGAAATTTCTCATTTTGACTCTTGAAATAGTTCGGCAGGGATACCGCTTAGTCTTTCTTGAGGGACTTGATTGCTTTTAGGTTTTACTGTGAGGTCCAATGCCAATTCGGGAATTTGTTGCTTCGGAAGACTCATTAGATCTCGGGATCATATCACCATCGTCTAAACTGTAGCGAAGTGTTCTCTTTATCTATTAAGCTGATCCTTATCCGAAATCAAAAGGTTACATTCTAAACTCTTCGCTGGATTTTGTTTGGAGTTCCGACCACCATTAAGCTCCTTGGTGATGCTATAGATAATCCTACTGCTTGCTGCTTCTTCAGCGCTTGAGGCAAGTGAGTCGATATACTAAAGTTCGTCACGTCTCACACTACGCTGCACTTCCTTCTTTTTCACGCAATATTGGGCTTTTGGCTCTTTTCTCTCTACTGCTGAGGCCGCTTGAATCCAAGCCTTGATTGCTGTACGTTTATCGACCTGTCTCCAGGTGTCTGCCGATAGCCATATGCGGCGACTTTGCTGCTTTTTACCGACGTAGGTGCGTGACATCCACGCTCTCCTGCATCGTGCAGCTGATTGTTTCTGCTTCTAAGGCAAGATGGTCCCTAAACTGTTGGCGCACTTGCTAATGTTGAACAAGCCTGAGCAGTTGCTGTTGGCGGATGCAGTACGAAGGCGTATAAAAGCTAACAAGTAGTAAGTTAAGTACTCCCAATACTAATAAAAATGTTGGAAAAGAATTTTATATTTTATTATTTAAAGCGCCTTCCTCCAAATGAAAAGTGTAATTTTAATTCCATTAAAAAAATTCAAAAACAAATCAGACACCAATCGCATGACCTTAATCCTTCTCAGCAATTTTCGTCAGATGCTCCTCAATCTCCTTCTCATCTAAAGTTCTGAAATCGGGTCGCTCTTTGGTCACGACACCAACTTCAATGCCATTAGGCTTGAAGTCCACAGCTAGCACAGTGGACAAACAAGTGATGGCCAGCTGTATAGCCTTCTCCTCGGACAAGTTGTTCTTATATTTCTTCTCCAAGAAGCTATTGGCTTCGGTTTGCTTCACACCAACGGAGACCGCACGGAAGCCGCAATAGTAACCAGCGGGATCAGTTTTATACACACATGGACCGTTCTCATCGTCATAAGCAATGAGCACCATACCTGAGGACATAAAAAAAAGTTGTCCAGCAAATGAAGAAAGCAATCGACAATGTTCAACTCACTGCAGCCAAGTGGTCTCATCTCAGCATTCTGCGTGTACACCTGATTGATATCGGCAATACGACGGCACAGTACTTCCACTGGCATTTCGTAACCGTATTTGTAGCGCCAATTGGCGGCTTCCCACCTGGCTCTCTGCACCTGGGAGCGACTATCAGCTGCAAGAGGGTATGCGATTTGAAGTGGACCAAGTTTTACAATGACTCCTTACCTATTCTTCCTGTCATCACACATCCAATTTGCTTTGTGATTCTGAAGATGTGTGTCACAGTGCTGGGGTCAATTAGCTTCTCGGTGACTTTCTTCTGCGTGGCGATAACCGCACAGTCGCCGCTCTTGATGGCCACAGAAGTGATGCCCTCTTGATTTATCGATTTGAAGGCATATTCTACGCGAAAATAGCGCCTTAGATCGTATTTTTCGCAACAAAGAAGAAATACTCACCGACTTGGTACAGGCGGCCTTCTGGCGAGAAAATTGTAATGACCCTGTCAAAGCCGGCTGAACTTCCACGCGACATAATGCAGCTATTTGAATGTTTCGACGCAAATTATTTATTAAATACAAATATTAGATATTTTGAATGATTGGTTTTCTACTTCGACGACTTTAGAAACAACGAATTAGCATAAAGCACGATTTCAGGCTACGATGATTTTTCAAACAATTCGTGGATGACAGGCAAATTCACAGAGTCATGTCGCTGCCGCTGTCATGAGAAGGCTTGTTCGATTTAGTTTTATTTTCTGAATGTAATAGAAGCGGAAGTGTGTTCAGAAGTGCAACTGACTGTTTTTTTTTTATGGACACTATTATATATACAAACTAATATACGTATATAAATTCAGGCTAAGATAATTTGTCACCGGAATTTATAGAAAAAAAAAAAAAACAAGTGCATACATAAAGGAAATTCCTGTGATTTGTAGGGTAAATATAAAACAGCGTAATAAAAAATGTTTTTCTCATATGGATGTACGCAAACGAATAACAAAAGTTTGTATTGCGATATTTGCTTACCAATGATTTTTTTTTTTTTTTAAATGACACCTGCTTTGTATTTGGGTTATTGTCTTATATACTTGAGTAAAAACCGTGTATATAGCTTTTAGAATTTAGGAGCTAGATGGTGGTGATAGACAGACGGGTGAATGTTTAAAGGAGAGCAATGAATGTCTATTTATGGAACACTGGAAAGTAATAAATCAATATTTTGCAATGAATTAAAGTACCAAGCAAATATTTCTGCATGAAAAATGAGTGTAGCTCAACAGAACTAAGTCTGGACGTAGAAGAGGAAGGACAGCATACTAAGCTTTGCAGATAACAGTAACGTGGTATTTACGAAATGTTTAAGCAATTAAATAGCGGATTTGAATCGTATTATTTTATAATATCATATTATTTTATGAACAGACCTGGGTTCCTTAAGTTAAAGTTTAATGCAAAATTAAAGTTGAGCGATGCATTAATTTTTTTTTTATCTTACTCTTGATCATTTTTGTCTTTAAAACACATAAAACTTGCCCAGGGGCAAGCCCGATGTTTGCAACACCACGCTCAAACAGCTAAAAAAATACTAAGTTATATGAAAACCCATGAAAATAGGCAAACTTGACAGGGACGCAAGGACGCGACCCTCACCACGTTGTAATGTTGGTTCAATTGTTCACCTTTTCAAATATCAGTTTCACGCTCTTAGCAGTTCGCTTCTTGGCAATGAGAAACTAATTGAATTGGACTAAGTATATAATATTTACGTAATGAAACCTTATGCAAAGCAATCGCTTGAGTTTTCGAAAAAATGCAAACATACACAAAAATTAATTTTATCGTAGTTTTAAAAAAATTTTTCATTTGTTTCATATCCTTAAAACCAAGAGCATTCAAGTGCACCATTCAATTGGTCCTTAAACTTCCAACAAGTTTATTCATAATTGTTTTTCTCTCTCCCAAAATGAATGAGACGAACTATGTATTTAAAAAAAGAAACAATGTACAGTGGTCGATTGCCTTTCTCAAAAGTACCTATTCTAAGTTTGGTTCATATAATGGAAATCACTCAAAGAAAAAATTTAATCCTGTATATAAAAGTCTATACCAACAGCTGAATCTTGTCCTTCCATCCATATGTAACTAGTTTTTGTGACAGATTTTTATTTAGAAAAATTGCATTTAATACACACATTTTGTATGCAATACTTTACATGGCCTGTCCCGTTTTCTGCCATCACCTCTCAGCTTTCTATGCTGTTGGGAGCTAATTACTATTCGAAGAGGTAATACGCATAGAGCGTCTGTTAAAACCATACTTAAACTAACTCATGTGTCTACCTTTTGCAAGGTGAGGTGAGGACGTGTCCGAATTGGTTTAAAATTTGATCTTGTGGCTATGTGCGGACGATTGCGTAAAAATTTTATAAAAAATAAACTTTGGTGAAAACAACAACAACTTCATGTCCTTCACGGCAATTGCGCAAACATTTTCCAATCGACATTGCTACAGAATAAAAAAAATAGTTGGAGTTCACTACCAGTCCGTCATATTTCCAAAAGCTCTTAAACCCCCGCTGTGTAATCAGAAAGAACTGGCATCTACAGGTTTCTCGAGGGCCATACCAACGTTAAACATTCCTCTTTCTTATAAGATTATACGAAAATAAAAAGACTTGTTCAAAATATAAATGCATTTGTAATATTGTTGTAAGTGGTTTTTTTTTTTTTTTTTTTCTTGTCTTTAATACATACAAAATTGTCATATTTTTCTTATTACTTTCATGATTATTTGCGCTTATGACATACATCAAATAGGATTTAATGTCAGATTTCACCCAGTGGCTAAATTGTTAGCCTGCTCTCAGATCTATCTATATCTAAATTCGAGACAGTGTCAAAATTTTGCCAAAAGCTAAAATTGTAAACCAGTTCGAAGTGTGGAGGATGCCTTTACCACCTTCTAATTCTACTAATCTCTACTATCGGCGCTGTTATGTACAACTGTCAAAAACTTGCTGTCAAATTTGACATTTCTCAAAAAAGGATAAAATCGCAATTTCTCCTGGAGCAGACGCACTTCGAAGTTTTTTCTCATTTTCCCCATTTTTTCCTTTTGCATTCGATTTCACTTATGGATTTTCCCCCCCGCGCACAAAGTATGAAAATCTACATGTAAACACTTGTTCTGTCTCTGCCACTCTCGCACATGATCAATGGTAAGCAAAAATGCATTCTGTTGATTTTTATCGCGCGGGGTTCACCTAGGGGGAGTCTCACCGTAGCAACTCCATTTCCTTTGCACGGAAGAGGAGAAGAAAAGTCGGAAAATTTTGCTCACGGTGACAGTGAATAAGGAATTCTTTTTGTAAAAACTTCTCCTTCATCGGAGACTTCAGTTTGTGAATAATAAAAAAACAAATTCGAAAAGACAACTTCGTTCTGTGTTCTGGAAATAGAAAAAAATTGCCATAAAATTGAGAAGAAAATTTGCGAATCCTTATTTTTTCCTGTGGGGGGTTGGTCATATGCCGATGATTTTCCGACAGCCATTTAAAGTGTTTTTCCTGTGTCATGTCTTTGGAGGATCCATTTTTTGTTGTTAAAGAGTGCGTCCTTAGTGTTCCCTGTTTAGTGTTTTTTTTTTGTTTGCTCACATATTGTACTCTAAATATTTCGTTTCTTTTTGTTTAATTACAGCGAAGTGTTTAAAGCGTTGAATAAGACCCGTGGTCTGTACTTGCGTTGGCGTGAATTGGGCGAATCCAGTGGAGCCGAAGTTGAATGGACAACCACAGAGCTACGCAATTCATTGAGGAGTATTGAATGGGATCTAGAGGATTTGGAGGACACTATCAATATCCTTTTTAAATAACGTTGGTAACTTAGATTTGGTGGGAAGGTGTGTTAAGACAGTACTAGGCAGTTAACCCCGTGGGAAAAATCAATGAAAATGTTGTCTCTGTTTCTGTGCCTTTCTTCACCACCTTTTAATCTCTCAACCTGAAGTGTTTTGATGTGCTTGAGGGTTGAAAATGGTTTGTTTTCCTTGAGAAGTTTGACAATTATTTATTTTAGGATGAAAGGGCATCTGCTACAGATGCCTCTTGAGCTCGGGACCAATTTTCAGTAACATACGCATCAATTACGTCTTAGCAACTGTTTGCTTGGCAAATTAATTTCGTTCGTTGCCGGTAGTTGAACGATATATGGATGCTTGTGTACGCTAATTAGTTGGCAATTAAATAGACAAACATCTCGGCGGCACGCACATCCTATCTGTAGGTGTGAAAACTATGTAAGCAGCAGTTGACAAATGTTCTCTAATCATTTTGCAAGCTTCCAGGGCCACCATTATGCTAATAGTGGTCTCATGGTTAACTCAACGAAACACTTTTTGGTTCTACGAGAACCTTGTGCGAGTTAATACAGCATGGAATTTTCGCTAAAGTAGCTCAATAATGTGACCTCTGAACACTGTTGCGCTAGTTTGTCAGACTATTCGGTGCCTATTATTCCCGCACTACCTAGAACTCAAATAAGAGGAACTCTGTTCCAATTAAAAAAGATTTTTATTTTGTTATCACATTTGACATACATATGTATGTATAATCTCATACCAGCTTGATTTTCATTCCCAATGTTAATATCCGTAGACATATCGATTCTGATACACAGAATCCTACTGTAAGTATAGTAAAGGTTTCCATTTAGGAGTCATTAACCAAATCCCCTAAAGAACAAGGAAGCCGATTATGCGTACCAGTCTAAATTGGCTGACCCTTTCCAACTCTGCCCTTTATCTAAGGTGTGGTCTTCCTCTGCTGCGTTGTCCCACCGGGGTGGACTGATAGACTCTTCGGGCCGGTACGCTGGTGTCCATTCTATATTGTATTCCCACCCTTTTGACAAGGTCGAGTCCGCTGTATAGGCATTGAATCTTCTTCACCACACCCCTTCAAGCTAGATCGTACATTAGAGGAAGAATCTTCCTTTTGAAATAGCCAAGAATTCTTTCTGCTGCTTTAGTTAATATCCATAATTCTGCGCCATATAGCAGGACTGGGATGATTAGGGTCTTATATAGTGTCTCTTTAGTCGTTATAGAAACGGTTTTACTTCTCGATTGCCTTCTTAGCCCAAAGAAACAGCGATTGGCAAGATTAATTCTTCATTTGATCTAAGCACTGGTGTCATTTTTAGAGTTAACCGCCGGTGTCGTCTGTCCTTTCTCATTGAAAGCATATACTTCCTTCGAACCTGAAGTATAGCGCATCGCATTGCCTTAGACCGTTTCTAACATCAAACGGTTGAGACATTTTTCTACCGATCTTAACGAAGCAGCTTGCATTCTCCATCGTCATCTTACATAGACGGATGAGCTTAGCAAAGTTGCCTAAGCTAGACATAGCTCTGTATAGCTCGGCTTTATATACGCTATCATAGGAGATTTTAAAGTCAATAAAGAGATGATGAGTATCAATCTGAAATTCCTGGGTTTTCTCCAAAATCTGCCGTATTGTGATAATTTGGTGGTCGATGATAGACATTCCTGATCTAAAACCGCACTGATATCACGATGTTGACAACACAGCGGGAAAGGGCTTGTAGGCGATGTTTAGGAGACTGGTGCGCAGATCAGAGTTTCTCCCTTTTTTATAGATGAGGCATTGTAAGCTATCCCGATTAGCAAAAGAAAAAAATATATCTCTTGGGAAAGGAGTACCTATACACATGAATAGAAAAATTCTATCTCTTATTCGAACTCCATCCTTCTGGGTTCTCTGTTGGTGGATGAGTACTGATTGGTTCGATGGGCGGCTCATTATCAGATGCTTCACGGAGATCGCTAGGTATATGAGATCGCAATTGTTATCAGCCGAAATAAAATAAATAAAGCTACACGATGTTGAGACTGCATTCATCTGACCAGATTTTACAAATTAGTTGGTGTATGCTTCTGAATTTAAGTCGCTTGTTTGGGAGTTCAGTGGCAGGCATTAAGAAAGAACGATTATCACTCTATTTACAGCTACATATACATATGTATTTAATAGCTCGACAACCGTCGGAGTATTAGATTCCTAGCATCACTTTTCCTGTATATTCGTTTCGTTCGTTTATTCAAACGCAATATGTATGTAACAAGTTCTACGTACGGTGGGCATCAACGGATTAGTTTTAGCCACTCAACACAAATGTGGATATAACTAGCAATATTCCCAGATACCTATAATCTACAATTAACTTGCATCTTTAGTTCCTCTATATACCAACTCTATACCAATGGAGAACATATTTTATATATTTCTCTACCACACGTTTTTTTTCAGGGATCGAATGCTTTCGTCAACATATGACTCGTCCCGTAATTTGTTTTGGTAGATCTTCCTACATCATAATACATATTACGTGACGAGTAATCCGGATGTGATGATTCCACCACAGGTATAATATTCTTTGACAGGTTTTAGAATGAAGTCAATTCTCCAGTAATATGCGACACCTCATTTAGTTGGGTAGACACTAATCAGGTTTAGCAAACTTATACATAATTTGTACATTTGTTATTCTTTGGTCATAGTATCTCTTCTGTTCCAGAAAGTCTACTAACGCTAGTACTAGAATAGATTTTGTTTTCATACTCATTTATATTTCACAGCCATTTCACAGGGAGTTTTTAGAATACAATTTCTCACATGCTCTAGTTCTTGGAACATGAAAGCATTCGAACTAAATTAGAGGCAAGCATCATCTTTCGCATTCTTAGAAATTTTTAACTCCGATAGTTAATAAGTTACCTGTTAATTTCCAGACAAATTTAAATACCAAAGTTATTTTTATTTATGTAACTAATACTGTAAACAACTCAATACTCTTATAAACTTCCTTCTCTTCCTTATTTATATTTATATCTCTAGGCAATACACATTTCGGATAGTGTGTGCTTGATTTCTATCATCGACGGTTTTTGACGATTTTTTGGAGGAAAATTACGATTTTACAACATTATCTGGCAGCATGCTGTTTTTTTTTTTTTGTTTGTATATGTATAAAAGGAAATTTCCAAATGACACACAGTGATTGGAGAAACATAGACTTTATTTGTTTCTCTTTTATGCTCGGGGGGCTCTGATTGGTGTTCCCCGCTTGCGTTCGAACTTGCACAGCTCGAGTCACAAGCAAACGCACATGGCAGCATGGTAATATAGGCTGATTCAATTGGAAGTTACAATTTACATTTGAAATAAAACACATGAAAAATTATATCGCCCAAATCGGCACCATAGGGTATAATAAAACATTGGCATACACCTTCAACCGCAAATGGGGTTATGTGAACCAGAAGGTGTATACCAATTCGACGCATTATTTATGAACTACCGCAGTGTTTATGCCGAAAAGTAATGGAAAATTTTATCAAAAAGAGCGAAAATCTGCAAGCTGGCTGACCTTGCAGATTTTCAAAAAAAACCCTATCCAGGGTTTGATAATAGCTTGTAACATAGAAAAATAACGATAGACAAACAAAAGTATATACATCTGTGGTCAGCATCAAAAGTCTAGCCATATCCGTCCATACGTATATCATCTATTTTTGGGTATTAAATTTTGAGCTAGAAACATGAAATTTGGTGTATAAGCTTTCTAAAATCAACATTTTTAAAATCCGTCCGCAGACACGCCCACTTTAGAGAAAAAAAATCATTTTTCTCGATATTTTTGCTGGAACTGAAAAATATTGTCTAAGTAAGATATACAGACGTTGACTTTCTCTACGTTTTATCCATACATTATACATGGCCACTCCCACTTTTTGGGGGCGTCTCTTATAAAATACCATATATTGCTTTTTTAACGCTATTTACGGTGATGGATAAGTCTTATTGTGAACTACCGTGAACTTCGATTACAAGCCACTGTTGGGCTCCCAAAACTTGTAACAACAGTTTTGTGATACAATTTTTTTAAAATCATGGAAATACTCTCAATATAGAAAGATATCGTTGCATCTGTATCAAAATTTCACAACACCACACTCACTTTATTGGACGTGAGTTAGAAGATACGATCCGTTCTAGATGGATTGTAAATTTCCTGTATATTTCAAATTTAAATTGTAACCTCCAATTGAATCACCCTATACAATAGATTTTACTCTGCAAAAAATTTAGAGAGTCAAAGACAAGCGATGATGTTTACCACTACACCATGGCCACCCACGGCGATTGGCTGGAATTAGCAAATGGCTGTGGGATTGAACTCAATTTGAATATCACAGAAATAGCCGATTGAAAACCAGCACTTTATCAGCTAATCACAGCAAAGGACATACAATGTAGGGAACCTTGCTTATAAGATGCTTCGGGATCTTTGCACAGAATGATTTACAGCCGATTATGCCATAACTTACGAGAAGAACTTCTCCATTTGAACTATATCCCGCATCGAGAGGATCTCTAATTTATGCGGTTTGAAATAGAATACATTCTATAAGCATATAAGGAGTGAAAGTCTAACTGATAATCAAACTTTAGTTTTACTTAATGAATTAGAAGTACCCAAACACTACCAGTACTGTAAAAGAAACGCATTACTATTTTACAATTGTTAATAATTTGTTTGAACAAACAGGAAGTCTCTTAGACGCACAGTCCCTGCGATAAGCTAAGAATTCGTTAAGAATTTATAGTTTTATAGACTGTATTCCAGTTGGATCACATGGCCTTGAACCGGAGGTTCTACTTTACAGCATGCAAACTGGCAATAAAATGATTAATCGGTCTTTATAAATGAATCCTGCATAGCACTTCCCTCCAATTTCATGTACTATGGTCCCAAAGAAATATTTTTTAAGAACCGGTCACTTTTTCAGTGAATCTTTGTCCTATTCTCAGAAGGAGTTAGGTCTACCACTCGCTCGTAACAAAAGTCTGCTCGTTGCCAAGATCACCCTTGGAGGTACATTTACTACTACCTAGTAGGGTGTGATGAGAGTTAGCATCACACAGCTAATAATAGACTTCCTGAAATAGTTAGATTTTGCGTGTAGCGGGTACTTTTACTTCCTTTAGTTCCCTCATTGAATGAGGACTGAAAGAATGTCTCAAAACACTTTTCATTGCTACAATAATATCGAGAATTTGATCGTGTTAGTCATGTCATATCTCGACTGTTGTGAAGGCTGTTGACCTCCAGCTCTAATCATGCCCTTTTACGAAAACATAAAATTATTCCTTCAATTCGAAGGAACTGCTCCAAAATAATGACAGGAGTACCGAATATGCGTTTCCCCAACACGATTACAAACCTAGTTCTTGTGCTTATAGTCAGATCGTATCAGCAAAGATAGGACTAATCCCCAGATGACTGTAAATTATTGAATTCCTAAATACCAAAACCAAATAAACTTGTTATTTCCTTAACCATTGTAATTTTCTAACCCGACACGTATCGTAGAAAAGAATCCCAATAAGTTTCGCATCGACAACAAGGAACTTTCAAGTCGACGTCATTTCATCGATGCAACTCGCGATGAAGTCAAATCGATGAAAGAGAAAATGAGCCTGAATCGAAACAGGGACAGAGATATAACAGCACGTCAGCCGCTACTAGACGAACAACAGAACGAGAAGAATCTTTCATTAACGAATAGCTCAACAGCAACATCTGTAGTTGGTGGAGTGCTAGGTAATAGTGTTAGCGGTAATATTGCAAGCACCATTGCTGGTACAATGGCATCACGGCACAGTGGAACGAAATACTCCAAACTGGAGAATACTCTGGACAGTCCTGGCCACTATGCAACTTTGGACAGCCCGGGACATAAGTTTGTCGGCGAAACTGTTTCCATACAGCAGCGCATGATGCAGGGTCAGGATGAACAGTTGGACATGATAAGCGATTCCATTGGAACATTGAAGACTGTTTCACGTCAAATCGGCGTAGAATTAGACGAGCAAGCAGTGTAAGGAAATAAATTAGTTTGGTAGCGGAATTTGTGTAACTAATTGTGAATTTCTGATATCTTTGCAGTATGCTCGATGATTTTGGAAATGAATTCGATACAACTGAATCTAAATTAGATTCCACTATGAAGAAGGTTGCCAAAGTTCTCCACATGAATAATGGTAAAGTATAGTATAATAGTTTGTCAAACGAAAGCATTTCTTTTTCAAAAACTTGTAACCTTGGAGATCGACATATCCATTCCATAAGCTCTAACATCAATAGGTTATATAAAACCTTGTTCGTATATAATTCGTAGGTATTCACGGGAACAAGATGACTTCTGTCTTTTGACACTCGTTTTCAATTAACTACTTTTCAGAACCATTCAACGATATAATTGGGAACACTCTTCCAAATAGGAGAATAAAGCTAGTTACTCAACAAATTGTTGAGTGTACTTTGTTATTGAACGCATTCTTGTTCTACCCTGGTTTACTGCCATGCGCATTTTTGCCGCTTCTGACCTAATACGAACGCCTAACTGATAACCCATTCACAGAGTAGGGTTTCCTTTTATAACAGAAATATGAAATCATCTTCCGCTGCTTTAAATATTTCGACAATTACGAGTATTAGTTATCATCCTCCATGTTCAATGGTATCTTTTGCATGATATCAAAATTATAGACAAGTCTACGCCGTTCAAAAAACCCCAGAAGAGTTTTTTTCTTCAATATTCTTACCACCGGTCATAGCTCTATAATTTTGGTCATTTAGCTTAGTTCAATTAGATTTTTTTTCAAAGTAGTCACCAATTTTGGTAATGCACTTCTTCACATGTAAAGACCAATCGTCGAAGTAAAATTTCTATCTCTCCTTTGACATCAAATCACACTCCTCGAAAAATGCCGTTAGCTTCTCCTCGATGGAAAAATGACAGCCTTTCACTAGCAATTTAACGGAGAGAAACAAACTAAAGTCACAAAGAGCTGTGCGAAGGATCTAAAAGAATCATGCCAGTTCAAATCGTGGTGTAGGTGCCACGAGCGTAGTGCATTGCCTGGCCGCAGATTTGTGAGGGCTTCTATTAATTATGAATACACTGTTCCATATCCGCTAATGTTCAAGCATAACCGCCTCCACTAAACTCGTCTTTCTGAAATCCATCGTGCTTCTGTTAATGGAACGAGGTCGTCACGGTTGAATCGGAGCATCCTCATATTCAAAGAACTATGCCTTCCTCTGTCATTTTTTTGCAACAACGAAATAATTGAGCCAGGTCTTGTCACTTATTACAATTGAAATGGGTTTCTTGGATTTTCTATTATTGAATTTCCTGATCATGATCCGTGCCTATTTCACTTTGCAGCCATTTTGTTCGGGCTTAAGGGCATGGGATACCCAGAGAGTATAAAGTTTCCTAATTTTGAGGTGATCGACCAGAATTCTAACTGAGGATGTATGTATTCTTAAAGCTACTTTGCGCACGTGCAGTTCAACTAGTCTTTCCATGCTTTTCAGCAGGAATGAAGTCAAACTTATTGGTCTGTAGTTATTGGCGAGCGAGTAGGCATCTCTACCGGTTTTAAGTATAAAGGCCACTCTAACTGTTTGTCAGAGTTTTGGTATGTATGTCATTATCAGGCCAACAGTGAAAATTCTCATCAGAGTTGACAGCAACTGGATAATACCTTGTTGCAGCATGGCGGGGTATATTCAATCTGTGGAACAGAAGAAACAGACTAAGGAAAGCTCCAAAAATTAAAAAAAAAAAATACTTGTCTCAGTTCAAATGATCATACCTTCGAAAGTATTGAGAGTATATCAATGAATGATAACCATTCAGCGGGTAAAAGAGTGAAAAATAGAGCAAAGCAGAAGGTTGTAACTACTCGTACATTCATTTGACCATAATATCCATATTTCACTGCTAAATGTCATGTTTACTATTTTCTACCTAGTCATGTCATAAATACTGGTACACGGATATTTGATGATAAAATAAAATCAAGCATTTTTAGATTTTTTTTGTCTGTAAAAAAACGTTAATTGATTATTTAACAAACAATATTTAAACAAATTATTCGAAATGGCCGCCATTTGCATTCATGCAGGCCTTGAGTCGCTCTGTCCACTTATCGGTCGCAGCACGCACCTCATTCATTGGAAATTTGCCCACTGCACGAATAAGTGCGCGCTTCAAGGAGTCAATATTTGCGTGTCAAGTAGAACACGCCATCTCCTCTGAAATAGACCATAGTTTATTGCCCGATTCACAATGCAGCGTGATAGCGAGACGAGAGCGAGACGAGTCTAGCGCGAGTTGTCAAAAAAGGTTTCGATCTATGCAAATATATGAAGCAATACACAATGATGCGAGACTCGTTCTATCGCAACGCATTCTTTTCAGAAAATTGAAAAACTCCCGCGACGAGATTGCCTGTCAGCAGGCTGATGCGACTTTGTTATGTAGCCAGAAAGAGAAAGATGGTGTGTTGCCGTTGTTGCTTTTTCACTTTAACACAGATAATACATGCTCGCTGTATCGCCTTCATTGTGAACTGGGAAACGATTTTATGAGGACGAGGATTTCTCGCCTCGCTCTAGTCTCGCTCTCACGCTGCATTGTGAATCGGGCATATAATCCAAAGGATTTAGGTCTGGACTGCCTGACGGCCAATCGTCTGCTGCTATGAAGTCCCGCATATTGTTTTAGAACCACCCTTGTGTTGTTTTTGCCTTATAAGCTGACGCGTTCGAAATGAGTTCTGATGTCCTGGCTTTAATAGCTTTGATCGCCTGTGGAGTTCTGACAATGCGAGGGCGGCATCCATATCTTTGACGGTCAGTTACTCCACCAGTATGCTCAAACAATTCAATTCAGTGTGATTCCAAGCTGTCGAAAGGTGTGGAAAAATCGCATATTTCCATATTATACTCGTGAAGTCAAGAAGAAGGTTTACAAACGACTTTTATGTAAATCTTTTTGCGCGTTAACTTAAGTATAAATGTCACTTATTGAATACCTGTCAATATATCATAGAATGGATGTGTTCAATACTATTTTCACAATGAGTGCGTTTAAACGTGTACCAGTATTTATGACATGGCTAGGTATAACTTATCCTTAAGACTAACTGCGTTAAGAACATTAAAATGTATAACTATGCCTTATCATTTAACTAATTTAAATTTTATTCTTGTCTCTTTTTACAGATAAACGGCAGTGGGCTGCTATAATTTTCCTCTCATCACTCTTGATCATTGTGATACTTTTGTTTATAATTTTGTAAATCATAATTGCTGTTAGTCAATTTAATTTATTATTCTAATTCTAAGTTTTTATTTTTATTTTTTAACTTAAATTAATTATATACATACATACATAATATTGTAGTAAGAATTTTTAGCAAACCACAACGTACAACTTACTTACTCTTTTTGGCAGCATTTCGGCATTCCGTTTTCATGCATATTCAGAACTTCCTCGAAGGAGTTTTAAATTTTTTTTTTTTTCCTTTTTTTTTTATTACATACATAATGACATATATTTTATAATAAATAATTCAGATTCGTCAAAAATTGTATTAGACAAATTCTATACAGATAGCTGTACATATTTACAATATTAAAGCAGTTTATTCAATTTACTAAATTATAGCAAAAGAGAAATTTACCATTCTGAAGAAGTAGATAATGATCCGAGTAGATGAAGAGGATTCTCTGTGGAAGCAGAAACTCAAAAATAAATCCCAAAGATAGTTTTTTTTTATATATATATTTGGAAAGTGTTAAAAAATATACATATATGTAGTATAAACCGTATATAGGGAGACATACAATGAAAATTATTATCAAGAAAAAAAAAAAAAAAAAAAAAACAGAGTACGAAAACCAAATTATTAGCCTATTTAAATATAGTGATCATAAAATTATATACACAATTAAAAGACATTATTTAATGAAAAGGAAATATATATCTTATAACGAAACCTATTGGATTGAATGCAGCACAAGGAAAAATCAATGAGTTGCAAAGGTTTGTTTTGCTTTCAGTGACTTTTACTTAGGCGCGCATGCAACTTGTTATGATTTCAGAATAGGGGTACAATGTTTTTCTTTGGAACATTGTGGTTATGGTACGAAGAAATGCCGCATGCAGTAGAAAAAAAATATTGCATAAGTTATTTGACCGGTTAGGCAAGATGACTGCAAGAACTGAATTCTTAAAACCAATCGATGACCAAAGCGTATCTACTCTGAATGCTTAAAAAAATGTATTACATATACGCCTCAGAAGTGTCGTGCTTTCGTCAATATGTTGCTAATGCGAATCAATCAATTGAAATGTTCGTAGCAGCAGGCGTGATTATAGCTACCACGAGTATTAAGCGTTCTGATTGGTTGCTATTATGCTATGCACGATGCTGTCAAATGCACGTATTTTCTGAGGCTTATATATAATATATTATTTTGTTAATATTTCGAACAGATTTGGCTCTGTAATGGCTGTTCACCGAAACATTTTCTGCGGAATGCAGGATCGCAAGTGTTCATACAGTCTGCTCTGCATAGGTACAACACTATTTACTGTTGAAAGAATGTATTTTAATAATTTGTGCAGTCCTTTCTATTAACAGTAATTGCTTGGCATTTCTGAGACATATTTTCCACTAATTCTATGGCACATCTCTGAAATAGCTGCCTGACATTCCAAATTTTCTTTCCATGAAATTTAAGCTTCATGACTGTTTTGCATACGGTGACTGTGATATGGCAAATTGAGTACGTGAACATCATTTTCTTGTTTCCATCCAACACAAAGACGACTTCAATGTATTGGGTCATTATCCTCTTGTAATACAAAAATTTCCTTTATCCTTCTTAACTGCTTTTGGGCAGACAACAGTGATACTGCTTATCCGTCACGCAACGATAGACGATCGTATGTTCTGTATGGTCAACGACGATTTTCACCTCTAAATAGCGTACCACCCAGTTATTCATAAATGCCTTGGCTTTTTCGTGTACTTTTCAGCAGCTTCGCGCTATATTTTGAATCCTTTCGGATGTGTTCACAGAAACACTGCTTCAGATCGCGTTGTGTATCCAACAATCATATTCAAATATAAGTCCTTGTCCCACTCATGTCAAACAATAACTTAGGCTTTCTATACAAAGCATCTTAGAACACGGTTTCATCCACATGCTTCGTTCAACGGTTTCCAGGAAAAGACTGTAATTTGACTCGCGATTTGTAATAGAGTCTTTAGTCTCCATAAATCATTGCATATCTGATCGAAAATGCAGTGACTCGTGTTGTTTCTTTATGTCACCCGGTGACTGTGGACAGTATCTAAACACTATTCTAAATCCCCCTCCCACTCCGACTGTAGATCTGTCAATCACATTTATTCTCATAGCCGTGTCAGAAAATAATGTGACAGGAACAAATTTCTCATTAGTTCATTCAAGTGACACCTGGGCGACAATTGGAATACTTACACACAAAATTTGGGGCCTAAAATAAAGTGAGATGGCAATTTGTCACTTCAGCTATAATTTTCTATTTTTAATAATAACAATAAAACCAACAACTTTATTACAACACTCCATACAATTGTTACATTACTTCTTGTTGTACACTTTTCCTCCATATCGAGCTACATAAGCAGCAATATCGAACTTTCTCTTGCAGCCTTGATAGTTCATGTAACGAATTTTACCAAAAACAGGCCTCTCAGCCCATCCCTGGTCGTGAACACCTCCAATTGACCACATACAACCTATGAGCATACAAAGCTTCAAATCAACTTTGCGAAAAATATCAAAACTCTTCAAGCTACTCACCCACATACCCGTTTGGATCCCGTCCATCTAAACTATACTTATCATTCAACAATATGGCGAATTCTAGTGCTTCCTCGGGCGTCTGCGTCCACTCAAGAATCTTCTTCGCCCAATACATTCGCAGAAATCCATGCATTTTACCCTCTTTCACCAGTTGAATTTGCGCCGAGTTCCACAAGTCATCATGAGTCTTGGACAATTGCAATTCTTCGAGTGTATAAACATAGCTACGTTTATCTTTACGATGATCGTCGAGAGTTTTCAGCGACCACGAAGAGATACCCTGTAAATTATCATAGTTCTCATTGTAGAAGCAGAAATTGTCCGCCAATTCTCGACGGACAATCGCTTCTTCGCAATACGCATCCACAGACTCCTTGTACTTCGTTTTATATCGACAGATTTCGAGAACACATCGTTGCACGGAAATTTGACCTGAAAAAGGAAAACGAAAAATCTGAGATTGGTCTTATGCCTGTAGGAAGCTTACCAAAATGATACCAAGGCGATAAGTTTGACAGTGCATTGAGTGTTGGATCGTTACGCTTCGAGTTAAAATTCTTCAAACGTGTCTCGCAAAAACTAAGCAACTCCTCGCAGCCAGCTGCATATCCTGGTGAAGCCCATTCCACCTCGTCTACACTCATATCACATTCCAGCGTGTCATAAGCCGCCTTCCAATCAAACTTATCGGCTTTGTTTTTTACCGTATGTGGATGTCTAATTAGAGGTGGGAACTCGGTAAGGAATACATCTAGCTTCGAGTTGATTTTGTTACGAATTGTTCGAGCGGCGTACTCCTGCTTATCAGAGGCTACCCAAACTGGTACAACATTGTGTGCATCTATCTGTGTGAGCGGTATGTCCGGAGGTAAGTTTTCCTTAACATCATTCACCCACTTGAGTGGTACACGTAGTGGTGAGAAATCACACACTACAGCTCCGATTTTGTGCGCCGTCACAAATTGTGGAATCTTTTCTGCAGCTGGCCCTAGTAAAAGGTGAAAATGTATATTCAAACTACGACAATCGCGGTCAACCTCTTCCAAGCCCTTCAACAGGAACTTATAGTGCCTGATTGTGGCGTTGAGGAATTTCGGCACGAGACAGAAACACGCCACTAAGGGCATTTCGTTTTTCAGTGCCAATTTCTGGGCAAAGAGGAATGCCCAATTGTCTTGGACTCGCGCATCTCTGGACATCCAATAGAGAATGGCTTCGGCAGTTTCAGGTACTTCTGTAGCGTCGGATAGTATTCGAACTCGTTTCTTTTGAAAGGAGAAATCAGTGATGCATTCGGCGGCCTTCAGGCGGTTATCTTGTAGTTTTTTAATGAAATCAGCGACTTTTGAAGGAGTCACATTCTGCGTCGTACTGGAGGATTGAGAAGCCTCAAGTGTTTTTTGCTTTTTTGAAGAGGATTTCTGGGCATTTGTTGAGCGCTTCATAACGGAATGATAACTAGATGGCTTAGAGTAAAAGTATGAATATAAGGAATGGAATGTGGCCTTCATCTGAAATTCATTTGTGCATAGTTTAGTTACCCTTTAAATAAGTTTCAGCAAGTACGTATTAACATATAATAGACTCAAAATGAAAGGAAAATGTACAAATTTTAATTTCCAAATTTTAAATGAAAAGAAATAAGACGATGCACTATATTTGTTTACAAGTTGCACCTGCAAGCAAATTGCATCATCAATTCAGAGCTTCCTAAAGTTTACATTTAGAAGGAGCTGAGCAATTGCAGTTGTCAAATGGTGGTTTGTTCGTAGAGAAAGTACTAAAAAATTTGTTCGAATGGGAATTGGATTTTAAAACCATTTTCCACATATACTCGCACATAATAGGTCTTTACCGAGTTACGAATTTATACGAAATTTGACAAAAATTAACCAATTTTCGTCAAATTTAGTAGAAATCCACAGCTCTATTCAAGTTCGGAAACAGACCTAATGTTGGAAGCAATCTGGTTGCGACGCAGACGCGACGGTTTGAAATGTCTATGGCGTTGAGCATGCTGTGGTGAAAGCAATCTCGAGGGCCACTACACTTAATGTTCCCTCAATTCCCTTTCACTTGTTTGCTATTAAATTCACGTCTTTATACACTTTTCAGGCTTTATTAGGTAATTGTGCGAATATTATTAGGTAAATATGTGGAATATGCAAATTAAGAACAGCTGAGGTGATAAAACTGACATTTACTTTAGTTGGCACTACAGTCCGGGATGGACCTGGGCCTAAATAATATTTGGGTGTTTAAAAAGTTGAAATTAAAGTAATATAACATCATAAGCGTTGCGTCCGCCGAGTCGCTGTCAAGTTTGTCCGTTTCTATGTTTTCATATAACTCAAAATTTGACAGCTTAATGCGTAACCTGTGGTAAGCGAAACGTCGTGAACGTCGAAGTTGCCTCTGGGGTGAAGATTGAAGGATTGAATCCTTCTGGTTCGAAATTTAATCGAGATGGGCATGTGAGATTTTTAAGTTCTCTGTTAAATCTGTAACAAAAAAAATATGTGTATAATAAGTTATGGTACAACGATTCCTTGTGGTAAATTTTGCAAACACAAGACTCCGATTTTCAAGTCGGTCTTTCTACATGCCAAAGCAAATTAAGAAACCAAATTTCATTCAAATTCGTTCAGTGATTCCTCAGTTGGCGTATCATAAAATAGATTTTTGAAATTTGAATATTAAGTACCAACAAATTTACCAGTAAGATTTCAATCCTTCATGCAGAAGCCTAGTACACTATCGGCATGAAACAAAATTTGTTCACGGTCTCCAATCCTCCGACGGTTCCCTTAAAGACAGCAAAAAAACGAAATTTGGATAAAATGGCGGCTGCAAGAAAATTTGTCTTTGTTGTTAAATTCTTTCAGTGGTTCCTGAGTAGAGTATAAGTAGATTTAAACATTATCGTCCTTTTGGTTGCCAACACAATTTCTTCGTCATTAAACTGCTTACTAGCAGTGCAAAGCGTACTTTGAAATTCGTGGTAATATTAGCCGGATTTCCGTGCGAAAATTATACCTACGTCAGTAAAAGTTAGCATGACAAACAACAATTAACGGGTACTAAGTTCGTTTCTATAACAATACAATATCAACCCTGATCACATGACCTTTAACCATAATAAAATCCATTTATGCAACTTTATAAATTGCTTCGAGTATATAAAAGAAATTGAAAAGCAAAGACATCCAGGAAAGTTACAATCCATTTAGAGCGGATCGTATGATAGCCTATCCGCCATCTTCTAACTTACTCTTAATAAAATGAGAGTTACGTTGCGAAAGTTGTAAAATAGGCGCAGTGATATGTTTCTATACAAAGAATATTTCCAGGATTTTTAAGAAACAACTTTGTCTTAGCAGAAATGGACGTGGCTCTCAAAATTTGTAACTAAAGTCCACGGATTCTGATGAAATATTCACAATAAGACTTAACCATCACCGTAAATATCTTTGAAAATGCAATATATGTATTGTATATATATTTTTTTTTTTAAGAAAACGCCCCTAAGAAGTGTGCGCGGCCATGTGTAAAGTATGGACGAAATATAGAGAAAGTCAACGTCTACATACTTATCTTACCTAGCAAAAGTATTGAGAAAAACATTTTTTTTTTTTAAAGTGGGTGTGTCTGCGGCGGATTTTAAAATGGTTTACACATGTACTGCTTCTGATTCTAGAAATGTTATACAAATTTCATATTCCTAACTCAAAATTGTAGGCCCAAAAAGTGGTAACATATGGACGGATAAACGTGGCTAGATCGATATAACCTTTGATGCTGATCACAAATATATATACTTTTAGGATCGTTATTATTTCTCTACGTTATGATCTATTTACAATATTATATGTGAATGAATGAATGAAATGAAATTACAATGAAATAAGTCTGCCAATTGAATATAAACTACAAAGTAATTTTTTGATATATCCTGCTAAGGATTTTGATTTATTAGTGAATATCATACCTAACTACCTATTTGAAATTAGTCTGTAATTTTATCGTAATTATCGCAATTTAACGTAATAGATTCTGTGACCCAGAGGCTATGTACATACATAACTTGAAAATCTTACGGTGCATTGTTGAATGCAGTATCCGCTACTCTGTCGTTCAGTCAGTACTTCTTTCAAGTGATCCATTATACACGGTGGTCAGCTTGTCCACGAAGGCTTTTAAAGGGTGGTTAAGTTTTAAGGGCCGATGTTGATTTTGAATAAAACACAAATTATTTAGGAAATTACTGTCATTTCTTTTTATTATGATAATATTGGTATGGTTCAATTATGTATGGAACAAAATATCGGCCAAATGGCCGCCGCGACCTCGGCGGCACACCTCCATCCGATGGTCCAAATTTTCGATGACGCTAAGGCATAATTGAGGTTCTATGCCGTTAATGTGCCGAATTATCTCATCCTCTTGAATTGTTGCTGGCTTATCGACGTATACCTTTTCTTTCAAATAACCCCAAAGAAAGAAGTCCAACGGTGTCAAATCACATGATCTTGGCGGCCAATTGACATCGCCACCACGTGAGATAACACGGCCATTGAATTTGTCGCGCAAAAGAGCCATTGTTTCGTTAGCTGTGTGGCAAGTGGCACCATCCTGTTGAAACCATATATCGTCCACATCCATATCTTCCAATTCGGGCCATAAAAAGTTCGTTATCATCTCACGATAGCGAACACCATTCACAGTAACTGCCTGACCGGCCTCATTTTGGAAAAAATACGGCCCGGTGATGCCGCCAGCCCATAAACCGCACCAAACAGTCACTCTTTGTGGGTGCATTGGTTTTTCGACAATCACTCTTGGATTATCATTCGCCCAAATGCGGCAATTCTGCTTATTGACGAATCCACTGAGGTGAAAATGTGCCTCATCACTGAAGATGATTTTCTTCGAAAATTGATCATCCACTGTTGCCATTTCTTGCCACCATTGTGACCATTGACGACGCTTGAAATGGTCAAGAGGCTTTAGTTCTTGAGTCAATTGCACCTTGTAAGCGCGTAAATGCAAGTCTTTATGCATAATGTTCATCAACGACGAGCGTGAGAGGTGCAATTGTTGGGCACGACGACGAGGTGGACGGCTCTTCAGCCACACTATCGCGAACAGCAGCAATATTTTCTGCAGTACGAGCTGTACGAGCATGCACTGGTGTTTTCACATCTCCTACAGACCCGGTTTGCACAAATTTTTGCACGATTTTTCCGATTGTACGCACATTTGGACGATTAAATTGACCGAAAGAATCGCCCATTTTCATAATAAGCCTGAATAACTTTAACGCGTTGCTCGATTGTGTATCTTTCCATGGTTCAAATTGAGTTAGTCTGAAATTGAGAAATGTCAAATGAAATGCAGAAAAAAACTTGACGTTTAGGTGTGGTTCACATTCAACATCGGCCCTTTAGAAAGCCCGGAGGTGAATGGCTTAGACCCAATTGTAATTGAGTTTAGCCTTGGCCACCAAAACAGCAGCTGCAGCAGATTTTTTTTTTTTTTTTTTAAATCCACCTTTCTGAATGTTCTCATCGTTACGATGGTAGCCATAACAATGCAAATAATCAATCCAACCACGCAAAACCGAACGATAGATCGTAACAATCATACTTGCCATTTGTCAGGCAAAACGAATGCTTTATGGGCATAGTTTCAGCAATCCATATTTTCCAAAATATAACTGATTATAACAAATTTCGGGCAACAGGTGGCGCAAAAAGGATTGTGTGCCGGAAGTACGCTACGAACTCGGTCAGACTTCACCTTACCTGCCAGTGTATACTAAGTGGGCCTCGTGGTCCTGCATTGGGCTGTTAGCACCAAAATATTTATTTTATGTATAAAAAAATACGCAAATTCCTTTGTTTTTTACAATTGAAGGATTATTTAGATAAAATGTTTTAATAACTTCAACACGTTATTAAAACGTTAGATGCTCCCTAATATATTGTTATCGACTGCTCTTCACGACCGTCAAATATGGCGGTCAAACAACATCGATATCGGATTATTCTCCGAATTCCAGGTGAGTCCTGAATATTCGAGCCCAGTCTCGCGCACAGTGGCTCAGTGGTAAAGTGTGCGTTCAATGAGCGAAAGATTCGAGTTTCGAATCCCAGAAAACTAAAAAAAAAAAATTTTTTCACGGTTACACCTCTCGCGAACGTCTGACAAACACCCGAGAGTAAAATTGTCACGAGAAACTTCTTTCAATGGAAAACAAATTGGCCCTTCGAAAACGGCATAAAACTGTGGGTACCAACCAATCGTGCGGCGCACAGCACGAGCTACATACAGGGCTGCCAGTGCCAACACATTTATTTATATTTATAGTCCCGATCCATTTTCATCTACAGGAGAGATATCTTGCGGGAAAAAATCGAATCCAATAACATTGTCTCTCCAGGGAATGTGTTTATTTAACTGACCAGCTAAGTATTGTACGGATTACCTTTTTCGTCTTCAATTTCTATTTTCTATTTCTGTAAAGAAAAAGCATCGCACACATCGTCATCGGATATCAGAAAAGAAACTCCTTCATCACTGTATGATTCCTAAACTTTTATTGAAAATATATTTCTTGAATTTCAATAAAACTAGGACACCATTTGCTTTTGTGTTTAATAAATTCAACGTGTTTTCCTGAAGGCCGTTCGGGAAATAAATCTTCACCTTCGATGTCTGTCCAAAAGTACTATCTATTATACCGCACTCGCCTGTGGACATCTCAATCTTCTTGCCTACATACACATCCCGGATGGTCTCTTTTTTGAACAGGTTCTGCACAATAACCTGATGTTCGTTAACCACTCTCTGAACGGTGCCTTGCTTCTGCTTGTGCCGATAAATCTTAAACTTTGGTAGAATTTCACTGTCATAGCTGGGTGAGTGGGTCAGCCAATCGATGCAGCCCCAAAAAGCCAAACGGCACGTACTAGCGTGTACATCTAAGTCGAGTTTGGAAGCTATTAAAATGTTGTTGGGTGTAGCCAGAGTAGGACGCTCGAATTCCAAGAGTACAAAATGGTCCGTTGTAAGTTTTTCATCAATCGACAACTCTTCGATGTATTCATACTCATCTGCAAGATCAAAGCAACCGCCAGTGCTGTTGTGTCTGAAGAGCATTATTTTAGCCATAACCGTCTCATGGCCAATGGTCACATGAAATTTGCTCTTCGATTTAATGGAGAACTTATAGTAAGCTATCCTGTTAAGCTTGACTACAGCGGCATGAATGCTCGTCAAGTATCCTGGATGTGAAATAACACCTCTTTCCATTTGACCCGCATTAAACTGCGTCACACAAAGACCGATACGATCGCCCATGCCAGCAGTCTGCACTGGGCGCTTAAACATTTGAATTGATTTTACTTTGCGTTGCTCTTTGATAGATGGGAGTTCTAAAGTATCGTTTACAGCAAGTTTACCCTGGATAATGGTACCTGTACAAACTGTTCCCTGTCCCTTGATGGCAAAACAGTGATCTACGTACATGAGTAGTGGTTCCTCACTAATTCTCGCTGGAATGTACAAATGTTGCTTTATTCCCTTCAGAAAATCATCGAGATTCATTCGATTTAAAGCGGAAACACAGAAGATTGGCACGTCTTGGAAAGCAGTTTTGGAGAACGTCTTTTTAAGCTTCACTTCCAACTTTCCCAGATACGCTTCCCGTTGGATCTCTTCGATCATATCGATCTTATTTACTACTGCTATAAGCTTCTTCTGCAGTATCTCTCCGATAACAATGCATTCCGCAGTCTGGGTTTGAATGCCTTTTTGGGCATCGATGACTAGAATCATTAAATCGATAATTTGTGCGCCACCAATTATGGTACGTATGAGGCTGGCATGTCCCGGACAATCAACAAATGTGAACTGAATTTGCTTCGCAGGCGTGTGTGGCTGCAGATGGTCCGGTGTATCAATAACCAATGCACTGAATCCCAGATCAAGAGTTATGCCTCGTTCCTTCGATTGTGGGTTTTTATCAAATGCTGCCGTACTGGCAACAGAGCTGAGTGCTCGAGCGAGAGTCGTTTTTCCAGAATCAACATGCCCCAGGAGGCCAATGTTGAAATTGATTACCATTTTCGTATTTACAGTTTATTTCGTTTACAACCAGAGATCAACTATAATTTGTCTCTGATTTGCAACGAAATTGCCGGAAGAGTTTTGTTTATTTTCTTGGTACACAATCTGACAGTAGCAAAGTTTGGCATTTAGCTATATGGCTATATCCCTCAAACTGTAAGGGGAGTTTACAAAAGTAATCAATTACTCAAACAATTACATTAATTAATGGTCGAATATGGGTACGCAAGTGCGTTTCGCATTTAAAACGGGATAAAACATAGCGAATAGCCAACTGCCAGTAAGCAACTGCACTATAAGTTCCAACAAATTTGACTGATGTACGAATCAATTTGACGAATTTTAGGCAGAACGCAATTTTGGATGAGAGGAAATAGTGATCTCTCCTTTCTGTGCAGCGTGACCATGTAAGTCTACCATAAAATTACAAGTTAATCGAATTAATTGGTAATCAAGATTACACGCAATCGATATTTTTGATTTTTGATTGCGTTACAATAGATTGTTTTACTATTATTTTCGTAATTCAATTACCACAGTGGGATCCTGTAATTCATCTTTCATTTGTGATAAAAATAATATAGGGATATAGGATAAAATGCACAAATTTCTGAGTTTGATAGTTTTAATCTCGGATATTTGTCAGAAGGTGGAAAACTTATTGGTGTTTTCTGAGACTCGTAGACACGCACTTAAACGCTGAGAGATGGTACCCACAAAAAATGTTCACCCGTGCATCCTGTCAATAACAACCATTACCCACCTTTACCTACATACATGCATATGCATGTTCCACCCATGCATGTACTAAGATATCAACCACTGTCCTCACGTTCAATTTCCTTTCATACTTTCTTCAAAATATTAACTAACTGCCGCACACGTCATTTCCATCCATAAGTCCTATATTCGATCACTCCACACTCCATTATGTACTCCATTTCCACCCCAACCAACACATGCATTGTTTAACCAAATGGATCCGAATTTTTTATTTTATTTTTTATTTTTTGTTTCAGTGAAACTATATTCTTCACTAAGAAAATATTTACTTTAAAAATGCATAAAATCAAAAAGTTTTGAAATCGAAGACCAAATATTTTTTTACGTTACAATAAATTTCCTACTATTTACATATTCTCTCCATGAATAAGAAAGCAGAAATAAAACTTTAAAGTGCCGAACAGAATCTTCCGATCCAATCCGTTGGTTCCTGCAAAAGTGCTGCATAGAATGCTTCTGATCCGATCCGGCTTTTGACAAAATAGGCGGAAAACAGCAAAATTATATTTGGAAGTTAATAATTTGAACTTTTTATAATGTTTTTGAACATTAATGGCACTTATTGTATGCACAACTAAACAAAAACGATACATTAATGGATATGGTGTGCTTATTTTGTACGATTTTTTTAATGTGGTTTTCCAAATGTAATATAATTTTCTCAACAAACTATTTCTTTGTTTAAAATGTCGTACAAAACACTATACAAACTTATTTGCACCGAATCTACCTACAAATAGCAAATTTATAGGTTATGCTTTCCGACCTATCCGGCAAAGGTCGAGCCTTCATTTCGAACCGTTCATCATGTGCACCTTTCCGACAAGCCATATAATTAACATCATCGTATAGAAAGCATTCTGTTTGGCAGGGTGTAAGTTTTACCGTCAAAAACAAATGTTTTATTATTTAAGTTCAAATACATGTGAATGTTTGGAGACAGGGAATGTGAGAGAAGGTCTCGGCTACAAAAACACAAACTCTCGTAAATATTTTGAATGCAAGGACAACCCAGTTCTTCAGATAATTTGGGCCTTTGAAGTGACAGTCCACAGCTGATTACGAATTTTTGAAAATCTTAAGACATTATCTCTCTTAATTATGAGAACGGTTGGGACTACTCATAAGTCTTAAAAGCGAAAATAAATCGGCGCTATTATTTGAATAGATTCTTGAAGCCAATATTTTAAAGTCGTTCGGTGAATACCGACCTCAATCTAACTATTCTGAAGTCTACTTACGTTTCTATTAATATCAACTCGAGATAACTCAACAACTTTTGATGAAAACGCAATGTTTAGGTAGATATCCATTTCAATCTATTACAACTCCATTTATGAGGTTTTCATCTTTTACAATTTCTTGTATATGCAAGTGGTAGCACTAGACGTCAGCTGTCACATTTGTGGCTTCCTCAACGAAGAAGTTGTTTGCCCCGTCAAACAAACAAAATTGTTTTTTTTTTCGTGCAGCAAAATGATTGAAAACGATGTTGAATCGTTGCGAAATCAATTAACAATTGCTCGAAATGAAATAAATAAATTACGGTAAGTTAGTTGCAAACCTTTCAATCTAAATTTCACCTGCAATCGTAACAAAATCGGCAGACAACAAGTAAAAAATCTCAGTCACGTTCAGCGCAAAGATATAGAGGACTTATCAAAACTCCTACGCGATTTTCGCTGCGAAGGATGTCGCCAAAATGAAGAAAACACTAAAAATAGTAATGATGCTATCTCTCAGGTAATGTTGAAACTAATTGTGTTTGCAGTTTGAACGAATTAAAATTTCTTTATCCATTTGAAGGAATCGAACGGTTGCGATCAGAGCACTATACGCTTTCGCCCTATTGGCATAATAAAAACCTCATTCCCAGAGAAACGTGCTGTACCCCGTCAGTCGAGCATTGGGGCACGTCTCAAAGGCGTAATTGAATTGAATGCAGAAGTTTTCACCAATCCAGAGCACTCGCTGGATGGTTTGGAGGAGTACTCCCACCTTTGGATCATCTATCACTTCCATAAGAACAATTCCCATCCAAAGGCTAAAGTTGCTCCTCCACGATTAGGGGGTGAGCGAGTAGGTGTATTCAGCACAAGGTCACCGCATAGGCCATGTCCAATTGGACTGTCACTGGTGGAAATTGATAAAATTGAAGGTGCAACTATTGTATTCAGTGGGACCGATATGGTGGATGGCACCCCTGTTCTGGACATCAAGCCGTACATTCCTTTCTATGATGCACCCAATGTCATGGAATCAGGTGAGAATGACGTTCTTGGCTAAGTGCACCTCCACTCATAGGCTCATTGCAGGTCGCCTCTCTGTTGGTGAAACTACAGTTGATTTCTACAATTCACGGCAGGAGCCCGACGGTGAGGAATCTGAACTGGAGTTAAACGGTGCCGTAGCTCTGCCAAATCCACCGAACTTTGCCAATCACATTTCTCCTCCGCCCACAGCTGTAAAAATTCCCAATTGGGTTGTGGCCGGCCATCGACTCAGTGTCATATTTAATGAACGAGCGGAGAACCAACTGCATGAACTCCAAGTGCACCGACAGTGCATAGTTGACATACTGGAAGCCGATCCAAGGTCTGTGTACCTACGAACAAAGTATGGTTCACAGATATTCACTTTCCAGCTGAGCGAGGTCACAGTCACCTGCAAGTTTGACGATAAAAACTCCACTGTTACTGTTGTGCAGATTCGTCGTACGGAAAACGTGCAAGACGAGAGTACTTAAGGCGTCGAGTGCACACGAGGCTCGCACAATTTTAGCGATGTGATTTAGGTAAATTGTTTTTTTTTTTTTTATTCCATATTCGTTTCTCTGTTGTTAGTTGTCCCTTGGTGGGTAAAAATAGTAGCATAGGAGAGACTACGCACGTTCCATATTAGATGTGTAGTGAAATCCTAACAGAGGAAACAAAACTGAAACATTGACACAAATCCACCCACCTTCCAATATATCCTCACATATTGTTTAGCGGTAAATGTTTACATGATTGTGTGTCTATCGAGCATTTCTAATAGTTACTGTTGATAGTTATACTGACAATGAGATAGAACCAAGACAAAGAGTAAATGCTTCTATATTATGTAAATTATTTATGAATATATATTTTGTTTTTCTTTTTCTTAATTTTTATTGAAGCAATAAAGTGCAGACGTTGTGATAAAAGAATTGATTGCTGTTTTGGTTATATTCCGAATGTAAAACAGAGTTAAGAATTGATGCAACACTATTGCCGATGTCGTCTGTCGAAAGCGATAGGCGAGTTAACTCTTTTTCCACACACATTCCGTATTTTTTTGTATAACATAATATAATGGATCCATTCTTTAGGGTACTTTAGGAGTTCGAGGAGCACTAACTAGTGCCTAACAATCGGAACATTGTCACTTAATGCGAAATGGGTGTGTAAAAAAGTGACGACATGGGTATGAACCTTTTGTTATCTAGCTTAGCCATATCCTTTCAGGTTTTATTTATGCGTGCTTACCTTGCAGCTGATTTATCATTTAAGCGTGCCACACAAAATACATTCAACGAAATACGATTGAAATACGGTCAACTTCCAGAAGTAAGCTTGCTGCAAAATCTTGCAAAATAACTTGCAGAATTTACTTGCTAGTAGACAAAGCGCTCAATTTAATAATTGTATGCAATTATCATGCTTTTGAGTATAAGGTTATAAATCTTTGGTTTTCAGACCCAGTAAGTTGTTATTTAAATAAGCAGATCATTGTTAATACCATGTATTTATCCGGGGATCTAAGTGATCTTAGAATAGCTCAAAAAAAAATATATGGGCAGAGAATTCTAGTTCTGGGTTTTGGGATAGGTTGGCATTGGAAAAAGAAAATCAAAATCAAAAATTATCAGAAGAATTATAAATACCCCTCTACTTATCACACTCCATGCGAATTTCTTTCTTAGAAATATGACAAATACTTCTAATTCTTAATAATATAAAAACAAGTGGTCTGTGACTGTAACACAAGAACGGATAGTTTGGTTGATGGGAGAAGGTTTACGGGTAGTCAAACAGCCCGGTACGTTTTGAAAATGTTGAGAAATTATCAAAATTTCATGGTGCATGAACAAGTTATGCTCTTAAAACTCTTTCGTTCTCAGTGTAATTTATTTTATTGATTAGGGTATTCATTGACGAAGATTTTATAAACAAGCTAAATTTGATTCCTTCATCATCAGTTTTAAATCAGCTGCTTTCACTGTTGCCACCAGCTGTGCAGCAGTGGATAGGCTTGCTTGGTTGGGTGCTAAGTACTAGTGCAAGAGATTAATTTTTCGTTTCCATTCTTTTCAACGTCTGCTTGTGTTGGGTTGTATGTTATGTGAAAATAGCCAAACTGTGGCTCATTTGTACATTTTTACTGTGCTGTTCACGTGAATTTACAGCTTTCCATGTTATGCGGTTTATTACGTATTACACATTGTTTTTACTCTTTGTTTGTCACAGCTATGCTTATATTTTTTTTTTAATCTCAGGAGAAACGGACCTAAAACGCTGGGACAAAATCCCGAGATGCTTGTAGATCCCTATTGGTTCTGCTTATAAATAGCTAGAGATTAAAAGATTCTGGAATTATATCACCTGGAAGGAAATTTCCAAGTTTACTAGTTCTGTAACAAAAGGAGTTTTGATAGAGAGATGTTTGCACAGTTATTATAACTAGAGAAATTAGCTGTTAGTCACGTGCTATGATCGTTTTGGGCTCTTATTGCCATCAAGTTTTATAGGCTGTCAGTCTTAGGAAAAAAGTCAATTCACTCTTAGCAATTAAGCCTGATTCACGGATATTAATTAATATAGCAACTGAAGCATGACCGTGATATAAGCCAACGTTAAAGGCTTAGTATGGTACTGCCCTAGTCAAACTTAAAGGGCAAACTCGAAAGCTTGAACGCTGTTGAATACAGGTTCAAAAGGAATTTATTAAACTTGTTGTCAGCTAAAATTTAATTAATCTCATCAAATATTCTAAACACATTCGTTTCAAGTACAATGTTCTAAATGGAAAGTACATAGGTAGCTGCAAATCTGAAATGATACATGCGGTTGCAGTAAGGTATAATTATTCGATATTATATCGCTCTGCACAATTAAATCGATCGTACAATAGCCTAGTGCCCATGAATATCAAACATGGCTTGATTTTCCGGCAGGCCTTGTTGCCTAATACGAAAAGTTAACAGTCCCTGTGAGCAGGGCGTAAGAATATGCTCACAGTAGGTCTGCTTGTCGTAGAAGGCGACTAAAAGACAAGATTTTTTCTAATGATCTCACAATAAGAGTTACAAATGAAATGGATGCATTAAATCTATTTTTTCGTTTATTCCTATTGGGATTTTTATTCATAGCTGCTGAGTAGCTTTGGTTTTGGAATAACTCTCCAAAAACAAAGCTTGCTGGCAACAAGAACTTGTTTCTTTATAGCTTTAATCGTCCACCCTATATGTTCGAGTCAGTTTAGTCATTTTATTATGACTTTCCTGACTACGCTCAAATTTAGGTAAGATTGACGCGCATGGCTTTCATTTATATATCCAATTTCATCGTCTAGAATTACAAAGTTAAAGTAGAAAAATAAATAAAGTAATGTGTTCCATAAGTTGGGAAGAGTTCCTTAAAAATGCACAAGAATTTGTTAAACTTTCCGAAACGTATCAAGATGGTTGGCATCTCATTGAAAAGGTAAGAAGGTAGCCATAAAATAAACCCATTAGCATATACTCTTTCCTTCAGGATAAGCAAGAAGGAAACACATATTTAGTATTCCGACAGAAGACTAAAGTTTCTTTCGATGATGTGGATGAGGATGAGCTCATCGATTTAAAAATTAAAGAAGACAACTTAGGAACTGCTCAAGTAGACGAGACCAACGAAGAGCTTGTTGATATTGAATATCATATTGTCTATAGCATATCCTATCAAGTTCCAGTCTTATATTTTAAAGGATACCGAAGTCGTAGGATTAGCTAAACATATAAAAAACATATATTCTATTTACTTTTAAATAATTTTTAGATGGAAAATCCATAGGATTAGACGATGCGTGGAGAATATTTCAGAATCCAACCGACGATACGAAATCACGAAGAGATATGTTGTCGACTTTAACACAGACCGATCACCCCGTGTTGTTTAAACCGTTTTTAGGGTTACATCCATGTCGAACTGCGAAGCTTCTTTCTCAAATGGGCCCTAGTCGGAATACCGTTTTGACATTTTTAAGCATAATGGGCCCGTATGTACGCTTGAATTTAAGAAATGAATACGGATTAACATTTCAAGAAAAATAAATTTAAATTTAGAATCTATTGTCTTTTACTTGATTTCACTTAAAGGTAGCCAAAAGTCTCAGAGTAGATACGAAGCGAAATGGAAAGATAAAACTGCTAACTGCTGTTGGAAAAGTCCTAACATTTCGTAAAATGTTTTCTAAGTTGTGAATGTAAGTCTTGTAGTTTTTTTCCACAATAGAGATCCGAAATTCTTTTCAATCTTTTATTCGAATATGTATTAGAAAACCAAGTTCTGTTAAGCAATGGTGATCCATTTTGGCTTCAGCGCTTGCCCTTATCCTGGTTTATTTGAATTGCTCCCTGCTTTTTGGTTCAACTTTTGGTGGCTTATACCAGCAATTTTCAAACTTGTTAGAACTTCAAGTAAGTACTGAGCTTGAGCATTTCGCGGTCGATGGTTCGAATTAGACATGCACCACCCTAGGATCCACAAAGTATTTTTTCAAAATCAATACTATCTCCAATGGGAAAATTCTAACACTGAGTGACTGTAACTGAGTGACAGTGAGTGTTCGAGTGGGTCAGTCGGATTAGGAGGTTGCGGTAGTCGTATTTAAATGAGGACCAAGGTTCGAGGACCAAAAAAAAAAACAATTTTTTCACGGCTCCATCTCTCGCGAACCTCTGATAAACATTCGAGAGTAAAATCGTCATGAGAAGCTTCACTCAATCGAAAAATTGTCATTCGAAAATGGCATAAATCCGAAGGTCCATACCATTTTTTTTTTATAATTTGCGCGCGCTAAAAGGGATATGAATATCTTTATATTGTTTCAGGGCACGGGCGTTTATAGACAGTGAGAGAGAAAGAAAGATTGGTGTAGTGGTTTAAAACTCAGATGGTATTAAGTTTCAGTAAATTCCAAGGGTGGTGTCCAGATAACTGGGGAGCATTTTTTGTTTTGTTGTTATTGTTGTTGCTTACGATTCACAGTATTTTTTTTTTCATCCTCCTGATGCATTCGCAGTGGAGTTGACATAAGCTTTAGCAATTGATCGTCTAATTTTTCTATTTTTTTCATGCGAAATAAATAGATGATTAATCAGGAATAAAGCAACAAAAATGGTTTTCCAACAACCTACCAAGTTAGTGTTAAATATTTAAAATATATAAGTGCTTAGGAGCCGTTCAAATCAGATTCTAAATTAACTATTTATTTTTCAATAACCGCCCATACCTAGTAGTATATTTAACAGGATGAAAGGTAAGAAACAAATCCGGGGTGTCCTTAAATGCTTTTGTGAACATTCCCGTATACTCGTATCTGGCAAAATAAAATTTATAGAACTATTACTGATGAAATTCTTAATTCATTTGTAAAGGTCCGACACCTGGATAAACGGATGTGCTGCTCATATTCATGAACAATTGTTTGTTCGTATTAAATTTAGTTTTAGGAATAAATAATTAAACTCTATTGGTTCTTTTTCATTATAGCTTTACGCCCTAGAGGATTGCGAACCTCACTGTAAAAACGCCTGGCTTATAAAACCAACTTTCAACTATGCTATGGCTGTTGTGTCGACGATAACCACGTGCTTGTTCTTTCTTTATTCTGCTATTAAACCGCTTGTTCTGAAAAAAAAAAATGTATGATGACTCTATGCCTGATAAGTATTACAAGTTAAAAACTTGAGGACGGGAAAAAGAGTCGCTATAATATGGTGGTCCCTTTTTTTTATTTTTTGCCAATGGCTGTATAATCTTCTAAAGATACTAGTTGATCGGGCTACTAGCACGATTCGCATACCTGAATAATCGATGCCAAAAATACGCCTACTTACTAAACCACACCCTACACACTTTAACCACTCTCCCCGCGGGACTGTCGTTAGGTACTACTTCGCGGGGCCGATTAGCAATTTATGCTCTTCTTTCTATATTTGCTGTTTCAGTATTGGGTTCAGCTTTCTCTTTTCCTTGTTCCATGCGAGATGTTGTTCTTTATGGCTCTCTCCAACCGCCGAAGTTCTTTCAGGATTATTGCTGCAACCTGTTCCACACCTTATCCCATATTGCGTTCGATGCCATCATATAGTTTACAATATTCTCCAATTGTGTTTCTCCAATTTTTTTCTCAAGAATTCTGCGCTCTATGAGGAGTTTTAGACGTAAATACGCATTGCGTATCTTCTCTGGCCTCTGCAATTTAGACAGATGGAAGACTTATCATGCCCAAACCTGTTTAAATACGCTCAAAAGCAACCATATGCGTTAAGCAGCTGGCAGAGGTAAAAATCGTCTTCTCCGTGACTCCGGTCCGTCCATTTTTATATATTGGGTATGAGTCGTTGGGTCCATATTCCCTTTGAAAACTGGTTCCAACTTTCCTGCTCGCTGTCTATCTGTCAGCTGGATATCTTTCGTCTGTAGTTCGCTAGCCAAAATATCTCCAGGTAGCATTTCCGCGATGACATATAGTAACATCTGATACTGTCCGAAACGCATAGTACAGTCTGAGCGCATAGAGTCGTTTGGTGGATTTAATCTTTCGCGTACATTATGATGGACTGTACCACCTGGCCTCCTGTGTTGCCTGGGTCCTACGATATGCAGAATTATTATGGATAAGGCTGCACACATCCGAGCAGACTTGTCACACGATCTTTCGAGGTGTTCCTTGTAAGCAAGCCTAGCGTCGATCATCACACCTAAATACCTGATAACCGGTTTTGATGTTATATCCTTTGATACATGTGTCCTAGGTAGGCAAATTCCTTGAGTGCATACTTCGTAATGCTGTAAAAGCAGACCAGCCTAACCACTGATTTGGTTCTAACGAAAGTTCCAGTAACTACTCTTCGCTCTGCCCATGACGCCCATGTTGTTCTCATAGCCAAGTACTAGCTACTACAGGCAAGTAATTTAATAAAGTTAATTTCTTAATAAAAAAATACCTTCTGATTCATTTATTCCACTAAAATTAAAAAAATATTTACAAATACACAAGCACCACACATTCCACTCACACTACCAGTCGTCCCTCGGAAGGCGATATGTGGTATTGTCACTTCGTATTATAGTCACTCCCGCTCCATAGTATGGAATAATATATGCTGAACCATCGGCTGGTCCAACAGTCTGCATTGCAATTAAAACGATATCGATCAATTGTCCCAGGAACATAAAACCCAAAGTACAAAGTTTCATTAGACCAATCGCTGGATAGCCCAAGTAGAACCTATCGATACCAAACATGCCCAAGAATACCGACAACAAGAGGGCAGTATCAAATCGATATCCATTTCTGCGGAGAGATAGCCATTTTTGAAAAATTCATGATGAATCTCATTCTCCAACTTACGTCCATTTACAAGGCAGTTCCCTTGTGAACGTATTGTTCTTGGTCTCAGTACAATTAATTCCGTCCACAGCGATGCACCAAACTATTCACGAAACATAATTCACTTAAAATAAAAGTAAAAATTGCAATTTCGGTTATGTACTCACCTCTTGCTTTGTTTTCTTTGGTGCATCCCCGCAATTGTTGTGTTTTTGGATCGATGTGATTCTTACTGGGGTCGGGACACAGGTATTGTCCCATCCGCAAGTCGTTGCAATCGTAGTCGATTTGTAATGTTTGTGGGATACATAATACAATGATGCCGGCAGTAATTATTGTGTGAATGTACATTAGTAAAATACTTTTTAACTTGCTAAAATTCCAATAAAATAAGAAAAATGCATAATTTCGGCAAATTTATGAAAAATAAAATGCACTTGTCCGTTTCTATTGCAATGACATTTGACACTTAGTTACTGACAGAGACTTTCAAACTGTAGAACTGTTCATACGGGTTAAAATAGAATTTGCTTTACTAGAATAAAAATTGGATGGAATAGGCATTCCTAATTAATCACTGCGCCTTAATTTTTAGTCTTCTTTTTATCGAGACGGGTTTCACGAATACAAAAAGTCTCAGAAAATGTTAGTGATGGAAATGCCGAAAATGCCTATAGTTTCGCTAATCAATTTCTGTAGTTCCACTTATTAATCATCTAATTAAATCTAATAAAAGTCATAAATCGAGTATATTTACTCGATACGTAAATTTTGTGGGAACATTTTTTGACAGAAATCTCGTAAAAATACTCAAAAAATTATAAGCGTATTCACATAGTCAATTAAATTTTATTTAAAAAAATTTCCTGTCATGCTCTCGAATTATACAGAGCGTTTCAAGAACGTAAATTTACGCAAATACATAAACTCTAATTCTACTCTAAATTTATGATGGAATCAATCTCGACGTTTGCTACTCTCATGACGTCAATAACGTTGAGCATGCAATGCTGAAGGCAATCTCCATGGCCGAGACACATGACGTCGAGGCCATTTCCAAAATTTGGTTTCACTTGTTTGCTACTAAATTCACGTTTTTATATACTTTTATTTGTCATCGTATTATGTTATTTCTACTTATTTTAATACAATTCAATTAGTTTTTCATCATTATAATTGTGAAATATGCAAACTAAGATAAATTGCCAAGAAACAAATACCTGAGAACACGAAACTGACATTTGGAAATGAAAAGTCAACGACGTTGAGCATGTGATGGTGGAATATGAACGGCCACGGCGCACACGACACTTAATATTTCCTTAATTTCCCTCCACTTGATAGCTATTAAATTCACGAATTTATATACTCTGCAGGCTTTAGTATGTAATTTTTATTTATTGTAGTCCAATTTAATTGGTTTTTATCAAGAAATATGCAAATTAAGATTTCCCACAAAAAAAAAAAAAAACTCCTGAGAGCACGAAACTGACAATTGGATGCGTAAAAATCGAAATTTAAATCGACATTACAACGTCGTGAGCATCTCGTTCTCCGTGAAGTCGTTGTCGTGTGCCGGCTTCTATGTGCTTTCATATAACTCAACATTTTTTTGACAGCACCCGGGGTTATTAATTCTCTCTAACTGCTCAACTCTTTCTATCCATTTTGAACAAAGCATCTGCAGTTATTTTACGGAAACCGCTGGGTATGTAAAAGCTTCTTATTTTAACTACACTTCCTTACGTCGAAGTTATGATCCGGAGTAGAAGGATCACAACCCTGCCACTTTACAGCTTCCCTACTGGTCCGCCTGCCGCGTTTGCCGACACTAAATTAATACTATGTCATACAATTAATACTTTGTCATACAATTAAAAACTGTGCGATCACAGCAAAAGCCGTATGACACATTAAGCCTAATATTATATTATCCTTTTTTGGGCGATGAAGAGTGCAACATGATTTACGAGTAAATGTAAAAAGTGTAAAGCTATACACCAGCATTAAAATTGACACTATACATGAATAAGGTTATAATATATTAAATTTCTACGCCGCATTTGATAATGCAATGTTTATCTGTCAATTTGACATTTTCGAGCTATTTTAACATCCTCAATTCCTCTAATTTTTCATTTATTCATATCAAAGCAATTTCTTCCTTTATAGTTCTAACCATGCCATTTTTACTACGTTATTTTAATTTTTCACGAAAACTGCAATCTGTCAAAAATGTAGAATAAATAAATATTGTGGAAATATAATTAAATGTGTACACCGTGGTATTTGCCAATCTTTTGTGTACCGAATTGTTCAGATGTATACCTTAAGGTATACATTATGCTTAAGGCGGACTAACACATGCAATGATTTGCTGCCACCGGTTGTAACGTCTGTTGAAATTTGCTCTAATAAAAGTCTACACACAGCAATTGGATTTAGATAGCCAGTCTTACTTAACCTATAAACATTTTCATATTATTTATTTTTGACAATTTAATTTTTGTTATTCAGTATCAAAACTTTCAAAACAGTAGGCCCATTCGACTTCACTTCGAATAACTTAAAAATTTGGTTCTATTGACACTTACAATGCACGCATGCAAAGATCAAACTGCGCCACCACAGTTTTACACATGTATTTTATTTTAAAGGACGAGTCAATAAATAATGGCGCCAGTAAATTATTTCTCGTGTAAGTTCGGCTTAAGCCAATAAAACATTAAAAGATCGGTAATCGCCTGCCAACGGATTCGGTCCGCACTACATTATCGACTGCACTTAAAATTTAAAGACTTTCAAACAAACATTACCTAAGCGCCATTGCACTGTCACTTTTTTTGTCAAAAGTCATGAACTACTGCCAAAAAAAATTCCTTAGCAAATTGAATATTTTTCCCCCGCAAATGTGAGATAGTTTAGTGTAACCTCCCATCCTAAGTAAATAAATTAGAAGAATAAATAAATCTTTAAGCGTCTATAAATTTCGCTCCTTGTACGGTAAAAATGACAAGGTAATTAGCAAAATCAAAACTAATCGAAATTAAGCAGCCGGCACAAGGCCATTTGTACATATTTTTTCATCATTCTAGAGCTAGCATTGAACTTGGCGATGTCACCCCGCACAACATAAAACAACTGAAAAAACTCAACACAGTTGTCTTCCCAGTTTCGTACAATGATAAGTTCTACATTGACGTCCTAGAAGCCGGAGAACTGGCCAAGTTGGCGTACTACAATGACATCGTGGTTGGTGCCGTTTGCTGCCGCATAGACACATCCGAGAACCAAAGAAGGCTCTACATCATGACATTGGGGTGTTTATATCCCTATCGTAGATTGGGTATCGGTACTGTAATGTTTAATCACATCCTTAACTATGTGGAAAAAGATGGCAATTTCGACAGTATTTTCCTGTAAGTATTCCATTGTCATTGCGTCGTCGCTATTCTCTTCATTTACTCTCCATATTCCAGACATGTGCAGGTGAACAATGATGGGGCTATTGCATTTTATAAGAAATTCGGTTTTGAAATTGTTGAAACCAAACAGCATTACTATAAGCGCATTGAACCGGCGGACGCCCATGTGCTGCAGAAGACACTTAGGGAGAATCCAAATCCTATAAGTAATAATCACGACTCTCCACAAACAAATGGTTTCGATAAAAAAGAAAAGAAGGCATAGAAATCTTAAACTTTTTTGTGTATGAACACTGGGGGGGAGATGTCGCACGTTGCGAAAGGAAAATATGCGTAAAATAATTTTACAAACAAAAATTAACTGAATTTCAAAGAAACCAAACAAAAAATAAAAATAAAGTTAAATCAATTCGTGACTAAGCGATGCCAGTGATTTAATTACGATAGCAGTATACACGTTTAAAAGCTGGACCTCTTTTCAAACGAATTCTGCACGAATAGCAGGGGTGAACGGGAGGGAGAAACGATCCTCCATTTACTTCGTACCTGTCCGAGTGAAGACTGTTCAATCTCGGGGCTCTTCTCTTGGACAGCCTCGGCGACCTGGTGAATATTGACATCAGAAGCATCCACCAATTAGCCCTTTAAATAGTTAGGTATATCACGTGGTATCACAATTTGCCTCCTTTGGTCTAAGTGTGTCTGTACACAGGCGCAGAGAGCCACCCTGTGCTGCTTGAGCCTTATACAGATCGAAACTCGTACGTTTTTGCAACAGGGGTGGGCAAGTGATAGACGATACGCCAATGATTGGCATAATTGATCGCCGCACTTATCTTGGCACTAGAGAATGGGTGATTGAAATAAAAACTATGCATTAGCAAAGGGTTTTGCTTCAAACAATAGCTAATTTTGAAGTGAATAAACTTTTGCAATTGATTTTCATAATACGTTATGTGAAGGGCAAACATTTTTACCAACATTATTCAGAGCTTGGTGGAGGTAAGGCAAGAAATACATTTTATTAGATGAGCCGTCTATTTAAACTACATTCCGAGTTATGGCCGAAAGAGTATTAGTTTTAGTTAAATCAAGTCAGATGCTATAACTTCTGAATTGGGTCCTGTCTTTTCGCAAAGCGAATAAAGCAGTCTTTTTAGGTTAGTTGAAACTCTTTTAATAGAATTGACAAGTTCTACGGCTTCAAAGTAAAGTTTCGCGTTCATAAGTTACATATGTCCACATATAATTTATATAACAAATTCGGAAAACTATTTCTTGTATATTATCGTTTCTGAATATTAATTTGCTTACAGACGGCTGGGGGCTGGGTTGATTTAGGCAGTTTTAACCAAACTGAAAAGGCTGTTTTATTCATTTTGTAGACTCTTTATTTGTTCGCATATGTCCCGTCTACATACAGGCACCTGGCGTTCCCCGCATCAAGTAACTGTCAACCAAACTTATCACGTTGCCATTGACTAATTCTCCAGTATTTTGGATGTTCGCACCTTCCGTGCAGCCAGCATTGACTCGGATCGCTACTTCGTTGCTGCAAGGTACGTGTGCGGATATCCCAAATACTACATCGCCAAAGAAGTACTGCGAAAAAATCAGACATTCAACGCCTATAATCGCAATCCGATCGAGTGTCCCTGCACATCTCAAGAATTCCAATGCAGCCAACGCTAAAAGCAGATGAACAGTGGTATCATTGTCAGCAAACCATCAAGGTCATCTGATGTACAAGGTTTCTCAAATCCAACAGAAAGAAACCAATGGTTTGGTGAAGAGTGTCGCCAAGCGCACTCAGTAAAGCAATAGGCTTATAAAGTGACGAGAGGAGCATACGATAATTATAAGCAGATGAGAAGGGAAGAACAGCAGCTCCTAAGAAAGATTGAGTCAATGGAGAGGTAGAAGGAATGATGTTTGAAAATCCGAACAGAAAACTGTAGGCATGAAGAAGCAATTCTAATAGCAGACTCACAGTCGGTGCTGAGCATTTGGAAAGATAACTTTTGCAGAGTGTTAAACGACGATAAAGATCAACAATTCCGTCCACCTGACCAAAGTGAGTTGAAGATAGTAATATCTAAGATTAAATCTAACAAGGCTCCTCGACATCAACTCATCTGCAAAATATGGTCGAATGAAAGTATGTCTGACGAATGGAGGCTCAGCATCGTTTGCCGATTTTCAAGAAAGGCGACCCTCTAAACTGCGCCACCTATAGTCTCCTCAACATCTTGTATCCAATCTGCCATATTATGTGAACGCCTTAAACCTTTTGTCAACAATCTGATTGGTCCGTATCAGTGTAGTTTTAGATGAAGAAAGTCCACACGAAATCAGATATTCACATTGCAGCAGATCTTTGAAAAAACCCAGAACATCTAAATCGATACTAAACCCCTAAACGAAACCCCTAAATGAAAAACACCTTAAAATGGTTTGTTCAGTGTCCTCCATTCATACCCATTTTTTCCCTTTTATGTCCTCTCACAGTTTTGAAAATAAAAATAATCGCGTGAAGCCAGCCTGCAAGCCAGGGCCCAGCGTAATTTCCTAAAACATCTCGTTATCGTGATCTAACAATACACAGTAATGAAATTTTCCATAAAGTTTTCTGAATCTGTTTGAATCTTGTTTAAGAACAAACGCTTTAGGCACCCATCGTGCTAAAAGCTTGGAAAATTCCAAACTATCAGTCGAAATCGCGTTGACTTTTTCATAATAAATGTCTAAGTTACTGCCTCGTCTAACATTTCTTGAACTTCAGAACATATGTCTACATTAGTCGTTCAATATGTGCATGTGATTAATATTAGGTTCGTTCCGGTACTCATATGCAAACGTAATATTACGTCTGAAAACATCAGAAAGAAGTACGCGTACTGAGAGACGAAATTGAGAGAAATACAATTTTCTTCTAATTGACGTTTTCCAAGATTTCATAGGTAAAGCGTGAACTTTTCTTAAATTTGAGACAATTCTTTCGATTTACAAAATTTGACGTTTTCCATTTTTCTTTCAGAAAGGTACCCGCACGGACCTAATACTACGTCTGAAAATAACTACAAACCTTACGTGTACTGAAAGACTTAACAAATTAAGAAAGATATGATTTTTTTCTTCATTTATTTTTCTGTAATTTTTTTCCAGAGGAATTGCGCCTTGCGAAAAAATGAAAACTATCAAATGACTTACAGCTGATATGTTTGACAGGTAAAAGTATTTGAAATCAGAAAAAAAAATATTGAATTAAAATAAGTTTTAATAAGGTTGACAAACGTTTCCCATTTACAATTATTCGAAAACTACCTTAAATTGACGTTTCTCAAGATTTCATAAAAAACGCGTTCGGGTTCTTTTCTTTAATTTGAGAGAATACGCTCACGATTCAAAATAGTACCCTCACAGAATTTTATATAACAATTGCGAATGTAAACCTAATAAAAATCCAGATCAACTTCAACAATTCGAAAGATTAAAATAAAATCAAGTACAAATCCAGATCCGCTGAACAAATAATTTGAGTGCTTTTTAAAGTCGAGAGATTTTTTTTTTTTTATATATAATTTGCGCGCGCCAAATGGTATATGAATACCATCAAATTATTTCAGGACACGGGCGTTTGTAGAAATTGAGAGAGAGAGAGAGAGAGAGAGAGAAAGAAAGATTGGTGTAGTGGGTTTGAAACTTAGTTTGTATTAAGTTTCAGTAAACTCCAAGGGTGGCGTTCAGATAACTGGGGAGCTTGTTTGTTTTGCTTTTTGTCGTTGCTTATGATTCACAGTATTTTTTTCCCTCCACCTAATGTCATCATCACGATCAAGTTGCATTTAAGCCATATGTTATTTTTTACGGTTTTATACCATTTTTTTTTGTGAAAAAAGTGTTTTTTTTTACACAAAATTCCCAAAATCCCAACACCGGAATTAACAGACGAAATCGTTTTCTATTGCTGAACCCAAAATATACATAAGGATTGAATTTTACCCGCAGGATTATCTACAAATATTCACTATAAGAATGTCCTGCTGTATCTCGGATGAATACTATCCAACACATTTTTATGACAAATGAAGCACTGAGAATATGAAGTTATTACGTGCCATTTTTAATATTTAGAGTAATGGGCATTAACCCTACCTCAAAAGTACCTCAAAAGTACCCATTCCAATTTTAAAAAAAGGTAAGTTTGGTTTTTATCCTTCAAATCATGGACACAAGGACGAAGTCCAATTACTAACCATTTCCGAATAAAACGAGGTGAACTTGTTAAAAAAAAACTCACCCTGTATGTGGTTTCAATACTCTCTCCCGAATTTTCCAAACACTAATTACAAATACTTCTTTGCATTTGTCTGTCCTAACCCTTTTGGCACCCACTTACACAATTGTGCGAATATTAGTGCCCTATTGTCTCTATGTTCTATTGCTTAAAATTTAGTTTTTGAACCTAATGTAGTGATTTAGAAAATTGTCTCACTTTTTTTCATATGAAAATAAAATCATGCACTAATTTTCTGTTGAAAGAAAACGAAAAGATGTGGTGAAAACAATCGAACGGAATGCATTACCATTACTGACTATTGCTTGAAATTTAGTAACGGTTTTGTGACATAAACTACGAGCAGTTGCAAATTGTATGAATGCAAGGCTATCACTGATCTCGGGAAATTAAATTGTACCTTCAATAGCTCACTCATGCAAAGTTGAGTGTTTTTCTCACGACATTCTTCTTCATTTAAAATTGAACATTTAGTTTTCATTTTCACGCTAAGAGGTTTGATTCTCCGAATATGAACGGATTCTTCGAACCATTTAATGTATTGGTACTTAAAGAGCTAACTCAAACACTAGATCCAAGTCTGATGTCATAATAAAGCTTCGGAGAGATACTCGTATGAATATCCGTCAAGTCTACAGTGTATCGAGGGGAAAATAAAACTCTCATAGTAAATACTTATTCACTCTTTTAGTCTCAAGGCTTAGAACTATCGACCATTTCAACGAAGGCGTAAAAACACCGAAAAATCACCAAAATGATAAAAGAAATGACATCACTTATCGATTGTCCCAGTGATGTTGTTGAAAAATATTATACGTTCAAAACAATTTTCCCCACAAGAGAATCTTGGACGTATGAAAGAAAGACAAGAAACTTCAATGGGTTATCGGTATATACAGATGGCTTTAACATTTCAGGGGAATCAGGGGCTGACATCATTTGTGCTAACCCACCGATTGAACTTATTATTCACATAGAACCATTTGTAACACCAAGCAAAAGTCTTTGCAATTATGTAAGCAAGTGAAATACTCGCAGAAGACATCAGTGAAGAGAGGCAAATCGACATCTGCTCGGACAGCAAAGCAGCAATTAGCGCGATCACAAACCCCATGTCGAAGTGACGACAAGTAAGGGAGTGCAAAATTAAATTCAACTTACTTGCCAGGCGCAATAGTGTTCGTCTTACATGGGCACCGGGGCATGAAGGTGTACCGGGAAATGAAAAGCAGATGAACTGGCAATGAAAGGAGCGAGTAACATTGAATTGAATCCTGAAAAGACAATAGGGGCCCTCTGCCAACTATTAAAACGATAATTAATGAGAAGGTACGACAGGAATTCAATAACTACTGGACAAATCTTGACACGTATAAATTGGTCAGATCTGTTGTAATAGAACCGAGTAACAACACAGCAAAAGGAGCTTTCAACTCAAGCAGTATAAGGCACATCAATCTCAACAAACATTCGTTCAGACTCGGGCTAGCTGATACAAAAATATGTGCCAACTGTGAGGAGGAGGAGGTAGATATAGAACACTTCCTCTGCCACTGCCCTGCAACAGCGAGGTTAAGACTGAAGACACTGGGATCCCGAAGGATGCCGGATTTAACACAGCTCATTAGAAAGGAATCGCTGATATATTGGAGTTCGCTAGACGAACAAGACGATTCCTCGATCACTATATGACATAGTTTCCTTTAGATACTCCCCATGATCCCAAAACCTACATCCCCTCTGAACGCATAATTCCCACAGCACAGTACTAGTCCTTATAGTTCGACAGACGAGGGGAACATAACGGGCCCAATGGAGGCCAAACTGACGAGCATAAGCTCACCCTCTAGAACCAACCAAGTACTTATTAACTACTGGGACCTATCCGACATTCGACATCTTACATACATACTCGTAAATGTCAGTGTTAATATTTCGATTGCTCACTTGATAGTATCACTCCTCATTTCTTAATTGATTAAGTTCCTTATCATCTCAATCAACTGAAATCAATTAAAACCATATTAAGGCTACTTCATTGCAATCCAATATAATCGACTGTTTCTATTCGATTACCATAATGTTTTCACAATGGAGTCGAACAGAAAACAGTTCTTTCAGTGTTTCCGACCGGTATTTCTCCCTTTATTTGCAACAGGATGCCTATCATTTCGCCTAAATTCCGAGCAGCAATTGGAGGTTTCCGCGTTCACCAAACTTTATACGAATCTAGCACGACTAGCAGTTCTCGGATGTTTCATCACTGGATGGACAATCAAAATCTACTCTCATCAGTACTCCCAACATCTCAGAGAATTGTCACCTCTAATTCAGTTTCTGGGATTCGCCGAACTGATTATTTCGATTACAACATATATCGAGGTCTCGGTTATCCTGGATGTTAAGAAGCACATGCACATCGAACTGTATGAACGAGCCTATGAGCTAGACAACATTTTAATTAAAGAGTTCGCCGTTAACTTTAATTATCCCAAAACCATTCGTAAGAATTGTGCTTGCATGATGATCTTGACCCTTTACTGTGGAATATATTACATAATGTACATTATTAATTTGGATCCGGACTGGAAAGTAGCTTTGGTGGCATTAGCCTACGCCATTTGCACCATTGGGCCGGGTACAAGCAGCTATGCGCACATAAGTTCAATGGATTACTTGCGGGTTCGTTTTAGACTTTTCCAGAAAATGTTCAAAAAATATCTTCGTTTGAGTCGGAGGCAAGAGGAGACGAAGCGGCGAAGTATTCTGTCCTTGTTGAATCACTATCAGAAGTACTGTGAATTGATTCAGGTAGTGAACAATATTTATGGACACCTAGCCATAGCGAATTATTTCCATGACTTCACGCAAGCCTCGAGCATGGTGTTTGTGCTGTGCCATAAGGCATCGGAATCCAAGGCGCCCGTTAAGGAATATGTTTTTCTATTCATGTTTGTGTTACCGCGACTGATAAAAGTTATCTACACTGCTATGTACTCACGATTGACTATGAGTGAGGTAAGTGTTTTGGAAGTCATGCAATGCTTTTAATGTTTATCCTTAAAGTGAGCACACACCATCGCCCATTCGCAGCGAACATGTTCGTAAAAGAGATTCGGCTGGCATGTCCAATGGTGTGTAGACTCAACGAACCTTATCAGCGGCGAGTATGCTTGATCCGCCGTTCGGTCCGTAATACGCAACGAGCACGGACGGACTACGAACATACTATACTCGTATTGAGAGGTGTGCGACCATAGTAATTGATCAAATGGTGGCTGTGATATTAGTGTTTTTTTTTTTGTTATATTTATTTGGATGTGAAGGATTTTTTTTAAAAATAATAATAATTTCCTTGGAGAGAATGCAATTTTTGTCTCAAGACAGTGTCTTGAAACACTTTTGTTTTTATAACGAGGCTAGACATAATCTTAATATTAGGTGCTAGACATAGGGGTTCTCTCTATTCTTTCTGTCAGTCCGCCTTTTTGTCTGGGGTCTTATTATATATTACGAGACGAGAAGCATGACAAACGAATTTCAGATAACGATACCCACAACATACAATGACTAGGTCTTTTCCGTACTTGACTAGACTGGAAATATCTGAAATTTTACGAAAATTGGTCAAATTTTGTTCCCGGGGATCCCAGTGAATTTGACCAAATTTCGTAGAAATTCGCAACTCTGTCAAGTACGGGAACACACCTATTTTGTGTAACGAGAACGATGGCAAAAATTGCATGCTATTTTGAAGCGCACCTACCTTCACTTCTATTGGTATTGTATCAAAAAGAAAATTGTATGAAAATTGGAGGAAAATGGGAAAATGTTTGGCAATAGTGAATATTCTTTGACAAAATTCTAAATATTATACGAAACATTGTATTCTGTTGAATTTCATGCGGCAATTCTACCAGGCATAAAATTTCATTTAATTGTCTTTTTTTTCTTTTGTTTTGTGAAGTTTACGTGTTTTCATTTCACATACAAAAAAGTAATCCTCATAACCCTCATATGTGGTACAACAAAAACCATTCTCGGTATCATAATGACATGGGCGACTGAAATCGTAACACATAATCGCAATTTAGCATTTACGATAGCTAGGTAACGAGAATGATTGAACATAATAAGGCTCCTAGCAATACTTTATTACGTCGGGTTACACAAAGTCATTACAAGTTTTTGGTATCGTTATCTGGAAATCGTTTTTCGTGATTCTCGTCTTGCAGTACATACTCATAATAAGGCTCCTGTATGTATGGCCAACAACTGAACCCTCAACGACTGGTTTACCTTCGAGGCAAAATAGGGAAACTAAAATTATCTCTAAAACTGCTCAAATGATTTCTTATAAGTTTAGTACCTGATGTAGGCTGTATCGACGGTACCAGACCGCATATCGTCGACAATCCACCAAATTTCTTCCGAAATTTACAGAAGCAGCGTTGTCTTCGGACAGATTGCAGTTATCACAAGGTAGAGTCTAAACGTGTGTTTCTTTTATGTACCCTGACATCACTACCTATTGTTTCTGTTTGTTAATATTCACTATTGCCAGTTCATCGCCCCTTTCGTGATCCGATACCCAGACTGGTCAAGCTATATCTTCTTTATGGTATAATTTGTTGGTGGTCGAAAATTAAGTCCCTTAAACGAAAACAACAGTACGTTACAGGGCTGTACGTAGTATGAACGGTGCAATCAAAGGGACGTCGGCCGATTATTTATGGACATTTTTCGACCAGAATGCTATGCCGCGCAATTAAAATTCAACTTTTTCTACCGCTACACGAAAATATTTTCCTAAATAGTTAAGTAAACAGTTGAATATATTTTTTAGTCTGAAGTTAGGGTAGATCGTGCCAGCCATCTCATTGCGGTCCTGGTGAGACACTTTTTTGTTAATTCTTCGAAAGATACTGTAGAAGTAATCGGTTCAACAACATGCCGGATTTTTAAAGGCTAAAACCACCTCCCCTCCTCTCCCCTGCTCACTGCGGTACCGCCGTTTAAGCATTTCTTCACAGGGGGGCTTAAACTTTGCTTGCCTCTCATTTTGTATTGTCCCAGTTGGGTTCTCTCTATACGTGCTGCTTTTTCCAGACTTGGTTGTTCATCACATTGTTCTCGATTGTTTCCAATTTTCTTCTTTCCTCTGCCTTTCAATGTCACACAGTTTCTTCATTATGCGGGTTATATTTTCAATCACCACATTTCATGCATATTCATCCTTCAGCACTTCCCCAACGGTATTTTCAGGGGTTGGTTGAATTCCAAGGCTATTTCTGAGTGAATCTCTTTCGTTTATTAAACTTACGCACTGGAAAATGACATGTTCCGCACTTTCCAGCCATGCTGTGCATAGGGGGCAGTGTGGGCTACTGTGGTGCTTGAATTTGTGCAAGTATGAACCGAAAAATCCATGTCCCGTTAGGAACTGGGCTAAGTAGTAGTCGCACTCTCCATGTCGTCGTTCGATCCACGGATGGATTCGCGGTATGAATCGGTATGTCCATCTGCCTTTCTCCGAGGTATTCCAGCGCTTTTGCCATCTTGTTATGCTTCGAGCTCTTTCAGGTTTACGTATTTACGGGTCCTGTAATTACACAACTGACCCTAACCTAGAACATCTATCCATTTGAATGGTTATTTTAAATTCTTTTCTAATATTCTTTTAATTTGTTTTAATGTTTTTTCAGTGTACAACTTGTTCGCAAATCATTGCTACATATGATGATCATTATCCGGTAAAGGAAATAAAGGAAAACATCGATGACTTTCTTTTATGGAAGAAACACAATTCTTTTCAGTTTACTATAGGGCAAGCTTTAAAATCAAATTTCGGCCTCGTTTATTCCGTAAATACATATTTTGTTAGTTGTGCGTTTGTAATTGTACACATACCTAACAATCTTCCATGTTTCTTTCGTTTAGTTTTTTTTAGGAATCGGAAACTATGTTCTGATCCTGATCCAATTGAAGTTGCAAGAATCTTCGATTGAAGAGCGTTTAAAAGATAAGCTTCATATTGAAATTCGTTCTAAAATAAAATAAAATTTATTAGTTAAAATGCAATATGTATACATATATGTAAAAGTAAAGGCTGAACTATAATAGTAGAATGGTGGCCACGGTAGAATGGTGGCCACGGTGTAGTGGGTAGTGTGTTCGCTTGTCAGTCGTTCACAGACTTTCTAAGAGTGTGCACGTGTTTCGGCTTTTAATTGAAAACAATAGTGTTCTCAGTACAAAATTAGACAGTGTTGTTTCAAGTGGCGAGTTAGCCTAATAGAAGTGGTAGTGAACCGTCAACCCGGGGGCTTGGTTGGGTTCAATTCCCAGCCAGGAAAAATTTGAACTTTTTTTTTTTTTTTTTTTAATAATTAAATAAAGTGTGAAATCAAGAATCTGGTGATGGATAGTGAGCGGTCCGCGCTCCCAATAGCGGGACCAGCTGGTGGGGTGACAGCATCAGCCGATGCAGTACAGATAGGCCAGCCTGCAACAGTCTCAACTGCAAGTATGGGGAAAAGGAGAAGAAAACTAAAACCTTCTCCCAACTTGGTAAAGCGTCCCTCCAAATCAGCTACAGTTGAACAGCTGCCAAGTGGAGCGAGCGAAGGGGCGCTGAGTACAGCAACAGCAGCAGCAGCAGATAAGAAGCGGCAGAGGTCGGATGACTCTGTCGACTTCCCGTACATCTCCGACGGAGGGGAAGGGCGCTACGTCGGAGACGACAACAACTGCTTCGCAGTTCTGGCTTCCTCCGAATCGGATGACGAAGAGGAGGAAGTCCAAAGTCTGACTAGCAGCATCAGACAGCTAGAGCAGAGGGTGCTTGCCATTAAAGCCAAACAAATGGCCAGAAGAGAAAGGGAGCGGCAGCTAGAGCTCCAGCGCCCTTCCGAACAACAACAGAAGCAGCCAGAAGGCCAGCTGCAACAACAACAAATGCAGCCGCAAATGCAGCAGCAAATACAGCAGCAGAAGCAGCAGCAAGAACAACAGCAGCCGAATAAGCTGCAACAACAACAGCAGCAGAATAAGCAGCAACAACAACAGCAGCAAAAAACGCTGCAACAACAACAGCAGCAGCAGAGAAAGCAGCAACAACCGCAGCAACAGCAGCAGCAGCAGCAGAAACAACAGCAACAGCAACTTCAGCAACAGAAGACGAGTACGAAGACCAGGGTGCCGCCAATTAACACGTACAAGGTAGAGTTGAAAGACACAATTGAACTATGTAAGTCGGCCATTGGCAATAATTTTTCAATTAAACGTTTAAATGTAGACAGGCATTCTATCCACTGCAATACAGTGGAAGATTATAAAAAAATTAAGCAGTTACTTAGGGACACGACGACGGAGTTCTTCTCCTTCACCCCGAAGGGGGAAAAGCGGCAAACAATGCTGCTGAGGGGGATAGACCCGTCTACTGATCCGGAGATGCTCCTTGTGCTGCTTAAAGAGAAAGAGTGCAACGAGCTCGAATTCGTAGGGGTCAAGCCATTCACCACAGCTAAGGCAAAAAGGGAGAAGCGGAAATTGCCGTTTTTCCTAGTTCAGCTTTCACCCAATAGCAAGCTGGATGGTCTAAGGAGTATTAAAGTCCTAGACTACCAGGTTGTCGCATGGGAAAAATTAAGAAGGAGCGAAAACATTTTACAATGTGTTCGCTGCCAAAGGTTCGGTCACGCCGCGTCGAACTGCGAAATGCAGCCTCGATGTGTTAAGTGTGGAAAGAACCACAAAGCAGAGGAATGCACTCTGGGTAAGGATGGAGTTGCAGATAAGAGCCAGCTCTCGTGTGCTTTATGCAGGAACTCGGGACACACCGCAAACTACCGGGGTTGTCCTAAGTTCCAGTATATTAAGAAAGTAAATCTAGTTCGCCAGGAGAAGGTCGTTGTGAAACGTCCACCTGCTCCAATTCAAACACCATCCGTGACTCCCCAAGTGACCTACGCCCAAATGGCGGCAGGTCGGGGAAACGCGGAACAAAAAAGACCGAAGGTTGCTTCTCAGGCCCCAGCGCCTAGAGCACCGGAGGCTCAATCTGACTTGCTTACCATCTTGCTCTCTATCCAAGGGCAGATGGAGCAGCTTCAACGTCAGGTACAGGAGCAGGCGAAGCTGGTGGACCAGATCTACGCACTTCTGCCGGGCTTAACGCACCTTCAGTCGTAATGGGTACGAACATGGAGGAGCAATCCTTGAAGATCCTTGCGGTGAATGTGAATTCACTGATTAGGATCGAGCGAAGAGCCGTATTGTTTAAGTTGCTTGAAGACCAAACCCCTGATGTGCTTATGGTTAGCGAAACAAAGCTATCCCAGAAGCACAAATTGGGGCACAATAAATACAGTATTGTCAGAAGAGACCGACCCAACTCTACACAAGGAGGAGGTGTTGCGATCTTCATACGCAAACAATTGCAATTTAAAGTAATGTACAGCGGTGAAGTGCGAAGGTTCCAGGAGCTGGAAGCGTGTATCGTGTGCATCCCTCTCCGTAGTGGAAAGAGGATGTACTTGGTCGCACTCTATGCACCTGAAGCTACTCAATCTACTTTATTTATTTCAGAGCTCGAGACACTTTTTCGATTCCTAAGGCTGGAGTCGGAGGAGAATTATTTCATCATGGCCGGAGATCTCAATGCCAAACATAGAGATTGGGGAAACAACACACCTAATCCTAGAGGGAACCTACTATTCAATTGGTGGGGTCGGCACAGTGTCGAGTATAAACTCGATTTGAAAGCTACAGATAGTCCGTCGTTTCCTAGAAGTGGCTCTTATCTGGATCTTATGCTGTTCGACGTACGGTTACAACTGACCGACATGGACCGACAAACTATAAACTGCCTGCACACATTTGTGTATGACAGTGACCATTGCGGACTCAGTGCCGTAATAACGATTCCCAACGAAATTGCGGAGTTGGAGGAGTTTGTCCAAACGTACTCCTACAATTATAGTAGGATGCGTTGGACTCGCTTCTCCAGAACTTTAACAAGAGCACTCTCCTCGAACTCGCTCTACCCACCGTCCAATAGGAATCTGTCAAACGAGGAGATTGACTGGTACCTAAAACAAATGGACGAGACAATTAAACGAACTATGGATAATACGATACCTCGGTATCAACATACTGACAACGCGGACATATTCCGCAATGCAACAATTAACGCACTACACCAACACAAAAGTAGACTGCTGTCGAGACTAAACACCTTGTACAGGCAGTTTACTGACAGACAGAACTCGGAGGTTAGGACACTGAAGTCGTTGATTAAAAACCTCCAGAAGTTAATTAGAAAAAATTACAGACTTTCTGTAAATTTGCATTGGAACAATAAAATTCGGGCTGTAAAATCCAACAACCCGAGTATGTTCCCGCAAATAAATAAAATATTTCGGAGGAATAATCAAAACGACTTTCCGTGTCTTAAGATCCCCCGAACGACGAACAATGGACGAATACTTATAACAGCAGGTATAGATCCAGATAGCGCAGTAGAGGATGACAACTTCTTTGTGATCGAAGATCCGCAGGAGAAGGTAGAGGCTATAGGAGCGACTTTCCAGGAAGTGTATAAGGTGAATGATACCATTTGCCCGAACCACGACCTGGAAAATCGCGTCCTTGTGCACAACTTCTACCTTCGAAATGATATAGAGCACTGGCGATCCGAGAACATAGGTTTTACCGAGTTCAATGACGATAACATGGCAAATAATGTCATCGCCGATGAAAGGGTACATCCCCCGTACATATCGAAGGTGGAGCTCCAAGCGATCTTCGACTCATTGAGGAGGAAGAAATCTGTAGGAATCGATGGAGTGTCGAACATTGTGCTTCGACATCTCCCTCTAGAAGCGGTGGACATTTACACCACTCTGTTTAACAATGCGCTGAATAATGCACATTATCCAGCGCATTGGAAAACAGCAGTGATACAACCCATCCCCAAACGGGGTAAGGACACTTCCAATCCGGCAAATCTCCGGTCGATAAGTCTCCTTCCGAACATCAGCAAGGTATTCGAGAGTGATCAATAGAGCCCTGCTTAAGTGGACTGAGAACAGTAATATAATTCCGGATAACCAATTCGGTTTTAAGGCGGGGCATGATACAATACATGCCGCGTCTAAACTGGTATCGGATATCCAATGGAACAAAAGCAAGAACCAATGCACGGGTGCCTGCCTGATTGACTTGGAGAAGGCCTTCGACACCGTATGGTTAGAGGGACTCTTCTACAAGCTGAGCAGGTTGGGCATAAGCAAACCACTGTTGTACATACTTTATAACATGCTCACCGGTAGGCAGTTCATCGTCAAAAATGGCAATGTGACTTCTACTGGAACATTTCTAATTAAAAATGGTCTGCAACAAGGTGCGGTTAATTCACCGATCCTTTTCAACATTTACACGAGCGATCTCATAGGATCACTACACCATGCCATAGCGTACGCAGACGACTTGATCGCGTACAGATCAGGACCAAAAATCGAGGTCATTGCAATTCTCTTGCAACGTGACTTCGATAAGATTCAGCGATATTGCGATGACTGGAAGTTGAAGATCAACTTCCAGAAATCGGAAACCATTCTTTTTAGACCAATATCTATATTTTAACAAACATATAGATGCTGCTCTGGCCAGAGCCAAAGGTGCTTTTGCCCTTACAAAGAGACTTTTTTATAGCAAGCAACTCGATGCAAGGGTAAAGGTAATCTGCTACATGGCCCTCATTAGGCCCATGCTCGTATATGGATGCCCCGTGTGGTTCAACGTGGGAGCAAGCTTGTTGGAAAAGATTCGGGTGTTTGAGAGGGCTTGCCTTCGGGCTTGCCTTCATTTGTACAGAACACCAGAGTCCCAGTACATAAAATTCTATCCCAATGAGGTCCTATACAACAGGGCTAACCTAATTAGAGTGGATAATTTCGTTATCAAGCTGATTCGAAGGCACATTGCAAGAGCAATGAGCTCGACGAACAACCTGATCTCCGGGGCTTATTACCCCAATTACGAGTATCACGAGAGAGTGCGCCTTAACGGCTTTGTTCCCCCAGAGGCGTTCCTCTATTTTGATAAGAAAGGTCTGATCCAGGACAGATTGGCGGTACCGCTAATCTTCCACGTTGCTCGGACAGTTGTGGATAGGCGACTCAACTACGATAGAGACGTTGCACACGGCAGTGTGGAGCGTCTCCGGTTTAGTAGGGCGGTATCGGGTCGCGATATTTATGACGTACAACGTCAGTACGGTCGTTTTTGGTGGGTAGCCTGTTGCATATTTGAGGTTGGCTGTTTGCTGTCCATGGCCGACTTACATAGTTTAAGGTTTAGGTAGTGTAAATAGGTTGTAGGTTATATTTTAATAAAAAAAAAAAAAAAAAAAAAAAAATATATATATAAATCCACAGCACTTGGATGCAAAATACAAAAAAAAAACACAAAAAACACAAAAAACATAAAAAAAAAATGAAAAAAAACAGCACTCGATAAAAAAAAAAAAAAATAAAAAAAAATTTACGTAGAATAAGCTAGGCTAATTTAGAATAAGATAGTTTAAGGTTTATTTTAAGGTAGATTGTAAGTTTTATGTATAAGAACATTAAAAAAAAAGAGTACATATACTAAGCTTTTCCTATAAAAATTTTCTTAGTAACAATTAGAATTAAAAAAATTAAATAATTTAAACACAATTTTCAAGTTCGTTACGTCGAAAGACATAGTTTTAAGTATTAGGTTTAGCTTAGAGCGCCCGCATAGGGCCAGTAAGTTAGAATAAGAATAGTTAAGTTAGTTAAGCTAGTTTTAAGCGTTTTTTTTGTCTAGCAAATAAGTTACAATGAATTTAATAAAAATGCATTAAAAATGAAAAATGAAAGTGTGTTCGCTTGTGACCCGAACTGTGCAGGTTCGAGCCCGGACGGGGAACAGCAATCACAGCCACCCGAACATATAAGAGAAACGAATAAAATCTAAGTTTCTCCACCACTACACCAAAAAGGAGTTTCTGCCTGGTAGTACAATGGACACAGAAAATTGAGTCTGAGTGCTCCGGGATTTTAAAAAAAAAAAAAAAAAAAAATAATAGAATGCTTTAGTACGACCACTTCCGAAACAGAACGAATATACAGGATTTGTATTGTGTGACCATAATAATAGCTTTTTTTCGATTCGTTAAGTTTCGTTCACTAAAGCTCACTTACGAAAGAGCGAATTGATTCGCTCTTTCGTAAGTGTACGTATGAAAACTTGACAAGTGGTCTCCCATCTAAGTACTAACAGCGCCCGATGGTGCTTGATTTCGGTGATCGGACGATAACTTTTGCTTCCGAACACATACGCCTATTATGGGCTACTTGAGCAATTGACAGTACTGAAGGAAACTTAACGTAGAATTATGACATTAGCTTCCGATTGCTTCCGACTATTATAGTTCAGCCTTAAGTCTGCTACTGTTGTTTTTTGGTCAATTTCGATGCAATTACGCCCTATTGTGGGTTTCAGATCACATATTTGCAACATTTCACATTTGGCTCATAGTAAAGGGTCATTAATTTTGGGGTTAGAATTTAAATTACGACTTCACCTGCAAATACAAAGGATTTGTATTGTGTGACCATATTAGCTTTCTACTTCGATTCATTAAATTTCCTTTACTTTTGCTCACTTATGAAAGAGCGAATCCATTCGCTGTTTCGTACGAAAGTTTGACACAACAGCTCAAATGACAGGCAAAGCGAGTTGGTAGTTACTTCCGAACACAACGCCTATTAACGTAAAATTATGACATTATCTTTCGATTACTTCCGACTATTATAGTTCAGCCCTAAGAATGGCTTAATTTGTTTTGTGTACAAGTTCTTGTTAATGAAAACATTAAAGTTATTATTTTCGCAATTTAATGCTTTTTTTATTTAAAACAACACACATGACAGTACGCCTAGTGATAACACAAACAAATTTATTAAACTAATTGTAGAGGCATTATTCCGTGAATTAAAATACTTTCGAAGAGGTCCTAAGCGATTTGCGGACCATTCTAAGTTGTCATCGAGCTTATGGAGCGCGTCGTCTAAAATAGTAGATGATGTGCCAAATTGGTCTCTGTTTTCTCTTATAAACTCCTCAAAAGCGTCTCTCTGTTCCGATGTCGTGAAAAGGGTGGCTATACTACTGATAAGATTGGCAGTGTTTGACCAGCTTTCAAGTCTAGAGAAAGAGAAAAATATATGTTATAAAATATGTTCGAAATTTAGTCTCGACTTAGTTTTTGCACAATAAGTGAGATACATAATATTAACCATCTACTCGTAATTAGGTAGCTCAAAACCTAAAACTAAAATTCTAAAATTCTCAACATGTTTTTAAAACTACTTTGAGTTTGACTTAGCGAATGTAGAGATGACTTAGCGGCAAAACAATTAAAATAATTAAAAATGATTTCCAAGAAAGAACCAGTTTTTTTTTCTAAATTAGTTTTAACTATTGTTGGAATGGGTGATGACAGCCAATTTAGTTAGAAAATAATAAAACAGAGCGTAGCCAAGAAAGCCTTAAGCCAATTACTTGAAACCACTTAACTATTCGCAGGAGATGAATGAGGTAATGTGACAAACTGGCATCAGAAAAAAAAGTGAATACCTTCTACACCATTTGATTTTGATGATTTTAAAAAGAAACCAACTATACATAGTTGCAAGCGCTTTTTTGACAGTCATAATTTCTGAGGACTTTTATCTATCTAACCCACACTGCCCGATTTGAATAGATTTACGACCATCTGCATACTAGGCCGGATCTAGAAACCAAATTTTATTGAAAGCTGTTCGGTGATTCTTCAATTAGGAATGTGGGAAGGACCAAAAGGACAAACAGGCAGACACGAAACAAAAAGCGTTTGCTTTTGTATTCACGTGAAATAGAAAGATGAAGTGACTATTTTAAAATTGGAGACCAAGAAGTTATCCCTTTATTCTCCAAATGTGCCAAATTTAGCTCCGAAGGGTCTAAATTGGCATCACTGACGGGGATAGTATTCAGTGCTGGTAAGTGTGATCCAGTGGTCATAACCTGTTATGAAACTACGCAGTAAAACTAAATCAGAACTAAGCATAGTCTGCAGGAACGAATAGGTCTTTTAGGAAACTACTACTTAAACAAACAAGATTGTCACATTTGGGGCCATGAAAATTCACGAGCCATTCACGAACAATCAATGCATCCACAAAAAGTCACTGTTTGGTGCGGATATTGGGCCGGCGGCGTGATTGGGCCGTACTTCTTCGAAAATTCTCGTGGTGCTGCAGCAACAGTTATTGGTGAACGTTATTGGGACATGCTAACAAATTATTTTTGCCACGACATGTGGTTTCAACAAGACGGTGCCACTTGCAACACAAAGCGACAAACAATGCAGTTTTTGCTCACTAAGGTGAAAGTCCTTTAAAACATGATTTTTAATTGTCTACGTCAACGCTCCGGAGATTATTGAAGGCATAAAATACAACATTTGAGCTATGTTGACGACATCAAGCTTCATATTTGCGGAACGTGACGAAAACTTTCTTCAACAAAATAAAGATTTGCAATAAGGACGAAGCTGTTATTTCCTATTTAACGATAACAGTTATACTATAAATTGGGATAAAGATTATAAGAGTATTTTAATAAAAAAAAAGTGTCATAAATAAAAAAAAACCGAATAGAATAAAGCGAGTGTAAATAAAAGTGGAAAGCAGCTATGTATAAATAGAAAGATACGAGTATTATGAAACCAATGGATATTGATATGCAAAACTAAAATGTATAAAAAATTAAGAAAATTTTTATCAAGTATGGAAATGAAATTTAGGTAAATACTTACGCTATAGCGACTTCACCAACTCTCGACGTAACCATTTGAAAAGCAGGCCACACATTCTCTGGATTTTCTTTGTATAATGGTCCCATTGCGCTCTCCTTTTCATTCACTGGTACCTCATCACCTAGAATTACGTCGAAAAATTTTTCCATATTTTTTGCGTTTCGGCCACAGCCTAATCCATATCTGATTCTTAACTTCTCCCTAAGCACATTTTCTGATTTGAATCTGTTGTATAGTTTGTCAAAATCTTCTTCAGAGCCATCCCTCATACCATTACAATATACCGTAGAACGCATATCAACTGGTATCGCTGTTCCATTATTTAAATATTCTCTCAGTATTCTTTGCACTTCTGTAGTACAAACCTTTCGTCCATATTTACAATTGAATTTCACAACCTGTTTTCGATTATAGATATCTAGAACGGGCTCGTCGGTTCCGCCGATAACTCCCAACTTATTGAAAATGTTTTCTGTCATAAACAAAATGTATTTGCCAAAGTCGATGTGATCTTCGATAGTCAAATACGTGCCAATAAACGTAAAACCATCAAAGGCACTTGCCCATGGTGTATATTGGGTTTCAGTCTCTAAATACTCAAGCCATTTGAATACCAAATCATACTCCAATAGTGCATCCTTGGCAAACGCTAATAAATCGTCAATAAATTGAGCCCGATTTATTTCATGTATACCGGACCAATTGTCTTCACAGAGGGCATAGTGTAATTTATACCAAAGAGTGGTGTCATACATAACCCTGTAGTAACTGGTCTGCTGTATGTTAAACAAGACCCAATGGACAGGTTCCGTAAATTTAAAACTGATTTCGTCTTGATCCTTGTTAAAGTACTTAATTGGGTAGGTATTGTTGAAATCTCGTTGTGCACTTGTAGTATATGTTAGTGGTATCGTGTATCGAAGTTTCGGATCACTTCCATCGATCCGATTGGCGAGGTATCTTTTTTGTTCGACTCTGACACTAAGATTGTCATCGGCTAGAGTGACTATTAACAAGGGAAACCCAACTTGTTCTGTCCAGTCATAGAAAAACTCTTCAACATCCACTCTAGGTGATGAAGGCCAGTACATCGATAGGTATGTCAATAGATGTGTTGGATTAACTGATCTGTTGAGGCTGAAAGAGGAAAAATGTTAGCTTTAATGGGCTTAGCGTGAGAGTCTTCATTTGGTTATTTGTGAATGCCTAATATTTATTATTTCTATTCTATTATATTCTAAGAGTGCCACACGGTAGAAACGAATAGCCCTGAGGTAAGATATGCCTGTCATACGAGGCGACACATGTCGCTATAGGCTCCTTGAAGTAGTCGTAATTACGTTTCGGAGCTTGGTACTACAGGTACCTTGGGGCTCTTCAAAGAGTGGTAGGTTCGCCTTTCTTTTGTGTGTACAAAAAACAAACAAAATTAAGTCAAAGTCATTAGTGAATATCTTTTATCCACAGACTAAGATTTGAGAGCATGCGCTTGAAATGTACGCATCTTCTACACTCCGGGTACAAGTCAAAACTATAAGCTATACTCACAAAGTATAAGGCTGATATTACCGCGATCCTGGAGCTATGCCGAATAGGATCAGAAAAGCAATTGATAATAAGTTACGACATTTATTACAGCTGACACAAAATTCTGCAGATGTTGCAATGCGGTATTGTTGTGGGAAATTTCTTGGGGTCAAGTGTTGTTGACATTAAGCTGATAATCATTTTAGGACAATCTATAAACGAGGCGGAACGCATCTTTTCTGGAGTATGATGTCAAAATCGTACTCAGGGATTTCAATGCTAAAATTAGCTAGGAAAATGTCTTTGACGTATTGTTCAAAAGCACAGACTGGAGGAGACCATAACAGGTAATGGATTCCGACTCATCAATTTTGTAAGAGCGCATAATACGGTGATAAGTAGCACTAAATTTCTTCACCTATCAAAAGGCGCTGGAATAGATAGTCCGGCAGTCTAGTATCAACACGGAAGCAACTATCTTCAACAAGTCCGTCGAGCTGCTGTGATACACTTCGTTCGAATGTATGTGAACAACAATGGTCCAGTAAAAAGGATCTTCAAATCCCAGCCCTCGGTTTGAGAAGACTCATAAAGATCGAAGCTCTGTTTTAAAGCCCAAGTTTTTGTGAATGCTAGGCAGCTTTGTCTAGAAAATTTAAAGCAATGTTCCTGCGATCGCCGAATATGGGAAGCTAAGGTGTCTCAGGGGGAAATCCGAAGAAGGATTTTATGACCTTCTAATTGGCCGACAGAGGCATAGAGGCATAGTTACTTACTTTTTGCTGATATACGTCTTGATTGCCATTTGGAAATAGGTCTCTGACATAGCATTGCTTATCATTCGTATCACAGAAGCTCCTTTCACATATGTTATACTGCTAAACTTCCTGGCAATTTCGGAAGGAGACGCAACGTTGGGTTCACTTAATGGCTGAGTAGAATTGACTGCGTCAATGGTAAATATATAATGCAACTGATCGACAATAAATTGTTTATCTAGCTCGTATTGCGGATATATCTAAAAAAGAGATCAGAAATTTAATTCTAAAAAAATTAACAGTGTCCACCATCCCCACCTTATGAGTCGCAAAGTATTGATAGTATCTTGCAAAGCCTTCATTTAGCCAAAAATAGCCCCACCATTCCATAGTTATTGAATTTCCAAACCAATTATGCGATGTTTCATGAGATATGATAGCAGTGGTGTATTGCATCCCATTCAGATCAGTGTTGCCTTCCTCGAACACAAGTACTTCGTCTCTTTAAAAAAAAAAAACTTTATGAATGTTTATCTTAAGACTTACAAAAATCATTTGCTTTACTTGTAGATCATGAGGCCCCAATTCTCCATTCCGTTGTGAATAAATTTAGACAAGGAAGCTTTTTGTAAGATAGGGTTTCCTAACATTGCATATGGAATGCCGAAAAGTTCATTGTAACTACTTAAAATTTCATTTGCTACGTTGTAACTAAATTCAGTTTTATTATAGTATTCAGGCCGGGCAATTATGAACAAATTATCCTCCCCACGAGGTACAAACTCAGATACAACCATGGCCACCAGATAAGTGGACATATACGGGGTTGTATCAAAGTGATCTACGTAACGATCAGCCTCATTTCTGAAAAAAAAAAAATTGTAAGTGAAATGTTTTAGAAAACTATTTTGGGCCGTTACTCGTCAATGGTAGTGTCCAGTAAAATCGTATTGCTAAAAGAATTGCAGTTCTTTGGACGGCTAATGTGTATGTTGAAGTACGCCTTGAAGCTTGGTTCATCGAAGCTTGGAAAAAGTTTTCTCGCATCAATACGTTGCAGTTGTGTTGCAACCATCCATCTGAGGATAGAAGAATTATTACGGTATACAGTTTAACGACAAAATTTTAAAACGTAAAATGTTATTATGCATATTTACTATTGTTGTATTATTAACTATCGGAAATGATAGACGTGTAACTTAAAACCTGGTTTCGAGGAATACATGTTAACATTTTACTGATTGCACTCACTTTTCATTAGCCTCAGCATCGGTATAACTAATTCGATAAAGTCCATCGTAACCATTAGAAATTCGACCTGTGTACTTGAAGTTCAACGAGTGATTCACGAACGGAGGTATATCCACTTTCAGTAGAAAAATTAGTTTATCAGTGGCTGCTTCGTATTCATTAGTAAACTCCACCTTCTTTCCAGTCACCGACCACATATTTACTTCGAGAAACTCCAGATAATCAGCGTGTACAGCAAATTCACGAATACTCGAATTTCTAGTATTAATTATGATAGATGTTTCACCATAGAATGTGAACTGTTTATCTCCATCTTCTGGTAGGAAATATGGTGTTATTTTAATATCGTAATTTAAAGGAAAAATATCCTTCGACAGGCGGTATTCAACAGCTATAACTGATTGGAACCTGAAGGTCGTGATCAGAAGGGAAATTGCCGCTATTGCGGCCAGTGGTCTCATGGTGAACTGGCTGTCCAACTTAAGAAAGTTCTTCGTGGTTAGAATAACATCGTAATCAGCTTTTGTTTCTTTATCAGAAGAGATGATTAGATAACTCTGACTAAGTTACTAGCTGCTGTGAATTTCAGTTTGGTAATTAATTTTTAATCGAGATTAGCCTGGACAGCTATCAGTCAATGTTGAAGTTGTGTTTCTCTTCTGGGGAGTATGATGAAGCTAGAAAAATAAAGGGCACAGCTGGGGCCCACGTACTTGCTCCATATGTGCTGTAGTCTGAAAATTGTTTAAATTTCAAATTTAAGCCAATTAGATAAGAAACAACAAAAATCATATTATTCGTAAAATGCGTTAAAAAGCTAAAAAGCAGTTTTCGATCGCATGTCAAAAATTGTAATACCATGTCCTTACATATGTCGAAAATGACGCAGATATCGACTTTGAATAAAATCGCCAACTATATTCGAGAAATAACCAATTTTCGCGATCTCGCTAATAAGTAAAATATCGTTATTCGAAAAACTGAGGTTTTTGCAACTTTATGCAGCTTTATTTCAAACGTCCATATTACCACAGATATGAATTTTTATTTATAAACAGCTGCAACGTTTTCGAGAATTTTGTTTTTAAAATTAGCCTTAGGTTTTTTGAGTTCCTCTATTATAATAAGGTCAACTCGAGATCGAAAATTTTCACGAAAACAATACAGGTATGATACCCTACCCTACTTTGTTCCCTATTCTATTTTAGGATGCGGACGTCATAACAACTATCTTTCCACATGAAACAAAATTATACCTACTAATAAGATATACATACATAGTGAGTCCACGGACAAGGTAAGAACTGACAGCATTTTCTAGGAAAGTGTATCATGGTGGCGATAATTTAATATGATGATAATAGTGATAATGATTTGAAGAGAAATTTAATTTATTATGCTCATTGTTTAGCTTCAAAATTACGAACGCAGATGATGTACAATTTAGAATGCTTATAGACTAATTTACTAAAAATGAATTATTCTGGAAGTACGAGGATAATAAATCTGTGTTAAGCTTTCAGTCATATTTTCACTTCCTTGACTTTTGATCTTACAAAACTCCGCCTTATCTCCCATTCAGGACATAAAAGGGATCACCCAGGTAAATTTCAAGTTCTTAAGCCCAGTGCTTTCGGAGATACTAGCCATCTGGGCTTAAGAACTTGAAATTTACCTGGGTGATCCCTTTTATGTCGGGATTAGAAGCATTTCCAACTTATTAAACATATAGAAAAAAAAAAAACATATAGGAAAGTTACAATTCTCCTTCCTTTGAACTTACCCCTAATAAAATCAACGTGGAGTTGCGAAATGTTTAAAACAGATGTAATGATATCTTCATTTGCAGAGGATATTTTCGCCATTTTTAAGAAATTTTATTACTAAACTGTTGTAACTTTTTTTTAGCAGGAAGTAGGAGTGGTTCCAAAATTTGTAACCGAAGTTCATGGATTCTGGTAAGATATTTAACCACAACCGTGAATAGCTTTCAAAAAGCAATATATGTTTTTTTTTAAGAAAATCCCCCCAAAACGTCGGCGTGGCCACGTATAATGTATGGACGAAATGCAGAGAAAGGTAACGTCTTCATAACTTACCTAGACAATATTTTGCAGTTTTGAGCAAAAATAATGGCGAAAACTACATTTTTTTAGAAGTGGGCGTATCTTTGGGTGGATTTTGCGTATTAAATAAATAAATAAATAAATAAATATTTTGACGCTAACAGCCCAATGCAGGGCCTGACCTGTTGTGCACCTCACGAATGGTTGAGACCTACAGTCTTATGCCTTTTCCGAAGGGCCACGGCTCCCACGGATTTTGCGTCTTCCTAACTCAAATTTGAAGGCCCAAAAAGTGGTGACATACACATATGGACATTAAAATAGAAACACTTAAATGCATGATCCAAAAATGCAAATTTAAAACTTAACTCTTAACAAAAAAACATCCCTGCATTATTTTATTGCGTCATAACTTCCAACGAACAAAATAATAGTTCCGTTATATGGAAAATATTTGTCTAAAGTTTGAAAATTCATCATAATTCGACAAAGAACGTTTTTTTTTTTGTGGCCATTAAAGTAGAGACAGTTAAATAAGCAGGGGCGCAGTTTGCTTCTCACCAAAAAATAAATTTAAAAAAAAAAATTAAAATTCCAAAAAAAATTTAATTGTATGTATGTATGTATGTTAAGTGTTAAATAAGTGAATTTTGGTTAACTTTAAATTAAAATCAATTTTAAAATTCAGAAAAACATGGGCTGCGGAAGACATTGAACCTTGGAATAGAAAGCCGTTATTCTAGCTCTAAACAAAGAGGGTAAATCACTAAAATAGTTAACCGCTCAAAAAAATTGGTTGAGAATGCCCTTTTACTACCAAAAGCTACGAAACAGCTTGGGCAACCAAGAAAATTCACGGTTTACGAGGACCGCAACATTGTTAGAACTTCCAAAGTTGGTCCTTTCAAGTCTTCGAAGGACATTCGAGCAGAGCTCCAGCTAAACATTTCTGAAAGAACTGTTCGCAGAAGACTTGTTGAATGGAATTTACATGGAAGAATAGCCAGAAGGGTACCACTGTTAAAGAAAAAGAATATTAAGAGCCGACTACAGTTTGCAAAAGACCATTCGGATTGGAGCGGACCGCAAGGAAGTCAAAAATGGAGAAAACGTGGACAGATGAAACAAAAATTAATCTGTTTGGGAGTGATGGCAGACAAACCGTAAGAAGGCCACCTCTAAAAGAACTGAGTAGGCGGGAATATTCTACTTTGGGGAAGTTTTTCTTGGAACCGTGTAGGATCTTTGCATTTTAAGGTAAAATGCATCAGCACGTATATACTGATATAATGAGGAATATGATGCTTCCATATACTGAAGAAAATATACCTCTTAAATGGGTCCTACAACAAGATAACGACAAGAAGCATACCTCGAGGTAGCGAATTTATTTTTTAAAAATCAGAAAATTAACTTAATGGCCATCACAATTTCCAGATTTAAATCTCATAGACCATTTAAAAAAGGCGTTTGCTATGCATTGGACAAAAAATAAAGCAGAACTATGGCGTACAGTTCAGAAAGAGTGGAATGAAATTTCCGTCGAAAAATGTCGCCGATTAGTGGAATCTATGCCAAACAGGTGCCAGGCTGTTATTAAGAGTAGATGTGGGGCAATAAGTTACTAAAGTTTTTTTTTGTATTTAAATTACTTAAAATCTAATTTCGTTAATTTTTGTTAAGTGTCTCTATTTTAATGTCAAATGAAATTGATGTCAAATGAATGAAGTAATAATATCATTTTTAATTTCAAACTGTTTAATTTTTTAGTACAATTTCATAGTGTCTATATTTTAATATCCATGTCTGTACGTACGGACGGATGGACATGCATGGCTAGATCGACATAACATTTGATGCTGATTACAAATACGTATATTTTTTGGAGGTCTATGGTTATCATTTCTATGTGTTACAGACTATACATATGTATATCAAACTTAATATACCCCGGAAAGGGTATAATAAACGCTCCCAGCCCATTTTTAGGAAAAATCTTATTTTCGACCGTTGTACTACCTAAAGTACTACCTTTGTATCAAATTTCAAGATTCTACATATGATCACGGGAAGCACCACATATCTAGGTTTTGATGATCAGTGAGTTGCTGGCATGGCTTATTTCAACTTTTGTGTTCCTATCATTATTCCGAGCCTTGTTAGAGGGAGGGGTAAAAATGCTCCAAGTTGTTTCGTGTACATAAACTGATAGTGATAGAATGGGGAACTTTCCAGTGTGCTACTATGCAACTTGATAATTAAATTTGCAATGCCCTTCATCGCCTCAACTTCACGTAAATATTTTACAGAAAGAATCATTAAAATCAGAGCATTTTTGCAGAAGTTATCGTACACAAAACAATCAAAGACAATGCCGTAGGCAGACGGATAGACAGTCACACACATAGTCGCCATGCAAAATACCACTTTTCTTCACATTTTGAGTTTAGTGCAATTAGAATCTGACCTTAGGCGTAAAATCTAGATTTAGTCTAAGTTTAGATTATACCAAAAATCAAATCTACCCGATCTGACGCAAATAAGTCTTTAGCCTTTGTTATCTTGACCATAATGCCCAGGGCGAACGAGTAACTTACTGAATTCAAACACTGTTTGCTCTTAAATATTAAAATATTGTCCTATAATTATAATTTTTTAACCGCAATCAATTCTTAAATAGCACTTATCAAAAAACGGCACTACTTGTATATGTACATATGTATGTATACCTTTAGTGTGCTCCCCCTGCACAGTATTTATTGACACAAATCCAGAATACCAATAAATTCAAAAAGTCCCCTTGCAAAAAAAAAAAAAAAAATACAAACAATTCAAAAACAATAACGTGTAACATAAGGTCAAGGTAAATACAAATAAAAATCTACATACATTTATGTGCTCGTAAATAAACTTGATTTGCAAATGATTTAGTTAAGCGGTTTTTAATCCATCTGCCTGTTTGTCCGCCTGAACCCCGGACTGCTGCCTCAACGGCTGGGCAGATTTACTACAAACTTCATATATAAGTTCTGTGGGACGATATCCCGAAGCGACATCGGAAAATTAGTTCTAATCTCAAAATTAAAGTTACATTATTAAGGACCAATTTTAAAAATTATAATTTTCTCAAAAATGGTTCGAACGATTGCGATACAAATTTATATCTGAGGTAATGTGGACTATTGCACTAAGATAACAAATTCAGTCTTTAGCTAAAAATAAGCGAAAAGTCGCCATTTCTCGGATGTGGCTAAGACGATTTTGTTCAAAGTTGATATTCAAGTCACTTTCGAATGGTATTCAAGTTTTTGACATGTGGTCATAATAGCTTCTTTTTTTAAAAAAAACCCAAATTTATTCGTTTTTTTGCCTAAATATTAAATATGAGCAATTTACAAATGAACAGATCTTACGATGCATGAGCAAGTACATATCGCTCATTTACTTGAAGACTGTCATACTCGTAACTCAAAAAACGTGATTTTGCAAAAAACGCGTTTAAATTTTTCAATTGACTACCACCTTGTAGAAAAAAGAATTCTTATAATTTCGAAATTGACTAGTGAACTATTATATATTTAATATATCCATAAAGGTAAATCTCGACAACAACTAGTCATTTATGGTTTTTTCCTGAACGAAAACTTTCTCTACTTTGAACTGTGACGTTATTGTTGCAACAATATATTCATTTGAATGTCATAAGTTAAAATGTCTCGTTATTATTGAAAAAAAAAAGTTTGATTCAAGTAAAATATTTCAAAAATTCAGTCAAAACACGAAATATGCCGCTTTTTGAGAAACCTAAACGAAATAAAGATGGTACATATGATATGAAATAACGGCATATGTCTCTTCTAACGCGGAGAGTATACAAAATATTAATATGAAATTTTTACACAATATGAAGTGTGGTAAAACGAATAATTCTGCATTATCAACTTAAAAATCGTGTTTTTTGAGTTATGACAGTCTTCAAGTAAATGAGGGATATGTACATTCGACGTACAAGTCGTTTTTTTTAATATTCTGCGTGCACACATTCGGCATAATATTAGAGTTTCGATAACATATTTATTTATTTATATAGGACGTTTTCCCCTTATGGGTCTTATGATATGGTCCACCATCAAGGTTTTCGAGGGGGCCCGCTATTCTTCCCTCTTGGGTAATTGGATTTCATTGCTTGGCTTGGCGGGCTATGCAGTTCTTATCTTTTTGTAAAGCATGACCAATCTACTGCTATTTTATGTATTATCGCATCTATGTATGTATATTCGCTGGTCGTTTGAGATAGGGTAGAATACCCACAATGTTTCTGAGACAAAAATTAACAAAAGTATTTAGCCTTTTTGTGATATCGGTGGTCACTTTCCACAACTAGGTCGCAGGTTGGTATTTAAGCTGATTACATTGGCTTTCCAGATATATAGAAGCATACCGAATACAGCCTCATGTCCAATTCGGTATCTACTTTCTCGATCTGTTGCCCAGCATTACTTACTTACATTGATAGTCTGTCAGAGACTGGGAATTTTAGTTTTGGCGGAATTTATCTTCAGCTTCACTAGATTTGCTTCTGTGACCAAACCGGTGGCCATTTGATGCAAATCAATAATTCTATGAGATAGGAGACACATCTTATCGGCGTAGTAGATAAGTCTGTAGAAAAAGTAGTAGCGATAGTATGTAGCTTTTTCGAAAATCCTCTGACAGCCTATTCCCAAATGGCACATGACATTTCTCACATTCGTTGGTTTTTCTTAATAATAGGTACAAGTAATGCGCCTCTTGTCTAAGGCATGTCATATGAACTTTTTTTATTCAACGCCTTCAAGTCTAACGAACATCTAAAGGATGATTTACGCCTAAAACACAATATCGCCTCGACCTTGGCTTCGTCTCGTTACGTAACATTCGCCTTGTGAGCGCTTTGAATAAGATTGTTTAAATTATTTTTTTTTATGCTCATCTGTCAAAGCATGCAAAAGTTCAGCTCATCTCATCTTCTGCCTCGGGTTAGAGTGTCCTAGCATTACGTTTTTCTTTACGAATGGAAAACGTGAGGTCGAGGTGGAAGCGACATTGAGATAGGATACATTGATTTCCTATGGTTTAACTCATAGACATCAGGCCAAGTCGAGGTAGAGGTGATATTGCGTTTTAGGCATTAAATCTGACGCACTATGGTCATGTCAAAGATAAAAAACTTATATTTGACATCTCTGAATAATAAGCATTGACATTTGTAATTATTTTAATTTTTAAAAACTATCTCCGAAATGGAGAAAGTTTAACCAACACGATTCACGCATTGCGAAATAATGTCGTTATACGTAACCGTCCATCTTGTGCTGCGGTTAATAAATCAATGGAAAATTTTGATTGAACCGGATCAGTGATGGATGCGCAAATCGTTTTCAGCAATTGAAAATTCCCTAGAGCTCCACACAGAGGATTTTAACAAAAGATCTTCATCTGCATGCCTAAAATATCCAATTGACTTAGGAATTAAAGCCTGCAGACCATGAACAGCGTCGTGGCTTCATTAATTGGGTGTTAGGGATAAAGCTCACTTTCAACGAAATGGCTAAGTAAACGAACAAAATTGTCATGAAAATTCAGGGGCCATTCACGAACAACCAATGCAACCACAAAAAGTCACTAGTACGGATTTTGTGCCAGCGTGCGGCGTGATTAGGCCGTACTTCTTCGAAAATTCTCGGGGTGCTGCTCTAACAGTGAATGGTGGACGTTATCGGGACATAATAAATTATTTTTGGCACAAATTGAAAGATATTGATGTGGAAGACATGTGGTTTCAACAAGACGATTCCACCTCCCACACTGTTTTGGCGATCAAAATTGACCACCAAAATCGTGCGATATCACGCCGCAGCGCTGTTTGATTTTATTCGTTGGGGTTATGTAAAGCAAAATGTGTATACCAATGGCCCTCAAATGATTCCAAAGCTAAAGGACGAGACTCGATTCGTTATTTATGAACTGTCACAGGATTTTTGCCTGAATAAATGAAAAATTTCATCAAAAGCGCGGAAGTCTGCTATCCCAGCCGTGGGAGCATTTGGTCGATATCATTTTGCATTTTTAATGTCAATGTCTCAACATTATATTGACATAAAAATATCGGCAGTTTTTCAAAAACCAATGTGTTTTATTTCAAATTTAAATTGTAACCTGCAATGGAATCACCCTTTACGTATGCTTGTATCGTATATAGTCGATGTATTGTTCAATGATGATCCGCAAGGTTTTGATGTGTCATTGCAGGAGGTTAGGTTGCCTTTATTTGAAAGTTTGATAATCAAATCACTCCATTCATCGGGGATGGTTTCCGTCTACTAAGCGTTTTAAGGAAGATATGTCAATGGTGTTGGAGAAGCTTTGCAGAGCTTCGCAGGATTTCTATCCATCCACCTAATTTTATGTGCAAACGCAGTGTCGCGTGAGGCCGCTGGAAACAACACATACTTGTGACCTCAAGCACTTGATCGTAAATATCGTAAAGTCTATCATGACGCCCGTGTAAGTCTGTTTTTTTATTTTTTTATTCTACGACTACTTGGGATGGGCTCATATTATTTATTTGACGGCTTTAAATTTGTTATTCTTTTTTTGTCGTATTTTTGCAGAGGCATAGTTTTTATGTTAAATTATATTGGTTGGTCTACGGAGGAGGCATTTAAATTATTTAAATGATTATAATTGAAATGCAAATTTAGGCAAACTTCCAGTCGCCTTTTTGTTTCAAGTATTTTGGCGATGAAAATAAAATAAACAGAACTTAATAATGGCATACTTTACTTTAAACGGAGCTACGGTCCGGGGTGGATCTGAGCCTCAACCAACAAGCATCTCCAGCCAGCTCGATTTTCTTTTAGCCTTATCCAGTTTTGCACTCGAAGTTGGTTGAGGTCCCTTTCCACTTGTGCGTGACACCTTAGGTGAGGTCTTCGCATACTTGGATTCAAAGATTTTCTGGGCCGGAGCGTTGATGTCGATATGCTCTACACGTCCTATCCATTTTAAGCGATCAATTAGAACGCTTCTGACTAGATCGATGTCGTTGTACAACCGGTATAGTTCGCTGTTGTACATACCTTTCTACCAACCGGTATAGCTCGTTGTTGTACATACCTATCCACTCCTCCATCCCCCGTCTAAACAAACGGCACCAATAATTGCATACGAAAAATGTTGAAACGTCCGAGCGCATGAAGCCGCATTTCGTTTTACAAATTGACAGTTCAAGCAAATATCGTAAAGTTTCAATAAAGTTGTCAAAGCCTGTCAGAGCGAGAGCGACCTATAAAGACTACGTCCCTACTGGGAGGTGCTGTGCACATTCTAGGGTTTTGGTCAACCTGATTCATGTGGCTCTAAATTGTGGAAAAATTATACCGTCTTTAGTTGGTTCTCATCAGAAATCAGGAAGGCATTATCCAAGTTCTACACCGGGTGTCGACGTAAGCTGTGTGATTATTCACTCTGTAGTAACTATGTACACAGCCAGAGAGTTGATAGGATTTATTTTATCACTAAGCAATCTCTAAGCCAGGTGGCTGCAATGCAAACATTAAATTGATTCCACTCCTCGATATGTCTCTTGCGGTCAACACCACGTGCTATGGCTAATGATCTGAATGATGTAATGAGTACATTTTTGACAGCACTCTAGTTCTCCTCTATATTTGGTAGCATGGCACTACTAATTGCCTCTTTTCCTTGAGCAGGATAAGCTCTTGGAACACTACGGGATCTCGAATTTCAATTTGGGCGAATTTAAATTTTCTAGATCGTAGAACTTTTAAAGTGGTTAAACATCTTATGAGGCCGTAGAATGTTTCAGAACTTCCCAGGAGTTCGTAAAACGTCTCATGACGTCGGAAAACTTATCAGGAGGTCATAGAGCGTCCCATGAAGTCACAGAAATTTCAAGATTTCCAGAATTCTGCAAGTCATAGAACTTCCCAGGAGATCGCAGTACTACCTAAGAGGTCGTAGAGCATCATATTCAATTCAATTTGTTCCAACTCATTTCTATATAAAATCGTCCACTTGTCGAAAGTCTATTTATACAATATATGTATGCGAAAATAGACTTAACCTGTGGCATAACAGTCGTTTAAATAACTATAATATCAACAAATATGCCAGTCAAGCTTTATCTTGGGTTAGGTGCTCTCAAATGTTAAAGAATTAAAATTCCGTAAATAAGAAAACATATTATGACGCTCATCTGCTGCGATATATTTTCCAATAAACCTTGCCCTTCGAATCGGCAATAAAACTGTAGATCCCTTTCAATCGTCCAAACAAAAATATAACACGTACAACTCGAATAACTATGAGAAGCCCTCTTTGTACCTAACTTTGTTTATTAAAATATATATCTAAAATAATTACAATGTTTAAAAGAAAATATTGAGACTAATTAAATAATATGAAAATATAACAGTCCAGCTTGCTGGGAGCACATTCTATGCATATTCTTTATTTAAGGACCTTGAGGAAGTGCCTAAAAAAAGAAAGGTAAAATCTTTTATAAATCCGTTGTATTGTTTGATATTGTTAATTTTAACTTGTTTCTTAAAGTAAAATAGTTTTTAGATCGTGGAAATCAAGATACAAGAAGCTTCTCCGACACATCGTTAATCGTTGTTGACGCTGTTTGTCAGGAAGGTGTAAGACGCTTTAGATACAAATTACATATTATAGAGATCATTTTTATACAGCTGTGGTTATATGCTCCAAAATGGCGTACCAGGTTTTGGAAACAAAACAAATTCTAATTATAAAATGGAATTTCTCGATATCTAAACAATATAACATGTATGTCGAAATTCTAAAGGGGCAGAGCAAGAGTTGGAACAATACCCTTGAGGTACTGATACTTACCCGTTTCAGAAGTATGAAGTCAAAAACTTACTATTTTATTGTTGAACTCAGATGAACCAAACCGATGAAAAATTATTAGCGAATTAGAATTAAATCCATGCAACATCACTTCGGCGAAACTAATATGGTAGCTCTTGATATTTCAGAGGCATTTGACAGAGTTTGGCATCAGCCTCTTTTGTCGAAAATACATGCATATGGCGTCGATGAGTCTCTTCTTCAATGGATTAGAAATTACCTTTCGGGGCGTTCAGTACAAGTTGTCTTGGACGGCTTTAAGTCTGCAATTCACCATATATTTAAATGGTGGTGTTCCACAAGGCTCTGTTTTTTCTCCGTATCTTTCTTATTTTTATAAATGAACTCTTGTATCTCAGTTTTTCATATTCGTTCCTTAACTCATGTCCTTGCTCTTCGGCCGTCTGCCTGGTGCACCCAAGACCATTCTGTGCACATTCTAGACAGGTTTAAAACTTATAGGTGATAGAGATATTGTGAACTCCATAGATTCACTCGAACATACATATATATCAATATCTCGTGTCTTTCCCTATTTTGTTTTTTTTTTTTTTTATAGAAAAAAAAATGCTCCAGCGAAATAGCCAATTGCATTCCTACCCTTCGAAATTTCACCTGCAATACGCGCCATGCTTAAAATTGACATGCACATCAGTCAGTCACAGCTGAGTTCCATTGAGACTCAGCGATATGTCAAGAATAATGTCATCCGCGAACGAATGGATTGGATTACGTGTAACAGAAAGGAAGTCATTGATCTAAATCAAAAAGATGGACGGAGAGTACTGAGCCGAGGGGAATACCTGCATTAATCGATAACGGTGCTGCCGAAGTACACGTAAAAATGCATCCACCTAATATAACCTGTAATAATAGATCACTTAAAAAAAACTCGCGATCCACTTCACGAAAATGTCACCGATACAATGAGCTTCAAGCTTTTTAAGGAGGGCACTAAGACAGGTAGGTCATTAAGTCACCTGTGGAACAATGTTGCCCGAAATCATACTAGCGGTCATCAAGGAAATGGTTTCTTTCAAGATAGGTGGTGGTTAACAATGCTCTCCGTGATATTGGGCAGAGCTGACGCTAAAGCTATTGGTCGGCAGTTAGATGGGAAGGCTTTATCACCCTTTTTGGAATTGCCAGTCTGTGTGCAAGTTTCCATCTATCTGGAAAAATGCCTGTGGAAAATGATAAGTGGAAGAGTTTACGCAGTGCTTTGAACAGGCTAGAAGAACACCTCTTTAAGACAAGGAGAGAAATGTATGCCAAATACATACTTCTACGTGACGAGCTATGTGTTCATGGACGAGTCAGTACTTTTCTTTCGATACCAAGTAGCAGAAAGTACTTGGCTTCGAATCAAAAGTATTCGTATATATTAAACTCACCACTTACCACGAAACTCTTACGAGCCTCTATAAGCAACACTTTTTGACTGAATTAAGGTAATATCTACAAATTTTTAACTACCAGAGTAAAGCGAACCAGAGACGTCCTGTGTATATTAACTGCAAACGATATCTTCTTGGAATTAGAGTACAATCGCGTAAAAGTAAAAGCATACACCAACGATGTGATGTATGCTTCACCGAGACCAAGCGTGACTGGTTTGGTGACCAGTAGCGCACTTAAAAGCACTGACGTAACCTTAAGGCGAAAGTGCCAAACAGACGTTTGAAGTCATACTTCGCATTCGCTCCAAATTCTCTAATAAAAGTTCTTATAAAGGAATATTTTGCTGCAAATGGGCTTATAAAACCAGGGAATATTATCTGTTTGAGTCATCGATAGCTCTAGAATGGAGCGAGGTGTAAGATTTGCATTTTTTTTTCCATAGTATGTTACGGGGTTGAGAACGATATATTTACAGAGGCAGAACTGTTTTATCGACAGTATTCAAATTGAAACTGGAGAATTGTTGTGGCAGCGAACTGAGAGCCCACGATTCAAACTAGACCAAGGTAGATTTTTGTCGACTCAATTCTTAGGTGGGAAATAAATGATACAATTGTTGTACCAAGTTGGGTTGTTACGATATTGTCCCAAAGGTTGTACAAAGCATACACCGTCAGGAATCCCACTCTACTATATTTGTAGCAGATCTACTATACTTACGTATACTTAAAAGCAACTCAGTTTTACTACATTTCAGTCAAGTGCTGCAGTGTAGTACTATTTTTAAAAAGTGAGATCTCTAATACAATACAAGTACAAACAGCATAGAACCGTTACATCTGTCCATCGATTGCTTTTTATGCACTAAACAGTGAACCGCAACCGGAAGTTGGACCAACCGTTAGTGTCGCATTTCAAGGCATTTATAGATGCAGTGTTGCCACTTTGTATACGATTAGAATAAATAACATAATCACAAGTAGCACCTGCGTTTTGATTTCTTACCGAATAGACTCCTTACAGTATTATAATTTATTTGGGGTTGATGATAATATGAGTCCAGTGTTGACTTGATATCTTCGAATTTCTCTTTTATGTTTAAAATTTGATCATCGTACAGACCATCCAATAAATTCATGGAAGGGCTCCAGTAAAATGGTAAGCGTTCGTTATCCAAGTAATCTAATAGCCTATCGATCATCTGAAATCAAACAGGCCACAGTAAGAAAACAAGAAAAAAAAAACAATTACTCTTGATGCATATCTTACATGTAATAAAATAAACCCAGTTGGTTGTTTCCAAAATGCATCCGGTTGTCTATCGTTCTCATACAGGTACACACTTCTGATGAAGTAACTCTTCAACTTGTATCCACCTAGTTTATCTCGTAAACTTTTAAACAGTCGCAAAGAAGGTTTGAGATTATATTTATTGGTTAATAAATATTTTTCAGTTTGCGGCACACAAATACTGAAGGTCAGAGCGCGGCCACCTTTAGCACCCACCGTTGGTTTTGGTACAGCAAACCAAAGCTTTTCTCTTACATTTTCAGGGAATGGTCGATCAGCAAACCATTCATTTCGTGCATCGAATTTAAAAGCCGGGACAAAATCAATTGATATCTTACGACTATTTGATATCGCCTTTATAGTATGCGCTGTGCCTCTCTTTAAGTAGATCAATTTGTAGTAGTCACCAGTGGAATTTCTTATTTTATTCCCATATGTGTCAAGTGCATCAGTTATGATTTCTTCTAACCAATTTTGAATTTTATTGCGACAAAGGTATTTCCATTCATTTACAAACTCTATGAACTGATCATATACAAAATGTAAATTTGGATCCTTTTTCATGTCAATCAATACTTTGGAGAGACATATTTTTACATATCCAGGTCGAATATTGTCACGCTTTATCTTAATATTCTCGTAGAAGGGCAGTTTAAGTACGAAATGAACATCGAACTCGTCAGGCATATCAATTTTCTGATTTTCCGCACAGCTCCCTAAAAACGAATCAATAAAAATATTTATTTAAACAAATTAACTAGTCAAACTGATAGAATAAATTTAACGGAAAAACTTTAACGGTCTAATGATCCATTTTGATAAAAATCAATTTTCTCGAAAATGACTAACGATTTTGTTGCATATGCTAACAGATGAGATAAAAATTCGTATATCGGTACTTTACTTATTGGCTGGTCTTTGAAAATTGGCTATTTCTCGGCTATGAATATCGAGCTTTTGTTTAAAATCGACATCTAAGCAATATTTAACATAAGCAATGTCATGGCGTACCAAACCAAGTATTGGGAAATTGTCAAAATGAAAGGCTCGGCGGGTGATAGGTTCGCGACCAAAGGCATTAAGTGAAAGAAGAGATCCAATTAAAACATTTTATTTTTCACTATAATCTCCCACGAGTGAAATGCATTTCTCATATCGGGCATACAGTGCCTTAATACCACCAAAAAATGTTTCTTTTTCTTTGCCTTCAAAATGATTTTCTACGGCCGCTTTGATGTCGTTCTCATCTGCAAATCTCCTGGCCTCGTAACTCCATTTTCAAATTGGAAAAAAAGGAAAAAGACGATAGGGACAAGTCTGAGCTGTTGAATGGGTGGTCTATCGTTGAAAAACCTGTAACCTTTAAGGCCTGTCTCGAAATCCGCGCCGTGTGAACAGGCGCGTTATACTGCAAAAACAACACTCCGTGCCTGAGTTTCCCACGTCGCTTCCGTACGATCGCTTCACGTGCCTGAGTCAATAAATTTGCGTAATATTGACCATTCATTGACAATAGTTCCCTTTGGCAGGTAATCGATCAACAAAACATCTTCGCTGTCCCAAAAAAACAGTCGCCATAAGCTTCGAAGCCGACCTTTCCACCTTGAATTTCTTTGGCGGCTTTTCCCCTTTTTCAATCCACTGCATAGACTCTTGTTTGGACCCCGGATCGTATTGGCGAACTCACGTATCACAATTAGGTTCGGATGCAAATTTCGTCGAAATTGTCCCCGGTTAACTCCAAAAAATCTTTGAAGCACTCGAGTCGTCGTTGCTTGTCGAACGCCGTGAGCATTTTCGGTACCTAGCGCACACAAATTTTTTTCGTGTTTAAAAGCTCGTGCAAAATTTCTCCAATCCGTTCTTTGCTGATGAGGAACTCGTCCGCTATCTGCCACATTTTTATTCTTCGGTTGGCCAGAACAAATTTTTCAAGTTTTCCGACGTTTTCTTCACTGACCACTGACACAGGACGCCCTGGGAGTGGGTAGTCTTCACACCTCTCTCGCCCTTGTTGAAATAAGTCAGCCCATTTTTTGACCATGGTACTCGTATATGAAGGCTCAGGATCCTGAAGAATCGATGACATGTCTTCGAAAATTTCTTGAGAATTTCTCAAAATTGTGAGAATTTCCGATTTCGACTGATATGGTGATGTTTATCCTACCGCAGATAATAACATAATGAGATTATTATTGCAACGAGGTGATATTTATACTACTAAAGAGTGCCGCAGTTAGTGCTATCACCAAAGAGAAGATGACTCGTCGTTGAGTATCACGCGAACTTATCAGCTGCCCCTCGTACTTAAGCAAATTACGCAAAGAATGCAAATTCCGTTTCGCCTCGAATCGTGATACCAAATACCAAAAATGAAGTCTGAAGAAAGTCCGTTCAGCCATACATATAGACACACACACACGCTTGAGCGACATATCGAATTGATACGAGTAGGCACACTCTTTTCAGTTTATCTGTCATACTAATACTACCAAGATTGATCAAATTCTCTAGATTACCTCAAGCCAATGAAAAATATGTCATGTAAGAAGACCAAATAAAAATAAAAAAACAATTTTTCATTGAAAATTTTCCTTTTCCATTCCTGCCACATAACACACAGCCTTATAAAGGGTGTCCTAAAATACACGGTAAAGTGTTGCTAATGAAAAAACAAGATAGCGTGACAGCTGACAGTTCAGAGTTATTCAAAATGGAGTGCTATACAGCGAAGAGTTGAATGGATTATGGAACAACAACAAGTTTATGCTGATTCTTTAACCAAAATCATCTTCAGCGATGAGGCTCATTTTCTTCTTGATGGCTTTTGTTAATCATCAAAATTGTCGAATTTGGGATTCAGAAAATCCACGAGTGATTGTTGAGAAACAAATGTATCCACAATGTGTCACTGTTTGGTGCGGATTTTGGGCTGGAGGCATCATCGGACCATTCTTCTTTGAAAATGGGCTGGTCAGGCAATAACAGTTAATGGTGTTTTTTGTGCCTAAACTGCAAGGTTTCAACATGACGGTGCTACATCCTATACACTCCTAGAAACAATTCAATTACTGAATGAGTAATTTTCTGGTCGTGTAATTTACCCTTTTGTTGATCACAATTGGCCGCCCAGATCATGCGATTTAACGCATTTGAACTTTCTTGGGGTTTTTTGAAGTCTAAGGTTTATGCCAACAAGCCCACGACCACCCTTGCCTTGAGGGAGCAAATTGAGCGCTGTATCCAGTCACATTTATACAAAACGGTCATGGAAAATTTCGACAAAATAGTGCGTATGTGCCAGCAAAGCCGTGGAGGCCATTTACCCAATATGCTATTCCATACATAACCCTTTACTGTATACTTTATGAATCAATAAAACATTTTCAATTTTTAATTAAAAACCTGTGTTTTTTATCAAAATTACTTCTTGCGTGATTCTTGGGACACCCTTTAAATGGTGGGCCATCTGATAGTTTCTTTGAGGTCTGCCTTTAGCGCGTCGTCCCTCCAAGACGGGTTTGACAATCTTTCGGACCGGGACATTAATGTTCATTTGCTCTACATTTCCTTGCTATCTTGGGCAACGTCGCTTTACAATCGGTATAGTTCGTCGTCGTATCTTCCACGCACCGTACCTAATTTGTTTTTTTATATAAAGTGATCTTTAAATAAGTAATATTAGATAAATAGATTTTGCGCCACAATATATGTATAAAATAAAACGTTCAACCTTACATTCTCTCAATTTTTTATATATATTTTTTTAAATTGTTCGCAATTATAGTTTCAAAAATCTTGGTTTTTGAGTTTCTTTATTCAAAAATCTTCATCAAGTTGAGCTTTAATTTGGTATGTCGATGGGGTGAAAAGATTTTTGTTTTCTTGTGGTACATTATTTCAAAAATTACAAGCGTTTGACAGACACACGGACAGGCAGACACCCTGTGGAATCCATTCGTGTTTAACAAAATTAAAAAAAAATCGAGCAGGCGCTGCAAACGTAAGCATTTAGTAACGGCCTTCCAATAATACTGTATTTGATCATTTTTACTGTTAGAAGGATGGGTCTATTCTCCGCGTGAAATAAGCTGCAATCGTTACTAATCCTAAATGAGCAGTTGATTCAAATAGCTTTGCAAAAAAGTCCTGTGCCAATGTAAATCCAGTCAAAAATCAGCGCGAAGGTAAGTTTTTTTCTGTCGGCTGGTCTCATTGCCGCCCTACTTAATGTATCACACTCGGTTTAAAACCGCAGGTACGAGTATTAGCAAACACCCTTTTACGTGCGTATTGATGCAATCATCCCCAAAAACATCGCCCAACGAGATGCCACCGAGATCCATTATTTTGGTTTTCGATTAAAAAAAAAGTAGTTTTTTTTAATTTTAAACATTCTGCTGAATATAACTTTAGACTGGTTGAGTGCACGCATAGCTAGGTTCAAAAATCTTAGTAAAATAGATGGAATATATGTAAATGTACATACTAATTCCTAAACTTACCGAATAAACTAGGTCCAGCATATATTTTTCTGAACACAGGATCCACATTTTTCATTATATTTAATAAATAATCCCGAATTATATCGAAATCTTTTGTGTAGATATGCCGATCCTCTTTTTGTATTGATATTTCGCTGTCAATTGCGTTGATGATGGTCTCGAATCTGTTCATTTTGTACTGAAATTGAAAGTATTTTATTTATTATGAGAGTTGCTGGGCTGTTATACGTAATACATGCTAGAAATAAAGGATTTAGATCCTTATATGTACACGTTTTCTGTCAGTTTCTGGTGGTGCTTCGATACCTGCTTCACTTCTATCTGTAGTCTATCTAGGAGTCAATCTTCCCTTCTCCCTCCCCTTCTTTGTTACCCTTTGAGCAGATTTTTCACCGGTGTCAAAATTTCAGGTCTAAATGCAATGCTTTAAGAGAATGTTGCTTCTGTAAGTGTATCCACGCTAATCGTACTTATATTTTTCAGATGACCTTGCCTCCATCGTTAGCGAAATTTTACGCGTACAGATTGACAAGGTAGTACTTGGCGATCTATTACCCACTGATACCAAACCCCTTTAACAGTTCTGTAGCTGCACATACCGCCTAATAGATTTAACCTTACCTATCTATACCACCAACGAGCTTCACTAGCAGTCAGTGGCGTATCTGTGAACTAGTGATCAAAGAAATTCAATTCAGATTTCAGCCTAAAAACTTTGTATGAGTGTATAATCTAACGTATTTAATCATTCTTTTATAAATATATCAGTGCTCTATTATTCGTTTTAGCATGAATAATATCCAAATCATGTAACATTTTTTCATCACTCATTTCCACATGAAATGTTATTGACTGTCACTTTAAAACCGACTTAAGTGCCGAAGAGAATTCATAAGATCCGATCCGTTACAATGCTTCTAACAAGTTGAACATTTAACAGCTCATATATTTCATATGACTTGCCGGAAAGATCTGCACAATGGACAGATCGGATAGATCAGAAGACTGCTATTTATTGGTAGAATTGGCGCAAATAAGTTCGTAAATTGCTTTGCAGAACAAGTTGAACAACTGAAGAGTTTGTAGGGTTAGTTATGTCCATACAAAATAGTCACATCATCTTTGTTAATGTATTGTTTTCGTTTGGTTGTGTACACAATGCGTGCCATAAATGTGCAAACATTTTTTAGAATTAATTATTAGTTTTTCATTCATAATTTTGCTGTTGTTCAACTATTTGAGTAATGACAAAACGTCAAATCCCGGATCGGATAGAAAGTCGTGATAGACCAAGATGGTTGATTTTATTTCATAAAATTAAACTTTTTTCTAAGCTCCAAACTACATGCAAAATCTAAACCAATTTCATTCAATACTAATTTGTACAGGCTTGTCTATAATACATACATTTGTATGTATTAAAAATTCCTTGACATCTTTTACAACGGCAAATTTTGCTACAAATGTAATTATTAATAAAATGTTGGGAAAATATTTGAGGAGATTTTTGGTGCTGCATAAATGACTGCGTGCCTACGGGATTTAAACAGAAAATACTAAATAATTTAAAGCGTTCTTATTTGACCAAAAAAGAAAACAGGTATCTATCTTGACACATTACTATCAGATGTGCAAATTGTGTTTTTTTTTTCAGGAATAATTTAATTTTGCCAACGCAGTGGAAATTCGATGAAAATCATGGATGAAAAATGGAAATGAAGTTTAGAGTTGCTAACGATGCTGAACGAACTGAAATTCTCTTGCATGTGACATTATTGTGCGGGGACAAAAAGGTTCTTCTGTTTCATGTTTACTTAAGCCATACATATCAAGGTTTTTAAAGGAAATCAGGACTTTTTTTTATTCATATTATTGATTGCAATATATAAATGAATAATAATTTTGAATAATAAATAAATAAAAAATAACTAAAGATCCTTCTCTCCAATTTTAATACCTTTCTATGATTATGGACAGGAACTGCAAAAAAAAAAAAAAAATCCTCGATTTTTCTCTCATTTTCATTGTTCACATAGAAATAGTAGAATTCGCCTATTACCTGTCAATGAGTTATTTGAATGTGGATATTTACCGAAAAATTAAAGCGAATGCTTATTCAAAAAGAATTCTAGAAAAAGCAGTAGACTTCATTAGGCGTGCTCAACTTACGGATTCCTCGGACACCTCTGAGGGGTCCGCCATTCTGGACAAAACACAATGTAGAACTCGTGCGGTCGCCCGTTTGACAGGCATTCTACCGACTTACGATAATATTTGTCACAACACGCGACCTCAAAATTTGCAACACCAAATGTGGCTTGAAGATGGTCGGGCGGTGAGAGGTGAGGAATATGACAGAACACATGATTTCGCTGCAGAGTAGAAATGTACTCTTTTTATTTTTATGGTTTCATTAGGAAACACAAATATAAGAAATATCTTGGCGAAGAAATGTGTATGTATAATAAAATACATATTAAATGCTAACAATTCGGAGAACTTGTACGTACACGACACAATGACTTACCTTGTTGCTAAAATCGAGCAAGTCAAAAATAATGTCAATCCAAAACAGCTGTGAGCTGTTAAAACGCGCGCGACAATATTTGAGAGCAGGTCTACTCCGACGTTGAGGTGGCGCTTACGATATTTACGATCAAAAACCGTCCAAACGCCTGAGGTCACATTTGGTGTTACCCCATAAGATTCCATTGTGTCTAGTCATACTGTCAACGCGCGATCGCGCGAGCGTCACATTGTGTTTCTACTTTTCCACTCAATATCTTATCTGAGAAATCGAAGATTTTTTCTAATTTTCTGAGATTAAAATTCTCTTCACTCTTTCTCAAGAATCCAGAGAGCGGTATTTTGAAGTTTAAAAAATGACAAATAAGAGTTATAGAGTTCATTGGTGGGAGAGATTCTTGCCATTACACATAATTCAGAAACAGTTTTATTTTTTATGAACACAGCACACAACAAAATAAGCCTTTTATTTTTTTTTAGGAAACATTTAAAAGAGAGCGAGAACATGTGTTTTTCACAGCTAATTTCCTCGTTTAAATTCTTTTATTAATAAGGGCCACGAGATTTTAAAATTTTGTTATTACTTTATAAATTTTTAAATATTTGTATGATAATTCCATTACAATCTTTAAATTATTATATTCGAGTAGTACACTGACCCATTTTAATTCTATTGGCCCCACTGTACGAGAGTTGTCTCATACACGCTTTCTACTTACTCGCTTCTGTAAAAAAGTGCAGCAGATATTCATCTGATATGGCAGAGAGAATATGATTATTTCCATCTCTAACCATTTGAAGCAGAGTGAGAGGCAGAGGCATAAATACCCCAAATTTAGCTGACTTTGAATACCAATAGGTTCAAAATAAATTCACTGAATTAAAATAAATAGGGTGATGTTCGAGTTATTTCTGATCTGTAACAACTTTACAAAAATTATGATATAATTAATAGCAGAGCGTGTGTGTACCTGAAATTTAAATTGATCAAATTGATAGTCCGTACATATGTACATACATATGTATGTATAATGTATTAGTAACTATTTACGTATACAAGTATGTACTACTAAAACAGCTAAACCCGGAAATTTGTTAACCAATTACCTAAATAAATATAACTTGTCACCGTGAATAAACTTTTCCGTGTTTTGTTATTTTATTTTATTTTTCTAAACTTTACGAATTTGATTGCAGTTATACACATATTCTTTTTAATTCGTTTTATTGACACTGAGTTTTCAATTCACGTAAATCGTAAACAAAATGAAAAAGCCGAATAAGATGAATAACAAATTGAAAAATTGCAAAAAATTGTACTAGACCGATATCGCATTTGAATAGATGCACTTAGGGTTACCATTTACTTTTTTCGAAATGCCTGACATTAAAGAGGAAAGACTGGATAATATAAAATTTGATATTTAAATAAAATTGTTGATTTTTTACTTGAACCTATAGGGGCAAGTATTGGTTTCATGAAGAAATTCAACCTCGAGATTTTAATCAATCTTAGTCCCGCAATTCTGTCTGCCTGTATGTATGATCTACTGCAGTTTAAACAGCTAGACGGAATCTCTTCAAACTTCAAACAAAATCCAACTTTAAATTTAACGGTACTTTACTAATGGCCGCTTTAGTAATGAATCAACTTTGTCGAAAACGGTACGTCCGACTCAGTCGTAAGAAAAATGTTTTGATTATTTTCAAATACTTGGAATGTTATGACTCTACATAATTAAATATTGTTTAGATATTGATTTCCAACAAAATTGCACTAAGTATGTGTTTACCCTTAAAGTATGTTTATTATGTACTGAATAAATAATTATGAAATAATTATTTAACACAGAGATTAGGAAAATGTACTTAATGAGTTTTTCCTATGTGGGATGTATACTTACTTACTTATGTCCTGTATCCCCTTGTGGGTCCTAGGGCCTCTACAACGCCTACGCGCCATTGTGTGCGATTTCTGGAAATGTGCCTCAGCTCTCGCCAACTCTTCCCAGTTGCTGTGCTTCCTTCTCAACTGTTCTGCGCCACGTACTCCTAGGACCGCCGCGTATCCTGCCATCCTGGGTAAGCGGGTTCAATTGCATCGCTTGGTTAGCTATGGACCTGTCACCCTTTCGGAGAGTGTGACCGATCCACTGCCACTTTCGTCGTCGTATGGTTGTGCCTATAGGTTCATGGCCCGTTCTCTGATAAAGCTGTTCGTTAGAGATACGGTTTGGCCAGAATATCCTTAAGATGTAACGTAGACACCTATTGACAAACGTTTGCAGCTTCCTCGTGATAGTGACGGTCACTCTCCAGGTACCACATCCATATAGCAACACGGATTCAACGTTGGAACGGAAGAGTCGTAGTTTGGTGTTTAAGCTAATTGCATTATTTCGCCAAACTATGGATAGCATCCCAAACGCAGATTTTGCTTTACCTATTCGGCTGGCTATATCCAGTTCGGTTCCGCCATCGGTTGAGACAATACTCCCAAGGTATTGGAAACTCTTTACTCTCTCAACCGTTTGTCCAGCAATGCATATATGAGTTGATGAGTTTGATCCTAGGCTGATCATTTTTGTTTTTGCCGAGTTAATTTTCAGCCCAACGACGTCTGCTTCCCTCTCCACATTTGCTGTCATTTGGTGAAGGTCCATTATTCTGTGAGACAATAGGCATACATCGTCGGCGTAGTCGAGGTGTTTGAGTTCAGATGTAAGAGTCCATCGAATTCCTCCATTTCCTGTTGATAAGGCCGCATTCAGCACATCGCTAATCACCAATAAAAACAATATTGGTGAAAGTATGCAGCCTTGCCGAACCCCACTTTGGACTTCGAATTCCTCAGACAGCCTTCCTCTGTGCAAAACGTGACATGTGGACCCATCATATGTAGCTTTGATAATTGCTATTAATTTATCCGGAATGCCTCTCCTGCGCAAGGCACGCCAAATAAATTCCCGATTGACATTATCAAACGCCTTTTCAAAATCGATGAACAACAGGTGAAGTGGTGATCGATATTCAACACATTGCTCGATGATGATCCGCAGAGCGGAAACCTGCTTGTTCGGCGTCAAGTGTGTCTTCAAGGTGTTCTTTGATTCGCTCCAGGATGATTCTAGCTATTATCTTGGCTACAGCAGGCAGCACGCAGATACCTCTCCAGTTTTCGCACTGCATTAGGTTGCCTTTTTTAGGGAGCTTGACAATCATTCCCTTTTTCCACTCATCTGGAAAACTCTCGGCTTCCCATGTTCTCCCGACAAGTGGGAACAGTAGCTCTGCCGATGCTGTTGGCGCAGCTTGAAAAAGCTCCGCGGGTATGCCGTCAAGTCCTACCGTCTTATTAGTTTTCAGTGCTTTGATTGCGGTAATAATCTCCTCTTTACTGGGGGTTGTGGTGCGAATTCGGAATGTATGTACATAGATCAATAATAGTACTTAATGTTAGAACAACATTTTTTTTATTGTTAAAGACGCAAGTTCCCGCAAGTCGTAAAAATCTGTATATTTAAGTTGGTGAACCTCGTATAATTTATTTAATTTATTTGTTCGCCTAGGGCGTTCAGTTTTAAATATATATCAGCTTTAAATATATCGACCCAATCAGACATTTGGAAAACACCGCGATGTTTTTTTTTCTGTTTCTATTGCGGAATAAATTGAGTCACATTCCATTTGCGAATGGTCAGATTCTAAAAACTTCAGCTCAATCTGTCTGAAATGTGGTACATTTTCAACTGTATACAACAGTATTACAGCCACTTGCTGATGTTTATTCTGCCCCCCACAAGTGTCACAAAATAATGAAATTTCGCTAACTGTAGATGGTAGAGATCTTATAAAGCTAAATAGTATAGAGCCGATTTCGTTGTTTCTTCTCTTTCCATGAAGCTCATTCCATGTAAAACAATGCTCCTAAAACTGCTCCTTTTTTATCTACAATTTTGGCTTCTTGACACTCTACTTTTCTTGTCATGTGGAGGGAATATTCCATTTCCAATTCTTTTTCCTTTTCTGTACTTAGTACTTAGGTTCTTTTTTGGCTTAAAAAATTAAAGATTGTAATTTTCGCAAAAGATGGACCTGTAGGTGCACACTTTTACTGCAACTTTTTGTTCCTTGTCACAGAGTTCCTTATAAAGATCATATATTTTGAATATGGATAACTTACTATCAAGGTAAAGTTTCTAGCTGAATTGCCTTATATAGTGAGATTCCATGACAGGAAAACTCTTAATATGCTGCTTTATAAAAGGTAAGTCTTTTTCATTAGTCTTGTTTCCTGATGTTTTTCTTTCACGATTATCTTAGCTTTCGAAATAGACAGCAGAACTTGCATTTTTGACAGCGGTATGGGTCCATTTGAAATGCATAGAGTTTTTTCAAAAAACTTTGCGCACACTCTATGCTTACCATTGTTACTTTCCAAATAATAAGCTTTTAATAAAGTGCGAGCATTCTTATTAGACTCTTCTACTTTTCGACGTTTAGGTTCCACTGTTTGCACAAATTTTATTAGAAAATCATTTTGTCTTTTATAACATAGAATCACCAATATGATGTGCAAATTTCAACTCTCTCTTCTTCTGTAAAATATAATGAATACTTGAACCTACAGTTTGTACAATCAACTTCAAAAATCACTAAGTGAGTTAATGAGTTTTTCCTCTCAAACAAAATTAAATGAAGGTACTTAGTGTGCTATAAGTATGACTTAATACAACTTATTGATTTTATTCTGCATAAAACGCCGATTGTTGTGTAACTAAATAGAAAAATCTTAATGATATATCAACCATAAATGAAATATCAAATATGAACAAGAGCCGCTTTCGAGTAAATTGGTCATTACTAAGTAAAGTACCCTTCATTTTCGGGTCAGAATGAAAGTGCAATTCGTACAGCCGTTTAGGCTACAGTCGGCTATATATACAGACAGACAACGTATGGTGCTTTACGTGTTCTCTACTTAACTGGAAGCTGCCTGTCAACTAAGGTAAAACTAATTTTAACAAAAACACTCGACCTGCCGATCTTGCTCTACGGTAGCTTTGTCTCCTGCTGCCTTTACAGCGTCAGTCAGTCCCTTTTATCTATGGCTTGCACAGATATGATCATGTATCCGACTACACAAACAAGGTTTCTTCCATGCCCCTGCAAAGGTACTTAGACCTTAAAATATTACTTTATTTAAATTACGACGAACAAAAACACCTCAATATCTCTTCGATAAGCTGGTGCCCGCGACATCGCAAAGAAGCAGAATTCTAATTGTTCCCACATTTAGATATGAAGTTTCTAAGCGGCTATTATCTGTATATGCTGCTGGTTTATGTAACTGTCAGCCAATTTGAGGAGGATGAGCAATGGCGGTGAATTTGGAAATAATCTGGAACGTTACTTTGGAGGCTAAATTTATTAAATTCTTCTTTTTGTTTTTTGTTTTTTTTTTTCTTTTTTTTAGTCCCCTTTTACGTACATACATAATTGTATTCTCATTCGATTTTTATTATTAAGTAATTTATTTATATATTTGAATTGTGAATTTAACGAATTAACCTACAGCACTAAGTATTAACTGAAAAGACACTGTTTTATAATACTTATGTTCTAATAAAAATACAAATACAAAAAAAATACAAACACATACAGACAAATCGACAGACTGACGGACAGAGTAGAAGTAGTACAAGAATAAAGGGAAATGCACATTTAGATAGAATCAGATATCTTCGGTTGTTGGTTAATTTTGATGATTTTAGGGCAGACTTAGATTAAGTAATGCTTGAGTTAAATGTGTGAGAAGAATAATTCGAAGATTTTTAAAACTCCTCGCCATATCTATAACCACTTCGTCCGATTTAGATAATTTTCAGGTGAGACTACAGTGCCAGTCAGTTCATCAGAATCTGTTCAGACATTCTTGAGTTATTAAAAAAATATTTTGGCGATAACAGCCCATACAGTACCAGGCCTAGCTTCTCACAGCCACTCGTGCTGTGCGTCACACGAATAGTTGGGACCTATAGTTTTATACCGTTTCCGAAGCCAATTTTTTTTTCCGATTGAGAGAAGTTCTCATGACAATTTTACTTTCTGATGTTTGTTAGACATTGGTGAAAAGTGGGACCGTGAGAAAACTTTTTTTTTTGTGTTTTCTGAGATTCGAACCTTGAATCTCCCGCTCAATGATAGCGGGCGTCAATCATATGATTTAAATATTTATAGCCCGACTCAAATTTGACCAATTTTTTGGTGAACAAACTTTAAATTATTTTTAAATTATTTTATTTGATATGTCAAGGTAGAGAAATATTTTTTGTTTAAAGAAATTTTTTGTAGAATAACAGCCCAAGAGTTGCAAAAAGTTGAAACAACTCTTCCCCAAAGATCAAAAGAATTTTCAAATCAAAATGGCCGCCATTTTTAAAATCTTTTGCACATTTTAAAATGTGGCCACTTTCTTTTTTTCGATATCTCATTAACGGTAGGGTTTTCAAAAAAAAAAATGCAAAGCGTCAATTAGTGTCTAGATACTCCTTTTCATTCATTGGCATTTTCTTTTCATACAAAAGAAGCTAAGTTCAAACTGAACTGCGTGCACTTAAACCAGTACAGAAGCCAGATTTCCACTACGAGTCAGGCAATAACGTTTACTCTGGGCTCAAGACCAAGTTTCTTGGACTCAAGAGATGTGGAACTACGTCATCTTTTCCGATGAGTATAAGTTAAATCTACATGTCGGAGATGAAAGAATTTACGTACGTAGAGAAGCAAGAGAGAGCCTCAGAGATGAATGTCTCCGAAAGATGCCCCCGAGATCTAAAGGTGTAATGGGTTCAGGATGTTTTTCTGGAGAAGAAAGAGGCAGAATGTGCTTTCTGGACTCAAGAGTAACAGCAGCAATTTACCTGCAGGTACTACAAAACGAATTAGGGTCCTGCATACTAGAACTCTTCGGCGAAACTTGCAGATTTATTTTTCAATAGGATAATGCTCCATGCCATATCGCAAAAACGTAAGTAACAATTTATTTATACTTTTAAATTAAAGAGTATACAATTTACTTTTGAATAAGCAACAATATTTATAAAAAAAAAAAAAAAGATTAATTTAATTACCTTTCGGTGAAAAAAAATACTTCGAAGAAAAAGATATCGATGTGTTGGACTGGCCTCCTTTCAGTCCAGACTTAAATCCAATTGAAAATATCTAGCCAACAATGTAACTTAGAGTAGGAAGCACCCAAAATCAGTTGAAGCCCTGAAAAGTTTGCTAATCCAAACCTGGGACTCGATACCAACTTTAACATAATAAAAAAAAAAAATTTCAGAATCCATGAATCGGTGGTGTACAGCAGTTTTCGAGAATCGATTTTTTTCGAAATCGGCCACTAGAAGAGTACTTTTAATTTTCTGGTTAGAATGAAAATTCAGATTTCGTCTCGAATTGTGATCCTACAGAACGTCAAGGCGTTCAGACTGCAGTTTTGAATTGAGAGACCCACTTTTTTAAGTTTCTCCATTATATGATAGTAATGCCAAGTTTGATTAAAATCTGGAGATCGACAATTATCAGGAAACCAATACTTGCTTTTATACATAGATGCAAGTAAAATACATTTACTACTTATCAATTTTGCCGCTGGTACTACTAACAACCTGGCATTACGGTAGGACATTTTACACAATGTAGTGATTCTAGAATTTCTATTCAAAAATAGGACATTTGGCAACCTTGGTTGTGCCACACAAAACGCTTATGCAGCAGTTAATCATCTCATTTGGTCAGTGATCATCCACTAGAGCGAATTTCTGTATACTATGTACGCCCAATATTCTGAATACCAATATAGTCCAAGTGCATTAATCTTATCACCCATTCGAGCATTATGTTTCAGTTTTCGCTTTCATCAGCAGGAATACGAAAACGTCGTCGTTGGCTCTGACGAGACTATGTATTATGAAAATGTTAACTTTGATGAAGTGAACTCCCACTCTAACTGTATTGTGAGTGGTCACAGTACTATTTCCGAAAAACTTTTCGTTTCAACTTTGTAACGAACGATATGCGATTCTTATTGAAAGAGTCTAATTTCTGTAATTCATTTCAACTTTATAAAGGGGAGGTGTTTACTTACACAATTAAGACATTTCTGTTAGCAAGGAATGGTAAAACCATGAATGCAGAGCTACCAAGGAAATCTAGACCAGAGATTCAAGATTATATGGATTATACGAACTTACACTCTGCTTAAACTTCCCATCATCTGCTTTATAAGAATTCGTTTTCCAACGCCACTTACAAAATACCTGACTCCAACTACAAATGATCCTGCTAGCGTATAGTTAGTTGGGAGTTGTACATTAGAGTATGGAAATGGGTTTCAGATTTAAGGTGAATCTTGAGTTCGTTTGTGCCATTGACAGTAAAAGCACCCACAAGTAAGTGCTTATAAGTAGGTCTGGAAAACAAAGAAAGACCCAATAATATACATATTTCAGAATGCACCCACATAATATTGTTATTAATATTTTTATTACATTCTACAACGGATACAAATGAAAGGATATTGTTTCCAGTTGTAGAATTGGCAGCCCGGTTCTAGAGTTATCACTTCGAACATTTTCTGATAAAAATCATCACAGTGAAAACTGTAGGAAATAAGTGAGAAATTTTTCTATAACGGAATTAGTGAGAATATTCTCACTATAAACTGAATATTTGTTCACTATTTCAGTACATAGCGAAAAGAAGAAAACGAACAATTAAGTTCAGTTTGGGATACGATAATTTTTCCTTTGGCGTTGGTTCAAAAAAATTCTTTAATTTAATTCTTGGCCTAGGGAGCCATGTTGTGCTATTTTAAGGCCTCAAGCGGGACTACGGACTACAAAAGGCATATAAAGCAAAGTGTATTTGAATCACGTATTTGTTCATTTACATTCGGAAAAAGTTTTGACTGCAAGAAAAGAAACCTTGTACAGATTATGAAAAGTAGAGGAATACTTTTTTTTTATTATATTCTCACCTACGAGTAAGTGCATTACAAAATAGCCACGACCCATTCAAGTGTTGATAGAAAGAGGATTAGAAGAGCATTAATCCTAAATCTCGAGGAAACAGAATTGACTCGGTTGATAGGACGCCTTAACGAGAACGAATAACAATTGCTGACGAGCCTCTTCTTCCCATCTCATCGGAAAAAAAACGAAATTACATCGGGAACTATTCTGAAGATGTTATCCCAACATATACCGAAGAAGAGTTTCTTTCCCACTTCAGTATCAAAATATAAATATTTCGTTACGATTACGAAACGCTTTGATAAGGCTGCCCATTGTGATAAGACTACCCGCATCAAAGACCACTCTAATATTTCTTTGGTTTGCCGGGGGTGAATCGTGCAGATTCAGGTATATTTTACTGCAGCGGTTAACAGATTAATAACGATAGTAACTATGGTCTTGAGTGATATGATTAAATAAGTCATTATCTGGCTGGAGGAGGCCTGCAAATATTCAACAAGGGGTTTCCTTAAATAATTGGAGCCATCGATGGTACACATAATCATCGATCTCCCGAAAGATTGGACAGGTAGTTATGTATATCGATCGAAAAAAACTAACCAGTATATATGTATGCATACATTCAGTAACATGGTGCTATGGTGTAGTAAACTTATCAGAATACCTTAATCAGTAGCAGAATTGACCACATGTGCTGCTACGGAAATTTGTATTGGTTCCTACGCCCCAGCACAATGTTGTTGAACGCGGCCTATGCATCTATCTGCAACCAGAACAAAACATTTCTGGATATTTTTCTTGGGTATAGAATAAGAAGTACAAAGATTCGAGGAAGCCTTCATGTAAAAGAACCCATCATAAGCAAGATAGAGCACGACCGGCTCAGTTGGTATTGTCATGTTCAAAGGAGAGATCCTTCAAACCCCGATTGGCCTCAGTGACGAAGTGATCCGAAACCGGGAAGCCTGCCGGTACTTTCTGAGGTCAAACCGGCAAACCCCACAAGCGGACCAGTAGGGATGCAGTAAAGTGGGAAGGTTGTGATACTTCTACTCCGGATCATAATTTCGCCATAAGAAGAAGAAGAAGAAGAAGAAGATGAAAGGGCTGAACAGTATCCAACAATCGAAACATCAGGCTCGGAAATTTTAACAAATGATGTTACTAAAGTTATCAAAAATGCAAAATAAAGGAAAGCTGTCCGTCCCGATGAAATCTCAAATGAGTTAATTAAACTGATCGAGGAAGACAATATAACGGTTATCACAGACCTTTTAAACAAAGTGTATCGAAGCGAAGACATTCCAAGAGAGTGACTAAAATCTACTTTTGTAAAAAAAATCCAAGCAAATGTGAAGACTATGGAACTATCAACCTAATGAGTCACATGTTAACGCTTTTCCTAAAAAATATACACAAAAGGATCTACAAAAAACTAGAAGTGAACATTAGTAACACCCAATTTGGCTTTAGGGAAGGTTTTGGCGCACGGGAAGCCCTCTTTTCGTTCAATACCCTAACGCAAAGGTGACTGGATATGAAACATGAACTCGATAGTTTTACCGACTATGAGAAGGCATTTGATAAATCTGTCACCAGAAAATGTTGGAAATTCTCAGTTAAATTGACAGCGGAGACTTCAAAATAATAGAATCATTATATCGGAGTATAAAGTTGGATGAAATGGAAAGGAGGAGATATAAATTTGTAAAGGAGTGCGACAGGGCACTCCCTCGCAGCAAATCTTCAGGAACACATTGGAAAATGACGAAGATGGAATCGCTGTAAATGGAACCAAAATCAATAATCTAAGATACACAAACGCCTGGGCTATCATCGCGACAAGTGAAAGTAGTTAAACGTAATAGTGAATAGGATTGCCCGCATTAGCATAGATAACGGCCCTAAGATCAACACTCCTAAAACGAAACTTATGATAAATGCAGAAATGCAGAATGAAGGATCGACAGCATAAATATCGAGCTGCAATATCTTGGTCATATCATCAGGAACGAAAAATAGCGTTTTCTGTAAGGCTGAAAACACACCGGATAAAGCAAAACGTGTTTTTTTTTTGTTTCGAGAAACAAGAGAACATTGATTCTTATAAGACTACACACACCAAAGAAAACGAAACAAAACACACGTTTTTGTTTTGAAGTGTTTCGGCGGTGGTTGTCGAAAATACATGCCATTGTATGCGAGCAACACACACCGAATGCAACAAAACTGTTTCCAACCAGCGTCGTTGACGATAATTGCCTACTTTCTTATGGCGCAACACACACCAAATGAAATGAAACATAAAAACCAAAGCAAAACAAAAAAACATGTTTCGTTGCCGATAGCTGACCTGTTGTTTTTTGCGAAACAAAATTTTGATTCCGTTGTTTTTACTTTATTCTTTCGTTTCTGCATCTGCACAGATGTTAGTATGGCATTTTATTACCCTTTTATTCAATTAAGCTACTTCTGCAAACTAGAAAATCCGTTTTTTATTGCTCAAATTTCCAAAAAAAATATAAAGGCATTTTGTATACGCTTTAATTACTTATTACTAATTACTTGATGTCATAAAATAATTAGAAATGTGTTCTTTCGCTTATTGTACGTTCTTAGGTTTTTCTTGTGTTAGTAACATTTGCATATGTGTAGAGAGTGTTCCTACTCACAGTAAGTAGATTGCTTTGCAAAATAATGGCTTCTCTTTTCCTAAAAAAAACTTGTTGTCTCTTTCATGCAAAGCTCACATTTTAACATGATTTAATGCATTAAAAATGCGAAAAAACTTTAGTATCATACGGGCTTTTATTTCAACGCACACCAAAGCTAAGAAGGAAATTGAGTAGCAAAGTAAGACCCTCATCATACCAATCCTGCAATACGGCGCAGAAAGCATGAACAATATCAAAAGCGTATGAATCTTCGACTGATTTTTAGTCCTGCTTGTATAGGCGTGAAATGGAGAAAACATATCGCTTGGCTAGGATATTCGGACATGTAGAGAGAATGGACATCAACGCTCCGGCCCGAAAAGTCCTCGAATCCATCCCAGAGGGACGATGCGGTAAAAGACCGCACCTAAGGTGGGGCACACAAATAAAAAAGGATCTTAACCAACCTCGTGTGCAAACCTGGAAGCGGATAGCACAAGATCGAGCTGGCTGGACGCCCTTCTTGGTTGACGCCCAAGTCCACCCCTGACTGCAGCGCCATCTAAAATGAAGTAGAATAGGTGGAACCACCTTTAAGTAGACCAGACCTGGAACAAATTGTGAACCTCTCGGTGGTTCTGTAATTAGAGGGCTGAAAAGACCAACAAAACAGAGTCAAGAAATGTCTTCTTTTTTTTATCTGAAATGGATAGATCAAGTAACAGTTTTGAAAATAAGACCAACATTTCTTTTCCAAAAAATATCACAGTATGGTGGATTTATATGTTCACCCAAATGAGCTCTGCATTTAAAGCGAGATAAAGCATAGCGAAAAGTCGGCGGCTAGTAAGGGACAGCAGTAAGAGCACCGCACCAACGAATTTGGACGTCGTCTTTCAAGCAGGAAGCACAATTTTGGGTAAGAGAAAATAGTGATCTCATTCTAGCTCTAGAATTAGAACGGATTGTCAACCACGAATTTCCTTTTCTAGTTTCTCACGCCTGTTGCTTGGTGTGACCATGTAAATCCACCATTATTTCTCGAATAATGAAGAAGAAAAACGAAACATAATATGTACGTTTTATTTCTTTGTAAACTGCATATTTTACTATTGTAGAGGAAGGAGGACTGTCCTCCTCAGAGGACAGGCGGCAAGCCTTACAACCACCGCCACGCCATCACTTCGACTTGAGAAGTAATTTTACTCCACAATCACGAATAAAATATTGAGCACAATTATTGAGAATTTATTTGAATTGAGTTTTTTTTTCAAATAATTCCAGTGGAAAGTGAGAACGCAAACAAATGTTTTCACTTCCAGGTACAGAAGCCGCACTTACTTTCCAAGTGATAAAAATATTTCCAGTTTCATTCGTAGTGAGAAGTGAATTATTTCTCACTTTAAAGTTACAAAACCGGGCTTCTGATTTAAAAACCGTAACTAAAAATCTACACCTGTATAGATAATATACTCTCATAAAAATCTGTACAAACAGGTACTAGATTTAACAAAAAAATAATAATAAATTTCGTCCATTTGTTAACATACCATTTTCAAATCAATAAAGCGTAGATTTATTTTCACTTGAAAAGAAACTAATTGTTGACACCGACAACAATTTAAGCGATTAATAAATTAGCTTCAGCGTCCGATATTGCCACGAAAGAGAATAACAATAAGCAATCCGAAATGATTAGCAACGCCATTAACGACCGTTGAATTTCAAGAAATTGTGTGATTCCCCATCGTCTGCGAACCGCGGCACCAAAATAAGTTTCTGGGCAGACAGACGCAGGGATGAAAAACAAATTGGACTCATTCAGTTCGCCTAAGCACTAGGATGAATTGGATCGCTTATTGACCAACTGAACAAATCTAGCAATCGTTTTCATTATCCGCTTCACGCTGATCACTTTCTAAGTTTTGTTAATTCAGCATTAATTATTTGTTTACAAAAACGAACTGCAACTGCCTCATTATTCATTTGAAATCAAAAATGTTACTTGATTATGGCGGATAGAAAATGCTAACCACTACAGCTTCTTTTTCTTAGCTTCGAAATCCATGGAGCTATGCAAACAAGCGATGTATAAACAATGGTGTTCAGTGAACAATCGCTTCAGAAATACTAAGGCACATTAACTAACTGAACCGGCCCATTTTCAACCGGGATGTGTTCAATTTGTAGTGTCTTTGTCACACGTTGCAATTAAGGGGACATCCACATTAGTATTATTGTAACATCGGTTTAATAACAATAAGCGCTACCATACTGAATTTCTAGCACTTGTCATCACCTCTATTAGATGGATAAGAACGTACGAATGTGTATACATTGTCATCTTACTCCATTTCATTATAGGATAGTGCATGGCAAGAAGAGAAATGTTTCATTTCTGCTGCAAATATCTCTCCAAATATGACTTGTGCAAAGATTTCGCCTTCCATACGTCTTTCCTACAAAACCGATTCGACAATTGTTGCAAAAATGCCAGTCTGAAATGGTCAAATTACTGTGGATTAGCTACCAGAACACAATCGTGATGCTGAAGCTTGAAGCGATCTGTGAGTTGAAATTCACAGAAAATGAATGTGAAAGTGTTTATCTTACCAAAAAGGTTTGTGTTGCTTGGAGGGACAAATTGATTCTTTTTGAAAAGAAGCCAATGTTAGATTTTTCAAATTTTACAGAAGAAGAAAAACCGTATTTAATTTATTATATTTGCGGAAAGGTCATGACTGTTTTTTAACGTTCAAATAGGATTATGTATACCTGATATATGTATTTATATAGAAATGTCTATGTACGTATACAGTAAGCCCAGGAACTTTTTTTTTTCTGAGAGGACATTACCTATTTTCAAGTTGAATCTGATTTGTCAAAAATCTAGTCAAATTTTCTAACAAAATCTTATATTCCTATGAAACTCAATAACAATAATAATAATAAAAAAAAATTAAAACGAATGCACTGAGATATAAAGATACATAATTAGCTGCGTTTTGTTATTGAACTGAACTGCTTTAGATCAGCCCAATTTTTTTTCTAAAAAAAGCGCTTTGGAAGTATTTTAGCAGCATCTTTTTCCAACCGTATGACAACTGAAATTTCGAGTCTTTAAAATAATTGGAATCAAGAATATTCATTATTCTAATTTATTTTCTGAACACTTTACATTTAAGCCATTTTTAGCAGAATACAAGAAAACAATTCTCTCTCTTCCTTTACAAAAAAATAAAAAAGAATGACATCTGCCAATTGCTAAATGCTTTCAAACTGCGAGGCATGGTTCACCTATTTGTGAGACTAAATATGGCTCACATTTCTTGAACGAGCTCTGTGGCTGGTTGTTGTGTTGTCATGTTTTGCTTATTAAGAAATGAACTGACAAATAAAAAAATCTAGCATTATGTACATATGTACGAGTATAAACCTTCCACAATAGTATTTTTGCATTAGTTGTCTAACCCGTTTTTTTTTTTTAAGGAAGACGTATGCAATGCAAGGGGAAATATCGTCAAAAGAGAGATATTTCTCCTTACCTGGGGGTATGGGAAAATGCCTCCGTATGTACAAATTGTCGTAAGTATCTTCTGCATTATTTGACATTTCAGATTCGTTTGCGATTAGTTATTAACATATTAGTTTCAAAAGTTTTTCTGGAAACAAATAAAATAGCTGCGAATGGTATGGAAATGTTTTTTTACGAAAAATGACGAAGAGGAAAATTCAAAAATATATATATATATATTAAGAACGAAATTCAATTCATTGTATTTAACCAACTTAAAGTACATTTAGTCCGGAATCAGATTTAAAATATTTTGGAAAATAAGCTGATTACACATACATACGAGTTCGTCGTTCGTGCCTATAATTCTAAAACTTGCTGCAAGCATTGCGTTTAATTAATTTTTACACATCTAATGATTTTTGAAATTTACTTTCTTTTCTTTCGTCACCTATTATCGTCTGGGGCGACGTACGTAAAACCAAATTGTCGCAATTGCTTTTCCAGAGTCGAAAGCGACGTTAGCGTGATTAATATAACTTTTTCATTCGCAGGTAAGGTAGTTTTCTGGATCTGGTATAAACCGTGGGGAGACATCTTGTTTAAGTAATTCCTTTTCATTAATGGAAATGAATTACTATAAGTACGTTTTTTTTTTGTCTTCGACGGTAGCACAGTCGGGGTAGCCAGATATCTTATTATCTTTCAACTATCTTATTAAGTTTCAGCAATACTTTGGACTTTTGAAATTGTATTTATGAGGAAAATGCAAAAAAAAAAAAAAAAATATCGTCAGTGTGATTGGGGACTCGAACGGTAAGCGTTCTGTACTGTTGATTGGTTAGTTGGTTCCGTACCGTTAATTTAATTGTATTCTATTTTGGCTTGGTGATATTATTATAATGTACGTTCAATACTCTACCCACTTACAAAACAAGTTTGTGTTCAAGCTTTGTATAACTTAAAAAAACAGAAGAGACGTTAATATACATGGTTCATCACCTCATAGTACTTATTTGAGATTACTTGGACAGATTGGTTCGCCAAATGTTTTCTTCTTCATCAGGACATTTTTGGCAGTTGGGAAAGACAAGGGAAATATCTCCACTTCCGATAATATTTCTTCGGTTGTGATACTGGTTGGTTGGTTTGAGAGGGTGAGCTTATGCTCTTCACTTAGGCCTCCATTGTGTTCCCGTTGTTCCCCTCATCTGCGTAACTGTAAGGAATAGTGATGTGTTTTGGGAATTATGTATTGAGAGGATTTAGGTCTAGGGATCATGGGTAGTATCAACTATATCGTATAGTGATCGGGGAATCGTAGTGTTCGTCTGGCGAACTCCAGTATATCCCCGATTCCTTTCTTATTGAGGTGTGTAATATCCGGAATCCTTGGAGATCCCAGAATTTTCAGCCTTAGCCTCGCTGTAGCGGGGCAGTGACACAGGAAGTGTTCTATATCTTCCTCCTCCTCTTCACAGTTGGCACAGATTGCTGTGTCAGCTATCCCGAGTCTGAACGAATGTTTGTTGAGATTGATGTGCCCTGTTAAAAGTCCCACCATCAATCTCAATTGTGTTCTGCTTGAGTTAAGAGCTCTTTTTGCTGTGTTGTTACTCGGTTTGGTTATTACAGATCTAGCCACTTTGCACGTGTCTAGATTCGTCCAGTAGTTATTGAACTCCTGTCGTATCTTATCATTGATTATTGTTTTAATAGTTGTCAGAGGGACCCCTATTGTACTATCCGGGTTCAGTTCTGTATTGCCTGCTCCTTTCCTTGCTAGTTCGTCTGCCTTTTCGTTGCCCGGTACACCCTCGTGCCCCGGTACCCATGTGAGACGGACTCTATTGCGTCTGGCAAGTAAGTTCAATTTAGTTTTGCACTCCCTTACTAGTAGTGATTTCGACATGGGGTTTGTGATCGCGCTAATTGCTGCTTTGCTGTCCGAGCAGATGTCAATTTGCCTTTCTTCGCTGGTGTCTTCTGCGAGTATTTCGGTTGCCTTCATAATTGCATAGACTTCTGCTTGGAACACCGATACAAATGGTTCTAGGTGAATAGCAAGTTCAATCGGTGGGTTAGCACTAAAGATGCCAGCCCCTGATTCCCCTGATATGTTAGAGCCATCTGTATAAACCGATATCCCATTGGAGTTTCTTGTCGTTCTTTCATACGTCCAATATTCTCTTGCGGGAAAAATTGTTTCGAAGTTGTTGGAGAATGTGTACGATTTCCCAACAACATCACTGGGGCAATCGATGAGTGGTGTCATTACTCTTATCATTTCGGTGATTTTTCGATGTCCCGTATTTGCACCACCGGTGAAATGGCCGATAGTTTTAAGCCGTGAGGCTGAAATACCGGCAATCTTTTTCGCTTCGAGGTGCACTGGTAGAATGTTAAGTATCGCTTCCATGGCCGCGGTTGGTGTTGAGGATTGTGCTCCGGTAATACCCAAGCAGACCATACGCTGCACCTTAGTTAGGAAGTCTCTTGCATACTTTTTGCTCATCACTGGCCACCATACAACTACTCCGTAGAAGATGATGGGTTTTATTACGCATTCGTATATCCAGTGGACCTGTTCCGGTTTTAAGCCCCATGACTTCCCGATGGCCCTCCTGCATATCCAATATGCTCTCTTTGCTTTGGTGACTCTTTCTTCCAGGTTCTTTCTCCAGGTCAGTTTCCTGTCTAGTATAATGCCCAGATACTTGACGCTGTCGCGGAGTTGTAGTGATACTCCTCCGAGTTGTGGAATGTGAAAGTCACTAGTTTTGGTTTTCTTTGTAAAGAGAACCATTTCCGTTTTATTTGGATTTATTTCTAATCCACTCTCCTCCGCCCATTCTTTTATGATTCGAAGGGTGTTTTGCATAAGCTCTCCTATGATGTTCAGGTGCTTACCTCTTATCAGAACGGCTAGGTCATCTGCGTACGCTACACATTTCGCACAGGTTCCATCCAGTGCTTTTAAAAGGTTGTCCATTGTGAGCACCCACAGAAAAGGATATATTATCCCCCCCTGTGGTGTTCCCGTACGGACTGTTCCCCTTCTTGTGTCGTCTCCCAGTGAAGCTGTGATAATGCGGTTTGTAAGCATGTGTTCTAGCCAATTGTTTATTATTTGGTTATTACAGTATATCGAGAGTGCCTCCACAATTTTTTGAGTTTTCACATTGTTAAATGCCCCTTCGATATCTATAAAAACGCCTGCGACTGATTCCTTGGTTTCAAAAGCATCTTCTATTGTGGATACAACCTGGTGTAGTGCCGTCTCAACTGATTTTCCTTTGAGATATGCATGTTGATTAGGACACAGCCGCGGAATTGTAATCTGTGTTCTGATGTAGTTATCACAGATTCTCTCCATTGATTTTAGTAAAAAGGACGTTAGGCTAATAGGTCTGTAGCCCTTTGCTGTCGACAAATCTTTCCCGGGTTTCGGTAGGAACACCACCCTCACCTCTTGCCATTGTGTTGGTGTGTATCCATGATATAGACATCCCCTGAAGATATTGACCAGGGTTTTCTTTAGGGTGTCTAATTCTATCCCTTTTTGCAAGAAGATGGGAAGTATTCCGTCCAAGCCCGGTGATTTGTATGGCGCAAATGAGTTAATAGCCCAGGTCACTTTATCTGCATCAACTAGGTTCTCAGTGTCTTCCCATTTTGTATCAGTTGGAGTGATCCCGTTGGGGAATGATTATTTGGGAATTTTTTTTATTCAACTAACATTTATTATAAGTTGAAGCTCTTTTAATTGAATTTTTAGTTGAATATTAACATGAAGTATTTGTTGAAGAATTGCTCAGAGAAGAAATCTTTTTTCCACGCAGGGAACCATCCAGTGATAGACTTGGTTTTAGCCACCAACGCTCTACCTACTGAGATATCCATGTAAGAAAAAACCGCCATCTAATGTTCTAAAAACACGCTTTTAATTTAATTGATTTTAACAACGAATAATTCGCAATGTTAGTTTCAAATAAATTACTACGTGTTTAGGTATAAATAATGTTTAATCATTAAACAAAAATAAAAGAAAACGTTTTGATTTTATAGTGTGTATTTATTAAAGTAATTCAATATTTTTCATATTTGTTAAAACGTTTGGAAAATAAACGTTAAAAAGAGAAAAAATTAATAATTTTTAAAGGAATGTATGTTATTATTTATGCTTCTTCTGCACTAAGTGTCCGAGGACGTAAAAAAAAAATAACTTTAAGAAGCCAGTATCGTGCTTATTTTATGGATTTTCTGCGTTTACAGTGTCTGAGGGTTTATCTGAAATGGGAAGAAAACATTACTGTTCGTTAAACCTGAGAAAGTTATAACTTAAGATAATACATAGTTTCGTTCGCGTACTCTAATTTTGACTTAACGAAATTAAGAAAGATATGATTTGTTCTTTGTTCATTTTTCTTAAATTCCTTCCATATGAATTTCGCCTCACGGAAAAATTAAAACTGTCAAATGAGTGACACCTGATAAGTTTGACGGAAAAAGGGATTTATCCCGGGCGCCAGCTCGACGTTCGCGACGCTACACTCATGACAGTTTACATATCAAGCTGTCAAAAATATGTTGAGTTATATGAAAACGTGAATTATTATAATACCAAATAAGTAGAAGGAAATTTGGAAATCACCAAATTGACGTTTCTCAAGATTTCATACGAAAAGCGAACTTGTACTTTTCTCGAATTTTACAGAATTCTCACTCGATTTCCTATTGCTTAAATTTTATGTTTTTAATTTTCCTTCGCGTTTCTATTTATTTTTCAATTTCCTTACTTTTTTTTCGATATGTGACTATGCATAAAAATTCGCGACTTTGGGATATTTGAGAAATATTTGACGCCTCTATTTAACAGGTATATACATACATATGTAGGTAGGTAGAAGAAATTTTTTTGAGGTTTACTGATATTCTCTTTGTTCGATCTTTTGGGTTTTATGACATTTTTTCTTGCAGGTATCGGGTAAAATATAAAGCAGACATTATAAAGGGTTTTTTTTTTTTTTTTATAATATGCGCGCGTCAAATGGGATATGAATACCATTAAATTATTTCAGTGCACGGGTGTTTTGTAGAAAATTGAGAGAGAGAGAGAGATAGAGAGAGAGATAGAGAGAGAGATAGAGAGAGAGATAGAGAGAGAGATAGAGAGAGAGATAGAGAGAGAGATAGAGAGAGAGAGAGATAGATAGAGATAGAGAGAGATAGAGAGAGATAGAGATAGATAGAGAGAGATAGAGAGAGATAGAGAGAGATAGAGAGAGATAGAGAGAGATAGAGAGAGATAGAGAGAGATAGAGAGAGATAGAGAGAGATAGAGAGAGATAGAGAGAGATAGAGAGAGATAGAGAGAGATAGAGAGAGATAGAGAGAGATAGAGAGAGATAGAGAGAGATAGAGAGAGATAGAGAGAGATAGAGAGAGATAGAGAGAGATAGAGAGAGATAGAGAGAGATAGAGAGAGATAGAGAGAACTCCAAGGGTGGCGTCCAGATAACTGGGGAGCTTGTTTGTTTTGCTTTTTGCCGTTGCTCATGATTCACAGTATTTTTTTCCCTCCACCTGATGTCATCATCACGATCAAATTGCATTTTAAGCCATATGACCACTCTACTGCCAGTGTTATGCCTTCGCAGTAGAGTTGACTAAGCTTTCGCAATTGATCGATTTTTTTATTTATTTCAGACGAAATAAATAGATGATTGTTGAGATCAGGATTTGAACCGTGAACCAAGAGTGTGACAAGCGTTGATGTTACCACTACACCACGGCCACCTCTGGTAGGGAAGCTTACAGCTGGTACGGCTCAGCAGAAAACAAAAGTGCTTTCGAACAGATCATTAGCTTGGTTCACTTAATAAAAATACTGCCCAGTTCTATTTTTTATAACAAAACTAAAATTTTAAATTAAATATAGTTTCAAAATCTTACCGAATAAACCCCTAACGCTGTAATAATCAACATAATGCTGATTTGACATTATTTGCAGTTTAGATTTCACTTCTTTAAACATATTTTTCATATCAACTATTTCATACGGTTTAAGCGATTTCAATAAATTCTGGTTTGGAGCCCAGTAAAAGGCAATGCTTTCTTCATTTAGACAAGTAATCAGCACTTCAAGCATCTGTAAAAAAAAGAAACAACAAATTAGTAAAATACAATTAAAAAGAAGGAATACACCTAGGACCACTTTCGGAAACGCCAACAAAAAAGTCATATGATGGTCAAATTTATCGTCAATGTTCGGATTCCAATGCCCTAGTTAAGCATAGCTAGGAAACTCTTCTGATAAGTCAGCAACCACACGTGATGACCTAAAAATTTCCCCTACGAGTAGGGTAAAAAAATCTAGCCTTATGTATAGGGAACAGGTGATTTATTTCGATTTATTTTGTTGGCGGTATATATTCAGTATTTCGAAATTTCTTTGAAAAAAATGAGTTTTAATATGGGAAAGCTTTAATACATATTGAAGACAGCGATTAAGTGTTTATTTGCGCTCAAAAGTCACAAATTATAATAATAAAATGTCCATATGACACTCACTGTAAGAGACAAAATTTGCGAACAGCTAATTTACAAATATCGTTTGGTCCAGTTGACTTTTGTCTTAGTCAATTTTTTTTTTCTTGTTTGTAAATGCAATTGTGATTTACTGTCTGTAATTTCTGCAAAAGACGTTCTCGAACACCATCTAAATAAGTATGAGTCTGAAAACTTTTTCGAACAAATGACTTTTGCAAATTGCGTTTATGAACATGCTGCAAAAGAATTGTGACGTAGATGGTATTTCCGAAAACGTCCAAAGTATGTCCAGCCCTAGCGGTATACTTTCTGATGATCTTGATCGGATGAAAGCACATATGTTCATATGTCCGCTCGACCGCCTCACATAGATAAGTAATTGAATTCTAGTCAATAATAAAAGGCACGACTTGTTCCGTATATGCTGTTTGTTAATTTTTCAGACTATAAATAATAATTTTTAAAAATTGTGTTAAAAGGCTAAACAAAAAATAAACTTGTCTAAGCCGTAGCCGAGGTATGGTCAATTTACTGTGCCGTTATTCGTATGCAGTCTTAGTGCTATATTACTTCAGAAAAAATGCATTTCTTTAAAATTGGCGTCAAGTAAAATATCGTTAATTTTGAGGAAAGAATGAAAATTCAAATTTCGCTTCGAATTGTGGTCCCACACGGAGCACAGATATGAAATTTGAAGTAAATCCATCAGTGGTACAGACGGACGGACAGGCAGACAGACTGACAGAATTGCAAGACCCACCTTTCTTGATTTTTTTCTATTATAGTAAATATCAAAATCTCGAGATCGCATTTTTTACGAAACCAATATTTGCACTTTATAGGAGCTGGTGAAAGTAGGCAGCACGTCGTCTCGGTGAAAAAGTAAAATGCTACCGGGAATCGAGGTAATTATAATTCTCAAGTGTAAGTAAATTGTGGCGGACAAAATCCTAAAATGAAGAGTGATGGAATATCATAGCGTACGATGAATCAAATTTATGTTTTGTGAGAGATGACATTTTTATTTTTATTTTGAGAAAAATCGCCATTAGTAAGAAAATATCGAAATTAAAAAAATTGTACAAAATTTTCATTTTATTTACTTACCTCCAGTAAAATAAATCCCACCGGCTTCTTCCAAAAACCTTCACCGCGCTTGTCATTTTCATGAAGATAAAGAGTTTTGATAAAGTAACTCTTAAATTTGCGCGCTTTATCTCCCATTTTATCTCTAAGACTTTTCAAAAGCCTCAATGATCGTTTTAAATTTAGGTTGTTGTTGAGTAGATATTTCTCAATTTGGGGTGCACAAACACTAAATGTTAAGTTGCGGCTATATGAATCGCCCATCATTGGCTTGGGCACAGCGAACCACAACTTTTCCCTTATCCCTGATGGAAATTTGCGGTCGAGTACCACGGCCTCGCTTTTGGTAAATTTGAACGCCGGTACAAAGTCTATAGAGATTTTCCGATATTCGGAATAGGCCTTTATTGTATGTGCAGTTGCACATTTCCCATAAGACAAAGTGTAGTTAAATCTGTTATCATAACTGCGAATGTTATTTGCACTCAGCAATGCTAATTCCAAGATCCCTTCGAGCCAATTTTGAAGTTTGTTACGATCCAAAAAATAATGTTCGTCAACGAGGCTCATTAAAGTGCTCCGTACTTCACTGTTTTCAGTATTTGAGATTACATGGGTTATGTCCAAGTTGACAAATCCCGGACGTGATTTATCACGCCTTACAAGCATTTTATCATTGTTAGGCAGTTTGAGAACAAAATGTACGTCGAACTCATCTGGTTTATCTACTTTAATGGCCTCCAAATAGCTTCCTGTAAATATAAATTTGAACAAAATATACATATCTACGTGCAAGAAATACACTTTTTGAAAATAATGGTATTCACCTACTAATGTGGCTATATAACTTACCAAACAAGGAAGGCCCATTATATAATTGTTTGAAAACTTGGCTTTTCTTTCCCATGATGTTCATAATATGATTTCGGATCAAGTCAAAATCCTTCGAATAGGGTTCCTTGTCTTCTTTTTTAATTGAAATTTCACTATCAATTCTTTCAATGACTTGTTCGAATGTACTCATCTTTGTTCTGAAATGATAAAATGACTATAAATCTTGCAAAGGCTGCATAAGTAAGGTAAGTTATGAACGTGAGCTGTGAAGTCTTGTGTAAACATTTACTTCAAGTTTTTTTTCTTAGGTTTCAGTGTTTATAGATTTGCAGTAGCAACAACCTTCTGCAAGTAATAAATTTGCTAGAGGTTGTTGCAATTGGTTATAAAATCGATAACCTCTCGCTGAAACCAATTTCTGATGATCCGGGGCAAGTCAACTACGATATTTATTAGGAAGAGGAGCCTGGAAACTCTGACACAGGTATCTATGGCAGGAATATCTGAAATAGATTTAATCATCATACAAAATTAGTCAAACTAATGAAAGCATACATATGAACAAAGGTGACTGAAATCACGGACTGGCACCTGCTATAATTGCTCTAACCCACGGATTAGACTCAATATCCTTTTGAAACCATTAGTAAAGATGTTTCAAGCAGAGTTCCGTGCCATACTAAAAGTAGTGGAGGTCATCAAAAGCAGCCATAAATGCCATAATAAACCTCGCGTCAAAATCACTTTTGGTAGAGGGTTGCAGAACCAAACTGAACCTGCCTACCAGTTACAACAAAATTTGCCTTGTACCTAGATACAGGGACAAGATTGGTGTAACTGTACTGATGAATTGGCAAGAATAATAACAGGGTACAGAACTTCTCAGGGTTTTTTTTTTGCGAAACGTTTTTTACAGTAGCACAATACAACGGATCACAGTGAATTCGTGAAGAGAATCATGTTTTGTGCTCATATTGTCAAAAGTAGAAAGCAACTCAACAGAATCGCATGCCAGAAAAAACTGAACCATCCCTTAATTAACAGTAGTAAATAATTCTCTTCAGCAAGTGCGCGTCATAAGTATCTCTTTAAATTATGTATCGCAACAATGTATCTAATGCATCCGCTGGTGAAAAATTGGCTAGGCAGCAAAATACTATCTTCATTTTACATGTAAATTTCAGCTATACTATACATATGTACATATATAAAGTTACAAAAAAAAAAAAAAAATACGCCAAACAACATCAACAAGTGAGCTCTGGATTCCAACAAAGCGCAGTTGAGGTATGAATATTTGGCGCAAACAGTCCATAAAGGGACCTAGTGCTAGCTAAGCTTCTCGCAATTATTCGTATTTTTTTCGTGCTTGTTATGTTTTCGTTCAAATGGGAAGGACATCATTTTTAATAAATTCGAACGGCGCAGTTGAAAAATTTCTCATGACAATTTTACTCTCAGAGATATCTAAAACACTCCTAAGATGAGACCATGAAAACAAATTTGTTGAACCTGAAGATCCCACTTAGTAGTCCAACGCACTAACCACTAAATTAAGGCGCCCATAGATTGTTACAGAGTCAGCTTTCCAGAAACAAATAAGTTGCACCAACTGTAAGGGGGAAGATGAGGATGATACATAAATGTATTTCTTTTCAGACGAATAGAAAGCTGCGATATTTTGAAACTCACCTGGCGAAAAAGGCGCTTTCCCAACCAGTTATAATATGAAGTGATCGCGGAAACGATTTGGTCGCCTAGCGGATTTCAAGTTTTCTTCAACCCGAAAGCTCCAAAGGGACTTTGGGAAGGACACTAAAAAATCAGGTTCTGGCAATTATCGAATAAAGTTTCTGGAACTATTAAAAATTAATCCATACACATGTACATACATATATGCATATGATGAGCGGATAAATACATATGTACATATGTATGTATGTAGTTGGTTTTTGAAAGTGATGATAGTTGGAATGAAAAACAGCAAATTTTATGAAAAAATAGAGCCCTATACATATATTATTCGACGAGTCCAGTTTGTTCAATAGATACACCCATGCGTTTAAAAGTGTTTGCACCATTGCTCAGTTAATTAAATGTGCATAAATAAATATGTACATATGTACATATACATATATTAAGCAACTGCAATGAAAAGCTAAGTCCCTACCGCTCCGACAACTCTCAATTCGTAGGCAACTGTTATATATAAAAATAAAAAAAAAAATAAAAAACAGTATCCATCAACCGCCCTATCCCACTCCATGAAAACCTTGCGTCCTCCACCCCCTACCCACACACAACGGTAATAACAAGAGAGCTCTTGGAAAAAAAAGCGGTATCCCGCCTGCGTCATGTTTCGACTCCAACACGGGTAGTATCGCTCGTTGGTCGTCGTCGTTGTCCTGGGGCGTCGTCGTTCATTCAACCCTCGTTCCCCCGTATGTCACCATCACCATCACAGCCTTCTCCTCGTCGCCCCCACAACTATGCCATTCTCATCATCATCCCTTATATTGATTTACCTACGTTGCGCTGCCATACGCGATTGTACCGCCAGCGGTCTATGACGACAACGACCAAGGCAGCAGTACACAGTTCCGGACGAACAGCAGTGGCAGTACAAGTGGCTCCTGTTCGACAACGGATTGTGAAAAATTGTTTTCTTCAACTGTTAAAGGTAGTGAGTGTGTGGTGTGTGGTGTGTGGTTAGTGTTTCGCGAAATTCAAATAAAAAAAACAAAAACGCGAAATCAAAGCTAAATGGACAACACATTGGAGTTCATAAACGTGGTCAAGCGTTATGATGCAATTTATAATGTCGCCACTCCGGAGTACAAGAACTTTGAAGCTAAGGGACGTGCGTGGAAAGAAGTTGCCGAGGAAGTCGGACTTTCTGTCGGTAAGTACATTATGTAGTGTATGGTTGCAGTGAAAAAAAAAAATTAAATTTTCTTGTGATGAAAGAAAAAAGAAAAAAAAGGATGTAGTGGATCGCATTTCAAATTTTTGTGGAAGGTGTATGTATGGTTGAAAAAACAGAGTTTCCCAAAATGTTTTTGCTCTTGTTTTTGTGGAAACTTTACTTGTGAATATTGTTGAATAGTGCATGTGGTAGGTGTTTTTAATAAAAAAAAAAAAAAAAACCTGAAATCAAAGTTTGAGGAAATATCCTAATATACCATCAACAATTTGACATTTTACTAGGAAAAATGTCTGGAACTTGGGATTTGACGTGAAAATGTGTAGGCACATATAATAAAAGTCTCCACTCGTAGGAGCATGGCATAAGTCCACAACCCCTTTCAAAGGGGCGAAATTTACCTCATACAGTAAAAATCGGTTAATAACGATAGCGGATAATATAACGACGATGAAATCCGTGATAACGATTCTATCAAATTTAGTCTTAAGAGCCATTTATGGCGATGGCAAATTAAAATGAAAGCCATGTCACACGTGCTTTGCTTCATATGTGCCTTTCGTTACGTTTCCAAATTTAGACAAAATCGACAAGAAGCAAAGATATTAATGTGTTCCTAAAATGCGTTAAAAGCTAAATAACTTTTTTGACTTAAATACATATGTAGATATCAATTTCGAACAAAATCGTGGCAAATGCGCTAATAAGTACCTTTATTTTAGCGAAAAACCGGGTATGCAAACCATATTACTTCTTATATGAATTTTTATTTTTTGGCGTTTTGTTTTATGTTACAAAGCGATGTTCTTTTTTTGACTAACTATGAAATGAAACACGCTTTTTTAATTTTCGTTTTATTGGCTGCGGTGCAGATGCGTGCTCTTCCAACCATATTTTGCATAATACTTTGGCACATTTCGAGTATTACTTCACCAATTTCTTGAATAATATTGCCCTCTAACATCGAGATTGTGGTTTGCTTGGTGCCGTAGACCTTTCCCATCAATTACCCCGTAAGAGAAGAAGTCAGTTTGACGTTATGTGGCCGGGAAAAATTTCTCGTCGTCAATATGGAGCTCCAAAACCTTTTTCCTCAATTTTCGCCGCCACATATGTTCATTTTCCATTAATTGTCGAGTCAATTGATTTTTATACGGGTGCAAATGCAAATCTTTTTTGATTATTTTAAATGAACTTGCCGGAGACATTTCAAATTCGTGTGCACGGCATCAATATTGTCTCTCACTGCAGCAATATTTTGTTCCGCACGTACGCCACGAACTCGACCGGACTTCACTTTACCTGCCAGTGTATACTGAGGTTCAAAGTTATTCATTATAAAGCTGAATGGTTAACTTGCTAGGCATATGATTTAAACAAAAAGAATTAAGCGATTTTCTTCGTGTTTTCACAATTTCACGTTTATTCAGGTTTTAATACCTTCAACACGTTGTTGAAGCGTTAGATGTCCATAATCTTCACGACCATCAAATGCGAGCTGACAAATGCCAACCAAAACAAAATGGGGCCAAACAACATCGACCTGAGCACAAAAAACACTGTTACCATTTTGAGGATAGAATGAAAATTCCGATTTCGTCTCAGTGTATAATCCCACAAACCCCAGATATAATGTTTGAAGTAAATCCGTTCAGACTGGCAGAATTGCGAGACCCATTTTATTTTTTTGGTTTCTCTATGATGGTAAGTCCAAGACTGATTAAAATCTCGAGATAGATGCTCTATAAAGAAGCAAGTAAAAATTAAATTTTCCTGCTAATTTTGTTTACTATCACTGACTTCAATACCGAAATTTATGTGACATTTTCTTTGTTCAATGTGTCCTCTGAGGATAGGCGAATCTATGACGTTGTGCTGTTTATGTTTGTTTTTGCTCTCAAGCGAGAATGTGTCCACGCAAATTAGGGAAAATAGAATACAAAATTAAGAAAAAGTTTATATTTGAGAGATGTGTCCTCGACAGGGGTAGGAATAAATATCCGAAAGGCTCCCACCTGTGGGAGCTTTCATTTTCAGAATAAATGGGATAAGGTCTTCCAAATGCTTTCTATTAAATAAAACCATTGATTAAAGTCTAAAATTCTAAAATTAACGATAACGATGATCGATGTTGGAAAATAAAAACACTTTCTCGAAAACGGCCCGGAATGGCCCATTGACCTACTCCCACATGGTCACTTGATGACAGCTGTTCAGTAGTACGGCATAATTAAATCTTCGTGATTTCAGAGCAATTATTATATTTTATCCAGGGTATATCAAGTTAGACACATAGTTTGTAACATAGAGAAATAATAACGATAGATCTCCAATAGTATATGTAAATATTTATGATCAGCATTAAAAGTTATGTCGACCTATCCATGTTCGTCCGTCTGTATGTCACCACTTTTTAGGCCGTCAATTTTGAGCTAGGGACATGAAATATTGTACAATATATAAGCTTTCTAGAAGCAGTACAAGTGTACAAATTGTTCAAATGCGTCCACAGACACGCCCTCTTTTAAAAAATGTTCGGTTTTCTCAATATTTTGTTGCTAAAAAATAAAAACATTATCTAGGTAAAATATGTAGATGTTGACTTTCTTTAGATTTATACATGGCCAAGCCCACTTTTGTTGGGGACGTTTTCTTAAAACCTGTACCTGTAGCTACATCGATATATATGTAGGTCCATATGCATTATACATACGTACCACACTTGTAAATGCACCCATGTCGTACGTATTTAACCCTCTATAAGCCCCTTTACACACAGTCAAAAATAACGCACAAAAAAAACCGCATCTATAACATAACAGGCTAACAACTCACAAACAAAAAATACTCACAAGAAATCGCATCCAAAAAAAAAAAAACAGAAGCAAAATAAGCATTTTCCCTTTTATTCTGAAATTCCACTCCAATTACTCCAAGTTTTTCCTGCTCACTCCTTATTTTCTGACACGAGTATATTTGGGAGCACTCCCCAAAATGAAATATCTTCGCTCGATTTTGTGCATTTAAAATGTACAAAATGACTCACGAGTAAAAACGAGTTAATTGAAGCTCTGGGTGAAGAAGAGAATGTTCCTACTCAACCCCGAAGATCTCATTCTGTAAACAAAATAATGATGTCCGCATTTTCAGAAAGACGTTTTTGGCGAAGGCTGTAATTCTTGAACATAAGCAGACGACCACTGCCAAGTGGTATAGCGAACAGTGTCTTCCTCAATTTATGGAAGCCCTTACAAATCTGCGGTCAGGCAGTACACTACCTATACCACGATAATGTATACAGTTCATAGCTCACTGCAGATTATTTGAGGGGCATGGGCATAGATCTCTTAAAACGCCCTCTGCACAGCCAAGATCTAGCCCCTTGTGAATTTTGGTTTGCTTTTGTCTGCTAAAAAGCGCCTGAAAAGTTGCCACTTTTCCACGCAGCACGAGTTAGCTGAGGCATTTTTGAAGAAGTGTGATTTGATACCGAAGGTGCGTTGGGCATTTTGGTTTGATGATTAGTTTATACGTATATTAGTACATGTTTTTTTTTTTTTTTTTTATAATTTGCACGCGCCAAAATGAATATGGGCACAGGCGTTTAGGAAAATGGGGAAGAGGAACAGAGTAGAAGCCTGAGCACATTGGCTTTAAATATTTGAAGGTTGTGAAGTCGGTTTAAAGATTCTAATTCTCAAATGGCAATGGCAGCTAGCTGAAGCTGATTTCAAATATGAGCTAAATGCAGTTCATATGTATGTCATAGGTGCTTCACTACTTTCACTTTATTTTAGACTTTAAAACATTTTGAGAAGAGCATACATAAATACTGGATACGGTTGATTTTCAATCCATGACCATTGCTATCATTGTCTAGAGTTTCAAGAGATAGTACACAACAATAGGATGCAAAACTTCAGTCAAATCCGCTGTAGAGGTGGTAAGAAATATCAAAACTTGGTTTTGTGTCATTAATGACAAGAAAACTTATTAAATATTTATAACCCTCGTACCATTTTCAAATAGCCTTCACTCTCCATCAGAGCTCAGAGTTTCAATGGACAGAAGTAGTTTCAATCAGCATGCACAGTGAAAACAAACGTAAGAGACTTGCTAGAAATTGACTCTGAGGAATAATGGGTCATTTAATAGGGAATCTCCTCGAAAATTCAATTGACTGGTAAACAAAATTCTCTACCGCTTAACCGCCCACTACCTATGTATATTCACACATCTCCAACGTGTACCCCCCCTCAACTACCTACCACATATTGATTTTAATTTTTTTTTCAATTCCGAACATCGCTGCAGGTGTACATAACAACACAGATATCTAGATAGATACAAATGTATCTTTCCATAGAAAAAATATTAAACAACTGAAGCAAAGTGCTGCTATCGCGGCCGTAGCACACTACGCTGTTGTTTGTCCGAATCTCCTCCTCTGGCCGGTTGGCCAGTGGTAAAACACCAGCAGCAGCAGCAGCAGCAGCAACAACAACGACAAAGGCCATTTTTTATATAATATATATAAAAATAAGAATGATGACAAAAAGCCTAAAAAAAAAAGTACAGAATCACCACCATCAGCTTTAGCAGCACCAAGCGGAATTAACATCCGGCGGGGAGGAGGGAGAATGTTGAGGGAAAAAAAAAAAAAAAAATCCTTTCCCTCCTCTGTAGGCCCGCCCGCCACCAGCCGCTCGCCCTCATCGCATAGATACTCCAGCTCAGCGCGCCGCACCGAATTGAATCACAGTAGCGAAGCTGGAGAACGAAAGTCCGTGGACGGGATGTAGTGGTGTTGCCACCAGCAACAGAAGGATGAGGAGGGTGGTTCGTTGTGCCGATGGTGGTTGGTTGGGTCGTTTTTGTATGGATTGCTGACGCGAATATGCGGCGGCGGTATCCCGCCTGCGTCGTTGTTGTGAATTTATTCTCCAGAATATGTTCGCTCGATGTATGGTACGTCGTCGCCGTCGTCGTCATGGTCGTTGGATAGTGTCTACTACTGCTGCTGCTGGTGGTGTATCGCCGCTTTCCATCTCTTTTATCGATTTATTTAAAGCGACTGCGAGATCCACCACGAACGTCGTCGTCGTTGTTGTTGTCGTGGAGCGGGTTGGTGGAGGTGTTGGCTGAGTTTTTGGAGAAGAGTGACGGCGGTTCTTCATATCATACCGCTGGCGGTAGAAACGAGTTTATTCTGTGCTGTTGTTATTCCGTCAATACGCGCAGCAGTCGCAACATTCGCACCAGTCACAGCAGCACAGTGGCAACGGAACAAAGAATTCATTTGGAGTTTGTTTTTCTTACAAAATATCGCATTTTATCTCGAAAGATTTGGTGTATCTTAAATAAGGTTTAGGCATTTCTAACCAGAGATCTAATCCGGCAGTGCGTGATTCGAAATGGTAGATAATACTACTGAATTCATAGAAGTGGTTAAAAAGTATGACATTGTTTACAACACCCGAAATCCCGATTACAAGAACTTCCTGGAGAAGTTGAGAGCTTGGGCCCAAATTGCAGATGAGCTGGGATTGACCGTTGGTAATGTAGCAATTTATCGAAATTTATTTTCCATAGGAAGCGAGATGAGGAAAAATTGTGTTTTGTGGTGGTGTTTTGAAGTGGCACGAGTTTTTGTTTTGTTTTGCTTTCGTTTCCCTAGCGTTGGGAAATGGCAAAAGAGAAATGTATCTTGTGAGGGATTTTTTGATTTTGTGGATTGCAACTCGTGTGGATTGTAAATTTGTATACAGTAGTATTCAAACTGTGTAGAAATTTCCATCTGTTGCAGTTTGTTTTTATTTAATGTTCGCGAATAGCGTTCATTATACAGTTCAACTTAACACTTAACAACGCTGGCAAATAACGGCTAAGGTTTCCAATATAGGAAATCGACTTTTCACTTAAAATTATTATTTTTTACTTATAATGGCTTATTATAAGATATGCTATGTACAAATTTTGGAGAGGAAATTTGTTGTTGTATTTTTTAAATTTGTTCAAAGTTTTCGGTTTTGACTAGTAAAATGCTAGTTTTCTTCCTTATTAACTCAACAAAAGGGTGTTTAGTCGACTTGTATATGTACAGTGTACTCCGCTAAGTATATCCAATTTAACATAAATGGACATAATTTTATTTCTTTACAGTGTGTTAAAATTAAAAAATTTAAGTTTTATTAGTTTTTATTTAGAAAATGTAAATATTTTCCGATTTTTATGAAATTTTAATATGTGATAGCAAGCATTTTTCTGAGAATTTTGATATATATACTTAAGGTTTGATTCCTCATCCACTGTTGGCCGGCAAAAAATTGTTCTCTTATAAACTTAACCCCAGGCGTCTGCCTGACAGTTGTTGATATACCCTTAGCGGAGCGTCTAAACCACCCCAGAAAGTGGAATTTAAATAATTACCAAAAATCATCCAAATTTAATTTGGAATAATTTAATTTTTAAGTAAAAATAATTAAAGTACATAAACTGACCTAATTACACGGAGTACACTGTAGACAGTTGCATAGCAGCAAGGAGGAGTTATTAAAAACAATTTTACATGTTTATGGCGACTTTAATAAATTATTGAAAAAAATAAAATTGTTTTCTTTTTTTTGTTTATCATATTACAGTTAATTGATCTTGTTTTTAATTTGTTTTTAGCTATTGAGTAATAGTTCAAGGTAAAATTTCGAAGAAAAAAAAAATTTTTTTTTATAGCAGATATTATTAACTTCCTCTCGAAAATTTTTATTTACGCTTTTTAGACTATTTTAGACTAATTAAAAAAAAAAAATTTTGCGAATTTCCTATATTGGAAACCCGCCGCAAAGTAAACGATTAGCAACAAAAAAGTAATTATTTGATCAACAAAATATGATTTTTAAGTAGCAGAAGTTTAATTTTTTGATGATTTAATAGATCTGAAAAATAGTATTTTCAGCAACAATAAATTATAAGCTTTGTTTCTTTACCGGAGATTGGGATCCCTCGTGCTCACGAAATCGTACGAACTAGCACAATTTCTGTTTCTTTGTTGTCATTAAACTCAACATTTATGCAAATATGTCAAATTATCAACTTGTCTCATGCACAAAGTATTTAATTACTGCCCATTCATAGCATGAGAAAAACTGACAGAAATATCAGTTATCAGTCAGTTCTAATACATTTTCATTTACTTTTGAACGAAGTATCCTCAAAGAGATCTTTTCCTGTATTACTTTTTGCACGAGATTTCACCCATAAGTCTTTGCACAAACTTTTTGAACAAGAAAAGTAAAGAAACGGGCCTTATTATGATCAATAAAATATACCTTTTTTTGACAATTTAAAAAAAAAAATATTTTGCAAAAATGTTAAGATTCATATGTAAAAACAAAGCGAAAGGAAAGAGTTGTTATAGTAATAAATTCGCTCCAATTTAACTATTATTACTTCCGCATGGCTGCTGTGCGCATGTCTGTCTGTCTGTTTGTAGCATTGCCTTTCGCCTCTTTCGTTCACGAAAACTTATGCGAAAATGCACCGATTTCACGGATTCTTTTTGAAGAGCATTTTAAACCTGAAATAGGTAGAACACTAGATTTGTTGATTGTGGTGAGAATCGGATTAACAGTTTTGAAAAAATAGTTTATTTTATGCCGTTTTTGAGTACATTTTTCTTCGTTCACGATGACTTGAGTAAAAATGCACCGATTTCGACGATTCTTCTTGCGTGATGTTCGCCTTAGTGAAATCTGGAGCCCTATTGTTTCTGGTGTCAATTAATCCAGCGGTTTTGAAAATACAGTTGGATTGGAAACTGTTAACGTGAAATTATACAATATACTAAAGTTAACAGGTGCTTTGGTGTATACATAGGTACATTGGACTTGCGGCTTTGAATCTACAACTAATTTTCTCAAATTTCTCCATTTATTTCGTCCATGTCACTTACATATGTACATATGTAAAAATGCAGCGTTTTGAATGATTATTTTTGGAGTATGCTTACCTGAACTAGTATTGATTTTAGTGTCAATCGAATAAGCAGTTTTGAAAATACAGTTAAATGTGTGTAATCTCAACACACATTTTTTTGGCGCACAGTAACTTACGCAATTAGGTAAAGATTTGAATGATTCCTTTTGCAGCTTAATAGCTGATCTGGATCTCAAGATATGATGATTCTGGTGTAAATCCGATTAGCGGAATTGGAAAATACTTTTGCCACTTCTGTCAGAATGAACAGATTTGAAAGAATCTACAAAAAGAGGACCTAAAACATTGTCAATTTCGTGCAATCGGATGAGGCGTCTTTTATATTGTTTTTTTTTTTTTTTTTAATATTTCTTTCTGGTAAATTACATTTTACGTATCAAACATTATTTTGAAAAATGATTTTGTAACATGGAAGTCATCTATGGTTCTGCATACCGTTTTGTTTCATTTGGCCGATAAAATAATAAATCTTTGCTGATGAGATGTTTCAAACTCCCAGTATTTAAGGCCCCGACCCATAGAATCCGTCGATCCGTTGCTGAGTCATTTTTAACTGACAGCTAGATATAATACACGTATTCTTATGGAAGATAGCCTATAACCAACGGATATATGAACTTCGACGGATAAAGTAGGTTTAAAGTAGAAATACAATGTGATGCTCGCGCTGTTGCGCGTTGACTGTATGACTAGGCACAATAGGATCTAATGGGCTAACACCAAATGTGAAAAGAAAATACTTTCAGAAATAACAAAATGTCATCGGCTGTCATCTATCAACGAAGGTATGCGACAAATTTTATGGGACTGTTCTTTCCGGCAATACATCAACGTCAACTTTCAATGGAATGACGGCGACGGATTCTATGGGTCGGGGTCTTTAATTTTCGGTCAGTCATTTGCACGGCTTGCCCTGATTCATTTAATGAGCGTTAAGTTACTTTGCCAGGGGTTATTTTGTCGTTGGGTTATTATACATGTACATCTTCATTGTAACATCATTCAAATCAAGTAAAACCATTTAATCCCTATTTGCAGATGCCGCCAAGCGAAAATGGAAGAATCTTCGAGACAGCTACACCAAATACCTTCGATCATTTCGGGTCGGAACAAAAACATCGAAGAAATATCAATTTTGGGCTCATGCAGATCATATGGACTTTTTGAAGCCTCACCAGGGTCCCGGACGGTAAGGTGACTCATTCCTCACAAAGGGACTAAATTAAAAATATCTAATCTTTTCAGAACAATGCAGAAACCCGAAGAGACTGACGAGAATGACTCTGATATTGGTTTTCATGTCCTGAAGAAAGTCACCACACCCGAGGATGAAGAGTTAGGACCTCCACCACCACCACCCTTTCCAACAGCAACAGTACCCGTCACAGCCAAAGTACACATCCAACCATCTTTTATTATGGCCAAAAATGTTGCCAACGGTTTTATCACACAAATACCAACCACTCCATTTGATAGCGGAACCCCACCCCAGACGTCATCTCCAATAGTGGCGAAAATTCGTGCGATTCCCACTCCTGCCCCCATCAGCAACAACAATAACATACCAGCCACAGATACCTCAAGTCCACCTGCTAAAATCCGTAAAATGATGCCTCAAAATGGAAATTCCGACAACTTCGATGTCGGATCGGTAACGAGAGCCAATCGGGAACTGGACGCTACCTGCTTATTCTTCTTGAGTCTTGCAAAGTCTGTGCGAACGATGCCAAAGCGGTACCAAGCAATGGTCAAGATGCGATGCATGCGAATAGTAAGCGATGCAGAGGTAGAGATTGAATCGAATTTTGATTGTGATGAATCAGGAGTTTTTTTTGCGAAATTCCAAAACGGACATCAGGCTAGTAATGGTGGAGTGAAGAATATGGATGCCATGGAGAATGGCAACAGTGATAGTAATTCGCAGGCGACATCTGGACAGCCACCAGGCGGTGGCAATGAGAACTCAGAGCATTTTCTTTACGTAATGTCACCATCACGTGTGGAAGCTATGATAGATGTATCGTCTGAAGATGAGGGGACGAATGGGACCAATTAGGCATGGAATAAATCCCATCAATGCTGCTCGAAACTCAGGATATGGCCAAAAAATGAGCTGATATGAATCTGGTGTGACACAAACGAGATTGTTTTGAATTATAGTATAAATGTTGTAAATACAATTTTAGTTAAATTTGAATAATTTTATTAATTTACTAAAGATAGGTGTTGACCTACTTATTATCATCGGTCGTTTTGACAGACATGTTCGGAAACACTGTACTCTCGAGTCGATCGGCTAAATATTCACTAGCTATTCCCTTAATCGAGATCGAGTCAACACGAAATATTCGTCGCAGACCCGTCTCGTGTGGAGTCCGGATCATTTAGAGTGAAATCTATTATTAGGATAGGTGGGGGTGACAATTTTCGCATTCCATAAATAATAGTATCATTTTGCGTATCTTGTAATGTATGGAAAACTTCAGCACCATCACCGACAATTTTGAGATACTAATGAATTCAGTGTTCTTGCTGTACGATTCTTTAGGTCCATTCGCGAACTTCCTGCGTTAAAATTTAGTTTAGGTAAATTTATCAAATTTAAAAAAATAAAATCTCAGGGAAAATGACAATTTTTGTTCTATAATGACGATTACTCATAGGTCAAAAACAAAATGTTTCGAACAAATTGTTACTGACAGTAATACATTTTATGAATATGTGATACAATATTCGCGTGACAAAGTACGATATTAGGTGAGAGGAGGTAAGTAATAGTTTATAATTGTGTGGCATAATTTATGGATGACCCCTTTTGGGTTATTTTGTAATAGGCTTATCATTGTATAATAGATACAAGGAAGCGTAGAAGACCGATTATGTCAGTTGATATTACAGTAATACAGCTTCGTCGGGGCAACGCTCCCAAATGTACACTACTACCAGCAACGAGAAAGTTCTTAATTAAATCACATTATTTTTGCTCACCTATGTAAATATAAGGATAAGTATTGATTTTCTGAAAATGTTCGACCTCCAGATTTTGATCAAAGTTGACATTACTACGAGTGTAATAAAAAAAATACTCGTGTTCTCAATTGTCTGTCTGTCTGCATGTATGTATGGTCGACTGCAGCCTGAACGGCTGGACGAATTTTCTTTAAACTTCATATATAGTGTCCGTGGGTTTACAATTGGAGGCGATATTGAACCCCAAAATTAACAGTCTCCACACGCTATCATTATAGCAAGTGTAGACCATTATAGTAGCTATATTTCTATAGTTTGTGATAGAAAACATGCTTTTAGCATACTATTTATCGTATACTATAACACAAATAGAACTGTCATTTTGCTGTCACTTCTGTCAGTTTATTAATGATTTGCATGGGAATTAAATTCGAGTAAACAAAAATGGCTGGATGGGAATTAAAATCAGAAGACTTGATAAAACTTATCAATAACTATGCACAGTTCCAATACTTGTGGAACTACAAAAGTCATGAATACAAACGACTTGACTTCAAACGCAATGCGTCGGATCAACTTTCAAAAGAGTTAGGGAAGAGTGCCGAAGATATCTAAGGAACGAGTACGTCTTAGAGAAGAAAAAAGTGGACGACTTCAGCCAGTTCAGTTTACCGCCCATATTTATACATGATGCTCTGTATGTATTGATTGACTGCCATTCTCCGCTATACTGAAAAAGTATGCGATGAAATGCCCACCAAAAAAAATCTGACACTTGATCTGCTGTATGCTTTCTGCGATGAATTTATCCCAAGTGGAGACACAGTGTTACTAATGGGCGGTTTTTTTTTTTTAAAAATGTCAATAATAAGTATAACGGTACTTTTCTTATTAATTGGTTCCTCAAAATTGGCTATTTCTCGAATATATTATAACATTCGATTTTGCTCAAAATTTGACATAGTATTTACATACATAAGTATGCAATGTAATGGAATATCAAATTTTGAAAGTTGTCGTTAATTATTATTTTTTTTTTCATTTTTAACGATTTCAGAAAAAAAAATCCTAACGATTTGATTTACATTTAATTTCCAAATAAACAACAGGCATAAGGAGGTCGTGCAATCTAGTCGTCCACTTCATTATTTATTTATTTTTTGATGGAGTTATGACTGCTAAAATTCAAATTACACACATGTATGTATGTAATGTAATTGGTTGGTTTTGAAGAAAAAAAAAATGGGTTAAAGGGATTCCGCCTTGAAATAAACTGCCTGCAATAATTGCAGAGTTTATTATTGATTACCACTAGATCCAGTTTTAGCATATCAATATCCCGGACAGTGTTATAGTTTCTTATTTCCGTTTCCACTTCACTTGAATACCAGCCACACAATAACACAGCCTGTTGTTATATAAATCTGTATGTAGCGTCTAATCTAAATTAGTTGTTGAATGATTGCATCCACCACAACAAATTTGTAGGAAACTGGTATAAAATATGAATAAATACGGGTAGCTTTTTCAATTACTCACCTTTATTGCGGATGTCGAAGGCGACAGTTGAACGTCAACCATCCTAAACATACCAAGCGCCGCTTAATTGCCGAACAAAAAATGAATGGACTTGCCTGTCACTTATCAACATATGACATCCGCAATAAGTGTGAATATTGGCCCTACTATAGCAACTATTGTTGATAAAACCTTAAGCACCCAACCCTAATCGAGAATCGCAGCAGAAATACCGAGACATTAGGTTATGTAAAGACTCCCGTTACTATTTTTTATTCAGAAAAATATAAACTTGAATTTCGATAATTATTAGACATTTTTATTATAAAAAAAAAAAAAAATAAATCAAATTCCAACATAAAATGAATTAAATTACACTACTTCTCAGTTTGCACGAATGAATTTCATTCAATCTACGCCTGCAATTTGTTTTTAGTGGTGAAAGCAAAATGTGCGACGAATGCTGCCACGAAAGCAGCAACCAATTCAGAGTTAACCCATGGCCCCTTGTACGCCTTTGTCAAGGAAATTGTAATATCTATCAGGGATTTAACAGAGGCAACCTTCTCGTCATCACGTTGAGCCTTGCGAATGCTAGAGTAGCCTTCCTCGTCAAAAAGACGAATAGCAATATTACCACTACTGCCCTTTTTCACTTCTTCGGTCCAACTTAGCTGGAAGAGAGTTGAACGATAAATCGACGGAATACATTGAATGCTTCTATATTACCTGGTACTTATCTTCGCCTACGCGAGCCACCGGAATGACTTTACCACATTCGAATTCAGCGAAAAGTTGGGGTTTCTCTCCATTCGAACACTTCAGTGTGAACTCAACAACGTGAGCAAGTTGGGTGAGAATTGTGGCATCATTTGTACTAAACGAGGATACAGTTACTTTAGGGCTGGAACAAGTGGCAGCGAAACTTGCTGTAGCACAAATTGTTACAATCAATGCAATACACAGATTTTTCGGCATTTTATTTGACTCTAGAGAGTATTTTAAGTTTTATCAATGAAACTGTTTTAATTCAACTGGGAAATGCAGTGGGTAAAGTCGGCGATTGGAAAATACAGTCTGCGTTTACGTTCGAATTGACAGCCAGAAAGTGTCAAATGTGCCACGAAAACATCCACGTCATGTCAGTAAGTAGTGACGTTTGGTTTGTGTTTTTTAAAGGGGTGCTTACACTCCAAAAAAATTGTTTAATTTAGGGGGGCACCTATTCACGATTTTTTTTTTTTTTTTTACATACTTCTAATATTTTTGTTATTTATGGCATGTCGAGACAATTTTAACGATCAACATACACATAGGCTATCAATTAGCTCAACTCGTGTCCATGAATAATAGCATCTCAGGGTTGTACACTCATTCATAAATTTAAGAATATTTAGTTAGGAAATTTTTTATTTTTACTTAGGTCATTGAGATAATATGTAGTAACCTTAGCCCTAATTGTATTATATCTCCATCTTTTACTTGCATAGAGTGTAAGGTTTTTCAATTTTTTTTCTAAATTGAGGTAATGACCTATTTCCAATTTTTAATGATAGTGAAAATACTTTTGACAATAATAGGTATAATTTTGTCTACAAAGGATTTTTTTAAAACGGTTACACATGATATATTTTTTAGTTAACTTTTCAAAGTGAAAAGTTAAAAAAGAAGCAAATATCTATTGAAATACGAAGTTAAATTATTTGTGTTCAATGGGTAAATCCGAAAGAGATATTTCCCAGGAACTTAATATTTATAAATCTGGAGTCAATTATACCATCATGCTATTTCGTGAAACCGGAAGCAGTAATCCCAAACCACGCAGTGGACGTCTAAAAAAAAAAACAACACTAAACTGTTATGATTACCAGAAGCGTAATCAATGGTTTACGGCACCAGAAATCTGCGGAGATCAACAGGAATAGAAAAACCCCAGTGTCCGTTACAACAATCAAAAGGCGTCTTTGGAAGGAATTTTTTTGAACGTGTTGCCAAACAAAAACAGCCGTTACTTCGGGCGCAAAATAAGATGAAACAACTAGGACTCATCAAAATTGGAACATTGAGGACTGAAGAAGGCTTCGTCGAACTGATGAATCCAAGTTAAAAAAAGAAATTGTTTTTTTTTTATTAAGAACAACACGCACAACAGCGAACAAAACGTACCGTTATGCAATTTTTAGAGTATGCATTGTCTTACATGCCCATTTCATTTGTTAAGTGATCCTTAGATATAAAGCACGTGCAGTACACAAAATCGTCAAAACGGGTAAAAATACAGAGATGTATAAATTTGCCTTCCCTCGTAATATATCACCGTGAAATGGGTAAGACTTTAAGTGAAATAGCTGAAATAGCAAACTTAAATGTGTCCACCGTCCATTACATTTGTAAGCAATACTACAATGACGGTTATGTGCAAGATAAACAACGATTTGGACGCCCAAAAAAAATATCAAATTGTCATGATAAATTCTTAATAAGGGAGTTAAGGCAGGAACCAAAGCAAACATCTACAGAGCTCCGATCTAAATTATACCAATTTAGTGGGAAAACGGTTGATTCGCCCACAATAAGAAAACACCTGAAACAAAGGTTTGCTTCAAGGATATGTAGAAATAAGCCAGCGATAAGTGATACTAATAGAATTAAAAGACTGCAATATGCTTATAACTACAGAAATAAGGATCTTGGGTTTTGCAAAAACGTGATTTTTGTAGATGAAAGTAAATTCAACTTGTTCACTAGCGACACGAAACAACAACGGGTATGGAGAAAGCCAAATACGGAGCTACAATCAAAAAAATATAATCAGCACAGTGAAACATGGTGGTAAAAATGTAATGGTGTGGGGTGCAATGGGCTACAATGGCGTTGGTGATCTTGTTTTCATTGACACAACAATGAATAAGGAAGTGTGTTTGAAAGTTTTAAAAATCAATTTGGTGTCATCTGCCGAGAAACTTGCTGTTAGCAACAATTATTGCTTCTACCAAAATAACGATCCGAAGCACTGTTTTGGGTGTACGTTTGCGGCTTCTATATAACGCCGCCACAAAGCCCTGACCTCAACCCCATTGAGCACATTTGGGCCTATCTGAAACAAGTAATTAAAACAAAACTATCGCATTAATAGTGTTTGAGGGTTAAAAGAAGCTTTGGTTGAAGAGTGGGCGAAAGTACCACCAACAGTTACCCAGAACTTGTTGCGTCCATGCCGGAACGACTTCAAGCCATAAAAATGCAAAAGGGAAGACAAACAAAATATTAATTGTTTTATTTGTACACATTTTGTGCTTTAATAAATCATTATAAAAAAAAAATTTCAAAAACTTTTTCACAGGAAAATTATGATAGTGCTGTTTTTTTTTCTTATTTTTGTTTTTTCTTAATAATGAAATATGTAAATAAAATAAAGTTTTTTTATATTACTTTATAGAACGCATTAGTACCATTTCAGAAATACATTTAAATCTTGTATTGATATGATAAATTCGTTTTTATTCGATCATTTTCTTAGAATTGATTCAATTTCAAAAACTTTTCCACAGCACTGCATGTACAAAAACATAAAAAAAAGAAAATTTATTGAGAGCTAAACTGCATTCGTGCCAAGATAACATTAATGTATGAACATACATACGTACGTAATTTAAACAATTAGAACCACCAACAAAAATTGTTAAACTAATAAGTAACTGTTAAAACGCATAGTTCCGAAAACACAATACTGCGTTAGTGTTACTGCTAATAGTTCGCAAAAGTTAAAATAAAAGAATTAGTAGGAATTTATCATAATAGAATTTATCATAATATGAATTCCTTTGGCTTAACTTTTACAGACTATCATCGGTACCAGTAAAGTAATATGATTCGGGCTTAACGTTTCTGAATAAAAAAAATTAAATTACTTACGTTTATTAAAGTTCACAGCAAAAAACAACACAAATTATTTAATTTAAAAAAAAAAAAAAAAAAATACTTCAACTCCAAAATCACTGAGGGAACAATTACCACCAAAATAAGTAAGTATGTAATAACAACTTTACTACTCGAGATCACTTTTCAGAATGAAACGAATTTCAAACTGATTTTGCCGTCTAGTGGCCAGCGGAAAATGTGCGCTTGGAATGATGTCATTGTTGCACAATCTGATATAACTTGATACTTGAAGCTCTGTTTTCTGACGGGGATTACCCCATTTAATTGTGAAATTCAAAAAAAATTGACAGTTTCTTTGGGCCATTTCACACTTGAATTTTGCTCTACAAAAGTAATGGAGTAGGATAACACAATTTTATTGCATCCTTAGAGATTAAACCAGGAATGTGCGATATTGAAAAAGTATCGATACTTGAGTTTTAAAAGTATAGAATGGGCAGTATAGATACCGGTATCTTATCGAAGAAAAAGTATCGAATATATAAAATATTAAATAACAAATAAAGGCAGTAGAAGGGTAAAAGCGAATACGAATGTATAGGGTGGCACAAAATTACCTTTATGGTTTAAATTCGGTATAACTTTTTTATTTCAATATTTTTTTACATGCCTAAATATGAACAAAACAAATTTTTATTAAGACATTGTAATAAATCGTCTGGTTGTACGTTTCGGCCGAAGGGTCAACCTCCTTGGTACGGGAGACCACATACGGCTCAAGCGGATGAAAATATTAAACTTGTACTGGAGAGTAAAATATCAACAAGAAGACGTTCGGCTTAATTGGGTCTAGCGCGGAGGTCTGTTAAAAGGATTTTGGCCACGTTGCACATGTTCCCATATAAAGTCCAGCTTGTGCAAGAATTGAAACCGACAGACTACCAGCAACTTATTGATTATGACATTTCATTGTGGCAAAAGCAGAGCAAAATCCTGGTTGAGTCGTGAAGACCATTTCCAATTAAATGCCCTTATTAACAATCAAAACTGCACGGGGAATTCAAAAGCAGTTCATCAACAATAATAACACCTACCTAAGTGTACTGTCTAGTGCGGTGTATCGTTCGAAAGGATTATTGGTCCATATTTCTTTGAACATTAAGCCGGTGCAGCAGTTACCATTAATACTGCTTAATATTTTGTGAAATTTTTTGAAGCCAGCTGTGCAAAACCATTCCAACTATGGTTCCAACAGGATGGAGCTATAACACATACAACGAAGAACACTTAGACAAAGGCTCTGCTACGATATATCTTCAACGAACGCATTATTTCGCGCAGTAGCGACTTCAATTGGTCGCCACGTTCAACGGATTTAACTGCTCCCGACTGTTTTCTTGGGCCTATTTGAAAGAACGAATATATATGTAATATATATTTTTTTGTCATAATTTGCTTGCGCCAAAGGGGATATGAAAACCCTTATATTATTATAGGACACGGGCGTTTTGTAAATAGACAGAGAGAGAGAAAGAAAGAAAGATTGGTGTAGTGGTTTGAAACTCAGGTGGTATTAAGTTTCTGTAAACTCCAAGGGTAGCGTCCAGATAGCTGGGGAGCATTTTTGTTTTGCTCTTATTGTCGTTGCTTATGATTCACAGTATTTTTGTTTGTCCTCCTGATGTCATCATCACTATCAAGTTGGATTTTAGCCATATGACCACCCTACTGCCAGTCTTATGCCTTCGCAGAGTTAACATAGGCTTTCGCAATTGATCAACTTTTTTATTTATTTCATGCGAAATAAATAGATGATTCTTGACATCAGGATTCGAACCGTGAACTTGCAGTGTGACAAGCGATGATATTACCATTACCATGGCCACCCTTAAATACACATTTGCTAATTTGTGCAAAATTTGAACTCTCCGAGTCATATCGGTTTAAAAGTTACAAACGTGTGACAAGCTAATTGACAGATAGGCACCGTGTTGAGTTCAGTTTTCCCACTCTGCTACTGAACACTAAACATGAATATAAATTGGAGCAAATACAGCGGAAATAAAATTTTGGGAGGTTAAAAACTCTACTCGGAGATCTGTTCGAGTTTTCTGAGACTTATCCTTTTTGAATACGTCTCCTCATTCTCTCTCAAGAATACAAAGAATGGTAAAACGCTTAAAAGTAGTTAGTTAAGCTAGTTTTAAGCATTTTTTGTCTAGCTATAAGTTTAATGAATTACCAATAAAAATGCACTAAAAATTAAATGAAAAATGTTATGTCTTCGCAGTAGAGTTGACTTGGCTTTTGCAATTGATCTACTTTTTTATTTATTCCATGCGAAATAAATAGATAGTTCTTGACATCAGGATTTGAACCATGAACCCACAGCGTGACATGCGATGATGTAACTACTACACCACGGCCACCCTTTATATATATCAACAAGCTTACGACTACCCCCTACTGAAAACCAATATTCGCAATGGAATTCGTGTCATACACGTGCTGAAAATTTGCGAAAGGTGATGGAAAATGTGGTGAAAAGATCACCAGTGTACGAAGCAAAAAATGGCCATCATTCACGTTTAGGTAAATCAAACCCTCCATTTCCATATATACTTAAAAATTTTTTAATAATAATAAAAGTTATAACGAATTCAAACCATAATGGTAAAATTGCGCCACTCTGTATTTTTTTTATAAGCAAAAAGTTTGAAAACAATGGATTCAAATGTAAAGCTCTATTTTTCTCAACTGCAAGCTCTGAGAAATACTATTCTATTTCTGTCTCCAAGTATAGTGGCTTCTGGTTTGGAAAATAGGCTCTCTAAAGCAACCGATATTGCGACCATGGTCAAGTATTTTTGGACAATTTAAAATAAGCTGAGGAAGACGACTTTTGTGCAGTCCCAGGATTTGATATCAATAGTACAACCGACTTTCTTAAATAAAGGCATAGTTCATATTCAACTTTTCTTAAAGAACTAAGGCAATGTCGGTCTGATGCCTTCAAAATTGAAAAATTGAAAAAATAGGAAAAAAAAGTGTGCAGAGGGGGCAATGCAACAATAAAAACATGAACATATTGTTATTCCATATAATTCACTCATACGTAATATTGTGCTTCCTGCCTAAAGAACTACATCCAAATTTGTTGAAAATTGTAATGATGTTCCTTACTGGAGGCAGACTTTTCGCTATGTTGTATTCCGCTTTTAATGCGGAATTCATTTTCCATGTACATAAATCGACCATAAGGAAAGATTCACATTCGCGTTTCGAATCGTTAGTATCGATTCCAAAACTAGTGGTATCAAATGAAAAGTATCGACACTGGTATCATATTAGTAGTATTGATAAATATGCTGATTTGAATAATTCTTTTTGCAAAATCTTTATTTGAAATGGAACTTAAAATGGAGGTCCCTACAATAATATATGTACGTCATCTAGGCAGTGATTTCGTGGTATTTTTACAGAAATTATGCATATCAACAAATGGCTTATCTTACCGGTGATTTAATCCAGTCTAGATCCATAACTTATTCCAAGCACAAATTCGTTTACACTTAACAAGGATTATGTATGAACACCATAGTATAGTGAATAAGCTAACCTCTGACAGACAGCAATAACATACCAGTTGACATTTTCTATCAACAAAAAGGTGATGAATTTATTCCAAATCTCTTCTATTTTTTTTTCGTTTTCGATAACTTTATCCTCTGATTTTTCATTTTCTTGCGTTAGTAAATTAATCACATATATATATATATACATATGTACAGGGTGGGTCAATAAGTCCCTGAAAAATTAAATAAGGAACACTCTTTTCGGTATAAAAACATTTTATTTTTCAACATAGTCTCCTTTTAGCTCTATACACTTCATCCAACGTTTCTTCATCAATACGATTTCTCGAGCCCCTCAAAATAAGCTTACCACCAAGCCATTTCTTCGTAAATCTGGGGAATATGCTGGATGAGGGAGGATTTCGTAGCCTAACTCATGCAATTTTGCCATTGCGACTGCGGACTTGTGCGCCGGTGCGTTGTCCTGGTGAAAAAGAACTCTTTCCTTCGCCCAATGCGGCCGTTTTTCTTCAAATCGGTTTGGAATCGATCCAGCTGCTCTGCGTAATATGCACCGGTGATCGTTTTACCCTTTTCAAGGTAATCGATGTGAATTACACCGCGCGCATCCCAAAAAACTGTCGCCATGGCCTTGTTTGCTGACAAACCCGACTTGACCTTCTTCGGCTTCGATTCACCAGGAGAAGTCCATTGTTTTGACTGTTCCTTAGTTTCTGGTGTGTTGTGGTGAATCCAGGTTTCATTCACGGTTACGAAACGGCGCAAAAACTCAGCCGAATTTGTCTGGAACATCGCCAAACACACCTTTGAAGTTGTCAAACGAATGCGTTTGTTGTCGATTGTGAGCAAACGCGGCACCCATCTTGCGAAAAGCTTTTCATGTCCAAATATTTATGTAAAATCGAAATCCCTGAGCCATGTGATAAGCCTATGGCCCCTTCAAGCTCGCGCACTTTCACTCGGTGATCGTCCATTATCACCGAGTTTGACCATGTATTTTGTCGACCATTTCTGGTGTGGTAACCTCAATTGGGTGACCAGAACGTTCGGCGTCACTTGTGCTTGAACGACCGCACCGAAATTGAATAAACCAGTGGTGAATGGTTCCAATCGATGGTGAAGAGTCCCCATGATATTTGTCAAGCTTTTGTTTGGTTTGCGTGATAGTTTTTTCTCGCAAAAAATAGTGTTTAATGAGCACTCGGAATTCACTTTTTTCCATTTTAACGAAAATGCTAGTAGGCGACTATATAAAATGGCTGCCACAACAAAACTATTTGACAGATCTGTCTGAAAATTTAGGTGCGTTCTTTTGAAAGATGATTCTTGACAAAAAAGAAATAAAAATTAAGTTTAAGGTGACGACACAATTTGTGTTAATTTTCAGGGACTTATTGACCCACCCTCGTACATTAAATTGTATTGTACTTTTGCGGTTTTATAATTTAAATTTTACCAAAATTCCAAAAAAAGAAAATACTTCAGTTGCTCTCTATGAAACGCTGTGATCTGTAGAAAGTGTGGTGTGAACACACATTTTCCAAGTTTCAATACCATGTTTGGAAAGCAGTATACCACATTCCGCACTTATGGCAGTAACAGACATCAAGGTATAGAACCATAGTATTGTGGCTGTATGTTGTGAGCATAAAACAACTGTATCACTCTGCAATTTAAACTGAAGCTTGTGCCTACATAATAAAAATATATGTGTGAACTAAAAAAATAAATTAATGAAATCAAAGACCCATAATTTGAAGTTATTCGACTTTGAAAAAAAAAAAAAAAAAATAATAAAAAAATTGCAATAACAATAATGCATACGAGTATTAGCGGAAATTTCTGTACCAGGCAAACCAAATTTAGTCTGATTCAAAGAGTTTAAACTGATAGTTTGGGAACTATAGCTAGTTTACGCCCTTATATAGTCATAGATATAAGCTAGGCTATTATTTTGAAAACTGATTCCGTATCCATCCGATTTATCGGACGAGTCAACGGGTCGTAGATATGTATTGTAACATCGTCTAAAAGTTCGCAATAGCTGACAATGCCACGGATAAAGAGAGAATTATAACTGGAAGAAATGATTGTCATCTTGGAATTATTTCCAGTGGTCGAAGAATTTGCTAGAAGTTTCTGGCTATCTGAAACTTCTGCTATATAAGGACAGATGGCGATCAATAGGAAAGAGAGTGATTTTTAAATTGTGGCGAAGAGATTAGAAAAGTGATACTAGGCGAAGTTGTAATTTTGTGATAAATTGAAAGTTGAGAGTGAACAAGAAAAAGTAATTAGTTTGGATTTGTAAATTAAGTAATTGAAAGGAGATAAAGTGATTTGAGAGGAAAGAGACCTTGTAAGAAAAGAATTTGCGAAGAATAGTATAGTGTGAACTTGAATTGTTCTATAGAGTAGAAAATAAAGAAATAAATTTCACAGAATATCGTTTTATCTACTCGAGCCGTAGCCTGCATATTACATTGGTGTCAGAAGCTGGGATAAAACTTATTCTGTGAATAACTATTTCCGTGGTGTGAAATTGCACAAAAAAAAAAAAAAAAAACGATTTCTGCGTTGAGTTAATTAGTTGCGCAAAATGGGTCGCAAGTTGGGAAAACTAACTATAATTCAACTAAAGGCAGAACTCAGTAAGCGGAATCTCGACACAACTGGGGGAAAAGATGCCCTACTGATTCGTCTGGAAGAAGCAGTAACGCAGGAAGGTGAAAATCCGCATGACATAGAGTTTGACGTGGAAGAGGAACCAGCAAGTACAGTAGCCGACCCGGGTATAACAAGTCTGCTCCTGCAACTTAAGTTAGTCATGGACGAACAAAAGAAAGCAATAGAAGATCAAAGTCATAAGCTCGATGACCAAAGGAATTCTCTAGAACTTAAGTTGGATGAACAAAAGAAAGCAATGGATGAACAAAAGAAAGCAATGGACGAACAAAAGAAAGCAATGGACGAACAAAAGAATTCTCTAGATGCTCTGGAAAGTAAACTTGATGAGCAAAACAAGAACTTGGAATCCAAATTCGAAGTGATCGAAGAGAAAATCGAGAAGGTCGAGACGCAACTCGAAAAAGTCGAAACTAGATTCGATGAAAATTTTGAGAAACATGAAACTCAGTTCGGGAAGATAGAGACTCAGTTTGAAAAAGTAGAAAAGCAAGTCGAAAGTCTTGCTAAGGAGCTCAGCAACGTGAAGAGACAGAAAGCACGGGAATATTCCACCGACGGTCTGAGAAGAAAGGAGATGCAGCCTCCTATCTTCGATGGTCAAACATCATGGCCAATTTATAAAAGGCAATTCGAAGCGGCCGCAATGACCAATAGCTGGGACGATGAAGAGAAGTCCATTGCACTCACACTTGCACTGAGGGGTCCAGCTGCGGAGCTCTTGCAGACCATCCCGGAAGATAAACAGCAGAACTACGACTCTCTGGTTCAGGCTATCGAAATGCGGTTTGGGGATGAACACATGCAGCAGGTGTACAGGGTTCAGCTGCGTAGTCGAGTCCAAAAAAGGGGGGAAACGCTCCAACAGTTGCAAGCGGATATAGAGCGACTAGCCCATCTTTCATACCCTAAAGCCGGTGAGGAGCTTATCAACGAAATGGCGGTGGAAGCTTTTATTCAGGCCATAGAGGACAGACAACTGCAAATGGCTGTAAGGATGGCTGAAAAGTGAACACTCCCCGAGGCATTGGCATTCGCTTTGTCAATGAAGGCTGCGGACCAAGCATACCAGGGAATACACCGTGTCAGGGAAATGTCCGTCGTGGAATGCTCATGCCAGAGAACAGCCGTCATGGATGAAGACAGAGCTCGCGGAAGTCAAATCCGTTGCTGGAATTGCAACCAAACCGGACACCTACAACGGCAGTGCAGAAGTGCACCTAGACGAGGAAATTGTCCACATTGCGGAAGTAGGAGAAGCAGAGAGGAAGCATCCTGTCGGTCAGACTTCCCAAAACCAGCAGTCGGGGGATGCGTAAGGACCAACTTCGCGGGGCAGAAGTTGGTTACTGGAATCGAGGCCCCCAGGACCACCATTCAAGTTTCGCAAACCAAACGGGGTAACAAGAGCCTGACAGTGGAGGCACTAATCAACAAGAAGAAGTGCGTAGCCACCATCGACACAGGTGCCACCGCCTCCATTGTAAGAAGAGATATCGTCAAAGGCTCCTGGCTGCACAACACCAACAGCTACTGCCTGAAGACTGCCACAGGGGAAATGGCGAAGGTATTTGGAGAAGTTCGTCTTACGATTACTCTGGCAGGACTGACGTTCGCCCATGCGTTTCTGGTGGCAGATATATGCGACGAGTGCATCATCGGAATAGACTTCATGAAAGCAAATGAAGTAATCTTGGACATCGGGATGCAAGTACTGAGGTATCGAAATGTGGAGATTCCGATGGTGTACGGAAACGAGAATGCCGTAACTCTCAGGACAGTCATCAGCAAAGACGAAGTTTTGCCGCCGTCTTCAGAGACAATCATTTGGACGAAGCTGGAAGGTGATCTTGGGAGCCACCGATTCTACATAGTAGAACCAGACCCGGAGAAGAATTCTCAAGACTACATCGTGGGAAAGACGTTAGTCGAACCAAAGAACACCATGGTTCCAGTGAGAGTTTTGAACGCAAGACCACACACTGTCAAACTAAGGCGAGGGGAGGTGACTGGAAAATGCACGCCGATTACCGCCGTCGCAACAATATCTGAACGTGGTCCTCCAAAACCTCTCCCATCACCTTGGACAGCGGAAACGAGAGAGACGATTCTCCAGTCCAGTGAGCTGAATCAGGAGCAGCGAACTATGGCAGAGAATCTTATCAATGAGTACGCTGATGTATTTGCCTCACAGGACGGAGAATACGGCCGAACACACCTGGTACAACATCGAATAGACACTGGTGATACCAGACCAATTCGTCAGCCTGCTAGGCGCCTTCCATTGGCAAAGCAGACAGAAGTTGCAGAGATGGTGTCGGCAATGGAGAAAGAAGGTCTGATTGAAAGTTCCAAAAGTCCGTGGGCATCACCGGTTGTACTGGTTAAGAAGAAAGATGGCAGCACGCGGTTCTGCGTGGACTATCGGCAGCTCAATTACGTCACCAAGAAAGACAGCTACCCTCTGCCACGGATTGACGACACGCTAGACACACTATCAGGAGCCCGATGGTTTTCCACTCTCGACTTGAAGAGTGGCTACTGGCAGGTACAGATCCATCCAGAAGACCGGGAGAAAACCGCCTTCACCGCAGGAAATGGGCTATGGCAATTCACGGTAATGCCATTCGGGCTGTGCAATGCTCCGGCGACTTTCGAGCGATTGATGGAATGTGTCCTGCAAGGGTTAACATGGAAAACCTGTTTGGTATACTTGGATGATGTCATCGTCGTAGGAAAATCGTTTGCGCAACACCGAGACAATCTAAGGGATGTGTTTCAAAGGCTTCGAAGTGCCCACCTGAAGCTCAACCCCAAGAAGTGCGCCCTGTTTAGAGCGGAAGTCAAGTACTTGGGGCACATAATTTCAGCGAAAGGAGTGAGAACCGATCCAGAGAAGGTCGAAGCGGTGAAAAACTGGCCAGTCCCCAAGGATAAACACCAACTAAGGAGCTTCCTGGGCCTAGCCACCTACTACAGACGGTTCGTGAAGGATTTTGCCGGGATCGCAAAGAACCTGCACCAGTTGACGGAAAAGGGAAAACAATTCAAATGGACAATTGAGTGCGAGAAGAGCTTCAAGGCACTTAAACAACGGCTATGCGATGCCCCGGTACTGGCTTACCCCACTCCCGGGGAAACGTTCATTGTGGATGCAGATGCTAGTAATGTTGGGGTAGGAGCCGTACTCTCCCAGGTGCATGACTGCCAAGAGAAGGTGGTTGCGTACTTCAGCAAGGTGCTCTCTAAGCCAGAAAGGAACTACTGCGTGACAAGGAGAGAACTTCTAGCTTTGATCTTGGCTACGAAGCATTTTCACAAATACCTCTACGGGAGGAAGTTCGTTCTTCGCACAGACCATGCAGCCTTAAAATGGCTATTACAGTTCAAGAGTCCTGAGGGTCAGGTCGCAAGATGGATCGAAAGGCTGCAAATCTACGACTACGAAATACAGCATCGTAAAGGAAAACTCCACTCTAATGCGGATGCACTGTCCCGGAGACCATGCAGAACGGATTGTAAACATTGTGCGCGTCAGGAAGAACGGGAGCTGGTTTCCATCCAAAGAATGAGAGCCGAACCTATCGCCGGCTGGAGCGTAGATGAGATCCGGAACGCTCAGAAGGAAGACCCGGATATCGAGCCGATTCTGGCCTGGAAGGAGAACATGGAGAAACCGGATCATCAGGACATCTCTCACAGAAGCCCGACCTTAAAGGCATATTTTGCGCAGTGGGACTCCCTCCATGTCCAAGAAGGTGTTCTGAGAAGAAAATGGGAATCCTCCGACGGAAAGTCGTTTGTAATGCAGCTTGTAGTACCGCGGACGAGGGTCAAGGAGGTGTTACAGGAAATGCATGGCGGGGCGTCCGGAGGCCACTTGGGAGTGAATAAGACGCTAGAAAAGGTACGAGAACGTTTTTATTGGTTAAAAGCGAAGGAAGATATCGAAGACTGGTGCAGAGAATGCGACGTGTGTGCAGCTAGTAAGGGTCCGAGAACCAAAACTCGAGGTAAGATGCACCAATACAACGTGGGAGCACCTTTCGAACGAATCGCCATTGACATCGCAGGGCCCTTTCCGGAAACCGACAATGGTAATCGGTATATACTCGTAGTGATGGACTACTTCAGTAAGTGGCCGGAAGCGTTTCCGATCCCTAACCAGGAAGCCAGAACCGTGGCGGAGCAGATCGTCTACAATTGGGTTAGCAGATTCGGTGTGCCCTTGGAATTGCATTCTGACCAAGGGAGGAACTTCGAGTCAAGAATCTTCCAAGAGATGTGTCAACTACTCGGAATCAAAAAGACAAGGACAACCCCGCTTCATCCACAGTCGGACGGTATGGTGGAGCGTTTCAATAGGACTTTGGACGAACATCTCTCGAAGGTCGTAGGTGACTACCAACGGGATTGGGACCGGCAGATTCCCTTGTTTTTGATGGCCTATAGAAGTGCCGTGCATAGCACTACTCGACATACGCCGTTCGAAATCTTATTTGGTGGAATAGCTCGTTTACCCAGTGAGGTGAAATTTGGATCTCCTACCAATGAGCCCAGAAATGAAGAAGAGTACGTGGCGGACCTTAGGGAAAGGCTTAGGGACATACACCAAAGGACCAGAAGCCAGATTAAGATAACGAGCGACCGCATGAAGACCAGGTATGATGCCAAGGCAACAACGTCAGGTTTCCAGGAAGGAGATCTAGTGTGGCTGTATAATCCCCATCGCCAAAAGGGGAAATCACCTAAATTGCAGCGGAACTGGGAGGGTCCATACAGAATAGTAACCCGCATCAACGATGTTGTCTACCGCATCCAGCGAGGACCAAGGGCCAAAATGAAAGTGGTTCATGTGGACCGACTGAGTCGATACAATGGCCGAAGTGAGGACGCACTTGTTCGGGACGAACAAGTCTAAGAGGGGGGCAGTGTAACATCGTCTAAAAGTTCGCAATAGCTGACAATGCCACGGATAAAGAGAGAATTATAACTGGAAGAAATGATTGTCATCTTGGAATTATTTCCAGTGGTCGAAGAATTTGCTAGAAGTTTCTGGCTATCTGAAACTTCTGCTATATAAGGACAGATGGCGATCAATAGGAAAGAGAGTGATTTTTAAACTGTGGCGAAGAGATTAGAAAAGTGATACTAGGCGAAGTTGTAATTTTGTGATAAATTGAAAGTTGAGAGTGAACAAGAAAAAGTAATTAGTTTGGATTTGTAAATTAAGTAATTGAAAGGAGATAAAGTGATTTGAGAGGAAAGAGACCTTGTAAGAAAAGAATTTGCGAAGAATAGTATAGTGTGAACTTGAATTGTTCTATAGAGTAGAAAATAAAGAAATAAATTTCACAGAATATCGTTTTATCTACTCGAGCCGTAGCCTGCATATTACAGTATTTACAAATAAACAAACCTGAACAAGTTTGTTTTTCCAGATAAGGGGGAACAGAGGCCAACATGCATGGCTAGTACCGCGTTTTTAATCTGACAAAATCGATTCTTTCTTTTTGTATATAGAGGAAAATTAAGGACTGATTTTCCTCTATACCCTTTCCTCTCTCTCCCTCAATGGGTTAATAAACTTTAAAAGATATAGTCTTAAGTGATGCAGAAAATTAAGAAAAACAAAATAAATAAAACTTTAAGTCTATGATGTTCGAGCGATGTGATAGTTGGTGCGCCAGTAAAATAAAATGCATGTGTAAACCTTTTAGATTTCTACATGCATACACACATGGTTCGAAAAAGTCGGTAGTCCTTCAGCTTCTCCATACGCCGGTTTTTGTAAGTCTCCCCATGACTCTATAGATAGAATGTTAGCAAGCGCAAAGCGAGAAATGGATTATAACTAAAAGGTGTCACAAAATTCACGCAAGATTTAACACGAAAAAAAAGAAGACAGCGTGACAGCTGACAGTTCAGGGTTATTAAAAATGGATTGCTATATGGACGAACAACGCGTTTCATTGTTGAGCAATATTTTAAAAATAATGAAGGTGGATGCTGATTTTTCAATCAAAATCATCTTCAGCGATGAGGCTCATTTTCATCTTGCAGAATTTGGAGTTCAGAAAATCCACGAGTGATTGTTGTGGGTGACGACTGCTACTAAGAAACCGCAGTTCTGTTTGACAAAACAGCTTAGCTCGAAGCTTCCAACTCGAAGGTAAAGTTGATGCTCTACAAATCCTTAAGCTAATCCATTTGGAGATTACAATTTAAATTTGAAATAAAACACATTGGCAACCGCTGATATTTTTGTCAGTATAATGTTGAGATATTGAACATATTAAACATAAAAAATTATACCGGCCAAATGGTTGTAGCGGTTGGCTTTGCAGACTTCTCCAACCTTTGATCAAATTATAATTATGGCCTGATATCGATTTCAACTGTGGCCAATTTTGGTCACCGAAACGAGAGATTACACGGTTGGGGAACTTCGTTTGCAATAACTGTATTGTTTCTTACGCTGTGTGGAAAGTGGCATCGCCTTGTTGAAACCATATGTTATATTGGCCGATATATTTTTTCATGTTTAATGTCAATATCTCAACATGATATCCACATACAAATATCAGCAGTATATCAAAAACGAATGTGTTTTATTTGAAATATTGTAACCACCAATTGAATCACCCTATATTATCATGGCATTACTGGTATATTTTTGCTGAATAAAAATGACGGAATACAGTGCAAATATTAAAGTTTTTTAAAAACTCAAAATTCCAGTAGAATAGTCCTTACAATCCCAGCGCATTAGTTTAAGAGCGATAGCATTATGAAGTCTGGTCACAGAAAGTACATGGAGGCAATAAGCCTGAAATCGACGACGATACGAGTCTGCGTCTAGGCCAGTAAGTACCTAAGTAAGTAAAAATGCTTTAATATTATTTGAAAACAGTTCATATGTCATAATAGCGCAACAGGCCTAAATGCCACGACCTGTAGGAATAAATATGTGTACATATAATGAATATAAACTCCGCTAAAATCCAAAACAAGCTTATCTAATATTGGAATTGAAAAAAATCAGAAATAAAAATTTCTATTGACATAGTCGTGATCCTTGTTTATGTCAAACGTCCCTCACATTTATTGTTCGTGAATCGATGAGACTCGCACAACTAGCGTGACACTTCCATATAAAGCAATGTCTCCGCCGAGAGATGTTTCGCCCCAAAAACTAATAGAGGACAAACATAAGACTTTAATTCCCTTCAAGCAGTCGCATACGTCTATCCCAATCAAATATAATCTGTCTCAGCCAACATTGTACTTTTAATTTCTTTGTATTAGCAAGAGTCTAACATTTTTATACATCGCCTATTTGCATAGAGCAGTAAAAATAATTCGCATGCAATTTCTTCGTTTTTTCTGTGTCATCCTCTCGCTCCTTTCTTTTTTTTTTATAAATAAATTCCGAAAACTTTCTGCAAAGAGAAATCTAAACATCCATAGCTACCCATACAGTGCATATCAATCTAATTTCGTTCCAAAACTATGCCAAGTTATTCTTGCTCTCTTATGGCACGAGAACACCATCGCCACCACCGCCAGTGCTCTCAACCACCCTTGATTTTCTTATTGAATCCGTATTTGCTTCCTACAAATCAAAAGGATTCATTCGTACAGTGAGTCTAGCTATTTCCAAGTAGAGCTGGATCAACTTTTAAGATATACATAGGACAGGTTCTACAGTTGTAAACGAAAATTTCGAAACATGATTCATTGTTTAATCAAAGTTTTACACTACATGTTTGCTCATATGTAATTATCATATGATTTAATTCATTTTAGATATTTTCTAGTGTACACGCGGCATTTTCACTCATACCTATGTATGAGGTATCACAGGAGGAAAATAGGTATATAATGTTTGAAATTGAACGCTTTACTGAGTAATTTAGTGTGAACCTTTTATGTAATCTGTCAACGAAAATTTTTCGAAAATTGTTTAAAAATCAATTCATCAATTATGATTTCATATGAGAAATTATAATAATCAATGTAAAGCGTACTTTAAATAGACGTACACAGATGTCGCAGTGAGACATCAACATACTTAGCTGACAGCACAACGACGCACCATGCTGGTACATAGGGGCGTCTTCACTAACGAGAAGCGAACAAACTATCTTAAAGAGTTTATAAACTGAACCAAACAATGGTAGTATCTATGGAATTTCTAAAGAACTCAGAATGGTTCTAGGAGGTTCGCAAGTTATAACTAGAACTAACCCCTTTTTTCCATGGCTTTCATTTTAACTTTCCACTTCAAAGCAAATTCAGAACAGTTAAGCAGTTTAGGTAGAATGGAATCCTAGAATCCTATAAGGACACTACCACTGTTCACCACTAAGTTGAGCCACCCAGATAAAGATATGAATGGATTTTTAAAAAAAACTTTGAAAGCGCATTCGTTCTCTCGTTGACCGCGATTTCTACTTTAAAGCAACAGCATAATGGGCTGTCGAAGTGTCCAAGGGCCTAACAGGGATTGACTGACTGCGGCTGGACCCAACAGGTGAAAATTAAGAAGGAGATCATCATGTGGGTGGAGTAAGAGTGAGGATGAGGATGGGGCGGATTTTAAATTTGTTAGTAGTATAGACGTGTAGGTTAAATTAACCTACGGCGTGTAGGAGACACGTTAATATTTAATCTCTACAATTTCGTTTTTTAATTGAATTGCTGTACTGATGAGATTCGCCGAAGTTTGCTTCTAGCAGGCTTGATAAAGCTAACATCATTAAAGATACGTCAGGAAGAGGTATATATTGTACTAATTATCATTTTTCTTATTCTGCTGTCATGTTCTTGACGTACCTAGGGAATGTTTGAGAAATAAGGATTAGGCAGCTCTTGTCGCAAATAAATACTGAGTGTGTTCTGAGTGTGTTTTTTTATTTATTTAGAACTGATGAATCTTGTATAGCTAAGGAAAAAATAGATAGCTTCAATCCGAATAAGTGGAAAAAAGGATGGGATGGAGTTGACTATCACTCGGTTCCCATAATACGTATTTATTAGCGATTGTATGAAGCATTACATTAGCTATATGTACCTGCAAATAAAACTTTCAAGGGACTAGAATAATCTCTTGCCTCATAGTACACATAGATTTGGATTGAAAATAAATTCAAATAAGACCGATTTCTAATCCCATGTTTGCAGAGTTGTGGGTATGTGGATCCTTTTTTTTTCATTTGTGTACATATTTCCTCTAAGTAAAATTCTCAACAAATCGTTCTGCTGGAAGAGAAAGAACTCCAAATGCAACTAAAACAAAAGCAAACTTATATTGTTTGGAGAAACACAAAAAAAAAAAAAAACAATTCGAAGGAACATCAATGTGACTACCAAAAGGGATTTCCTCCAACACAGCCTTTCACAATACACTGTTGTTTCGTGTCGTCGTCGTCGTCAGGTGAACGCTCAAAATCGTGCAAATTGCGAGGGAGGGCATTGAACGTTCCAAGCATTGTTGTTAAGATACTTTTCGTTCACCTCGTTTGGCGCGCCATCCAAAACAAAGCTCCAAAGTGTTCATACCATTTTGAGTTCCTTTGCCTTACACGCGCCCAATCCTAGTTTTATACTCGTCCAGAGTGTTGCAATTGAGTGTTGAGTTTAGTGTGTGAAAATTCCATTCTCTCGAAGGACTTCTTTTTGTTCATGCAACTCCTTCTCTCCTGGATTTTTATACAAACCCGCGGATATTTATTATCAATTACAATTGTGATTGTATTCTCTTAACAAACGTGGAGTAAAATTAGGACACCACCACCCTTGACACAGACAGTGCATAACAATACACTGTGCTACCAAAAATAATACCCATCCACCGAAAATTATTATTCGATTTGTTCCACACATACCGTATCCGTGTGTTCGAGTCGTCTTCCCCGGTGCGTGAATGAGGCGCGTTTCGGGTAACATAAAATCGAATCGAACGTTTTTTTTTTTTTTTTTTTTGCATATTTTCGATTTTTGCGAAGCGACGAGCTTTCAATTAATTGGCAAACGATATTGCTGTTTGGAACGATTCCACTTGATTATACCACTTTGAGTTAGAAATTACAGTTTGCTGAAGAATGTCCTCCTCGTCGACGTACGCCATGAATCGAAGGCAACAGACGTGGTCGAACCAACATCAGTTGCGGAAGCAGAGATCGTTTATAGAGAGTACAGCGGTTGCCAGTAGGATCTTGTGTCAAGTTAGTGATAGGGGTCGCGGTGGTCGTGTGAGTACCAATCGAAGTGGTTCGTTGATTTTAGCCAGATTACCATCGGAAAGGAATAAGTTTTCGTATTTGCAAAAACAACGTCCTGTAGTTGATCAAGTGTGTGCCGGTATACGTGGTCGAAGTGAACATAGATCAAAGGAATACTCTTTAATTGGTAGTGGAGGTAGGGGATGCGCGACACGGCGGATTGTTGAAAAGGATGCCCCAACTGGAGGTGTAAAAATAGCCTGGACGAATACGTTTGATGGTGGGGATGCAATTGAGCTTAGTGGACATAGCAGTGAGGCTGGATCATTGTTAGGAAGCATTAAGAAGGAGTAAGTAATTTCGTGTTACTTTATAAATCTTTGTGGTCTGTTTATGTACATTTAGGTATACCTATTAACGAGATCAAAGATGTTGTTATATACCTGAAGTATAGATCACTATACTCATTAATATTAAGGAAATAATAATACTCAACAACAGTTGCCTGAAAATCTGTCAATTGAGTGCACTTTTTGCTTTTCGCCAAAGATACACTACGTATGATGAGGTATAAGTCTTCGAAATATGTTCTGTTTTTGCTAGTACATAATATATATATAATATTTTTTCCTCTTTTTTCGAAGAATATGATTCAAATTTCTTCAACTCTTTCAAGTCCTGTGGTATGAAATTGACCAACCAGATTTTATCAAAAGGCCACGGAGGTGTATAGTTGAGGAGATTAAAAGCAATACTTTTTCTTCGCAAACATTTATTTTTTCTTGGGGTACATTATGTCATACAAAAATTATTCATAATTTTTTTTCTAATTATTTTTCGCTCGCGACAAAATTTCATTAAATTGAAGTCAACATAGCACAGACCATTACTAATTTTGTAAGTAATCGACAAATAAATTATGCTAGAATTATGTGCTAATTTATTGCTAAGTTTTAAATGTTTGCACTAAACGCGTGCAGTATATAATAGTCGTGAAGAAGATGTCTCTTCTACCAATCAGTCGATTCATTTTCTAGTACTATTATCTGCTAAATCCGTTTAGCACAAAAACTTAACCAATAAATAGTACATACATACATATGTATTTCTGGCTTAATTTTTTGCCAATTATTTACATAATTAGTAATCTATCTAGCAGAGACATTTTCTAGTACTATTAACTGCTAATCGCGTTTAATATAAATATTAAAAACTAAGCACATAATTCAGGGACATTTTAACCTTGTTTTTAATGACCACACTCTACTTAGTTGACGGGGGTAAACTAATGAGCTATATATACACAACTTGCATTTACAAAAACATCAAATGTTTTTCACGATTAGTTTGGCAAACTGGTACTACTAGCATATTTTCTGGTTGAATATTACTGCGTCTAGACACTTCTTGTTGCGAAAACGGAGAAGTACTGATCGTAAAAATTTTGATTTATTCGTTATGAAAATGGGTGACTATGGAGATACTACGGTTCATACAATGTAGCGGAGACAAATTGTGAGAAGGTTTGTTTTGTGAAATATGATTGTTGAGTTGGGTCAGGGATTAACGAATTAGTGAGGTATTATTCCTAACACCTGCTCGAACTACAGAGTCTCACCAATATTGCATATAAAATTTTGTCATCCATATTATATGAACGCCTTAAACTTGTCGTTAAAACGGTAGGTCCCTCCCATTCGTGTATCGCACAGTATGAATGACAGCGAGAAGCTTGGTCGGGTCCTGCATGGGCTGTTAGCGCCAAAATATTTATTATACATAATGCACGCTTCTCCATCTTTGACGGCAACACAACTAAGAACTTGGAAGGATTACACACAATTTTCAAACTCACATAAGGCATACGATTTTTTCAAAACTATTTGCACTTACGACATCGACATAATTGGAAGAGCGCATGGAGATGGTGCTGTCAATGGCGAGTTCCTGAGTATTGAGACAGAAAAAGTACGCTCAATAGCACCGGCTTCGATATAACGCCTATATTGAAGTTATATCGAAGCCGCTACAGCTACGATTTTGAGTCGTTATGGACTATCTAATTAGGCTCCGCTATGAATTGTAAATACCCAAAGTGAAGCATAGATTAAATGAAGAATCGCTCTTGCCAACATCCTCTCACGAACATCTAAGAGAACCTTTTCACAGACAGCTAGGAGAATGTACGAATCATTTCTGTCCTGACCCTCTGAAAGAAAAATTCTTTGAATCTTCGATCGCTGGTCCCATTCGTATTGCCCTAATATGGAGGAGAAGATACAATAACGGATTGTATATACAGCGACATCAAATTTATCAGAAAGGTTCAAATGCATTGCCTAAGATGGTAAGAACATGTAAAGTTTTCTAATCAATCCCTAAGCGACCACGCGGTAAAGGAAGATCTCACCTAATATGACACTCAAGTGGTGTTTTAAGATTGGACTTGCTGTAGAGACTTGTTGGTTAAGGCCCACGTCCACCCCGGACTGTAGCCTCATCAAAAGTTATTAAGTTTGTGTAGATAAAGTACTGTCAAAGTAGACTCGCAATCTCGAAAAGAAGATTTGTGTGCTGAAAAGCGAATTTGCAACAAATGATATAAAAAATCTAGAATATCAACTCCTAAAAATGTATGGAACATTTTGAATTTCTTTTAGCGTTATGCCAATAATGTCGAATGATGAAATTTCGTTAGATGAAGAACGTTCTACTGCGCCTTGTATGCTTGTAGACAATGGCTTCTTTTAGAGAATTATGATTTCTCCATTACCTATCTCTGAAGAAAGATCTGGGAGAGCGACGAATCACGAGTTATACTCTTGCAATTTATTTTAATTTTTCTCAGTGAAGCTTAGCACACTCAAACGTGTAAGAAGCTCTATGATATGTATATTTTCAAGACATCCTTTTGGCCTTGGAGGCAGACGCGTCAGAATTGCTATCTTCGTGGTGCAAAGCACAACCTCTGTTTTTGGGGGGCTGTTTGCCTATTTATTCAATGTGCTATATGAACACTAGTCATATTGATATCGAGCAAATTCCTCCTCACTATAAACGAACTACAATAGTCAGTTCTATGTACGTTTCCCCTCACTAAAACTCTGAGATCATCTCTCAAAGTTGGATTGCTGGCAGTGGAATAATAATAATAAAAGAAGATAACTTTTTATTTCCAACATTTCTGGGCAAATCATCGATTCCTAGTGCTCTAACTCTAATCTTTTTTGTAGAAAATTTCATCCTACATAATAGAAGTTACTTTTATTCGTAATATTTGCGTTTAGCGAGTTATTAGGGCAAAAGCTAATTTCAGTGTCTATTTAGTATTCCTTACCAGAATGGTACAAAACGTATCACTAATGGATTCCATCAAGTCATCATATCACACTATAAATTGGAGTTTTGAATAGAAAAAAAATATTTTTTTTTTTCGCATTAAAAAATTAAAAGTATGTAGTCATAAGGAGATAACGGGAAAATTATGACAAATTTTCTAACTCACCCAGTTTTTGAGAAATAGCGGATAATGTGGTGTGACAAGTTACTAAATCATGTCTAATACCCTCTTCATATCCGTCTTAATTGAAATCCGAAGTTTCATCAAAATACATTGATGATTTAAAGATCCCTTAAGCCCAGCTCCCCACTTCTTACTCACAATATATTCGACTTTGAGGAATTTTAGATGAAACTATCTACATATATGTATATCAGGAAACACATATAAACCTAATTTAATTAAAATCTGCTCAGTGGTTCTTGAGCAAGTCGTCTTAGAACAAACAGACAGGCAGACATACATAGGGAAAAAAGAGTTTATTTTTACTTGACTATTTAAAAAACGAAAGCACCTTCCTCTTATTCTCCTGATTAATGGGCATGTTCTGGGTTCTATTTCCCGCTGTCAGATTACACAGAACGCACAATCTGACTGGATGATAAGGCAAATGTCAAACTATTTTATCCCACTTTTTTTTTGCGAAATTTCGTTTAGAAATGTTTCACATGTATCTTCAAAGAACATTAAAAAAATAAGATTAGCCACGACAGAGTGATTCTAAAGACAAAATAATTCTAAATAAATAAAGCAATTAAACGAATTTACGCAAACTGGCTCAAACACTAAGCCAATTCAAATTGATATGTTGTTTGAAGCGGTTGAGTCTTTTTTGTGGTCCTTGACACCTGGTCTAGTGTGTAAGGCTTATTGGTCTGAAATCCTTCAGAGATGATGTGAAAATGATTTTGACTTCTTTCTACGTGAGTGGAACAATGAAGTTGAAGCACCCTTTAAATAATTGTGTTTGGCAAAAAATACTCCGTTCGTACTCTGACGCTTTATACGGACAGTGAAATAGTAGTAGTCTAGATTCCTAGCTAAATTTAAAAATTTTTTGGCAACGAATTACTTTCCTATTACAAAATAAACCCTCAAGCTCGGTTGCGTTATTGTCAATTTATTGGAGTTTTATACAGTATAAATGTGTAAAATAAAGCATAAAATGTAAAATCTGTATAAAAGTCTTAAAACGTGCATTTACCGGAAAAGTAATAGATTTTCAGGGCTAAACTCCTGTTTATTTGACAATATGTTGTTTTCGTGTAATTTTTTTTTTTAAAATTTTTCTTTTATTGATGTCAAAGTAATTTCTTTCCTTTTTCATGCGTTTTGTATTTTTTTTTTTAAATTTTTTGTCACTTTAATACAATAGACAAATTTAATTAATGTATAATAGACAATAGGCATAAAAGTGTGTAATATAATCCTAGTTGTATACCTTTACATCTCTGCCCATAACAATAATTTCCACCCCTTAATCAATTCGTTACAAATACATTAATTGATTAACAATAGCTACGTCATTATTTAGTTTTTCGTTAACAAGGTTACGGTATTAATTTCCCCAAACTAATTGGCAGGGCTAATTGCTTTTGTCCTCTTCGACTATTTATTCAAATTAGTAAACAATAAAATTGTAAACAATCTCAATATTTATCTCTTTCTATCCAAATATAAGTGAATTTCATGAACAGTCTCTTTGAATTAAAATATGTTGCCATTAGAATGTCACGCGATTCGCTAATATAAGCATTTGCACAAAATGCCGGCAAACAATGCTGAACGTAAGAGTGGATAAGTCCTTTTTTGCGTGATTGATAATCCTTTTTCTTTAGCTGGTTTTGCTTGGGTTAACTAGCGAAATTCATATTGCACGGCAAAAATTAAGGACTGAATGAGAATGAAACTGAAATTGACACTTAGCACACGATACGCGAATAAATATGGAGCAGTACATGGCTTTCCTGTCGCCACCTGATTGTGCAAAATTAATTTACAAATCTAGGACAAATTGGAATGATTCGGTTGATTGATTTAATTTTTATTGTGAGGGAATTATCGAGTAGGGTGGAGGGTATGGAGGCTGTAACAGCAGGTGCCACTTCAAACTACAGGGTGTCCACACCTTCTTGCTTTATGTTGTTACTCCTTTTCTTAACTGTTGACAAATAAAATAAAATTTCGCTTTCAAATTGCTAAGTCATGCGGGTTATTTTTAAACCATTACGGTGTTCTTTGATCCATCACGATCCCTATATAACCGAAAACTCATCATTTTTAATTTCCATCAGAAAAAGTCTTTATATTTATACTTTTCCTCTGCACTCGAAATGTTTGCATGTTCTTATTTGCACTGCATAACAATCATCTGACATGCATTCTAATTCAAAAATAATCAATCAAATGATAAAAAATAAAACTTGAAATACTACAAAAAAACTAGGACATTTTTATTTATCCATGTCAGTTTCAGTTTACATTGTGTACATCCTTACAGGTAAAAATGGGGTCTCGATTTTTATTGCTTTCTACACATATGTATATACATAAATGTTGATATTGCTTTTTGGCAAACGAATTGCATGTAAACAGGCTACAAGGAAAAATATTCCAATAACTCCAATAGCGCAAAAATATGAGCCTATACCAAGAAAGGAGAAACAAATTTAAAACAAATCAATGCAGGTATCTGCAGATAATACTTTCAAATACAAATCGTCAAGTCACACGGAATTGAAGGTACATTGACTAAGGTAAAGCCATCAGATTAGATTGTAATCAGATTATAAATTAAAACTGAAATTTTTGGATAAATATACTAGAATCACTGTTTTGCTGTAAAGTAGCGTGAAAATGAAAAACAATAATAAAATGATTGTGGATACAGTAGTTTTTTGTTGTTGAAAGTGGCAAATCTTCTCGCGATATCTAATATTTTAAAGATTTCAAAAGGGTCTAGCACGGACCTTAAAAAAAAACTTCGAAAATCGATGTTCTAGCTTAAAAAATACGGTGAAAGCGACTATTAACCGAATTGGGTGCTAAGAGAATGAAACGAGAATTGAAAAGTTGCATTTCAAGAATACCAAATACCTTGGAGTTTACAGAAACTTAATACCACCTGAGTTTCAAACTACACCACTCTGTCTTTCTCTTCCCCTTTCCAAAAAAACGCACGTGTTCTAAAAATTAGTATAAGGGTATTCATAACCCCTTTAACACGTGCAAATTATATAAAAAAAAAAAATAAAGCAAGCAGCACTGAACATCAAAAAGGCAGTTAGTGAATGAAATGCAAAAGATTGGTTTAACTGGACCAGTGTAGGATCACAACTGTAGTTTGTACAGTTAGTGGTTGCATTTACTCCTCACAGTACAAAATGCTTGACTTTCTTCCAAAAGGGCTTGATATCCCCTCGAATTTCCTGCTTGCCTTCCAGCACTGAGTCCAACACAGCAGTATCGACAGGATTATTAATCTATACAACATCAACTTCATTCTTTGAGTTAATAGAATGGAAACACAGGTGTTTTGCCATACTGACTTAACAACAAAAATGTCTCTTTAATAACTTAGCTTGGTTGTTCTAGGTGCTTCTTGTTTCGATTGCGGTTTTTTTCATTTCATTAATCCCGCAGGTTCCAAACTTATTCACATCCAGGCGCTTGTTTTACAAACTGATTTCGTAGTGAGTTACGTAAACGTTAACATTTTGATGTTTTATGCATTTTAGCGTATAAAAGTGTAAAATAACATAGAAGTGTATAAATGTGTGTAAAAGTGTATATGACGGGCAAATAACGTATTTTCGGGGAACCATTTGGGGATCATTTCTTTCTTTGTCATTTTCGTGTTTTTATCTTTCTATTCTTTTACTTATGCCTGGGGCTCTCAATATTGTCTGTCTGTCCGTATGCAGCCTAGAAGGCTGAAGGACTTGGAGTCTGGATATACGCTGATGGATATTCGGCTCTAAGTGTATAGAACTCAATGAGAACGTTCAAACATTTCCGGCGCCGGATATACGGCGTATACATTTCGAGCCGGATATACTAGTCTGTATATCCTGTGCCGGATATATGATATATATGACTTATTACATAATTATACATTTTTGAATATTTACATTTGTGTGTACAAAGGTCTGTCTTATACGTCTGCAACTCCTCTCAAGACTATATAAAATTATTCATTTCTAAGCTCTTCGGTCTCGTCGGGATGAGTGTGTTAACATAAATTATCTTCTTTTTTTTAATTCAATGAGATAAGAATATTTGTATGGATATGTATGTATATAATGACGTGACAAGGTTAAATGCAGCTAACGCTAATGTTCAGTCAATAAAATCAGCTGATGGTATCCACACTGTTGCCATGACCATTGCAGTGGCAAACATATTATATAAACCAACTACTGTCACATGACCAGAAACCATCTTACCTGCACCGCTACACCCGCAATTGTCATAGGAGACTTCAACAGCCACGATACTCGTACAGCGTGGGGATATGTAATACATCAAGCGAACGAAACGTTTTCAATTTGCTATACTGGTCTAATACGAACCACGTGAACCTTGTGCCCAATGCAAAGGATAGATGCACCTTCCAATCGGCCAGATGGATAAGATGCTATAATCCTCTTCTGTGCTTTGTTACAAGTGACAACAACCGTGTATCGTTACGTTATAGTGTTCAATATTGGTATCAAAATCCCAATAGTTAACTTCATACCATTACCGAGGTGGAATTTCAATAAATCAAGTTGGTTGCTCTATGTTCAAGGATTCATAGTACGCTATCGTACTATGGATTCCTCTGACCATCAAGAAATACGATAGATTCATCGGAACCATCCTAAGCACTGCTAAAAAACACATTCCAAGAGGCTATCACAAGGAATATATTCCTGGGTGAAACAAAGAAAGTGACAGACTCTACAACGAATTCGTGGAAACTGGCGATAATGAGATTCCAACAGATCTTCTGGTATCACTTGATACCATACGAGTAAGAATAAAGAGATGCACCACAAAAAACATGCAATTTACTTATACTAGTTTCGAAGCATTGAGTTTGCTGAGCAAACTAGGATGTGAAAATCCCATATGGCAGGCAAATCTAGACCCCAACCGTATTGTTGACATATCAGGGAATAAGGCTGATAAGACGCACTCGTGCTAAATAAAGAAAGCTTTTAAAAAGCTGAAAATAACAAGCGTATGAATCCATACCTATTAAAACCATTTCATACTGTCGAACTGGAGACTGCCACTAAGCGCTGAGAACGAATAGAATAAGAACTGCGGAACCAACACAAAACGTTGGTTTGTAAACTTATTCAGCAATATGCTAGAAGCAGGCTATCTATAACGTCATGGGAAGCATCATCTAGCACTCTTCGCCAGATTGCCTTAGGACCGGTTTACTCAACTGTTGAATACGCCGTATCGATTGGGCTCAACAGCGCATAAATAAAGAAAATCGATCGACAACTTAACATCACCATGCGAATTAAAACCGGTGCTGTCAGATCAACATCCACCGAATGGCTCCCCAAGCTGTGTAATATAGCCCCACCCGACCTGAGGCAAAACAAAGTTCTCGTACAAGAATTTAGTAAGATCACCTAATGAAAATCTCCCAATTCTTTCAGTTATTCCATCAAGCAACTTGTCTACACTGGGATCCAGAAAACTGCCTCTTAGAAAAGCCGAAAGCCTGATCACCTTTAATTTTACCGTCAACCTGTGGTGGAAAAGTACATGTCAAAAATTCTGCTTACGAAACAAGACAAGTTGTAGGTGGCTTCGACCTACCAAGAAAATCCTGGGTGAGGTTGAACCGAATTAGGACCAATTATGGTAGATGCAACAGCAACTTGTTCAAATAGGTCATGGTAACATCATCTGAATGCGACTGTGGAGTACCCGATCAAAGAATGTCCTTTAAGTTCTTACCCAGGCAACAACGCTGACATCTTTATCGCAACCAAAGACGCAAAAAATACGCTCGACAATCTAGATTTAAATCTGTAAACTATGTGCAATCACTGTAAACAACAAGTACACTAAATAAAACCAAGTTAGTATTACACTTACCTACTTCATTATTTTCATTAAACTCCACATATTCCTTATTTCACTGACTAATTATACCTACATACGTATTTTGTACACCTCATTGGATTTCCCAATGGGTGCGATACTGCCACGCAAAGAAAACAAAATACCACGTGAACGTCTACAGAAAGACGAAAAACTTTTCCCCCCCCAAAAAAAAAACCAAACAAAGTTGTATGTACTCATACATACATTCAAGAATAAAAGTTTTTGAAGTTCTCCGTCAAAGTTGACTTTGGAACGTGCAATCGTTTACACATGTTATGTAGTTAATGTAAAGAATCATTTAACCGATTTCGATTTAATTGCATGCTGCCGCCCCCTTTCACAAGCGCCTACCTTATATGTATTTGAATTACTAGAAGTTTTCGAGAAGTGATTTGAAAAAAAATTGTTTATTTTTCTTTTTCAGTGTTAGTAGCCGAAGTTTCATGAGCGATCGTATAAAGAAGTCATCATCGTGTGCGTCATTGAAACCCGATAATAAAATCAATCTAAGCATCGTTTTATCCCAAACAATAAAGGCAACAGAGAACGAAATCGTTAATAGTGACATTGAAAGTTCATCCGAAAGTGCTGATACTGCGGTAAGGAGTTCTGATTATTTAATTTGAATTTTAAGAAACTATTTAGGAGCACTGAATAATGAAGGACAGAAAAAATAATAAACACAAAGTGGTGATTTGCTTATGGTGAGGGCATTTGTTTGCTCTAATTGAAGTATAATAGCCTCTTTTGTTTATGTGATATTTCAACATTTGTATGCAAGATATAGCAGACATTCATTTTGGGAAGTTTATTTACTTTATCACATTCATACCTCTAACCCCGCACAGTATAAGAAAGCTGGCATCTGAATAGCTGTCATGCAATTGCATTAGAGTACTCTAATAAAATTGTCGCTGTTGTGAAGAAGATTAGATCTGTAAATTTGTAAGCTTTTGACCTAGAGACAGGATGCCAAAACGCACACTCATCAGTTGTGTGTGCGATAAAAAGCGCACACCAAACACTGTTACTAACTCATGAGTCAATGAGATGTAACATTGTTTCTTGAAACTGAAATCACAGGCATAATGGTGTGAATCGTAATGCAAGTAAATCAAACAGTCCTGTGATGAACCGTTTCGTGAGATATGAAAGCGTGCACTCAGGTGGGCACGTTCATGAGCGTGAGTGTTTTAGTACGAAATCGCACATTCATCTGTGTGCGACATTTTATTTTTAAAAAAAAGGCAAAACCATGAGCGTGAGTTGTTTGATAAGAAATAGTAAATGCTCTCGGTGAGTCGATTAGGCAGCATTTATGAGTATGCTTTTCCGTACTTTGCCTAGAGGTCTGACATTTTTCAGAAATATATTTGATGGACTAAAAATAATCGAGGAGAAAAATATTTATAAAGAATTGTTGGGGACTAATATACTTAAATAAAAGAAAATACTTTTTTTCTTGGTGGTACGTGAAATGAAAGAAAATTTAATATGCAAGCAATTAGTCATTCTGATAAGGTTTTTTTTTTCTTTTTTAACAAAAATGGCCAAAAACCCCGGCTAAAGTAATGCTTTATTCCATTTTCGCCTTTTTTCTAGAGAATCGCATCACGGAAGGTTGATACAAAGAAATCTCCACCAGACGTCATCAACAATAAGCCGCAATTGCAGCAGGAAAGACAAATAACCTCAGCAGCTCAACGTCGAGCTCAATTTCAATCAAGCCGAGGTGAACAAATCTCTACCTCTAGTGCCGTTCAAACGATTCCGTCGAATATAACTCCATTGAGTGCATCTCCGTCGCTAACTATCCAACAACGACCACCATTAGTTCGGGCTATGTCAGCACCAGTTCGATCATTAGATGACACCAATAAGAACATCTTTGCGAACAACAAACGCAAGACAAGACGTCGACGGATTATAACACGAAACTCCAGCTGCGATAAAAGTGCTATTCTACTTTCGGATTCGATTCATGTATTCACTGTAATTATCTTTTTAGGTGAAACCGAACCAAGTGTCGTCGGACCCAGTGGTAAAAAGATTCTTTCTCGGTCGAGGTCTACAGTAGCTTCAGATGTTATCACACTAGTTTCTCTAATAAGTTCTGAGGGCAGTGATTCAGAGAAAGAAGAGTCCCTATCAGTTGAGGAGAGCCAGACAGCAAGGGCACCATCGTTAAGGAAAACTGGCAAATCTGGTAATTGTTGTTGCAGTATCTCTCTTTCACATGACAGATTGATTTATTTTGCTTCAGTGTCATTTCAAGAAAATGAACAGCCCAACTATCAAATGGCAGTTAAAGATTTCCCCCATATGTTGCGTAGAGGTTCAATTGCACCATTAGCCGCTAGGCTGAGATCAAACCGACCCCCAACAGCTCCACCTGTTTCGATTTTTCTAAGTGATTACGAGAATTGGTAAGACAATGGCGGGTACAGCTTTACATTGCCGATATTGAAATCTTAAATTGATTTTTTTTTTTTCAGTACCGTCAAAATGTCAGAACTGGAAAAAATCACCAATAAAGATGATTTGTCAAATACAGCCATTGGTAAGGAGAACAATATCTTCATTAAGAGTTCTACTTCTGCCGAATCTATTGTGGAATGTGATTTTCCTGATTATGTCCGTTCGAATAAAGAGCGAGAATGTTGGAAATTATTTCAGAAAATGTCAAAAAAAGGAGTAACTGTCACTTATGACACCATACTCCGGGGAATGTTGACACCAACTGAGTTTCGACAGCTACAAAAGCAGCGTGAGTTTGAAAATGCCAAGGCTAGGGAATCAGAAGAAGCTGAATCAGTTGCTAATATGGAAAATAAAGTACTAATTATCGGAAAAAAATGAAATGAATACTTTTAGATAATTCAAAAGATTCAGTCAGTGGAAATTTATATTACTATTCTCACAAAGTTGTTGTTTACTAGGTGTACGCATGCATGTTCCCTTGTTAAGTTTTAAAAAAAATATATATAAAATGTTAAAAATTTATTGTAAGAGAATTAAATTCAAAATAAATAAAGATACAATCTAATGGACTTCTGACAATTTGTTTTCTCTTTTTCAATATTCAAATGATATATTGTTACCTCAATTTATTGAAACTGAAAATTAATGCGAAATAATACCAACTTACAGAGCTGCAGCAGACCTCTTGTGTGTATTTCAATAGTCGCTGAAGGTGTTATGAGGAATTGAGGAATTGAGTACTTCCCACCTTATTTTCTGGTGCCACAACTATAAAAGTTAGGTGAGCACAACGTGAGATTCTCATCCTCTCTTGTTCTCGGTAGTAGTTTATAGAAAACTCTTCTTACGGGTTGCAAAATTTATCTTTTAGAATACATTAAATTCTGGAAAAGCTTTCTAAGCAAAGACAAATATTTAACCAAAATCGGTTCAATAATTTAGAGTAAACAACTGACAGGTTAGTAGAAAGGTCTATACAAAGTACATATTTGGCCACATAATTAAGGACAGTGAAGTTTAATTTTCAATGATTTACGTGTCTTTAGAAAATAAATGCAGTTTTGTTCGTTATCATAAGCTACATGAGTCACTCAAAAAAAAAAAAAAAGAACAACAAATTATTATTCTCAAAACTGTGGACTAAAAAGTATAAAATTGTATTACTTTTTCTTGGCTTTAGTTCATGTAAACATCAAATAATAGTAGTTTGCTTCACGTAACTTAAGAACTGTTATTTACTACCGTCCTGTAGACCATATTTGCACGATAACTATTTCATTATCGTCGCACAATTTGTTGGGCTATTAAAGTGTTTTGCAATACTTTTAAAAGTGAAAATATATTTTAAAAAAATGTTTCGCAATAGAGAATTGTTTTTTCCTGAAAGCATAATGCAAACGAAGATAAATTAGAATTGCTACGTAGGTGAAAAATACTCTAGGATGCATTGGATTCTTTACCTCGAAGAAAATAACGTATGCATATGCTATGCACCGCTAAGTGCCAGTGGAATGTTTTTCATCCCATTTGTTTGCTCCTTGCAAATCAAGAGAGAACATATACCAAGGGTCGTTTCCTCCTAATTTGTTCAGTCCGGAAGAGAACGCATAGATATTTATTTTCTCTTAACATTCATTTCGCGTACTTCGATTGCACTTTTCTACTAAATAATAGATATGACCAAGGTAGTACAATAATACAATTAACGATATGACCAAGGTAGTACAATATTCGAAACTCATTTTGTTTGCTGATGATGGCCTACTCTACACCTCTGCAAGAAGCGGTGGCTTAGTTCCTTAATAACCACAAAGAACGTTTTCATGATCTTGATTCTGATCCTCGGTGCCATTCTAATGGTTACTTCTTTCTTCTTACTATTTGTGTCGCTAAAATTTAAAGCCCTATTAGGAGGAGGAATAAAGTTTTATCTATGGATCGCCTTAAGCCTTTTACTAGCAGTACTCCCTATTCCTGGAAAGGATACTACAGAGTGCCTAAACAAAATAAATCAAGATCTAGACATGGCTAAAATAAATAGACTGGTGCTAAATGTTACAAACACTAAGTGTATGATATTCAGTTGCAATCCCGTAAGCTCATCAATAAATGTAAATGTATCTATAAACAATGAACAAATTGAACAAGTTAAGCAAATAAAATATCTTGGTATTATCTTGAACGAAAAACTTAATTTTACAGAACTTGTCAATTATATATGTAAAAAAATAGCAACAAAAATTGGTGTATTACGTAAAGTAGGGAAAAATATCTCTATAAGTACTGCTGTGACTGTATATAATGTTTTGATTAAACTTCATTTTGATTATTGTGCTAGTTTGTTGTACATGTGTCCTCAAAGTCACAAAGATAGATTGCAATTACTGCAAAATAAGGCAATGCGAATTATTTTAAAATGTAGTAGACACACGTCGATAAGTTTTATGTTAAGTGCGTTAAGATGGCTGAATATTAATCAACGACTTTTTATGTTATGTATGATATTTGTATTTAAAATTAAAAACAATATGTATCCCGGTTACCTGTGCGAAAACAACCTAAGAAACTATGGTGACCTTAGAATTCAAAGATCAAGAACCCCAAGAGGTCAGAGAACCATATTTTGTATGGGTTTTCATGGATTCAACAATCTTCCGAGGGACATTAAAAACACTGATAACATAAATGTATTTAAAAGGAAACTTATTGAATATGTTCAGACTATGTACTAGTTTATAGGATATAAATTTATTTTGTAAATCATTCTAAACTAAATGGCTTTTATAAAGCCAAATAAAGTACATTCATTCATTCATAGATCAAATGAGTTAGTTTTTTAGGATTGGGCATTTTGACGTAATAGCCTTTAAGCCAATATATATTGTTTACGAAACTGTGGTTTATTTATAAAGGAGTTATGCTTTGCATAAAATTTTGTATCGAGAAATAATAATATACTTCTGCTCTTCTTTACCTGACTGTATGTACCACCTTACCGACTAGCCGATAGCCACTTATGTGCGAACTTGGGGTAGCTTTTCCCAGTCGCCTGAACGTAAAACTGACAACTGATAAACAATAAAAGTGAACAAAATATTTTTGGTGCCAGCGCTACGATAAATTTTGGTTTATCAATTAAAATCTGCACAATTCTACTCGAATAAGTATATACTTCGAAAATAAACGAATTGCACATTTCATCGTAATGATTCTGAGTTATAAGTGCTTCAAAAAATGTGGATAATTCACGCTTTTCTGGTGCACGTCGCGCTACTTGGTTCGATTTTTGTGATATACTTTCGATCGCCGGTAATAACTGGCCTCAATCCGCAGAAGGAACTGCGGAACCCTCCCGCCAAACGTTTGGTACTTATCGTCACAGATGGCCTTCGTGCAGAGTCGTTTTTCAAAGACCAATGTGCAGACATTCCCCACATTCGCCGGTTAATTCGCCAGCAAGGAATTGTGGGCATTTCGCAGACAAGAGTTCCAACTGAATCGAGGCCTGGCCATATAGCACTCATTGCCGGACTTTATGAAGATCCATCGGCGGTGTTGCGCGGCTGGAAAGTGAATCCCATTGACTTTGACAATGTCTTCAATCGGAGTTCCCATACATACGCTTGGGGAGCAATGGATGTGCTCCATATTTTCTCGAAAATTACAACCGAAGACCGGCTCATGATTGATGCGTATGATGAGTATGATTTCACGGGGAAGGACAACTCGTCAGAGGTGGACCAGTGGGTGTTTGAGAGAGTTAAACCGTTTCTGGAACGAAAGGCTGCAGATTTAAGGACGGAGAATCGTGCTGTTTTCTTTTTGCATCTCCTTGGTCTCGATATTGCTGGGCACATACATAAACCCGGATCGAAATTGTTCCTAGAGACCCTGCATAGCACAGAAAAGGGGGTGTACGAGATGTATGAGCGGTTTGAGAGGACATTTCCCGACGGAAAGACTGCTTATGTTCTTACGTCCGATCATGGAATGACCAATCATGGTGAGTCGCCACGCTTTTCCTAGAGATGTGCAATCGTTGACATACTTTTGTAGGTTCTCACGGCGCTGGAGATCCTTTTGAGACTGAGACGCCATTTGTTGTCTGGGGCGCAGGAGTTAACAACTGGCATGGGTCTCCTGCAACTGGAAGGAAGATTCAAATTGATCACGACAGCATTCCACTGGCCAGCATCGAACAAGGTCAAATGGCACCGCTGATGTCGGCGTTAATTGGTCTCCCACCACCGATGAACAACTTCGGGGTGCTTCCAAAGGGAGTTCTTAATGTTTCCTCAGAATATCAGGCGCACGCCACTTATTCCAATGCCCTTCAGTTGCTTGCTCAATTCGAAGCTTTACTGGGAGTTTTCGCCAAAGGCTCCTTCTCCAACTACATGCCCTCCTACAAGCCATTAGATGCTCAATCGATCGATAAGTTTCGACAGAGAGTCGAACGATCTCTCCAATCGCAGAACTTTAAACTCGTCATTGAAGAGTCCTACGCTGTCATGCAGGACGCACTAGATGGCATTAACTACTACCACACTTACTACCAGAATGGGCTCCTCTTTTGCACCACTCTAACATTCGTAATATGGATGTTCTGCCTGATTACGTTCATTGTTAGAAGTACACCTTTAGTCTCGGCAGCTCCTTTCATCGGACCAACTACTGTTGGCCTCTTTCTCCTGGCTTTCATTTTCTTGCAGAATATTCCCCTCGAAGTAGGCTTTTACATGCTCCTTCCAGTGCTAGTGTGGATTTTGTCACTACAGAGCTCCCATGGCAAAAAGCGGTGGCTTAGTTCCTTAATAACCACAAAGAACGTTTTCATGATCTTGATTCTGATCCTCGGTGCCATTCTAATGGTTACTTCTTTCTTCAGCAGGCAGTACATCACGCTGGTATTCTTACTATTTGTGTCGCTAAAATTTAAAGCCTTATTAGGAGGAGGAATAAAGTTTTATCTATGGATCGCCTTAAGCCTTTTACTAGCAGTATTCCCCCTTCTCCCCGCCACAATGGGAAATAAAAATGATTTTTTACTTCTTCTTGGAACTATCCTTACCTTCGCCAGAGGATTTCTAGTCAAATCGAATCTTCCCAAGTGGATATATCTAACAGCAGTCGTTGGCCTGCTAAATGCAGCATTTTGTATATTCAAACACAACCATCACGAAGCAACACCATTGCTTTGCCGTCTCCTTTCTTGGTTGTTCCTTCTGCACTGCCTTGCGTCGCCATTTTACGTAGCGTACAATTCCCTCAAGACACAGGTGGAGCTGGTTTTCTTTAGCTTATCCACAGCATACCTATTGCTTTGCACAAGCTACGAAGCAATTTTTATTGTCCTTCTTGGTTCGCAGCTTATGCTTACCTTCTCCCAGAGAAAGCAATTCCCTACAGACTATCTAAACGCTGCATATAGTGAAGATTTGACACAGTCATTTCAGTATGCGTTAGCGATACTGCTCTACACGTTGTTTGCATTCTTTGGTACAGGAAACATCGCCTCGGTGAGTTCCTTCGATCCCAACATAATGCGATGTTTCATTACGACTTTCTCTCCGTGGATTATAATGGGTTTGGTGATACTCAAACTAATTCTACCCCTGTTGCTGAATGTGGTCATAATTTATGGAACTGTTGGTCCGGTCTTAAACGAAAGAAGAGTATTCATTGCGTTGTTGTTTATTTGCGATGTAATGGGATTGAATTTTCTTTATTTGGTGAGGAATAAGGGTTCGTGGTTGGAAATCGGTTCGTCGATATCGCATTTCGTTATTATGGAAGTAACTACGTTGGTTCTAGTTGGCACTACGTATGTTGTGAAGATGTATTTGCGAATGCCAAGGACTACGGGGGGAGCTAAAGAAGTGGGGAAAATTACGTAAAAGATTAAGTTTCAGTTGTGGGAAGTGTAGCTTCTAAGTTTTGTTTTATTTTTTGATGAAATAAAGATAATTGTCATTTTAAATTTAAAAAAGGGGTCAGAAAAGGTTTTTAAATGGGCGTGCCTAACAATTTATTCCTGAAAGATAAAGACACATTTCCTATCACAACGTGGTCTTCATTCAGAACGGCCTTCATACATATATATTGGAACGCATTTACAGAGCTGGCTCAAGGTTGATTCATAGACAAATTTAAAGGGGCCTCCCACCGACCAATTCTGGGAGTCACAAGGCTGTCACAAGAACGGATCAGTTACAGTGACATACGTACGTTTGGACAGATCCCTTATTAGGATATTAACCGGAGTAAATTCCGCACGTTATGCCATTCAAATTATGCTCTACCTGCATGTTTCGCAGAGAAGAGGAGAAAACACAATCGATTCAAAACTACTATGCTGATGCACTTTGATACGCGCCTTGGATTTTTGGAAAGCATAGCAGAGCTAAAAGATTAGAGACACCGGAGCATAAGTTCCCAAAATGTGAAGAGATTCACAAGGAATGTCAGGGTCTCCGAGTGGTCGTAATGTTTTGAACCATCACACGCCAATCCTAAACTAACCTACAGTGACATAACTCTGGGGGAACAAAGAGCACAGCGCACTCAAAACCTTCTAAAAATAAAACGGAAAAATGTATCCAAGTACAGGACGATCGAAAGTAGTACAAATACTGCTATAGTAGTAGAAATGACAGCACTGTTTACTAATAATACCAAGATCTATCAGTCTCGAAACCGAAAGCTTGTCAGAAAAATCGTTTTGTAAAAAGTGTGTGCTTTTTAACTTATCGAAATAAATATTTTGTAATATAGGTTCATCGAACAAGAGGTGTCATTTTAAATTTCGCGCCATTGTTGAACTGTCAACATTTAACTATCATTACGATGACATTTGGTAAGTAAAAACTAGAAGGTTATTAAATATGGATCGATACATACTCGCACAACGTGTGGAAATAGTGAAAATTCGCTACAAAAACGGTGAAAATATTCCGGAAACGTTTCGTAAAGTTCGCACTGCTTTTGGTCATCATCAAGTGAATTTAAACGATAAATTTTAACATCTCGGGCAGGTTAGTGATGTGAAGACTCCAACTCGTTTTCGTTCGGCAAGATCAGCTGGAAATATTGCCGCCGTAGCTGAGAGTGTGACTGAAAACCCAGGTGTGTCCATTTCGAGACGATCACAGGAATTGTGATCTGCAACCACTTTGCACCACATTTTGCATAAAGATTTTGGCCTACATGCTTATAAGGTCTAGTTGACATGCGAATTACAGCCAGCAGACCACGTATAACGCCGTACTTTCGCTGATTGGGTGTTGGAAATGCATGAACAAGATCATGATTTTTTACACTAAAATTATTCTGAGTGATGAGGCTCATTTCCATTTGCCTGGGTACGTATAAAAACAAAGGCTCCGAAAACCCAAGAGAAATAATGGAATTACCTCTCTAAGTCATTGGGCCATATTTTTTTTTGGAAATAATGATGGTGCAACCGTTTCAGTGAATGAATTGCGTTACCGAACGATGTTGACTGACTTTTTTTGCCTGAAATTGATGCTGTGGACGTTGATGCAGAACGGCGTCACATGCCACTGGTGAAACAATGGCTCTATTGAGTGACAAATAGCCTTGACGTGCGATTTCTCGAAATGGAGACTTCAATTGGCCGCAGAGGTCGTGCGATTTAACACCATTAGGCTTTTTCCTTTGGGGCTCCACCAACGATTCATGCACTAAAAGAAAATATCAGAGCTGTAATTCGGGAAATACAGCCGCAATTATGCGAAAACTTGATGAAAATTTTCATCAAAAGAATGACTTTTTGTTGACAGAGCCGAGGCGGACATTTGGCGGATATTGTATTCCATTACTAACCTCAGAGTTTATGCTTTAGATTAAAATAAGAATATCACCACTTTTCATAAAAATTTTGTGTTTTTCTATTGATTTAAAATGCCACCTCTTGTTGGACGATCCTATACATAATTTTGAAATAAGAAATTTTGAATTACAATCGTGCCTGAAACTGGCAACATATATAAGCTGGTGGAACAGTAATATTTAATAAATTTAAATACTTGAATTATCTATGATGAGAAGATCCAGATTTTTGTTAACCTTGATTAGAATATCTGGCAATGTAAAATTGTGGACCACTGTTCAAAATTGCTGAAGCAGACCATCTTAATTAAGGTGAACGTTAATATGTTGTTTTCTGCATCACAAGGGAAATCTGAGACATTAATGAGTTTATTTGGGAATATGGATGGTTAGAGTGCTTAAAAATTGTTTAACGAAGGTCATGTCTAGGTTATTTTATCTTGCATTTTAGAAAACCTTGCTAAGTTCCCACTTCTAGTTCCTATTTTGTGTTGCGACTTTAATTAGGGACGCGTGTTGAGCCCCTTAAAAGTTCAGGAAAAGCCCAATTTACTTAAGGAAATGCCAATACTCGACAACGAATTAAATAACTATGTTCCTATATTCTTCTAAAGGTGAAGCAAAAACAAATAAATGTTCTTCCATGATCACAGCGGATTCCTATTTATCGAAGTATGGTGTGTACTGTTTTTGAAACCAGAGGGCCAAATTACAACAAACGATAACGAGTAACTCGTCATCGAAATGTGAAGATTTGGCATTACCGCTCTAGTAATCGACGATTCACTATCGAATTTGAGATGACAGCATACGTTATTGTGCGTCATTTCATTCGAACACTATTGTGCTGCCGAGTCGTCGAGCGAAATAACAAAGATGTGAGTATTTTTGTTTTAAATTTTTTTTTTAAAGGAAATAACGAAAGAAATAACATTGCAGCTAACTTCAATGCAGCGGGTACGGCAGTTGACATATGTCCTTTCAATTCAAGGCTTTGCAAATTGTGGTTGAATAAATCTGCAAAATAAAAATGTTATTTACATTTTAATTCGCGTATGCTCATACTTATGCAGCGTTTGGCAATGAGAACGGATTACTAATATCCCTTAAGTGCCTGCGCTCAATGCGTTCGCGATATTCATCGTCAGAATCCGATGACAAATAAAAAAATAGCTCCATTATTTACTTTAATTTCACTGCAAATAATATATTTCTCCCTCTTTTATATCAACCGGAGAAACGTCACTTTGTGAGTTGTAGTAGAATTTCTCTAGTACAATTTTATTTTCATTCCATACGTGAGCTTTCGAGTGCCATTATCCCAATTAAGTTAATCGATCATTCAATCACGAGTCCTACTCATTCACTCTGTGTACTACTCTTCCTTTGAAAATACTACTATCTTTTTCTCTTTTGTTCTACTTTTAGAATGACAACACTACTGCTAGGAAGCTATAGAAACTAATAGAAAGTGGGTCACTCGGTGGTTCTGTACAGCAGAAAAACGGATTTCCGTCAAATCCGGTATCTGGGACCTGTGAGTTCAACCTGAAGTGAAACCTCAATTTTCATTTTAATCCCGAAAATAACAGTACATCACTATGAGGCAGTTTTTATCGAAAACGTCGAATCACTCTTGCCAACCGCTGTTTCTTTGAGGTAAGAAGGCAATTGAGTAGCAGAGCCCTCTTACGGACAAGTAAGATCAGTCCTGCTATATGGCGCAGAAAGCATGCACGTTATCAAAGGCGGATAAAAACACCTTTGGTTGTTTTGAAAGAAAAATTCTTCGAGTGATTTTTGATCCCATTTATATCGGCGGGGAATGGAGGAGAACAAACTATACCGGTTGTACAGTGACATGTACCTGGTCAGAAGAAGATCGAATTAGAAAATTAACGCTCCGACCCGGAAAGTTTTCGAATCTATCTCGGAGCGATGACGCGGTACAGATGACTAAGGTGGCGCACGCAAGTGGGACCTTTCTCTCAACCAATTTCGTGTGAAAAACTGGAGGCGGCTAGTACAGGGTTGAGGCCAAGGTCCACCCCGGACTATAGCGCCATCTAAAGTAAAAGTAAGTAATGGGATAAACTACATGTAGCTGAAGACCCTAGTAAGCAAAAGAAATCCATTTAACGAGCCTAGTACGGATCTAAGTTTGATTTCTATTTATTTTTTTAATACACAGATTTTGTCCAGAGCTCCTCATTATAGTTTTCGTAGGAAGCTTATGTTTTTTAAGACATTTTCTGGTTCAATATGGAACTGTAATTATTCGTGTCTTAGTCAAATAAAATTCGGTGTTCTTATATTTACAATATATGTGGAGAACTAATAATGTTTTCTTTTATTTAACTGAACGTTTTTTTTTTTTTTTCATTTTTATACATACAATTACAATTACATGCACACATGTAGCACACATGTACCTGTGTGTGGAATATTTAGCAAGCTTAAAACTATCATATTATATATCTACAAAAAAATGTGTTTGTTTTCCTTATCCTAAATTTTTTTTAACAACAAAATTATTAAAATCACTGGTTATGAGTTCTATCTCTCTCCCTCAGCACATGCACTATAGTAGATTTTGTTTTATCTCTTTCTCTCTTTTTTGATCACGTTGTACAAATTTTTCCTTTTTTTTATATAAAAATGTGTTTTTTTTTTGCTGTTCATTAAGAAAAAAAAAAATTATATTTCATTATTCTACATTTATCAATTTTGTTAAATTCGAAGCGTAAAAAAATAAAATATTTTAAAAGAGTAAAAAAAAATTAATTGTACAATAAACACAACAACAATATAAAATGGCACAAAACGCACACAATGAGTGGAATATTTTTTGTTTTCATGATCCAATCGAATGGAGTTTTTCTCTTTAGTGGAACAGCAGAAGCCGCCTTATGTCATGGTTAACAGTGTTATAACTGCATGCAGTAGTAGTAACACATTTCCGGGCTTACTCCTTCAAATATGACTCCAATGGATTTGGTCCGTTTAGTTTTGATGTTTTGTTTGTGATTGCTTCAGCTGTAAAAAAATAATATAAAAAATATGAACAAATTGTTAATAGTTATGACACTTCATTTCAATATCATTTCATGGCAAAGTTTTTTAAAAAAAACATCTGCCAAGTTTTTGGAACCCTATGTTCAAGTCCTATTTGCACTTCATGTTGATTATCTATGTACATACATGTCAGAGAAAATATGTATAGAAACCAAATTTCCTCATCTCATACCCCCACTCCATCCAATTTTAATGATTCTCATACGAATCTACACACCATTTGAAACTAACAAACCAAATTTCATAAAAATCTGAACAATGGTTCTTAAGTTAGACAAGCGATGTTGACGATTTTTGAAGATTTTTCAAACCGATTTTGATGATTTTCAGATGGGACCGTCTATCCACCAGACCAAATCAAAGAACCAAGTTTCATACAAACTTATTAAGTGTATTAAGGTATAAATATCATTTATGACGATTTTTGAGACTCCCAACACCCATATCTTACCACCAATTTGTTAACAGGACTCATTGCTGCAGGTAAGGTCAAAGTAAAGAGCCAAATATTATCAAAATTCATCAAGTGGTTCTTGAGCTAGGCGTGTGAGAAAGTATTATCTTAACTTCACTAAGCTAGTGACTTAGTGAGGTTAAGATAATACTTTGGGTGGGTGATTTTTAGGTGGGACCAACAAACATTTCTTGGTTTTCAGAAGTAATTAAACGGACTATAAACGCTGGTAAATATGACTTGCGTTTGCATAAAAATGAATCGAGATTGTTCTCAAAACATTATCACTTATATGGGGTTTTGTTTGGCGATTGATCACGAAGCTACTGACTGCACAGAACAACTGATTGATTCGTCTTTTTTCAATTGCCTGTAACTGTGATATTCTATACGTAGACCATTTTAGGAATCTAGATGGATCGCGTGGTCAGGAAACTACTGACTGTAAAAAATGTTGTTTGGTCCGGTAGCACAATAACCATGTTTATTGCAAATGCGTGCTTTGACTTGTAGCATAGTACTAGTTTAGAAACAGAGAGTGGCATCCTAAGTCTCCGAAATAGAAATGTGCCTTAGAAACAGATACCATGCCTTGGATAAGAAATGATTACTCGTTGACGACTTTTGGCTATCGTACCTGGACAATGATTCGTTTCTGGAATATGAGGAATTTCTTTCACGCTGTCGGAAAAGTTCACAAAACGGCAGATTCCTCCAACACGAGAACAAGTTCTTGCATTAATAGCTACTCGTAGATATATTGAGAGTAAGTTCAATAAGGGTGTTGAAAGCGGATTAGTTCCAATCTTCAACGCGTAACACTGTCTTACTCTATCCGTGACCGGATATCGACGGTTAGATTTAGGACAAAAGTAAGGGACATAACCATCATTCAGTGTTTCACTTCGACGAAACGAGCATCTGAAGAAGAAAATGATTTTTATAACCAACTAAGTGCTGCTCACAATTTAACACCTAGTGGAGACACCGTCATTTTAATGGAAGATATCAATACCAAAATAGGCACCCCCTAATAACATGTGGCAACATGTATGAGCACAAGGCCTGTCCTAAAATCAGTTGTCGACTGATCTGAAGCAAAATTCCAACCAAATTTACCCTGTATTTATTAGTCAACGTTTTAGGAATTAACGCAGAACTAACATAGAAGTGGAACGAGACCACTACCTTTGGTTTCCTTATTTCTTGAAAACATTGTGTAAAGCTCGTATACTGATGCCAGAGCTACAAGTATTCAAAAGTCTGTAACTACTTGCATACACCGATGGCATCGACATAATCGGAAGAACGCAGCGACCGTTACTGATCCTCGATAGGATCAACGGCGCAATGAAGGAAGATCCCAATCAAGTATCGTGAACAGTTGGAAAATGGGTGTCAACCATCTTGGCGTACCAAACAGAGAGAGGGGATTGGGTGTTTAGACTCTGCTCTACCCCGCACTGTAGTGCCATCTAATACTAAGGCTGTATCTTGCAAAGTATGGGATTTACATAAAAACTGCATTTACAAAATTTGAAGCTCTTTTAATTGCCCGTCACAGTGTAAAATAAAAAATGAAATTAACTACTCATTATTTTTCAACAAAAATTGATTTTAAAGTGAAAAATATAAACCGCTATAACTGCATCTTGGTAGAGTTAGACCCATGCTTATGACATATTTAAAAAACACCCTGTATGTGAAATCAAATTTTTGTGACTCTGAATTTAGGGCCTGAAAACCGGTGACATACTAATGGGCAATTGTGAGCTCATTCTTGAGTCGAATATAGATTGATATTTATTAACTCGAGTGAGAGCTCATATGAGCTGAGTTTTGCGAATTTTTCGAACAACCATTACTAACTTCACTACATATTGATTTGACGTTTCGATCACAATTCTTATTTGGAATTAAATCGTTAATAAAACAATAATAAGAATTTAAATTGTTTATTAAATAACAATACTGGCATTAGAAAAAAGTAATTCAGCGGTAGCAATGAAACGGAAACGAGATAACATTCAATTTTGAGAAAAGAAGACTTCACTGCGCGCATTGGTACTTTCGACAGCATTTAAAATAATTCATCAGTTTATAGCAAAATATAGATCAAATTGTGTTTGATGAATAAAATGAAAAAAACATTCCGCTTTACCTTGTTGATGTAACTTTAAGTCTAATAAATAAAAAATAAAATAATTCTCCAACCATGTCAAATTGTGTGTTGTGGAAAATGTATTTTAAAAATAAATATGTAATAACGGTGAATTATCATTTAGATGTTCATTACGAATTTTACATAAAATCTTGAATGATAAAGCGTTACTTTCGAGTTCACAAATAGGTCCTATTGTCTCGATTCCTAATTTAGTCAAACATTCTTAAAAAACAAAAGTTTCCAGATATTATCGTGAATTAACGGAATGAGAGACATACAGATAAATGGACAGACAGACATACTCGTATACACAGAGAAAGTACGAATGTAGTAATTTTAAGCATCCAACAACTACCTTGAAATTCTCATTAAAATCGGATCAGTAGTTTTCGAGTTTTTCGAGTTAATACTTACTACTGCTAGAATGTAAAACACTTACAATACAATGATTAATGAAAATGCACTTACCCTTTTCTGTCATTTTCTGACCATCCACTTCCAATCGTTGCGCTTGTAGACAATTTAGCCATTCCGATAATGTGATTTTCTTGTCGCTATTTACATCACAGTAACGTGGCATTTTCTTGCCACATTTTCGGAGAGTTCTAGACAATGATAAGACAGATAGAAAATATTTTCGAGGTACTTTCAAAGTTTTACATACTTATTAGCAGTGACAAGTTCACGAAAAGTCTTCCACTCTTTCCGTTCCCATGCCTTGTTTTTGTTCTTGTCAAGGAATACAAAACTAAGTGTTCCGATTCGTTCATCTTCGGAATTCCATTTCGTTGTGTTAACCCTATGACAAGATTGAAACATTTCAATTAGCAGTGGCAGCATTTTTTTTTTCTAACTATAATGTACTATATTGTAACATAATGTAGCATAATAACTACGCCCTCGAACAGGCAACAAATTCCGAAGTGTCTTTTCATTTGAGGTTCGTGTCTGAAATTAGTCACCACAGCTCGGATAATATCACGGATAAAAGAGAACAAGAGAGAATTATAACTGCACGAAATGATTGTCATCTTGGAATTATTACATCAGAATTTTTCTTGTTCCAGTGGTCGAAGAATTTGCTAGAAGTTTCTGGCTATCAGAAACTTCTGCTATATAAGGACAGATGGCGATCAAAAAGGCGCAGTAGTTTCTAAACTGTGGCGAAGAGATTAGAAAAGTGATAATGGGCGAAGTTGTAATTTTGTGATAAATTGAAAGTTGAGATTTAACAAGAAGAAGTAATTAGTTTGGATTTGTGAATTAAGTAATTGAAAGGAGATAAAGTGATTTGAGAGGAAAGAGACATTGTAAGAAAAGAATTGCGAAGAATAGTATAGTGTGAACCTGAATTGTTCTAGACTAGAAAATAAAGAAATAATTTCACAGAATATTGTTTTATCTACTCGAGCCGTAGCTCGCATATTACAATATTTTTAAAAAATTAAGGAGGTTTCAATTTCATTCGGTATCACTCCTCTCTTAGTGACATTTATATCTACTCCATTCTTATTCTCAGCCATTTTGGGCACTAATTTTATAAACAATAAATATAGAATGAGGAAGATTAGGTATATGCGCTTAAAAAAATCGGTCTTGTGGTATGACAGCAAATTTTATTGACTAGTCTTACCCTGTGTTCACATTGCTTCCAATTTTCTCCTTTAGAAACTCCTTCAGATCCTTTAAGAACTCGGTTTTCCTCGGCTCAGGACATCCCTTCATCGGCCTAGAAATTGGATATATCGAATCACATTGTGGCCTTTTATCTTTAACCGATGTGCCTGGAACATTTTTGCCCGTATCTTCGTGCACACACCAACAATATCCTGTAGATCGGTAGCACTGTACTCGTTGATATCGTCCATCTGCCGTACACTCAGGAACATAAAGAGCAGTACCTCCATACTGAAATTCCAAAAGCTCCTTTTCAAAAATAGACTTAAATTTGTTGTTAAGTTCCGACTTTACCTTTTGTTCATCCAATGCAACCGTACGATCAGCAAGGCAATCAGATTCTCCTTCAGAATCTCGTAGGATGGGCTCTGGATCAACAATTTTCGGCCGAAGGACTATAAAGTCAAAAGTGGGTCTCTTTTAATGCCAGGACACTCTTTAAATTTATTATTTTATTTATAACCAAAAGCTTATAAAAAAGTAATTTTTTTTTTTAGTAAATTTTACAATTAAAATAATTTTGAATTTTGAATGAAAAGGTTAGAAAAAAAAAATGTTACAAACGATTTTTCAAGGCCAAACGAGAAAGTGGGAGAGTCTGATGTTAACAATTTTTCGTTCTCTTGAATGCAAAATGAATTTTGAGTAATGAACAATCCAAATTAAGTTAGTACAATAAAATGCATAATTTTTATATTTTTTTTTTTTTGAAAGAGGAAAAGATAAAAATTGTATATTTTTTTTTCTTTCTCACAAACAAAACTATACGTACAATGTATGGAGGGAAATTTTGTCGATACCATTGAACCGAACGAATCAAGGCTGATGTTATCATCTTCCTCGCCATCATCGGAATCGTAGTCATCGGAGTCGTCGTAGTCTCCTAAATGTTGACTACTTTCGTTATCATCATCACTGTCTAGCTCATCCAATGGTAATTTATGTAAATTGTGATTGTGGGTTTGATGAGAAGGAGGATTATTATTATTTTGATGATTGCTAACAGATGGCGTTATATATCCGGAACCACCATTATTGTTTCTATTATTTTCAACGGCATGATGACCTGTATATAGTATGTATAGTTTATGGGTATGGAGTGAAGCAATGTGTGAATAAATTATAACCATAACTTTAGATAGAAAAACAAAACGTAAATGACCGTATAGCTGGATTTTTGCTAACTACAATTTATGTACAATACAACGCGCTACAGTTTTTACAGAAAAAAACCAAGAAATAATGTAAGACTCGTAGCCGTCTTGTCTTGATATTTTCGAAATAGAAAAAGGAAACTAATTGTCGAAATAAAATAGTAAAGAAATATAGGCAGTTTGGTAACAATTGAGAAAATTATGTTAAAAAGACTAAGCAGGAAAGTATTAGTGTAGTAAGAAACATCTTTAGAAAATTCTCTACAAATGCGTTACATCGATTCTAAGCAAATATGTAAGTTAGCAATAAAATAATTATCATAACTAGTAAAAGCGTGTACAAGCAAGTGCCATTCAATTGAAACACATCTGCGGGAAAACTATTCCAATTAAGAGAAATCCTTAGGGTTGTTTACCAATTTAAGTACCTGAATTTCATTAAATAGCTAAATAAAATAGCTTTAAGAGCCAATGATAGACAAGAGAAAGGGTGTTTATAAAACCTTTTTTAAGTACAATCTAACTAGAAAAAAAGGAGAAACTTTCTACAAAAGCGTCTGCATTTAAACTAGGCGACAGCTAAGGAATTCCCATTCACAGTTCCTGTTAAATAGAACTAGTACAACACAAATATTAGATGACATATTCTTCCAAAACGAGTTGCCACCTTGACGTGGGCTTACATAGAGTTGTTGGGTCTTGACGCATGTCGTGGGAGAAGCAGAACTCCTCAACAGGGCAAACCTTCCCAACCTTGACAAGATACTGAAAATCAATTGGTGATCAACAACACCCTTCCCTCCCCACTTTATTACTACTTAACTCCCTTACTTCCACTGCATTGAGGGCATCTGGATTATTCAGCTTTGTCTACGTTGTGCGGTTTTATGTGCAGCTCGACCTTTTCTCTGGCTACTAGCTAGGATTGAAATTTCTTCACAAAATAGGAACTCAAATCTTGAGCCGACCTTTAACAATAAAATAAGTGCGCAGATGCTGATAAAATTATCCCGAAGCTTACCTAATAAATAGAAAACGACGTACAACATCTATGATGCTGACAGCGAGTAGGTATTTGATGGCAGAAGACGATCTTGTTTCCACCATTTTCCAAAGACTGGAAGAACAATTAGCTATATAATGAGGCACAGTGTACTATGGGTTTTTTTTATTTTTAGAAAAGTGTTAGAGGAAGTGAGAGATAGACTCCCGTAAGTTGGTTAAGAAAGTCAGTCAGTTACAGGCACAGCTTTTAAATCATCCAAAAACTCGCAAGGATCTCAAAAATAAGAAGCTAGTTCTAGGTCAGAACTCGACAAGTTTAAAAACGTTTTGCCTTCTGGAAATACATTGCGGTTGAGTTTCTGTACAATAAGACGGCACTACGGAATATTCGTTTTCAAAATAATACTAATGCCAAGTTCAATGCCTCTTTGGCAAAATTCGAAGAAGAATTGTAGAATTTTCTGGTGGAATCTCAATCGACCAGCTGTTCTCATGCTATGTGCCCTAATTCCGGTGCTCCTTAGTTCCCGGATTGCATAACTCGTCCGTTCAGGTTCAATTACCCTTGGATTTTGTATGAAAAACTAAACTTAAACATGAATAATTTTCAAAACAGTAGCAAACAATCCTATTTACTTAGTAACATGTGTAGGTGCTAACTAAATGATCTTATGTCTAAATTCTTGTTTATATTAAGCTCGATTCGATTTAACCAGTATAGGGAGAAATCTGTCCAATTAGGCATTTTGACACTAGTACTCTTCATGAAAACTGAATTTGCATACGTCTATATTTTTCAACCGTTTTCCAACTGCAGCTGTCAAAAATCCAGAATCTTATTCATTGTAGTCGAGATACTCGCATCAGTTAGTTAATTGGGTTTGCTTTATACAGCTTTAATAGTAAAACTAACCAAAGACATTGGCTTTATTTGTAATAACCGGGAGTTCATTATGATTTAGTTCGTTATATCCAAGTTATACCGTTTATACATTAACTGGAAAACAAAGATACTCAAGATTATGATAACTTTCTTTGAAATAGTAAAATCATCATTATGTGAAGGATTATTTATTTCGAGGTTGGGATTTTACATCCCTGTCATATGGCATCTGTCAAATCCATCTATCATCCATAGTGACAGGCAGTTAGTTCTTGCTTTAACATTTTACAACATTGATTGTTTAACCATCGCTCAACGCATTCAAATTGTTGCATCTTCCTACAAAAATAACAGTTGTATAATATCTGTATATCTGCAATTTAACGCCGATTTTTCGAAGAAAATCTTCCTCAGTGATAAGGCCCATTTCCAGTTCGGCGGCTACGTAAACAAACAAAATTGTAAAATTTGGGGTCCTGAAATTCCAAATGTGATCGTTGAGAGGCCATTGTATCCACCACGGGTGACAGTTTGATACGCGCTGTGAAAACGACGAAGACGGCACTATTGCAGTGAATTATCTGCGCTATGGTCAAATGATAACCAACTTTTTTTTCCCCTGAGGTTGGAGACATGGTTGAGAGCGACATGTCCTAGACAGCTCTACTACAACGTCGAGGTTTGACAGCCTTCACACACCCACCAAAAACAACAACAATACCAACAGATACACAAACGAAAGCATTGCTTACATTATCATTAGTGATGGATTCTAATCTGGATGGATTCCAATCGCCTAGTGCGACAGGCATACCTTATTTCAAGGATATTCTTGACCGAAATCCCAAGGTAGTGCAGATCTTTTTTGTCTGTCTTCATGACTGAAGTCAACGGTGTTCGCCGAGCTGCCACCTGATTAACGATACAAATTCGCAAATAAAGGAAAGCTGGTACCGCAATCAAATCCCCAACATCTAGCACTATTATATTGAAGGCAGTGAAAGACTATCGCGCATCTCTCATCGACATGGTACCTACTCACTATGGTAGTCAATTAGACTAGAAATAGAAAATCCGCCAAGTAATATACCATTCCTACAATATTGATATTGCAACACTGTAAGGCAACTACTGCCATTCATGTTTCAAATGCCTAAGATGCAAAAGTAGCAACGTATCTGAACGTATCTGAATTCCGCATGAAGCTTGGTATTTTATAATTTCTCTTCTAGCACAAAAATCTATTCAGCCACATACAAAATTAAAATATACAAACAAATAGATACATGTACTTATTTGTCTCTGAAGCTCTTATGTTTCACTTTACATACGCGAGTACAATGGAATGTATTGTTAATGTGCTTCTTAAAAACAAACAGATCATTATCAAAATTAAAAAAAAAAAAATAAACAAATGAACAAGATGATGGATGAGATTACAATACACTTAGCAGCTATACCAATGAATCATGAGAGTTATTCAACAGAAACAAACAAAATTAATAAAACTGAGAACCAACAATGCAAAACGATAAAACATGACATTGTCCGCACGCCCACAATACACACTCGAAACCCCAAAAATGAATCGTTCAAAGTTACTAACGAAAAAAAAAGAAAAATATATATATATAGAAGCCAACTTACGATTGATGCCATCCTTGCTGATGCAATTGGTCCACTCCAGACGAGATAGTCTATCATCATCATCGATATCGCAGAATTTTCCAAAAGCTCTACTACAACGTCGAGGTTTGACAGCCTTCACGCACCCACCAAAAACAACAACAATACCAATAGATACACAAACGAAAGAAAACAGAAATGAATTTTATATTCGCATGTCAATCACTTTCGATGACACATCGGATCAAGTTCAATGCAAAAATCTCAAGTGCATCACTTGTATCTCGATCTACTCACCCTCTTGACGGCCTTCTTTAGTTCCCTATACTCATTCTTGTCCAACATGAGGTTTCCATTCGCATCCAGATTGGTGAACTTCCAGTCGAGAACCGTATAATCAGTGGGGGCAGTCGAAGCGTCTTTATGCATACCCGTTCGCAGATATTCACTTTGGTATACTTTGATGAGGTTCGTGTTGAAGAGGCCTCGATCTGTTTGTGTACATGCGCGGCGTCCCGCCGCTCGATTCGCCGGATTGAGGTGACGTGCTGGTGAGCGCCGAATGTTGGCCTTGTTAAATTCTCGGCATCGGGGCTTGCCCGTTCGTACAGAAGTGTTTTCGATGGGTTTGCCTGTGATGTCAGAACACCAGCAACCACTGTCACCTAAGCACTGAACAGGGGCATAGGTTCCGTCGCTCTTGCAACGTGGGATGAATTTCGGTGGACTTTTACCAAAAGCTTTGTGTTTAAGAGCATATTCGCGGGCCTCAATACAGGCTGTAGAGTAAATGAGTTACAAAATGGTGTTCTGTAGTTCCGAAAAAAAACACAAAAAAAAAAAAAAATAATCACATACCTTTGCATGGCCCACGATACTTTAGGCTAACTTGATGGCCGCTGCATTGTACCCTAATTAGGTGGCACCGTGAGGGGTATGTTTGATCATCTGTACCGCAGACCGGTCGACCTTTAGTCTCATCACATTCGCCGCCTTTTGCTGCACATTCTGATATCTGAAATAGTAAAATATTGGTCAGATCGATAAATTTAAAGGTAGCTGCATTTATTATTTTCTTCATTGATTAAATAAAAAATAAATTTTTTGAATATTCAATGGCGCAAAATTATAGTCTTCTAAATTTAAAGAATGTTAGTAGCCACTAAGTAACAGCCCTTTAACTTTAAAGCCAATGCTTAACTTTGAATTGCATTATAAACACTTTTTAACCTACCTACAATTAGTATTGACCTTAGAACTGACTTACAGCAAATTTAAGTCAAAAAAGCACAAAAATTTAAAGTTTGAGAACAAAAGCACTGTTTAAGGGATAATGTTGTATTAAATTAAAATGAATTTGACAGATCGAACAGAAAACGAACACATTTGTTGACTGTTTACATCCGTTGGTTGGCTGAAATTTGAATTTGAAAAAATGACAGATGACAGATGGTTAAAAGCCTACTCTAAAAGTTAAAAGGTACTTTTGGTGGTTTTAAAGTTAGCGCGAGCTGATAACTATAAAATGGATTAATGTCGACTATAAATAGGAAAACACCAATCTGGACTTTGTTACGTGCTAAAATCTTTTTAAAGTACACTTTATGCGACTATAATTTCGAGCCAATAAGTTTACACAAAACAAATTTTGAAAGATTGCAAATGAATAACAATAGCTTCGGGCTTATAAACATGGTGCTAGGATTTACGTAAATCCAGTTACTGCATGGAGCTATGACAGAGGGATGAGTCACAAGTCTCAAAAGTCCCGATTAAGTCCTTCAGAACTAAAAGTAGCCAGTGCTATTCTAGTCCTGAGCTGAGCGATTGGTAAAGCATGCCCAAGAATAAAAACCTTAAAGAATAAGCCAGCCATTAACGACAGAGATACCTGTCTTTACCATCCTTACTCGTGGGAATGAAATTTCATTGCCAAATAAAACCCAACAAAAAATGCCATCGATCTGGATACCAACACACTAGCTGCGGTTACATCCAATCAAATCAGTACACTGTGCACAGGATATTAACCAAAAAAGGGACAACAAATTTCTTGTTTATACCTCTGAGTTCAGTGAAATGATGGAAATGGTGAAAAGACGTCAAATTACTTCAGGTTTACTACAAAAACAGAAGTCCTTGAAAGCGAAACATGCTGAGATATATCACCGATAAGTGAAAACAATCTCTTTATCACTTCGGCGAAACTAAGATGGTTGCGCTTGATATTTCAGGCTCTTTTGTAGAAAATGCGTGCATATGGCGTCGATGAATGGATTAGAAATTACCTTTTGGGGCGTTAAATACAAGTTGTCTTGAACGGCTTCAAGTCTGCAATTCACCAAATAAATGCTGGTGTTCCCCAAGGCTCTGTATTGTCTCCGATTCTCTTTCTTATTTATATAAATGATCTCTTGTCTGCAATTTTTATTCCTTCGCTGATGATAGTACCTTTAGTTTTTTATATTCATTCCCTAACTCACGTCCTTGCACTTCGACTTTGGACAGCATAATTAAATGGGTTCCAACAAATAGAGTGGAATTTAATGCCTCCAAAACAAAATTCTGTCTTCTGTCTCTCAAGCGAAATCATAACCCTCAACCATTAACCATGAATGGTACTTGCATCGCTGAAACCGAAAGACTTGCTATTCTCGGTATGTGTTTTAATAACCAACTTCGATGGAATGTTCACATATTCGAGGTCGCTCAAAATCCTACAAAATGTCTAGGATTACTTAAGCGGTGCAAGGAATATTTTACCCCGTCTGATCTGGCCTCAATTTATAAGACCTTCATCCGCCCAAAGCTGGAATATAACACATATCTGGTTGTTATATGTCAGTTGCAGATGTGCTTCGAATGCACATCAGTTCACCCTTAAGCCCAACTTCGGTTGTACTGTCAAATATAGGAGTTCTTTTATAAGCCGAACGACACGAATGTGAAATGATCTACCAGGGTCTGTATTTCCCAATCACTACAACCTCCAAACATTTAAAGCAAACGTGCACAGGCTTCTCCTCTGTTCTTCTTCGTAATTTTCCTAAACGCCCGTGCCCTGAAACAATTTAAGGGTATTCATACTCCCTTTGGCGTAAGCAAATTATAAAAAAAAAAATGGATTCTTGTGAAAAGGGCAATGTTTCAACCATCTTGGGCAAGGCTGCTCCAAGCGAAAGTAGATACTAATAGTGCATTACGCAAAGGCGCTTAGAATTATTCCGGGGCGGCAAAAAAGCCAGGTGATTGAGGGAGGCAAATCCTCAGAGCTTGTAAGAAAACCACTCTAAAAGACTTAAGATCCAGAATACGTTGCAGTTAGCTGCTGTGGATTTCGAGAATTCCAGTGACGAGTATTTTATTATATAGTATCGCAGAGTCAACATACTGGACTGTATGATATCTCGAATTCCGCAATAAACCATGAGAAGGAATGAATTTTTAGAGCTCAAAATCCGTTGGTCGCTTTGAAGGGCTAAAGACACTTTCGGAGGGGAGGAGAATGTCCTGTAGAGACGGCAGTAGCTAATAAAATAATCAAAGCTTTACCCAGTGAACTTTGAGCTGTCATAACAACAGAAATCCCTTTAGTGACTCTGAATATAGTTTAGCTGCCAGGTCAATTCAAGTGTGTGTATTTTTTATGGCATTCCAGTGATTTACTGTGAATCTTCCCTCAGGATAGGCGGACCTATAAGGCTGGGGCAGCACCCCGAGATGCCTGTTAATTCTGTTATGAATAACTGGGAACTAAAAGTTTCTGGAATAAATGTATCTTTGAAGTGAATTTCGAAATTGACTTCCTTTATTACAGAAGGAGCTTTAATAGAGAGATGTTTGCGCGATTGCAAGAGCATCTGCTCTTTACAGCGGCTTACCTAATTGAACACTCAAATGCGAAATTGTGATCATTCCATTAAGGTCTTCCAAACATCTACCGCAGTATTGTCTATAGAATAATCTGAAGACTGCTACTAGCCTTCGATAAGCCAATGGTTCAAATTTGGTTGTTAGAGCGAGATCATCTGCTCTTTACAGAATATGGTCTTGTTGGGGGACTGTGGACCCCTTATAGGCGTTGGAGGTGTTGGCTCCTCCATGGTGATCTAATTTTATGCCATTTTGCCTATTCAGATATCTCAAAGACAATCTCTAAGCTGCCACTGATAGCAATATGATCAATTTAATTTGAACTTCCAATTACTGGCTTTCTGACAGGCCTTTTGCTTACATGACAATGAGATTAATATTGCAGAAATCTATAAATTTCTTACACAACTCTACTCCTAAAAAGAGACGTTTTACGCTGATGGATTGTGATTAGGCTATTGGCTTGCAGCTATGTATATATCTATGCATTGGGGAATTGCTTCGCGTAGAAGGACTTTTCCAATTAGAATCAATTATTATTTTCTGTCACCAGGAAGCATCCTTACGGTTAAGTGATGTGATATCTCTTCAAATCATTAATATACATATTCCAAGTTCTACCTGTACACTGTCCAGACAGGTTTAGTTTAATGAATATTATCAGCTCTTTGCCAATCACAATAAAAGAAAAGGATACGTTGCCTGTTAAGAAAATTTCGCATTTCATAGTTCTATTAAAATGACCCCTGCTAATTTACTAATAGGTCTCCCATCCAGATGATGTTTCACTTCTACCTGTAACACTGTTTTCTGCATAAGTTCATGGCTTAACCGATTCTATGATAAAATATATACGTTAAGGTACGCATTGACTTGGTGTAATTGCTGCGTTCTGTCGTCGACGCCGCTCAGTGGGGGATATCTACCTGCCGACAGGCTGTCACATTATTATAGAATAAATTTCCATTTATCTATGTATCTACACAGACTGCAAGATAACACCACGTTTGCGCATTTGCAAAGGCTTTCACATGGACCGCCCCAAATAGAAAAAAAAAAATACTCTCAAGCATGAAATGCATTTTTGTTATGATTTTTTCTTCGTTTTGGAAAATAAAGTCGTTAGGATCTTGATTGACCGCCCATAATGTTGTTGCCGTAGTCTTCGTCTGAGACATTTTAATGGATTTTTATGTAGAATATGAAATTAACGGCAGATAGATGAATATAATTTATGAGGTCTGCTACTGGGTGCTGAAAAGACCGGTCAGTGTAAATATAGTTTAGTTTTATAGACGAAAGTGTAGGTATCCGAAAAGATTACCGATTCGAAAACTGATAAAATGTTTACAAATAGTTTTTGGTTCTACGATATTAAAGGATACAGGTGAAAGGTATCGGATAAGATATCCTTTGACCGATTTTTTTGTAAAACTGTGTTGCAGTTTTGTACATAGAATGGGATTTTGCGCGAGTCTGTGATTATGGTTGAACTCTGTGCCAAATATAATTCTTTTTTCTGATCGCAGTGCTGATTTGTTACGTCAATTGTTCAATTTAGGGAGTTTGAGTACCAGAAGCACTCTTTTACTTTCATGCACTTAAACCAATGGTTAAGACTTTGGTATGCATCTCTGATCTGTGAACAGAGAGTGTAATTCGTCTATAATTAACACAAATATAATTCTTTTTTCTGATCGCAGTGTTGATTTGTTATGTCAATTGTTCAATTTAGGGAGTTTGAGTACCAGAAGCATTCTTTTACTTTCATGAACTTTAACCAATGGTTAAGGCTTTGGTATACATCTCTGAGCTTGAGACGTAGGTTTGAGTCACAGAAATTAAAACAAACAAAATTATTCCGGAACCACCTCTCGCTAAAGACTGAAAAACATTCGAGAGTAAAACCCTCATTAAAAGCTTCTCAATTATACCCTTCGAAAAAGGTAATAAACTGTAGGTCTCTTCCATTTGTGTAACACGCACACACAACGAGTGGCTGCGAGAAGCTAGTCCAGACCCTGTAAGGACTGTTACTAAAGGGTGCCCTAAAATACACGCAAGAAGTAATTTTGATAGAAAACACAGGTTTTTAATTAAAAATTGAAAGTGGTTTATTGATTCATAAAGTATACAGTATAGGGTTATGTATGGAATTGCATATCGTGTAAATGGCCTCCACGGCTTTGCTGGCACATACGCACTCTTTCGTCGAAATTTCCCATAACCGTTTTGCATAAATGTGGCTGAATTTCGTTGATACAGCGCTCAATTTGCTCCTTCAAGGTGTGGGTGGTCTTGGGCTTATTGGCATAAACCTTAGACTTCAAAAAACTCCAAAGAAAAAAATCCAACGGCGTTATATCGCATGATCTGGGCGACCAATTCTGATCACAAAAACGGGAAATTAGAGAACCAGGAAATGACTCATGCAGTAATTGAATTGTTTCTCAGGCTGTACGGCATGTGTCACCGTCTTGTTGGAACTACATGTCATCCACATCCATATCTTACAAAAAGGGGGATTATCATGTCGCGATAGCTAGCACCATTAAATGTAATTGCCTGACCAGCCGCATTTTCAAAGAAGAATGTAGTAGCTGCCAAACCTTCATTATTTTTAAAATATTGCTCAACAATGAAAACTCTTTGTCCTTTCATGTAGCACTCCATTTTTAATAACCCTGAACTGTCAGCTGTAACGTTGTCTTCTTTTTTTCGTTGGCAACACTTTACCGCACAAATGGCGCAAAATTCAAATCTTTATTAGCGCAAAAATAGTTTTATTATTACTTAAATCAGAAAACTAACCCATCTGAAGTGAAGGATAACTTGATAGGCAAGGTTTGAATGTGTTCTGCTGGTGGAATATAATATCATGATACGTGGTTCAAATCTGTCATGCGCCTGATGTCCACTCAGCATTTTTATAGAACGAATGTCACTTCCAGTGAACAAACTCTATCAATGAGTTCTTCATCACAGAGCACTCGCACAAAGCCTATGAGTGGACGCGGTATCGAAAATTCGTTTCTAATAGGCAGACGTTTATTCGACCGTTTGATTCAATTCTAATAATAATAAAAAACGTCACGTCAGGGAAATGATTGCCTCTGTCATTTGTCATAGTTGAATTACTTAAGTCTTCATATTTCTTCTTTTTTTGGTCTAGGTATCTGCATTATGGCCAGTAAACTGGCCCAATATAATAATAAATATTTTCTTTTTATCTTCAGTTGGCAACATTCCACATTTCTGCAAAAAATCGGAAGTGCGATAGACGTATGGACAATCCATACGTATTTCATATTACCAGTATGGATTACGTGAAATTGTGTAACGACCGTCCAGTGTTACGGTAGCAAGAACCTTCATCACCAACGAGCAAGGATGTGCTTATGCCAGGAGTTGTGGCCTGGACGGACACTCTTTCACTTTTTTGTTTGACAAGAACGACTCAGGTTACATGAAAACTGTGAGTCATAATGGTAGCATAGAAAGTGACTTATTTAGAAGTTCGATTGGGGGCGATACCAAGTGGTCTTCAGTGGAAAAATGAGTGATCACTGAGCGAGAGACTCCAGGTTCGAGTCTCAGAAAACACCTCTCGCGAACGTCTGACAAACATCCGAGAATAAAATTCTCATGAGAAACTTCCTCGTTAATCTTGAGAAAAAAAAGTGTCAAAAAGTCAGATCAAAACAAGTACTCTGGGGTTCATGCCTACCCGTGTGTTCATTCTCATACGACTCGCTTGAGTACCACAGAAGAAGTTTTGATGAAATTTGATTTGTGTGTTTATTTTGATATGAAGGTAAAATTTGTTCAAAATTTGTAAAAAGCGGAAGGAGTGCGGGTAAATCATATTTATTGGCCGACTAACGCAAGAACGTCTTAACAGATTTTGATGAAATTCAGCTAAGGAGGGTCTTTAATATGACATGTCACATGTTGGGGTGAAAAAATATTTTTAATATTTTTTTTTACAATTTTTCTCTCTAATTGGTCCATAACATGTAAAATTCCACATTCCTCTAGGTCCAACGATTCAAGAGTTACAAGGGTGTGCTATACTGATAGACAGGCAGACAGACATGATGTTGAATCCATTCTGGTACGGAACACTAAAAGCGATATGTGACAGTTATGTATACATATAGATTTATATGTATATGTCGAAGGGGGCGACATATATATATATGTATATTTTTCAACACACCCGAGTTATGATACCTTCAAGATCGACAGCGATCAAATTCAATGGGCACGTGCCTGACTACTCAATTAGGGACAGGTTCCCGATGGCCTACGCTACCAATTAACTGAACAAATTTTAGATTCTTAGATCTTTTCCTGCTATTTTTCGCTTCATGAATCCCATCTATCTTAAGATTATAAATCCGTCTACCATTCTTATAAAATACAAATTCCAATGAAATATTTGTGTGGGCATCATTTATTCCGTTCAATTAGCCCGTGGTTGACAATTAAATTAGCTGGATTGCAACGCACGTCATCTTTACTTTCGTTCATTTGTCCGGAAATTCCAATGCTAGAGTAAAACTGTCACATTTGCAGAATTATTAGCGTCATTCATAGAAATTCTTAAGTTGGCTTCTTCATGAATGATGCTGTACGGTACAAGGGCGTTTAATTCCCTGCAACAATAAAACAACGAGAATAAATCATGGACAACAATGAATCATGAAACATGTCTTTCGGAACACAAACCGAGCGTACTAAGCTGACCCTCTTATTAATGCGATTATCTGCTCAATTGCATAAACTGACTTTTAGCCTGCACTTGTTCCGTGGCGCACAGTTCAAGCCATTAATCATTCTATTCCGTTGGATTAGTCTCTAGGCAGTTGACTAATTACCCTGACTATAAAAACTGTCGTTTATAAACAGAAGTACGAGTATAGCGTATCTATTGTCATTGCAAGTGTACATAAGTATCTACGTCGCGATCTTCTTAGACGCTAAGGAATTTCTGCGTAGGCCTGCGTAATACGGACTTCTTTTCATGATTGGTCCAGATCCAGTACCAGACAGGTCTGGTGGCTATTACTTATTATTTCTTTTCCTCCAATGAAATCATAAAAGTAAGTGATTTCTTGTTAATTGGAAAAATCTCGATTTTGGTGGGCGTAAATTGATCATTTTATTGCCAACTGTTGTCTATAAATCTGACGCGGTATGGAGCTTCTTGGCGCCTACTTTGAATTTCAGTGTAAAACGTCGAGCAAAACCGCAAAATGTGCAAATGAAGCCTGAAGCAATGGTCTCGGTGATATTTTTAAATTATTTTTTTAAGAAACACCATCCGGATTTTTACACCACCATCGTCGTCGCCAGACTAGTTAATTAATTAAACAAATTTAAATAAAAAAAAAAGAAAAACAAAATTCAAGAGAAAGATGCAGGTTGGTAGACCACAGCCGAAGCTCGTGCTGAGCTCGGTGTGGCAAGACACATTTTTTGGTACGTGTCTGTATTAATTTTTCTTGGTTTTTTTTTTTTTTTGTGGGAAATTTAAATGTTATGCGATGTGCTTAAATTAGTTCTGCTTTGTCGCGTAAATTCGTCGTTTAATGGGTAGTTAAATGAAATCGGACCGAGATCGTAAATACGCGATAAAATGTTTATTTGTTTTGATTTGTAACTATTAGGATGGCTTGAACTAGGTCTGAGATTAAATGGTGAATATTATGAAGAAATAAAACTGAAATGAGGCTCATATACATATGATTACTTCACTTATATTACCCATTAGAAATTAGGAGATCTCAAGATATGAGAGACTCGAATGAGGAAGGCCTGTCAGATATACAAGTAACAATGAAGTCACAAAATTAGACCAATAAAATTGCATTATCCACCTTCAAAGTGTTAAAATTAATTTCATCATATACTAGCTACATCGGTGAGGTCTTAGGGGAAATGCGATAGTGTCAGTATGAAAAGATATTGTATATCTATAGACCTCATTGGGCAGTCAACTAAAATTTGCTTATCTATTTTGACTCCATCTCGCGGAGAAAGTATTGTCGTGGAGGGGACTTAACTGCTACAATAAAACTGAGAGCTCATTAAAAAGCACCTGCAACGCAGATCTCATAAGGGTTGCTCCTGCATTTTCAAGCACCAGACATTTCCCGAAATGTTTCAAGGGACATCATTGAAGAATCGTGTCCATAGTCTAGTAAGTAGTTCCCAGGCGTATGTATTCACATAATATACTATACCTCAGCGCACACATAATGCTGACGCCGAGTATATTTTGTTGTGCTAATTTTCGAAAGTTGGTCAAACAAACGATACTCAAATTCAGCGCTGCGTCAATAATTGGTGCGCTAAAATTTCCACAAACAAAAAAACTCTAATTTATTGCTTGGAAATTATTTGTACTTTCTTCTTTCAAAATTCACATAACAAGCTATACTCAACGTTAATTGTGGCTAATTTTGGTGGGGGCGAACGCACCATTTATTTGGCTTAATACAGGCTAAAATAAAAGCTAACTTAAAACTAAGACTTAAAAAAACTAAGATGGATGGACGAGATCAAGTTTTAGGCGGGGAGTGCTGCGGTTGAAATCGAAAACAGTAATTTTTGATTTAGCCTTTCGCAGCATACGGAGATTGGTTTATTAGAGCCATAAGAGGTGCGGTGGGTCGGTATATTGTAGAAGAGACGAGGATATCGAAAACTACGAGGGTTAGTGTTGAACAAAATAGAATTGTAAAGGGTGTCCCAAAATTCACACAAGATTTGAATTTTGCGCCATTTGTGTGGTAAAGTGTTGCCAACGAAAAAAAAAGACGGCGTGACAGCTGACAGTTCAGGGTTATTTAAAATACAGTGTTACACGAAAGAACAACGCGTTTTCATTGTTGAGGAATATTTTAAGAATGATGAAGATTTGGCAGCTACAGTTCGCAATTTTCGTACACAATATGGTCGGAATAGTGATTTAACTTCATCAACTGAGAAGAGATTAATTCAAATTTCAGGGAGACTGGACAATTAGTGATCTTAGACACTGTGGCCGTCCTTCAACAAGTCGTTCAATACAAAACATAGAAGCAGTTCGTGAGAGTGTTGTTGATGAGAGTCCAGGAACATCAATTCTGCACCGTGGTCAAGAATTGGAGAAGCTCTCTACAGCGTATTCTCACGAAAGATCTAAATCTTCATACAAAGTGCAAATTGACTCAAGAACTGAACCCTACTGAACACGCACAGCGAAGAGAGTTTGTTGAATTGATTATGGAACAACAAGTGGATTGCTGATTTTTCAAATAAATTCATCTTCAGCAATGAGGCTCATTTCCATCTTGATGGTTTTGTTAATCGTCAAAATTGTCGAATTTAGGAAAATCTACGAGTGATTGTTGAGAAACCAATGCATCCACCACGTGTCACTGTTTGGTGCGGATTTTGGGCTGGAGGCATCATCGGACCATTCTTCTTTGAAAATGCGGCTGGTCAGACAATAACAATTAATGGTACTCGCTATAGTGACATGATAATCCACTTCTTTGTACTTAAGTTGCAAGATACTCTTATGGATGTGGACGACATGTGGTTTCAGCAAGACGTTGCCACGTGCCATACAGCCCGAGAAACAATTCAATTACTGCATGAATCATTTCCTGGTCATGTAATTTTTCAGTTTGGTCATGCGATTTAAGACCGTTATGGTTTTTGAAGTCTAAGGTTTATGCCAACAAGCCCACGACCACCCCTTGAAGGAGCAAATTGAAAGGTGTATCAACGAAATTCAGCCACATTTATGCAAAACGGTTAGGGGAAATTTCGACAAAATAGTGCGTATGTGCCAGCAAAGCCTTGGAGGCTATTTACCCGATATTATGAATTAATAAACCATTTACAATTTTTAATTAAAAACCTGTGTTTTCTATCAAAATTACTTCTTGCGTGTATTTTGGGACACCCTTTATAAAGACCTGCAATCGAAAGAACCTAAGAGGAGTCGATGTAAGAAGAGAATGTCTGCTATGTCTCTGCGTAGGTATTCAAGTTAATGAAGTTGAGGCGGTGTTGATAGGGAGGCAAGATTTCAGGGCAGATTTCGAAGAACAAATCGAAGAAACAACATTGAATAATCTCGATTCTGGATATATGAACTCGCTGAAAGGGGGGCCACGCTTGATTGGCATACTCGAGGATAGGGCGAATAAAGGATTGCATTCAAGAATTCTTTGGACCATTGTTTGACAAAACCAAGTGATAAGTTAGCTTTAAGAATTATCTCGAATTTAGCTCCCTGTTGTATAATATACCAAGGTCGCGAAGAGAATGAATGATTGATATAGGGTGATCTTAGAGAAGGTAAAGTCGAGACAAATCGAAAAACTATCGAGGTAATAAATAATATTCTAATAGATGGGTGACATGCAGCCAATGTTTTGAAGGTTCGAACTTATAGAGGGGCCAATACTGACTTTGACCAGTATCTTGTCGGAGCCTATATCAAAGCACGAAGACAAATCGTTCACAACCAAAAAACAAATGTCAAACACACTGAACGAGATTGTTCCGGCATGTTGAGTGCATGCAGTAGAATATTGAGGCGTGATGTATTTTTAAATCCAACCTGGTGGATCAAAGTACTATGAGACTCCCTTGTCTTTGATAAGGAGATCAAATAATAATAATAGGCAAGGTAGGCCTAGGTAGAATCCAGGACAATAATACTCTCTGCTATTGGTCACTATTTCTATCTAAGGGCCATTTCGCATTGTTAAAGTTATGAATTGAAAAATGAATAAAACGGCAAATGTTCCAATAAGTTGGTTACAACTTAAATTGTCGAGAATATTTTTTTTTACAAAACTATACCCCACTGCCATTGCTTTATAAGGACAACAAACTATCATAACATTTAGTACCCAATTTTATTATGTCCATCACGCTCCTCGAAGCGTTGTGGCCTTTGTAATATGCAAATGATATCTCACCATCACTGGCGATAAGTTTGCATGACATACACATTTCCCTTCGCAATCACAATGAATATTAAAACCCGCATATTGATACATTATTTATTAATTACATTAAATTAAATTAAGTGAATGTGAGTCTCATCGTGAAAATAGTATTTAGAGCTACCTACCGGTCGAAGTGACACGACGTCGACGACAGATCTCGCCACACTTGTGGCACTGCACTTCCGTCAAGGAATAGTAAAATATTATAGAATTCTTAGAGCATTACGCATCTACGGATGAAAAAAAAGTTCAGCGGCGCCACTTCCCCAGATTGATCAGGCATACTTTACGCAACATAAATATTAAAATACACTGCGGATCCAATTCGAATTCCGTTGCGAAAATTAAGTCATTCGCCTGAGGTTTAGAGATTTTTAAGCGGATAGCGTCACGAGCGGGACCGCTTGGAATGATTGCTTAAGTTTAATTAGAATGCACGAGATGCCGCAGCATGTTTATTACTGTATGATGATGTTTTCAATTAAGAAATCAATTACTTTGTACATTAAATGGATTAGAGGCTCTAGAGATGAATGTGCATTTATTGGCTGGTTGATTTTTTGTATACTCTTTTGTGTATGTATCTACACAGTTATTATTGTTTCCAAGAGATCATTCAAAATAATTGTTCACGTGATACACGTGATACGTAAGTCAGACTCAGAAAAGCTAGGTATTGGTTTGGTAAGCCTCATGAACATAGTGACATTTTGGATTCAGAAGCGACTTCGCCTGACTATATAGCACCAAAACTGAATTTCTGGAAGGATTTCATTCTACACTTCCCGACCACAGTGTAATGGGAGTAATGAAGAAGTTTCAAATAACAATTTTCACCGACGGTTAGTTTGTGAAGTCAGAAATATTGCAAACATAATTATTTTTGTTGATAGTCAAGCGTCATCCTCCAATCTGGTGGAATGGTATAGAAAGGAACTCGCCTTGCTAGGCTTTCGGCAAAGATAAACAATTCACACACTTTAAAAACCGAGCCACGTGAGTTGTGGTTATTCAAAATGGCGCACAAGAACTAATTGGGTTTTGGTCAGTTACGCGCAAAGCTCCTCTACATGTTTGCCTAACAATACAATCAGATTCTCATTCTACTACAAATTACTACGAGTATCTGACTCCATCTCACACACATTCAAATATCCTCATTGGAGGATTGTAGAAGCTTCGCCCATTTTATACAAATGAACACAATATGTACATTGTATTAATTTGTATGAAGATTTATAAATCTCCTGCACGGAAAAATCCGGAAGCTGACAGGAAAAGGTTTCATCAATATCGGGTCACCTATCAAACAAAAACATCACCTCTTATTTCCGCCGTATTTATAAGTAATTTAAAATGATCAAAGAACGGAACAAAATTTATCGAGATCAAAAATATTCCGCTACTGAACACACACAAATAAACCAACACCCAATCCATCCACTGCTGCACGGCTGGTGGCAATGGTATCCGGTGTTTGAAAATTGATAATGATGATTTGATGAGGGCATTCAGGATAACATACAAAGATGATTTGTAAAGATTTATGATTGTAGATTAATCTCTTAAAATAATTGCGGCGAAAGTCTACTATACGGGTTCACGGGTTGTGGAAGGTGGAACAACCTATAGATATAGAGGTTACCGGTGATGCGTATAAAATTGCGAATTCGCCAATACGCAGGGCTAGCATCACGTCTTTAATCTGGCAAAATCTGTCCTTAGCATTCTAATCTCTAATTATCCTTTATATCTTTCCTGCTTCTCCATCTAGGTTAATAAATCTTAAAATACATAGTCTTAAGTGAAACATATAATTTTAAAAAAAAGTAGTCTCTTAATAAGTTAGGTAATTTTGAAAAGATTTTTACCCCTTTTCTTTACCTTAGAGTTCGAAATTCACAATATTCCATCTCATCTCTCGTGAAGGTTCTAAAAGGAACTACCGAGAGAAATTTTTCTAAGTCCAGAGGTTTGGCAGATATGGTGATGAATGAGTCAGCTAGTCAGTACTATCGATATTTTAGATAGTTCGAAGTTATCGATAGCATTACCATAGTATCTATTCCACTACTTTCACTCTCAAGAATGACAGGAGTAATAAAGTAACTTGAGACGTTTCTAGCAAAAGTATTTTTTTTTAATTCATCGAAATATTTAGGCGAAATATGACTTTCATAAAACGAAAAGCCTGCGGAATGTGTCCCAATTTATCCTAATGCCTTTCATACAGCTCAGTAACGAACTCAATTTGGGTAGCAGAATCGGGAAAGAAAAATCTGTCAAAAATCTTGGAAACAATGATCATTATCTATTAAGTAGGTTACTATGCCAATGCTATCAGCCATCACCGACGTTAACAAAAAATCCTAAAGCACAAGAGAATAACTTCTTTCAACTGACAATCATCATCACCGGGCAGTGGATCCTAGGTATAAATGCTCTACTGTATTAAACTTCATACAATACCTTTATAAATTTTAATTAAGAATCATTAAACACGCTGAGGAAAAATCCTTTTAAACTTTAAGGGGAATTTAATTTCCCAACCAACTGCCCTACCAGACTGCGCTCCCATTTATCTTTGTTTATAAAATCTTTTCAAACCACTCCGGTGCACGTCCACATTAATGTCCAAGGTTACTCACTCAGTTCTTTCATCTCCTTTCTATGATAGAAATAAGTCCATAAAAAATACAGCAAAAAAGAAAAAAAAAAGTAGATTAAATAGCTCTCCCTCCTAACAAGGAAAGTGCACCACAGATAAATTCAGAAAAGATTGCAGTGAGAGGAAGAGGAATGAAATAAATGAAATGCATCCCATCTAAAGACTTTAGAACAGAGATAAAAGCGAAGATTTACTCCAAACTTCAGCAAGAAGAACTATCAGAAGCTTAGTTTTGACAATCACTTTAGTTTTCCCCTCTGAATTTCGCAAACGTTTTTCAAAATGAATGTCAAATATTTGTCAAAAGCTTAACCCTATATAGCCTTTGGATGGGAATTAATGAGAGCAATGCATGGAGTGTCCTTTTAAATATTTCTCTTACCAAGCACACTGCTTGCATATCTCTAAGGGGATGTTATCTACTGTGACTGATTACGTGATTCTGTACTCAGATGAAAAGGGCATAAGCAAGATCTTGTATCAAATAATTAGCAAACACTTTAAATTGGGGACAGATGGTGCCCTCTCTATTCTGGAATCGGGGACACTTAGTTCACTTCGATCTACAAGGAATAGTCAGAAAATATCAGTTTATTTACTATTGATGGTTCTGTTTGACGTTTTGTAAATTTTACACAAAAGTATCTATCCAAACAGATTCATACTAATAAATAAGGCCTATACTTTTAAACTGTCAAATACTTACATCAGAGAGTGATAAATGCATTTTAAGCCGACGCCTTACGAAAGTCATAATATCGCCTAAGTTAGGAAAAATACGTAATTCATTACCAATATTTGTTCTTTGACAAATCGCCACATCTTTTGGATAGTTAGTAACAGAATTAAGTCTTAATTTGAGTTTAAAATTGTCCACTTTTTTTAATTATCAGCTGATTTCTTTTGACAGCTTGTAAGTGTGCGCCGACAGAAATTTTTTAGAGCGCATTCAAGCACAGGGAGAGAATACTCGTTACTCGTTATTTCTCTTTTTCTGTAATTTTTGAAAAGTACATGAATGCATTTCGACTCCTTCGAGCGTTTTAATATACCAGAAGGCATCTTCAAATGAGTATTCGAAAGGACCAATATTTACACACTCGTACAGTCCAATTACTACAGAATACCAATTTAATCTAATTTTCGTAAAAAGAAAGAATAACATCTGTTCGAATATTTGATTATAAAAGAAAAAGTCTTTAAGAAAAAAACCTTCTCCGGTTGAATATAAATTGATGACAATAATACCCAGTTAAGTAAATATCTTCGATTATCAAACACTTGACATAACTTCTGACTACAACCGTATCGAGTACTGTTTATCGGTTCAATCAATCTACAAGACTTGACAGTTTACATAATTTACGATCATCGATAACTGCAGTTTGGCTACCGGTCTTTCTAGAAATCAGGATTTATTTTTTTTTTTCGAAATTTAGTGTCGTTGAGTACATGTTTACGAACACACTCAAGTCAATCGTAAACGAACGATAGAAACGTCAGTTTAATGTCAAATAAACAATTAAAGTTGGAATTTTCATATCAAATTTGACTTTTATTAGTCAATCAGAATGATAGAAACTTGAATAAATAAATGAACAAGATTGTCACTGCCTAGATAAAAAAAAAAATTTACAACTAAAATGATTAACAATGTTCATTTACGGAATATCGCATCTACTTTTGAAGAGCTAACTTAAGGTGCAACTACAATGTTCTCCGTTGTAGTCTCATGATAGTGTATACTAATTGTTTACAGAATATCGTGATTGATTACCAAGATACGCATTATTATGACAAAATAATTGGCTGTTTTGTGAGCATGTGTCAGGATTAATGTCAATCAACAATGACAATGTTAGGGGGGACTTTAATAATCTCACGAGTTATGTTTGGAATTTTGTTTTTGAACAATAGATACAACTGGTTTATCAGGTAATGAAGGTGTTTCTTTTTTTTTTGGAACGGTGTACAAATAATATCAACAGTAGCCAGAATGAAGTCGATGAGATGAAACACAAGCATTCTAATAAAACGAAGAACAAAGGAGTTGTTTTGGCAATTCAAAATAACTTAGTGTCGACATTTAGCGGCGCGCAAGGCTTAGTGCATATTAGTATGTTGTTATTGCTTCCAGCGCAGATTATTTGCCAGGTTACCTAAATTATTGAAACGGAAAGTCACAAGTGAAGAGTTCTTCTAAGTTGGAGTTACGGACATGTACAAAGAAGGTGATGGATTGATAAATGCTCAAGTCGAATTGTTCAGTCATCGCATTAAAACTTAATTTCATCCCTGTTATCCGTGGAAATTGCAATATTCCGAGCAGATATTATAGGTACATTCCACTTAATCGCAATCCCTTGGTTGGAAAGTGGAAGAATTCAATAAAGAAAATTGGTCCAATGCGAATAGTGTTCTGTACCGTTAACTTTTTTCTGATAATCATACAAATCAGATGGAGACGGGGTAAGATATGGTGGGTTGACTTTTATTTCCATTTTCGAAACATTTTTTAAAAATTTAGAATTCATCTTGTAGAGAATTTCAAAGCCTAAAATTTCGACCGTAATATTTTTCGCATTCAAAATCCAATTTTATTTATTAACTTAAATTTTCGAATATTGGCCCAAGACAGGCCCAAAGACCTTTTACACAATCAATGGGCAATCCACTTTGGGTGAATTATTTTTTCATTTATTTATTTATTTTCTTTTTTGAGTCCAAAGTCAACTGCAGATGAACAACGGGCACTGAGTGTCAAGAAATCAGGTGGAATTATCATCATCACTTTTTTAGCAGCTCCAATTGGTTTAGCGAGCAGGACTTACAAATCCCGAGAACCTATTGAATGAGCTGGTAGTGGACCTATTTTTGGTTCAAATATCAATAGCCACGAACGTAAGCTAACATAAGACGGCGGTTATTTTTATCGAATGGTATACTAAGTTGACAGGTGACAGGTGCACCTCTCTATTATTGAACTCTGCCAATGCTTTAATCCAATACTTGATTCAGTATTACCAACCCTCTAGGTACAGACTTAGCATAAAAGTCTGTCATGTAAACTGTCACAAATGTTCCAGGCAATAAATCAGCAGATTTACCACACAGACAAGCAAAGCGCCTCTAATCAAATAGAAAACTAGTTCACCCTAAGCTCAATAATCACAGCAGTTGGTCATATTTTAAAAAGTCACCGTCTAAATTCAATGGCGCCGACAAGATATAATATATGTACAATTCATTGCTTCGCGATACTCTTTAACTTGACCAGAGGAAGGAAGGCAGACATAGCTACATACCTCGCTAATGCTATAATGATAGATTTCAATTAGTTCGCAGATTTATGGTTAATTTATTTATCGACTCTTGGGTAATAAACATTAAAAGCACGATTGAGAGCACTTTGATGGATTCTAATGGCAACTTTTTTAGGACTGGACAGTTATCATCTGTACTCTGTTTGCTTGGGAACAGTGTAATTCAGACGGATAAGTGACGTTGCTAAGAACGCATAAGAAATTCATAGCAAACGGTAATCATGACAATCGTGGCCTTTTGTCCACCGACAACGAGGCAAAGTTGGACATTTGTCATTTTGTAATATTTTCCAAGAATTAATATTTGCTGCGCCTGTGCACAGAGACAGGTAATTTATCGCAAATTTATTGATGAATGCGGAATTTATAAACGAAACGAGTGAGTGGCATCACTGTGTGCATGCTGAAATTTTGATTGAAATTTTTGACACTACATACTTGGGAGTGGCTGTCTGTGTGGTAAACGTCCAATGTGACATTACCAACTTGCTGTAAGGCCATTTGAATGTTTGGCTAAGAATACTGTCCGCTCAGTGTAGTCTTTGTGTATTTTGAAGAAGCACTCTTCCCCATCTCGCGTATTAGCTTCAACCAACGATCTTTAAAAAAGTCGAAATCTAATATGTGGTCGAAGTGTAATTGATAGCAAGTCTAGTGAAAATCAACTTGTGTAATAAATGTCTCATTGGCCTATATGTGCCTACATGCATATACGCAAGAAGTAGCATAGGATATCGGCATAGTTTGGCTTCATTCGTTTCGCATTCAAAGCCTATCCAAATAGACTTTCCTGATTACGGTTACTGGGGTATAGACATACGTGAATGATGTCTTTGATTCGGCCGTGAATAAGCCATCAGGTTTTCATATCCTTGCTACGTGCACATGTGCAGAATTCTAGACTAGAATCTAAATAAATACTTTGGCGCTAACGGTCCTTACAGCGCCTGGCCTAGCTTCTTACAGCCATTCATGCTGTGAGGCAAAGGAATGCTAGAGGCCTGCTGTTTTATGTCATTTTCGAAGAACAATTTTTTCGATTGAGAGAGTCTTCTCATGACAATTTCACTTTCGGATGCCTGTCAGACGGTCGCGAAAGGTGGGACCGTGAATAAATTTGTTGGCATTTTCTGAAACTTGAACCATCAGTCTCTCGATCAGCAGTTACGCACTTAACTACTGACCGTCACAGTTTAGCTCATTGCGATCTCTGAATCTTGAGCTTAAACACATTCCTCAAACGATATTTTTTCAGCCTATACTACGCATCTCTTCTACGTTAACTACCTAAATGTTTTTCTGTGTGTAACATCTACATGCTTTCAAATTTATTCCTAGGCTTTTCACTAAAACACGTCAGATGCTATAAATTTTCAACGGTATGACCTGTTGCTTTTTAGTATTCCATACCAAAATGGTATAGACGGAACAGGAATGGATTGAACACGGTATTTGTCTGTGTGTCTGTCTCACTCTTGTAATTTTTGCTCAAAAAGTGACGGACATGACTAGTGACGGACATGACTAGATCTGTGATGCTGTTCACAAATATATATACTTTTAGGGGTATATCGTTATTATTTTTCTATGTATCAAACTTAATATACCTTGGATAGGAATAGTAATGCGGCCATTCCAGCAGCTTTTGAAGTAAATGGAAGTATAATGATCGTGTCAATAAATTATGTCCGGTTAGACTCATGTTAAGGTTCGACTTAAAATGTGAATAAAAGTGTTTTTTGTTTGCATGGCGACTGTGTGTGTGTTTGTCTGTTAATTTCTCTGTTACATTGCATTTCGCCTTTTCGTTCAGGTTTCAATATAACTTGTGCAAAAATACACCGATTTCAATGATTCTTTTTCCATCCTAAGAAAAATATGGAGTACATATTTCTAAACTAAAATTGTATGTCAAATTCAAATATGTGAACAGAATTCTCAGATCGCGTACCATTTTTTAGTTATATCGGAATATTTGTCAACATTTTTTTGCAACTTTAGGCATTTTTCCTACAGTCCTAGTTAAACACGGTCCACGTCTTATACATTTTTGAATATGGCTCAAGAGTAGAACTTTGTTTTGAATACTTGCATACATACATACATATATGTATAGGTAATCAAAACTTTTGTACAGCGCATAGTTTTTTTGTTTATTTTTTTCGGCATTTTAATCGTCGTCCCTGTTAAACACACTTCATGCTTCATGTAACTTGGAGTATTTTTCGGAAGGGTAGTTCTATGCTGAATCCATATCTGAAAACGAATTTTAGAATGATGCGCGAAATATTATAAAGATTTCAAGGCAATGCTGTAACTAAAAAACTGTAACTTAAAAAAGGTTTTGGTTACACATATACATCGTAGATTCAGCATGCAATTATACAACGAGAACGCTGCTTTTACATAATGTAGTCCTCGCGGAGTCACGAGTTTGCACGTAGACATGTAAATAATTGAAGTATCTTTTTTCTAAGATTTCTCTCAACTTTGCGTGAGTGAAATTTGAGAGGGAATGTAATGAAACGGGGGGTGTGAAACTTAAATATTTATCTCGTTACTTTGCAAAATTTGGATCACTTTCATTGAGTCATTATAAGTACCTTCGACAGTTAACTTCAAACTACTGAATGAAAGTGTTCACCAAAATTCAATTTATAGTTAATTTTTTTCTAATTTTACAATTTTTCGCTTGGACAAGTTTTCGAATTGTCTGCATAGACACGATCTTTAGCATAGCCGTACAAAAATAAATCACACGATCTTGGTGGCCAATTGATGTGTGCTATGTGACACGTAGCCCCGTCCAGTTAGAACCACATGTCGCTCACATTATTGTCTTCAATATCAGGTGAAAAAAGTTGGTTATCATTTGACTATAGCGCAGAGAATTCATCTTAAAAATGGCGCCCTTCGTTGTTTACGTGCACCAAACTGTCACCCATGGTGGCTGCAATGGCCTCTCAACGATCACATTTGGATTCTCACTTGGTTGGTTACGTAGCTTCCGAGCGAGAAATGGCCCCATCGCTAAAGACGATTTTATTCGAAAATCTGCGTCATCTTGTTGATTTTCCAGCACCTAATCCGTGTATGTTCTGCGTATTCTATGGTCAGCAGGTTTTGTTATCTAAGCTGGACCTTATAGAGACGAAGATGCAAACCCAAGCGCAAAATAGGCCAAACAGAACACGAAATGCCCAATTGATGAACGCGGAGTGAAATTGACAATTCCGGGTTTTCGGGCACTCAGGCACTCACAGCGGCTATGTTTTCAGTTGATCAAGCATTACGATGATGCACAGGCCTTACGACATCAGAAACACTACCGATTTGTTCGAATTTGGTAATTGTGTTTCGAATTGTTTGCTCAGTTGGGCGATTATGACGATCATAATATATCCTTAAATCCCAATTCACAGATATTACAGAACTATTATTGTAGTAAAGTGCAACAATTTGAATGCATTGAGCGGTGGTTAAACGATCCATATTGTAAAATGGCAAAAACTATCTGTCACTATGGATGACAGATGAATTTGACAGATGCCACATGGAAGGGAAGTGAAATCCCAACTTTGAAATGAATAACTCTTTGCCTATATATTATTCAAGTAATTCTTTTAGTAGGTACAGCTAAGATCTCAGAATGCATATTGCAATATCTCATGTGTATGTATGATATCAAGATATCCGTATTTCACTTTAACACTGGAACCTACGACCAAATACTAGTTTTGAACATGAACATGATAAAAAGTATTTAACACTTTCTTTTGTTTGGTACGTTCTTACTCTTCTTAGCACCGATTACCAGAACTACTACAATATTCTAAGGAAGATACAATTTTGGAGCACTTTTTACATAACGTAACCATAAATATTTTATCCCACAAAAAGGTATGTACCAACCGCAACAGGTTTGTATGTAATTTAAAAATCAGTAGTTCCCAATGATAAATAAATTTCCAATAACTCTTCTCACACAATTCTTTAACAATTTGTAACAAAAAAGAAAACAGAAACCTCCTGCAATATAATGAAATAAATTATTCTGTCAAGCACACAATAGACTAAAAATAAAAAAAAGAGAACATCTTCAATCCAATTGATTCAACAAAAACTAAAAAGACAACAAAACACACACCTGTGCACGCGATAAAGCAGAAACACCGAAAATCCCAATCATAATGGCAAAAACCACTCTAAAATTAACCGAAAGAATCAAAATCAAAAAAAAAAAAAAGTATCTCAACTGAAGCCAGGATGTCTACGAAAATTCTTCTTCTCTTTTTTTTTTTTATTCCAAAAAAAACAAAGAATCACCACAAATAAAAGCAGACGACTCTAACCGGATAAGTGCCCTTGTTCAAATCAATTCACAGCAAAGAAAAAACCTATAACAGTCCAAGAGGAACAAAAAAGTATCTGAAGAACCACTTGAGAGCAGAATGATGACCTGTGACCAAGAAAATCCCATTTAAATCCTTAATAGGTATAGATGAACAAACACCGACAATAATTAAGGTGAGAGATCTAAACCGAGGCTGACAGAATCCAAAAAAAAAAAAGAAAAGAAAAAAAGATGAAGAACACAACGAGACGAAGGTGAAGAAAACCGAAAACCAGAAGAAACCAGAAACCGGCAAACTCCGCAGCAGTTTTATAAAAGACTTCCAGTATAGGTACGGCCAAAAAGCCAATGGGAGTGGGGGAGGGAAGACGCAACTTCAGAAAACTCCTGCCACAGGGTCTACCATGTCGTCTTAGCGGTCAGTGAGAATCTCTTAGGTATTCTGTTTCTTCTCCCAAACGCACATACAACTTTGGAGGATGTTATAGCTACGAGTAGATGTAATGCATCCAGCGAAATGTTTTCGGGCATTCGACTCTGTGGACTTTTAATAGCCCGATTTTTTGATTTATTTGTCCCGTCGTCGTTCGAGGAGTGAATGTATGTGCGTGTGTGAACAGCATGGTCATTTCATATAGAATTCCATATGGCATAGCGTAAGCAAGGAGAAGAAGCATAGCTGCACCTGAGAACTGACGTTGGAGGAATGCACAGATGTTTTCGATCGGATTTATGGATATTTTATGGATGCTAACCAAAGCGTGTTCATTTCGCATTTATCTGCATCTATTTACACATTCGGAATGGCTAGAGAATTGTTTGCTGTTTGATGGAATTGAGGTAATAAAAAGTGTATTGGGTTTGAGTATCGCTGAGGTATTTTATTAGGTGTTATAAAGTTGTAAGCAGAAGATGTGAGGAATGATTTACGGATTTGAATTTCACCTAATCTCTCCTTAATTTCTTGTTCTTCCGGGTTGCGATTAAAAAAGTATAAAAAGTATAGTTAAGGCCTTTACAGTAGTTAAGGCAGCGATTGGCAACGCCATCTTCATAATAAATCATCATTCTAAAAAGAAGAATCCATCAGAAATATCCTACAAAGAGAACGAAAAGAAGTGTCGTATCGAATCCCAAGAAAACACTTGAATATTCCAGGTATTAACGATCATGGCTACAAATCGTCTGGCAAAACACACATCAATTCCCTATCTTCTACTTGTCTGACATTTTTTTTTTTCATTTTATTTTATCTTTTATTCTTCACTTCAGTTAAGCATGCGGAGACGCTTACACATACAATCACCTTGAACAAAATTATTATAATAATTTCATTCCCCGGGTAATAAGAATTTTCAGCTTCGCCAACTTAATCGAACGCGTGAGAGATTTTCTTTCTATATCTGTTATTTGCCCCTTCATTTCACAGAAAGTGAGAGAAAATAATAATAAGTTTCAGGCGTAAAGGCATACCCTATAAGTACCTACAAACAACATGGTTTGGTTACTTTGTCTGGTCTACTACTAATTTGTGGTCCTAGACTTATAATGTCTTTTATTTTTGTGCAACTTGATCGCGGGACGTCTGCGGATTGATTTTTTACGGTTTTCCCGACTTATCGAGAAGAAACGTTCCGAATTTAATTTCATACATTCACCACCAAATCGAATTCGGAACGACAAGTCTGTCCACTGTCCTTTAGGTATACACTCTAAAAGGCTAGGCCTATTTTAAAAGCTCTAGGTCATCACGATATTCCTCGCAACTAAAATGAGGGACAGAAGAAACATAAAAAGCTTAGAACTGGTAATACAGGTACGAATAAATATAAATTTCTTGTAGCATTTCTTGGCATTCTAAATATTTCTCTTTCAATTGTTCTTCTCCCATGGGGATCTCCTAGTACTGTCTTACCTAATGCAGAGTTGTTGGAAAAATATCAATTCATTGAAAAATCGATGTTTCTTTTGATATATATATATCTTCATTTTGTACACTTCGATAAGAGAACTTTTAACGCTGTAAGAGAGCCAAAAGTTGCCGGCAGTACCGGCGCATCTCCCAAGATCCGAAAAGTAATCACGACTATTTCACGGAGCCGATATTTTATATTTCGATATAGCGATAATAAAATCAGAGTATAGTGGCCGGTATTTCACTCTTTTATAAGATATTCAATGCAATTTACTCGTAGCTTTAAGAAAACTGTATTACCGTGCTAACAACAAGACAAACGCGACTAGTTTGGTAAAAAGAAAACAGAAAGCGTCTGGTAAAGACCAGCGGCTTTATTTTGCGCGGCCTTTCAGACTAGTCGTTCTGAATTCGATTTGGTGGTAAATGTGTGCAGACACCAATGATGTTGCTGATCTGCGATCATTTAAGCAAAACCAATCTATTAGAGCGCTTTTGATCTAGCTTAGACCAAATCTGTTTAAAATCTGTTGACATGTCGCGAGAGAAACCCATCTGTGGTTTCCAGGAATGTCTCTGTGGCTTGGCACCCAGCATAGGTGGATTTTAAATTGCTCCGCTATCTCCGTGAGAGACGAGCGCCAATCTTGAGTTCGGTAAATGAGCACGAAACCATAGACTTTACTGCCGCTTGACTATCCGTTGAAATGCTAATATCCTGAAACGATATTTCATTACACAGGGCTTCCTAAATAGCCATTATTTTAGTTTCACTATCGGAATTTTGGCCTTTCCGGATTTTGGAGTAAACAACCGGCAAAGTAACAAAGTGGTCAACGACCATGCCACGATGACAGTATCGGTTCTCGTCGGATCACCGAAATCAAGCATCGTCGGGCGCGGTTAGTACTTAGATGAGGGACCGCTTGGAACACCGCGTGTTGTTGGCAATGGGCATCACAATGGATCTACATTGATCTAAGTGTGGCGTAGTAGGTCTTTCAACTTCTACGTCAACCCATCAAACCTAACCTAACCTAACAAAGTGCGAATTAAAGGTTTGCCAGATAAGCCGCGGGAAAAAAACGAAAGCCCCTTGATAGAAGCGCTAAACTTAGAACTGCAAAAAAAGAAATTCGAGTTAACCTTACGGCGAGATGAATGCAAGATGAAATGACAATTTGGTACATCACTTCTGCAAAATAGAGGAAATATATTTCGATAGTCGCGAGATAATAGTTTGCAAAATCAAAACAGCGAATAGACGGTCACCCGTCTTTGACATGATGTCAAGTCTAATTAATGAAAGGCATAATTCTAGCACCCCGGGATTAATGTAAATTTTTTCCAAGTCGATAAATGCGTATAACGGTACTTTACTTATTAGCTGTTTTTTTGAAAATCTTACCCCAACCATTTAAAGTTTTACTCTCGGATGTTTGTCAGACATTCGCGAGAGATAGCACCGTGAGAAAACTTTAACCTTGATGGCGCCCACAATTTTGTTCATACGTTTATAAAAAGAAGTCGTTTTGTTGTATGTAACATAAGCGGAAGCACATTCGACAGAGATATTTTATTCGTTAATATCCTTTAATTCTTTATTTATTATTTATTTTTTTTGAGGTTAAGAACCATTCCTGTACTAAAAGTGACACATGACTGAATATAGTTTTTAATTTGCAATACGGGGTATATTTAGCTCATCAATTCCAAACTCCGAATGCACCTGATCAGAGTGTTAATCGTAGCTTTTCTAATCAGCCGAATATGCCCAGAAAGCTCCTAAGCTAATCTACGGATACGGAATCAATTTTCTATGTACTCTATTAGGAAATTACGTCAGGGAGCAGAAAAATACAAAAAAACATGTGTTGGTCTTTTAAATATAGAACTGGGAGTGTCAAACTCGATTAAAGTACTAGCAATCATTCCAGTAACCAAGTTTTGGAGAAATTATCATTTTTGCTTCAAATGTCATTTAATTACAAATCCATCAGATTTAAAATTTAAGCTAAATTGTTTTTTTAGAAAAAAAAAAAAACACTAAAATAAAAAAAAAAAAAAAATATTTTTCAATATTTTCTAAAACTTGGTATGTATCTTGTATTTATGTCAAATACTGATTTCGAACAAAATCGATAGAATCATAGTCGAGAAATAGCCAATTTTCAGAAACCGGTTGATAAGCAAAATACTGGTAAGTTATCTGATAGCATATATTCGCCATAACTCAAATATCAAATTTGATCGAAATCGTTGGAGCCGTTTTCGAGAAAATAGAATTTTTAAAAATCTGCCATTAGACTAATTTTAGGGTTAGAATGAAAATTTTGATTTCGCCTCGAACTATGACCCTACTGATTCTAAATATGAATTTTGAAGAAAATCCGACAGACAAATAGACAGAATTGAGAGACCCATTTTTTGGAATTTATCTTTTATAGTAATGCCAAATTTGATCAAAATCTCGAGACCGAAAATTTTCAGGAAACCAATACTTGCCCTTATAGGTGCAAGTAAAAATAGTAGAATGCATCTACATAGGTACATATCAGCACTTTATTTTAAATGAATTCAACTAAGGTGTGGAACAAACTCATGTATGTTTTTGAACCTTTAGCTTTTTCCCGGACGAGAAGTATCTGCAAGTTTGAGAATTTGTGTGAATAATTTTCATGTCATAATCAAATGATTTTGGCAACTCACCATTTTTCCATTACTAATGCAGTAAAAATAGGCATTTATAGATATAACCTAATTGAAACCACTCAAACTGTCAATGAACTCAACTTGAACTAGCACTATTATAAGCTTATGAATTATACTATACTATAATACTACTTTTTAAAGTCAAAGTACTACCTAAATTTGAAAACGGATATGACTAGACATGGTTCTTAAGACGTCACCATTTTTTAACAAATTCTGTTGATAGCCTTATCTGCATTACTCTCGCAAACTATGGATCAAACTTATACACTAGTTATACTAGTTATATAGGTTATTCTAATTTTGTATACCATATCCCATAGGGTATATTAATTTTGATTCATAGTTTGCAACATAGAGACATAATAACGGTAGGCCCTCAGTAGTATAGGTATACATATATTTCTGATCAGCATCAAAAGTTATATCGTTCAAAATTTGGTAAATGATATAAACTTCTTAGAAACCGAAGTAGTACAAGTGTAAAAATTTAGAATTCAATTGAATTTGAATTGAAATCCGAACGCAAACACGTCCACTTTTTACGAAAATACCATTTTTATTAGAAACTGAAAAAATATAGCCTTAACAAAATGTATAGATGTTCACATTATCTATTCCATATATTATGTAATGCCACGCCCACTTTTGGGGTGCGTTTTATAGAAAAAATATTTCGTTTTCTGAAAGATATGTATTTATGGTGGTGATTAAGTCGTATTGCGAATATTTTTCAAGAATACTTGACCTTAGGTTACAAATGTCGACCACCTACTTTCTTCTAGGAAATCTCAAATACAAATTATGTGATAAAATCTCTTAAAATATCCTCTGAGTAGAAAGATTTCATTGCATTTGAACCAAAATGTTCACAATGCCACGCCAACTTCATTAGGGATGGGTTAGAAGATGAGGGATAGAGTATCATACGATCCGTTCCAGACGCATTGCATATTTCCTGTATGTTTTTTGTTATAAATTTTTAAGAAACTTAACCAATGCTCTTCATAATCCATAAGCATCTGCATCTGCATCTTTACGAGGTCTGAAATTTAATTGACCATACTAAAATACGGCTTGTTTTATAAATTAATTGAAATACTTAAATTAATGTTCTATTTAAACAAATTGAAATGGCGCTAGCACGCTTTCTACATATTTCGTCATGTTTGCGCAGAAGAAAACGTTTCCAAAATAATTCATTATCACCATGTGACCGCGAGCAGGTCAAATGTCTTTCCCAATATATATATATCACCGGGAGAATATTAATTTTGATAGCGATAAAATGATTTGAAAAATAAATAAATTATGTTCTTTGTTTGTGTGAGGGTTTTTTTTTTTTTTTTTTTTTTTTTATTATTTGGCGCCAGGAAATTAATCTGAAGGCGCAAAATATAAGACAAATTACATATTATACGAGTATACACAGTGATTTTTGTTTGTTTGTTGTTTTTTTGTTTTTTTTTATATTAATTGCCACTATACCGTGACAAATTAGGGAAATATGTTTTTTTTTTAACAACATTATAAAATACAAACTCACCGTGGGTTCTGGCCTCTCCTTGGCAGGTGTCGCTGTTAATCCCGAACTGATCAATAATAGCAGTGTCACACAACTTCTAATAATCATATTTAAATAATAATTTTTTTTTCTTTCGTAAGTGATTGACTTTAAAACCTTAAATTATTCCAAATATTTAATCGTTTGAATAAACAATAAAATTAAAAAAAAAAAAGATTTAAAATAAATTTAAATATTCACACACTTTTTGTTGTTGTTGTTGATCGTATTCGGGTTGATAAGACGCGAATCACAAGAATCACAAAATTAAATAAAATAACTGGACGGATGACCTTTTGTTTAATTATTCACGCTATCATTTTATTTTATAGTTGCTTCTTTTCTTATACGGTAGTATAATTAATCTTTTTTTAAGAATTTCATTGGCCGCGCTCGGTGAAGGGTGACTGGTATGAGGATGCGGATCTGGAAATAAAAAAAAAAAAAAAAAAAACTATAAAAAGACAAATTAAGGCAAATGTGGAAGTCGTTAAATGTTAGAAATTGATACAAGAATATTGTAAGTTACAGCACAATTAAAAAAAATGTTTACCATAGACATAAATAACAGCAATAGCTAAATTTATAGAAATTCATAAGTTCCCAAGCTATGTATGTGATCAAACTACTTTTACTGTAGTGAAAAAGTTAATTTGAATATTTAATTATTCCCGGTTTTTTTTTTTTTTAAATATTTCTTCCACTGGTGGTGGAGAGAAACAGTGTTACCATTTTTGCCGAAATTACACGAGTCGACAGTTATTTCGATCTCAAAAAGATCAATCTACCACCTCCTTTTTGCTTAATTTTGGATTTACAATGTAACTTTGTGATGTGCCCATTGGTTGGCTGGATTGACAATCAGTAACGATAAGTTACAATTTTTTCATTCAACAATAAATTTTGAAATCCCTCCATCCGTTTGGCGATCTGGTTTGGTCTGACCACTGATTTCATGCATAAAAGAAATAAAAATCATTTACCGATCATTCTTAGATTAGTCATGATCGATTGTGATTTTAGTGCGGTTGGTGCTCCTATGGATTGAGATCCCCATAGTGTATTTCAAGATCCTCACTCTCTTTAAAAAAAAATATTTTATTTATTTATTTATTCTCAGTAATGATTAAGGAAAAGATCGATCATCATATAGAAGCCAAATTCCAATCATGTGCGATTCAAGGAATATCAATTAAAATATAAACAGACAGTGGGCAAATTACAGTTGCGTCAGTATAAGAAAAACTACTTTTAAAGCCTCTTCTGCATATTTAACAACAGATTTATCACAGGTGGAGATTTTAATGCCAAGAACAAGTATTGGGGATCAAAATTAACAAATACGAGAGGAAGAGAACTATACGAAATAATAAGAGAAACTGGGGGCAAGTATCATTCGACGGGAAAACTTATTATTGGCTTATAGATAGAAATACAAGGTGGGGCAAAAGTAATGTAATAATGTGAATGTGCCATAATTTTTGCAAATGGCATCAAATGTCATTGTGCTTTGACATTTATGTTGTAGACAGATAGAGAATTAGTTGGCAACAAGCGATGGAGCGATATATACCTGAAGAAAGTGGAATTATTGTTACTGCTTATTTGACCAATTTTCGGTCTGTTGTTTTAACGCAGCGTGAATTTGGTCGTCGTTTTCCTCATCGTCCTGCACCATGTGCGCGAACAATTAAGGGTTTGGCTGAGTGTCTCGTGCAAACTGGGTCCGCTATAGATGTCAAAGTGACTGTTTGGCGCGGCATTTGCAGTGCAAAAGTGATTTGCCCCTATTTTTTTGAGGACACCGACGGCTCCACCGTAACCGTAGCTGGTGAGCGCTACAGACAGATGTTAACGAGTTTTTTTTTTTCCGCAAGTTGTTGAATTGGGTCTCAAACTTTGCTGGTTCCAGCAGGACGAAGCAACCGCTCACACAGCTCGGGCAACGATGGAGATTTTGAATCACCAAATTCCGGGCCGGCCAGATCGACAGATCTGACGGCGCCAGACTTCTTCCTTTGGGGCTTTTTGAAATCTCGCGTTTACCACAACAAACCACAAGCCAAAATTGAAGTCGTAACTCTATGAGGGTGTAAACGTCGTTGGTGTATCAACTGAGGATTTTCAGTGCTCCAAAGCGGATATTTTCTTTATTAACAAAGCCAGATAAATCGAAATGATGATATTATTCCAAAAATTGGGATCGTTAATATGGAGCTGCAGAAACCTTTTCACTTCACTCTCGTCGGCGCATATTTTCATTTTCCATCAGTTGTTGAAACAATTGCGTTATATGCAGATACAAATGCAACCTTGCCGGAGATATTTCAAACTCTATTGCACGGCATCTAACAACGATGCCCGGACTTTTAATTAATATTGTCTCTCACGGCAGCAATATTTTGTGCCGTACGTACGCTACGAACTCGACTGGATTTCACTTTATACCTGCCAGTGCATATTGAGTTTTAAAGTTATTCATTATACGTTGAATGGTTGACTTGCTAGGGACATAATTTAAACCAAAAAAAAAACTAGCCAAATTTATCCGTGTTTTCGCAATTGAACGATTATTTAGATAAAATGTTTTAATGAACTTCAACCCGTTATTGAGGCATTAGATGCTCTATAAAATATTGTTAACGACTGCTCTTCACGACCGTCAAATGCGAACTGACAAATGCCAGATAACCTTAAATAACGGTCAAACAACATCGACCTGGAACATAATAATACTCTATGTATAGCAAATATCCTTGCAAATAATATTGAATATTCAAAGTATGCAATTTCGTACAAATGATGATAAAAGATTAACTTGCTCTACAACACCATCCACTAACCGGAAAACAAAAACTGGACACTTTTCATACTTCCACGGTTGGGCATGTGCTGATTCGTATCTAATCTAGAAGCTACTATTTTGATATTATCGATTCAATTTTTTGCAAATATCTTTGAGACATGGTCTTCTTCAAAACCGCATTTTCACATTCCTACAATTTCGTACGGTTTTATTGTTTAAAGCAGAAAAGTGTAAAAGTGGCCGGTTACTAGAGTGTGGTCGGGCTCTAGTGTCATTATACCCGTGACAGACCAACATAGTTAATTTCGCTTAACTCACTGATCACGATAAGGAAGTCGGTCCGTCACCTATGACTTAGCTCCAAACGAAATGAGAGCATTGTGGAACTGGCTTAGGTCTAAGCCGGCTCACAGAATGAGCTCAGCTAGTTTTTTGACAGCAGAGCATCCACTTTTGTAAAATGGGATTGGAGCAGATTCGGAAAAATGCGAGTAGATTTTATTTAATTAACTGGAAAAGAAGGACATATTGTAGTTCTAAAGCCTAATTGATACATTATTTTAGAAAATTAAGCTTTTGCTAAGTCCAAACTACCTGGAAAATTTAAACAAATTTCAGTCAATATTAATTTGTGTAGATTTGTCTATAAAACATACATTTTTATGTATTACAAATCCCTTACAATGTTAGTTTCCATTGCCAGAGTGATTAGTGATTGCAAATTTGACAACAATTAATTGTCAATAAAATGCTGGAAAAATATATGTGGAGATTTTAGTTGGGGCATACGAGTAAATTGTTGCGTGCCTACTGCAATTAAACTAATAATACAAATGAATGATTAAAATCATCATCAAAACGTTTTGAAGAGCCCATATAGTGCTCACATTATAAATCAAATATTATGTTCCTATTTGACCAAAACAAAAACATAAATCTATCTTGGCACATTATAGGGACCAGCAGTGAGAATCTAATGAAGGTCAGCAGTTTAAGAATAAAGTACAAATTAAAAGAAACAATAACATGCCGAAGCATTGGACGCCCAACTAGGGTGGTAGGACCAAAATGAAAAAAAAAAAAAACTGTGTAATTTAGGTTTGTGATATCGCCGAGATACTGAACGAATTGAATTACTGTGTTTCAAGAAGTTTCATCCGTTCTGTTTATCTAGTCAAGTCATAAATATTGGTACACACATTTTTGGTGATAAAATAAAAAAAGTATTTTTTTGATTTTTTTTTTCTTTAAAACTTTAATTGATTATTTAGGAAATAATATTTAAACAATTTATTCGAAATGGCCGCCACTTACATTTATGCAGGCCTTGAGTCGCTCTGGTCACTCATCGATCACAGCACGCACCTCGTCCATTGGAAAATTGTCCACTGCACTGATAAGTGCGTGCTTCAAAGAATCAATATTTGCGTGTCGAGTAGAACAAGCCATTGCCTCTAAGATATATCACAGCTTATGATCTTAAGGATTGAGGTTTGGACTGCCTGAAGGTCAATCGGCTGCTCCTATGAAGTTCGTCACATCGTTTTGAAACGACCCTTGTGTAGTTTTTGCCTTATGAGCGTCACGTTCGGCTCGCGGAATAAGATCTGATGTTTCTTTGGATGACCAAGCATACGAGTACACTCTGCCAATTTGCTTATTGTACGATTCATCAATAGTAAACATTTTTTCATACGTCAACAACATTTCCCTGTGACCATTTTGCACGTACCGGTGGCGTAGAGCTTTCGATCTTTCATTCCGTTTTTGCTTTAATTGGGCTGTGAGTAAGTGGCCAGTCTTTTATATGCCTTGAGTCCCAAACATTGTTTGATAACGCGAGACATGGATTTCTGCCATATTTTCATTTCTCGTGACAAGATTTTCTGCTATCGCAGCGGTTTCCGACACAAATTTTCGGGTGATCCCAAGTAATCGCAATCCGGAAAATATTGCCTCTTTCCATATTACACTTCCGAAGACCAATTACCACAACACGGTTTTTAATATCGCCCCACTCCGTATTTACAATCGACGTTTGAATAAATCTCTTTGCTCGTTAAATACCAGTCAATGGATGCGTTCAGTCCAGTTTCGCGATGAGTGTGTTTAAACGTGTACCAGTATTTATGACATGACATCACTAGGTATTTAAGACAAATCAAGGTGCTTAAAGGAAATGAGAACACCAACATCCAACAACATTATTCATACATTTTATTACAATTTATTAACGCATTGAAAAGTTAATTGCAGTTTGCTTCTGCATTAGATAATAAATATATAATAACTCAGCAATTTTGTTGAGTACTTTTTTTATGATAGTGGGCAGGAAAAGCTGCAAAAAAATACAAAAATACACTCGTTTTCTATTTTACTTTATGAAGACTTATGGAGACCATAATTTGTCGTTAAATCGCGATACACAGATATTACAAAATTTGTATTTTTATAATAAGATGCAACAATGTTAGTGCGTTGAGCAGTAGTTAAACCATCCATATTAAAAAATAGCAAGCCAATACTAACTACCTGTCACTATGGATGACAGTTGGATCTGACGGATGTCAAATGGCAGGGATGTGAAATCACAACCTCGAAATGAATAACCCTTCATTACCTGTTGCCTTCTTATTATGCAGGTGTTGGAAGATACTATACCAGTGTATTATAATTTAATGGGTCGAAAAATAAATCGCGAAATGGAACGACCGGGCAAGACGTGTCGTTTCTCTTTTATTTCTCTTTGCTAAATACTGCCGATTAAACAATTTTCCAAGTTGGACCTATGTGCCTCGCGTTTTAGTGCCCTTCTTCGCCAGAGTCAAGAAAGGTGATCACATGCATAATAAAAAAGAAGTTGTCCTCACACGTGAAAGGTTTAAAATCGCACAACTCACTATCAAATGCATCTTCACTTTAGTCCACCAATTACTTACCTGTCATAAATTATTGAATTTATTTACTTTTTCTTAAAAAAATATTTAAAAAAAAAATACAAAATGAAAAACGAGAAGCAAACGGAAAAAAAGAAAAACGATCATAAAATAAACAAAAAAAAAAAAAAAATTGTACATAAACAACAAGAACAAGATCTTTATCAAGTCCTCCTCTCTGTTGGACTGTCAAAGTGTAAAGAATCCAAAAACGAAATGAAAATGAGAGAAAAGGAAAAACATAACACAAATAATAAAAATAAATAATTCCCAATTCCCGTGATAAAATCCACACCAACACACGCGTCCTTTCCCACTTCAGATCGATATTACACGTTCTCAAGTGCTGCAGCAAATATCTATGCTACGCTATACAAGCATAGATAATGCTATCAGACATAATGACAACATGCATTGGAGAACCTTCTTGAATGGATCCTCCTTGGTTTATGTATTCTTCAAGTGTACAACGTCGACGACTCCGGGATTCCGATTCTGATCTACAATTCTATTGACCAAGCCAGACAATCTGGCGTGAGTGAGGAATAAAACGAGGAAATCCATCGAAGATAAAAACGAATTAACAACAACAACGTAGTAGAAATCCACTCTACCATTTGATCCCCTAAATACCTGCCAGACAGAGTGACGCCAAAGATACCGCGCGCGCCTTGGCTGCAACGACAGATACGAAGGCAAGAACCAGAGGATCGCACCGATCGCCAATGGGTCTGCTTGTCGTTTTGTTATTTTTTATTTACCCACGGACTGTGGCAACCATGGATGAGTGAACATTTAGAAGGCCTTTAGGAGAAGGATACTCCGTTGGTGGAACAGCCAGCCGGTCAGCAGCGGCTCGAGAATAATCGATGGCGCGGTATCCGCCAAATGTGGTTTTAAGTCATCTTTGTCCTAAAGGATTTTTTCTTGGTTCTCTCTTTTGATGGTCCTCAGGTTGCTTATTTGGAATTTCGAATCTGTTTTTTCGTTTGTTTTCGGTATCTGGTAGGATCTTTGTGGTGTTGGTTGGTTTTTATCATTTTTAACAGGCATTCTTCGTAGTATTTCATACATTTTTCCTGTAACCCGTCTAAAGGGGTAGATAGAAGGACTAATGAAACCAGTTTTGGTGGTAAATGCATTTTTGCATTCACTTTTGAATTATTTTTTATGCTCAACTACATTTTTTTTTACTGATTCCTACTCCGTTCGTTAAATTTGTCCTTAGAGAATTTTAAAGACTCAAGAAAGGTGTCTGCGGATAGAAGACACCTGGCGTGATGGTCGGTTGGATCCCTGAAGGGGGACTACGAATTGAATTGTTCGCACACATGCAGATGCACGGCAAGTTGAAGTTATGTTGTGCGTTGCTTGTACTACACGTTCTATGCAAATTAAACTGCGTGGAATGTGTATAAAAGAATTTGCAAATGACGAAGCAGACGATAAGGGGAGTGCTATCGACTTTTAGCTAATTATAGAATTCAGTGCTACATGGATACATGGTGGTATGTATCTAATTTGAACGATCGCAGGAATAGGAGTGGTGATAGGTAAATGTATAAACTGACGTTGGCTATCAGCGTTGAGTCATTTTGATTAGAATCAATCTATTTTTTTAAAAACCTATGTATATACGTATACATTCGTATGTACCTATACGTTTACCGAAGATGTTGATTGAAGATTACGGTCTTATTGGAAATGTGATATGTAATTCTGCATATTACGCAAATTCATGGAGTACCAACCCAGTAAGTTGGGGAAAAAGTTAAATAAAAGGTTTGTCCATCCTAATATTTGTTTCTAACAAATAAATTCAAAGCTTTAATTTTTTGTAGTCACCACCACGCATCGTTTTCGATATATTAGCACTCAAAAACGATTTTTATTAACTTATGGGTAAAGTTGGGACATTTCGGAAAATCGATTACCTTAAATTTTAGGCAATTTAGAAAAATCCGTCATTCATCTTGTAAAGAATTTCCGAGCCTAAAATTTCGATCTCAATGATTTTTTTCGTAGATCGCAACGTTTTCGAGCTATTCGCACTCAAAACGATTTTTATCAACCTTCACTTTTTGAAAATTGTGGAAAATTCAGCACCCATCTTGTAGAGAATTGCAAAACTTGACGCTTTCCATTAACTTCCGAATAAAGTCGGATACTTTGGATACAGCTTACGTGAAAATTTAGAAAATTTTGAGAAGTTCAGCCAATTCGTGGAAAGATGCTTCGCGATATTTTTTCGTTGTCTTTAATAATTCACGTATTCTTTCGACGATCCGTCATTGCCATAGACCCTCTCTCTATCAGCCGTTTACACTTAGCACGTATAATTATAAGCGTTGATTAGATAGACTGACATCAACGCTTTTCAATTGATATCAGAGGCACACTTCGAAAGACAATTCCGAAACTACGCTATCAGAGCGAGTATCTAAAGGGTGTCCCAAAATACACGCAAGATTTGAATTTTGCGCCATTTGTGCGAACGAAAAAAAGACAGTGTGACTGCTGACAGTCCAGGGTTATTCAAAATGGAGTGCTATACGAAAGAACAACGCGTCTTCACTGTTGAGCAATATTTAAAAAATAATGAAGGTTTGGCAGCTACAGTTCGCAATTTTCGTACAAAATATGGTCTAAATAGTGATTTAACTTCATCAACTGCAAAGAGTTTAAATCAAAAATTCAGGGAGACTGGAATAATTAGTGATCTTAGACACTCTAACCGTCCTTCAACAAGTCGTTCAACACAAAACATAGAAGCAGTTCGTGAGAGTGTTGTTGAGAGTCCTGGAACATCAATTCGGCACCGTGGTCGCAACATTTCGAGAAGCTCTCTACAGCGTATTTTCACCAAAGATTTACATCTTTATGCATACAAAGTGCAATGACCACGCACAACGAAGAGAGTTAGTTGAATGGAACAGCAACATGTGGATAGTGATTTTTCAAACAAAGTCATCTACAGCGGTGAGGCTAATTTTCATCTTGATCGCTTTCTCAAAATTGTCGAATTTAGGGTTCAAAAAATAAATTTTGGGACACCCTTTATTTATTGGGGTTACTGACATCGGTAAACTCTTCACCTTATAAAAGAAATGACCGAAGCCTCACAGTATAAGATTCGTAATGGATAGGATCAGCAATGCTAAACAGAAAAGGTTGCGACATACTCTTACATATATTACAGGTGTCATAAAAGGCTGTGGCCCACATCAAAGCTACATTCTATAGGTATAATGTCAATCTAATATAATTTTATAGCCTTCTAAGTAGATGTAGACGTGCTACTAGAAGATTGGAGGAATATAAAATACCGCGTAGGAAAAAGAGGGCCAACGCAGTCTCAAAGCTAAACTTGGAAGAGCCTTGCTATCAAAACAGCATGCCAAGGTTTTATAAGAAAATGGAAGCAACTGCAAGCTGGCATTAAACCAGGTGTGCAAACTACTCGAGATAATGAGGGTAACCTATGCATCACAAGTATTATGTGGAATGGGGAAAACCTAAAACAAGATGTAATACAATAAAGTATTCTGTTCTGTTGCTCTCCCATCAGAGCTTTTCAGATATACAGCGTCTGCATTTTTACTCTCGGCTGGATGTTGAACCCTAGGGGTACCAGACACACTATCCACTACACCATGGCCTGGCCACCCCTTAAAAGCATATATGATGACTGAAATATTAGGTCCATATGATCCATAGAGCTACATATAAGCAGGGAAGAAACTCTGGTTAAACCAACCAGGACTAGGATAGCAACTCGGTCCTTACGGAATTTGCAAGGTCGATCTACACTCATAGTTCCCGGTTTAAAACGAATACTGAAATCTACTTCTCCTTTCGATTGCCATATCACTGCAGTGGTCTTCTAAATATACATGATGACGTTGTACATTGTTCATTACAGTCGATAGAATAATTAAACCCAAGCGCCAGTGCATCTCAATTTCCAAAAGTTAATTAAAAGATTAAATACATCGCAAATGTGATGAGGTTAATTTGTCATGCATTCAATTTCATAACATCAGTTTGTTTCTAGGAAAATCTACAAGAATATCCATTGTCATTATAAATAGTATTGATGGTTTCGTTTTTCACAAAATGAGGGTGTTGTACGGGCACACGAGCTGTTGGATATAATATGGCAAAGTCATTCTGAACACAAACATCTGTGTTTGCCATGTATGTTGATTCATATTTGCATGAAACTGCGCGTATCTTCACTCAGCAAATGATGAGTAAGAATTGCAGCTGCTCTATTTATCCATGATAATAAAAGACAACAAAATAAAGTACACAGTGATTGATGAGTAGCGTAAATATTTGTTTAGTATTACAATTGTGATGAGCGGGCAGCGGGAATGAATAACATTTTTGGAGAAAATTTAGGATTCATAAATTTAGTATTTTAACTTTTCACAAAGTAAAAAAAAATATTGGATTAGAATCACCAATAAATTTAGTTTCTCTATAGCAGTCGTGTTTCTTTGTGTGTTTATATAAATGTTAAGTTCTGTTTCACAGAAAAACAGGATCCTATTATGTATTCTGAAGTTTGGCACCACTGATTTAGTTGCAAATTGAGGTTCAAAGAAAATGATTGTTTCTACCATAGTCCCGCTTTGTCTCTTGTTGAATTAAACATTCAATGATTTTACATCGAACAGAATCTAATTTTTGTAAAAACTAAAATTATCCGTTGTCCGATAGTCAAAATGTGCTATATTCAGTTATTGGAAACTGTGGATAATATCGAAAGTTACTGAAACTGTGTACCCAAACTTTCTCTAAAGTAGTGACAACTTTCACAAAGAAATATGGTTGGTTGTTAAAGTTCAGTAAAGGTTTTTAAACATAAAACTAAAGCGTGATTCAATTGTAGGTTACAATTTAAATCTGTCACTACGGTGGATCTACGAGTATTAAAGATAAACAGCTGATAATTATGGAGCGGTATACGAGAGAACAACGCATTGTAATTGTTAAAACACATCTCCGTAATGGGGAAATCTTAAACAACACGATTCATGTATTGCGAAATGTCGGTATACATAACCATCCATCTCGTGCCGCGGTTAAGAAATTTACGGACAAATTCGATCCAACCGGGTCAGTATTGGATGTGCAGAGACCGATGCGTTCTCGTAATAGCCGATCAGGAGAACATATTACCGCAGAGATCCGTCAAAATCCATTTGCCATCATTCGCAGCAATTGAACTTTTCCTTCAGCTCCACGCAGCGCATTTTAACAAAAGATCTGCATCTGACAAGATCCAATTGACTCAGGTATTGAAGCCAGCAGATCATAAACACCTTCGTGACATCGTTGATGGGGTATTTGGGAATCGCCAAGTTGTTGACAATTTTTTGACCACAATTCTTCAGCGATGAGACAAACTTTGAACTGAAAGGCTACGTAAACAAATACGATTGTCGCATTTGCGGTCGTAAAAATTCACGGGCCACTCACGAATTCACGAACAACCACTGCATCCCCAAAAAGTGACTGTTTGGTACGGATATTGGACCGGTGGCTTGACTGGGCCGTACTTCTTCGAAAATTCTCATGGTACTGTAGTAACAATCAGTGGTAAACGTTACGTTCTTAACTCTTTCATGTATATTAGGTTTCCAGCTTAGTTTCCTATCCAAAATAAGACCCAGATATTTTGCTTCATTGGAGAAAGTTCAGCTTGTCTCTGCATTACCGGAGCACTGCGGACGACACCTTCTGCAGCTATGGACATTCTTTTTCATTTAACACCCCTTGACATTTATGGCAGGCAAATGACAGCTAACTTAGCTATTCGCCTAAAGCTACTTCACAGTGGTCCAAAAAAGTATATGGCCACGCCTCCATCTCAAACAAGTTTAATATCTTAACCGAAGATATTGACTACACCATACCCAAGTTAAATTTTGACAAAAACTTCCAAGTTACCATTCCTTCCCCAGCATTCTGGGAAGAAGGTGGTTTTACGGAAGACAAGTCAGTACATTTCTATACGGGCGGTTCAAAAACTAACGACGGGGTGGGTGGTGGAGTCTTCTCTGATAGGCTTAATTTAAATCTCTCTTTTCGTCTCCCAGACCATTGTACCGTGTTCTAGGCGGAGATAATGGCAATAAGGGAAGTCTTGTCTTGGCTAAAGAAAAACGTGATATCGTCCATTGATATCCGCATCTTTTTATACAGCCAAGCAGCAATCAAATCCTTGGAGTCATCCTCAACAAATTCTTTAACACCTCTAGACTGCCGATCATCTCTTATAGAGACCTAATCACCTAATTTGGGTGTCGGGGCATAGGGATATTCCAGGGAATTGTAAGGCTGACGAACTTTCCAGACATGCAACAACAATACCCATCCTTCTAGGCAAAAGGTTACTGGGTATGCCTATCGCTACATGCAAACTTAAATTAAAGCTGGATGCTACTGTGAAGACAAATTCTAGGTGGACAAGAGGTACAACTTGTTTAGCGACAAAATAGATTTGGCCTTTGCTGGATCTGAAATGTTCTAAGAATTTGATTTCTCTCAATAGAAAGCATATTAGCGCTGTTATAGGTATCATAACTCGACACTGTCTAATAAGCAAGCATGCAACAAGGCTTGGCGTCTACTCAAACGATTTCTGCAGAAGCTGCATGGACGACGAGGAGGAAGAGACTATTCTTCACCTTCTTTGCACCTGCCCAGCTCTCTCCCAAAGAAGGAAGCTCCACTTAGGAGCCTTCTGTTTCAACGACCTAAATGATCTGATTAATATTGACGTTAGGGACCTTCTACGCTTCATCAGAAGTTCCAAATGGTTCAACGAGTAGGCTAGAAGCCGCGTCCCAAACCCATATGGTAACACAATAGACCTATTACTGGACTAAGTGTGTTGGCTTCTTTTTTTCGCTGACAGCCATCTCAACTTAACTTAAGCTATTACGCCGTTGGATTTTTTTCTTTTCTGAAGCAGAAAGTGTATGTCAATGACCTCTAAACGATTACAGTTAGAGGAATCCAACTATAGTAGGATTTTTTGCCAAAAAGTAATGAAAAATTTCATCAAGGGCCTTCCATGCAAGGCCACCCGTGGCATCCATTTGGCCGGTATGATTTCACATGTTTTATATCAATGTCTCAACATTATATCGACGTACAAATATCAGCATTTATCAAAAACCAATGTGTTTTATATCAAATTGAAATTCTAACCTCAAATTGAATCACCTCAAAATATTATTTATTTTGGTAAATTTGGCACCACTGATTTAGTCGTATTTCTACTATATCTCCTCAGTAAATTATCTTATTAATCAATCATTCAATCATTTTAAATTGAACAGAATTACAAATTAAAGATATAAAATTATCCTTTCTCGATAGTTAAAATGTTCTATACTCAGTTAACGATAACTGTGGATAATATCGAATGTTACTGAAACTTGGTATACAAGTTAATAAGAGTTCTACAAGGAGATGAAAAATAATACGGTGAAAGTGTTTACGGAACCCTCATTATCGATCTGGTGATTTTGAACCATCTTTGTGTTTCTATTAAAGGGAAACTTGAAAAGTGGGTCTCGCAATTCTGTCCGTCTGTCCGCCTGCCTGCACCTCGGGCTGCATCCTAAACAGCTGGACAGAATTGTTTTAAACTTCATATTTGTGGTCTGTGGAATTTCAATTCTACGCTCAAAATTAATGGTACTTTACTACCGGCTCTTACGACTTCAATAAAAATACATATATCTTAAGACGTTTGAAAATTGAATACCGGTACTTTACTCGTACTTAGTAGTGAACGTACGAAAATTGCCTATTCCTCGAATATGGCTAAGACGATTTTATTCAAAATTTATTTTTTAAATCATTTTGGACATTTGTAGGGCCATGCTCAAAATGTTTTTTTTAGTGTTTTAAGGCAATTTCAACATTTATTAACGAACAGGCACATATTAAGCAAGTACGTGTGCTTTATTTATTTTTTAGTGTTACGTACCAGAATGGTATACAACGGGACAATAATGAATTTAACAAGGTGCCTGTGTATCCGGCTGCCCATCTGTTGGCTGTCATTTTGGTGCCGTTTGGCCTAGAAAACTAAAAATAGTACCGGAAATAATGTTATAAAAAATTATTTGTTTTCAGGTCGTGATCTTTTCTTATTGGCAAGCACAATTTTGGTCTTCGGTATACACTTTTTTTTAAAAAAAAAAGGGAAACCAAATCCCGAAGCATTAAATTAAAAACTAATCTAGTCCAAATTATTAAAGGGTAAGTAAGTACAAGTTCGTTATGAATGGAAGGCTTTACGCTGACAAGACGCAAATACTTGCCATAAAGAGAATTTTTTATTTGAATTTATAGATTTAATAAAAATTAACTACCTCCTTATTATAAAACGCTCTACTTTTTGAAACAGATATTCCAATTTTAATCTCATAAATCTATCATAATCATTCACAGTACTTTGAAATGCCATAACTCATCCGTCGAAATTCCACAAGCATTTTAAACAGTGGCAATCAGTGCTGCTTATTGCACCAACTGTCATAAACAACCTTATTTGTCTGCCTCGCCAAATTTCAAAAATTTGCAGCGAAAAAAAAAAAAAAAAATTCTGCAACATTGTTAAATGCTTTCGTGGCGGCTCTTTGACAAGGTAAAGACTTGTATGTATATACACTTTAGAAAGTTGGCTTCTACCCAAATCCCACTTCGAATGCCATTTATCATTGCCTCTCTTAAGCTGTCAACTATGGTGTGCACGACTGCCACCACAGCCTAAATCCCCGTCATCATTATTCAATCGCGAAATGATCATAAATTTTCCTTTGACTTGTGTCAGCGAATTGAAAAATAATAGAAAAAAAAAAAAAAAAAACTAAAAATACCATATCAGCATATAACACTTGAAAAAAAAAAAAAAAAAAAACATAAATAAATAAATAATTTAGTCTCCATGCGTATCCCCCGGTATCAGCGACGAATGTCCAAATAGCGATATTGACCTTTACGAGGCAAGAAATGCCATAAAACGGCCACGATAAGATGATGAAGACGAGCCTCATCCGTATCTATCCTCGCAACAATTAAGTCTCATTACATGATGAGGACGTAAATGGAGACGAAATTGAAAGCGCCATTTCTAATTAAATGAGTCAATAAACTTGTTGTATGCCCATGGAGGCGCCTAGAGCCGATCGAGAAGGTCTTAAAACTCAAAGTACGGAAGTTCACTTAAATTGAATCGTTCGAATAGAAACACGCTCGAAGTGCATTGTTATTATGCTTTTCTTTATTTTTAGCTGCGCTTTTTTTCTTTAATTGTGAACGTAATGATAGGCTTAATAGGTCGTCAAGTACGTGGTCTACATTCAAGAAATTTATACAGATAATAACTATAAACAAGAGAATGAGATGGTTTAGAGATTGTGAATAGTTCACACATTACAGCTGAATGAAACTCTGGGATTCAAATGAACGATGTGCAATGTGAATGAATTTTATAAACGGGTATTCTTGAACTACAAAATTTAGATTAGCTTCTGAAAACTTTCGTTTTCTTGTTGGTACCCTGTCCTTTTGTGTCATTCTCACAATACTAAAGCGTGTCCCAAAATTCATGGAAGATTTGAATTTCGCGCCATTTGTACCATTGTGTGCGGTAAAGTGTTGCCAACGACAAAAAAAAAAGACAACGTGACAGCTGACAGTTCAGGGTTATTAAAAATGGAGTGCTATAAGAAGGAACAACGCGTTTTCATTATTGAGCAATATTTAAAAAATAATGAAGGTCTGGCAGCTACAGTTCGCAATTTTCGTACAAAATATGGTCGGAATGGTGATTTAACTTCATCAACTGTGAAGAGATTAATTCAAAAATTCAGGGAGACTGCATCAATTAGTGATCTTAGTCACTCTGGTCGTCCTTCAACAAGTCGTTCAACACAAAACATGGAAGCAGTTCGTGAGAGTGTTGTTGATGAGAATCCAGGAAAATCAATTCGGCACCGTGGTCAAGAGTTGGACATTTTGAGAAGCTCTCTACAGCGTATTCTCACAAAAGATCTACATCTACATACAAAGTGCAATTGACTCAAAAACTGAAGCCTACTGACCACGCACAGCAAAAAGAGTTAGTTGAATGGATTATGGAACAACAACAAGTGGATGCCGATATTTCAAAATTGCCGATTGCCAAAATTGCAAGATATGAATGTGGGCGGCATGTGGTTTCAACAAAACGGTACCATATGCCATACAGCCCGAGACACATTTCAATTATTGCATGAGTCATTTCCTGGTCGTGTAATTTCCCGTTTTGGTGTTCAGAATTGGCCGCCAAGATCATGCGATTTGGACTTTTTTCTTTTTGTTTTTTTAAAGTCTAAGGTTTCTGTCCACAATCCCAAGACCACTCATGCCTTGAAGGAGCAAATTGAGTGCTGTATCAACGAAATTCAGCCACGTTTATGAAAAACGGTTATGGAAAATTTTTCAAAAAGAGTGCGTATGTGCCAGCAAAGCCTTGGAGGCCATTTACACGATATGCTATTCCATACATAACCCTATACGTATACTGCATACTTTATGAATCAATAAAACATTTACAATTTTTAATTAAAAACCTGTGTTTTCAAAATTAAAATTACTTCTTGCTTGAATTTAGAGGACACCCTTTAATTCAATATTCACCAAACAGATTTCAATGAAATTTTCTACTATCTAGATAACCCAACCAAAAAAATATTACAATCGGACTGAGTGTGGGCTAGATATAGAGAGTTGAGTGCTGGAAGTCACCAAATATTGTAATTGTGAATTAACTTCTTTTCACACACCTAGCTCAATAACTTTTTGATAAAATTTGATTTGTTAACTTGACCCTGCCAAGAGCATTTAATAAAATGGTGGTAAAATAAGAGTGATCTTTTAATCTACTACTGCTTAAGAGATTTTTATAAAATTAAAATTTCGTTCTATGGTTTGGACGGTCTAATTTGAAAATCATCAAAATCGGATGAAGTGACGGTTAGATATGCGAGTTGAAGTTGCGAAACATATTCAAAAATCATTCCGATCGCACGCCGAACTTAGTAAAGATAAAATTTAGTTAGTTGCTTTCAAATAGTTTGCAGATACTTTTGTATGAAAATCATTACAATTGGTTAAAGTGGGAGTAAAATATAATGTACAATATGAAGTTAGGGTTAGGTTAGGTATGTATTTGAATTTGACAAAGGGGAGAATTTTTATCTACCTCACACTTAAGTCAATGTGGACTCATTGTAATGTCCATTTGGTGGAAGCTATCCCTTGCTCAAATAAACATTTATTTATTTTATATTGCAGTTGAGTTTTAAATCAGCCTGAAGCTTTATTAAATCTGCAGATGTAGTTCACGGTACTGTATATTTCTTCAATACCGTAGAAGAAATGCATTCCGAGAAATCTATGTCTCAGGTGGTGCACGCCTGGCCACCGCACCCTCTACTTAGGTCGTCTTCAACTTAGCCTTAGATTTTCATGTGATACCGCATAGTAATGATAGACCGAAATTTTCTTTTTGCATGAGTTTGTTTGCCTCTGTAAGAATCTTATTCCCTGCTTCATGAAAAAGATTGCAAGGCGGGGATTTTACTGAATGATCTTTACTTATTCTGGGTCAATCGTCCCAAGTTCATCAGCCTTCTGCATTTTCGTTACACCTTTATATCAAGAAACCCAGCAAAGATTAACCTTATGCTATGTTAGTTCCACTTTGTTTTCATATGATGAATTGTTTCCATTGCCTCCTAGCTGTTAGTGGCATAGCCTTTATCGCAGGCTAGACTGCTAGGATCTCCATCTGGAAGACACTACTATGATCCGGAAGTCTGATCGACTTGGATAGGCCCAACATGTCGGAGAAGATTCCGGCTCCTACGCCAACGTGCATCATGAATCCATCAGTGTAAAGGACTATGGATTGTGTGTCGATTTATTCTTCCAGCTCTTCGATTGGCTGATTCTGTTGGCACTTCACAAAAAACGGGATAAATAATTCGGTGTCATTTTGAAAATGTCTGGGTCTTACGTGGTAATAATAAAAAATATATCCATATGTTGCAATTCAAATAGTTCGAAACTATTTTGAGTCTGACCCTGGTTCCCAAAACAGTTATGGTGCTCTTAAAATTGTGAAGAAAACTGTATCTTTCCATACCTTTTTTTTAAAATTATTACTTTAAAAACGTTTCTTCAAGTTTTTAAAATGGCAGCACTCTCGCAGTGTCGTAAAATAAAATTCGGGGCCCGTCACATTTTCAGGGTTGGTCCTCTTTTTAACTCATTCAACATGTCAACAACAAATGTTTTATCGATTGATTGCACATCGAAACAACATTTAACTGCTGATGAAATCAATAGAATCGAAAAGTAGGCCTGTATCATCTGAAAAAACATTAGGATGAAGAATAGTGTTACCAAGTTTTACAATTTTAGATTCAGAAAATCAGGATTTAATAATAAAACTAGCTGACCATATTAAAAATGATTGTATCTACTCGTGCTGTTACCAGAAATTAACATACAAGGACGATGCCAGGGAAAAGAGAATATACAAAATAGGATCCTCTGGAAACAGAACCGCCCTGACAATACAGAACTGTGATGATTACATTAAATTAGTTCAGTAGTTTTCGAGTTCATTAATCTCTAAACGCAAACTGACGGAGAGATTTCAAAACCAAATAAAAATACCATACTAATATGGGTATATAAATGATTTTGTGACAAGGAATTGCTGTTAGTGACCGCGGGTTCCCCTGAAACCTGGGCTTCCTGGCATTTTACAAGTGCAGCCCAGTCAGTTTTTTGTTACGATGGATATATCTTCTTTACACGGACAGATTTGTAAATCCCACCGTACTGTTATAGGAAAGTTGAGATACAAAGTATTCTTTGTTGGGCAACAGTTTAAAATAACCATTAGAATCAATTAGAATAAAATTTAAAAGAAAATGTTTACCTTAAATTTTCAGCTTCGTCAATTAGCCGAATCACAATAACGATCTAAGAATGCATTATAAAAAGTTTGATTCGGCATCGATAGTCCACTATGTACTTATGAGATGGAAATCCCCAAGAATTAAAAATTTATTCTTTCCGGCACACTAAAAAAAATACAAAGCACGTCTGCTTAGTTGTCGTATAGTTACGAATACACTATAGAGGACAATAAATAAATACTTATGACACATTCTGAAGACTCACTATAAATTATTCCAAGTTTATAGATTGATATGAGAACATACAGAAGAACTACAATCCGTCTGTAGCGGATTGTATGATATGAAGAGATTTTATCAAACTATTATCTGTCACTATTTGTAACCCAAGTTCACAGATTCACAGAAGATTTAACCATCAACTTAAATATAGGTAGCTTTGCAAAATACGTTTCTACTAAGAAGACATGTACTACGAGTATATGTACAGTCAATCACAAATGTAAGCTTATTGCATTTTGTATTTTTAATAAAAAAAAAAAACAAATAACAAATTTAATTGAAAAAAGAAAAAATTAAATTACGTATGTTCTTGTTTATAAACTTTAATGTCTTGTAAAGAGAAAAAAAAAAACGTTTAGAAGATGTTCAATCTAAACAAAATGTAGTAGCAAATTCATATCACAAAATAGCACTTTGTGGAATAGAGGCCATTCAATTCGTAATATTATAGAATATCCATCAGCCTTTATGATAGCACTCATTCTTGAATGCATCGACTTAACCACGTTTTTTAATTTATTTGGACCGATGTTATACCACCTAACTTGAATAACACATTTTAAGTCATTTTTGCTTTCATACCGCGTTTTATTATTTGTCGATCGATATGCTTCCATAGATGTTCAATAACATTCAACAACATATCCGGCGATTGAGTTTTGAGATTGTATCTGTATATCAACCGCTCCTAAACAACACGATATGTGTCCCGATATCCCTTCAATTCCAAATTTCTAGCACTCTCGTAAAATATTTAAATACCCCATACAATTATAAATTCACCACCATGTTTAACAGTTCCTGTCATGGTAGGATCTGGCTCTGTATTTGGTTTCCTTCAAAACTTATCACCTCCAACCGACCCACTGATCTACCTTCATCCGAAAAACTGCGTTGTTTCAAAAGGTTCGATCAATCTTTTCGTGATTCTCTTTGTAATCGCTTGACATCTTTGTAACATTTTGACCCGGCATCATATTACACTCAACAAATGGTTTTGGGGTTACATTTTATTTTTGAAGCCTTAAATTTTAGGTTACGTTTGATTCTGCGAACAATAAGATTTTCTTGCTCCCTGAACTTGCATGGATGCTCAGTTTGGACTTTATTATGGGAGCTGGTTTAAGTTTTGAAATTTTCTACAAATTTGTTAAATGGCTGTAGAACTTTTGTTTAGAATTTTGTCAATTTCCCGGATCGATTTGTTTTCCTGAGACCATTTGGTGATCAAATCTTTCATTTGTATTGAAAGCTTCTTCCCTCGGGGTACCATTTTCATAATTTGACATTACTCATTTAAAGTAAAATAAATTTGTTTAGTCTGTGAAAGTCTGCAATTCCGTTTTTTTTATAAAAAATAAAAACTAACTGCGTTTTGTGTTCTGATCTAGTGAGTGGTTAACTTCACAAGACAGTGCGTGTATGCTTACTTTTTCAATGTAAATTTGGTTAAACACTTCTAAACACTTTGTTATTCCCTTATAAGTTTAAATTAGTTCCATTTTTTATTAAGAGTGCAATCCACTATAGGCTGCATACTTATTTTTGTGATTGACTGTATACCTATATTTTATTAGGTAATATCTCCAGTTTCTAATACAAATTTTGTGAAAAGTGGGCGTGTTTATGGGAAGATAAAACTTCGAATATAGAAAAAGGCTCTTCCACTTTTTCTACTTTCTGGAAAATCCAAAAATCCCATGGCGCCAAGTTTAGTGCTGAGCGAATTTCCTTGATACCCAGGAGCGCAAGATACTTGTGGGTTATTGCAAAAGTGTGTGCAGGTGCATCACCGCATCGCCTTCATGTAAAAAATAGCGACGAAGTTGCCAATATTTCTTTTAAAAACTTGTGGTAAGCAAGTTTCTGTATATCAGTTACCATCTGACTAGTTTCGAGCTGGATAACAGCGATCTGGTCGCTCTGCGACTTGCACTTTATGGACCCCATACCATGAACAACTTTTTTGTTTCCGAGTAGGACTTAAGACTTATCTCCTATTGCGGTTTTGTGAAAGGAGCTCGACTCTCCATTTTTGAATTGAGCACATCGAACACTACCTTTTTGCTCGTCATTTAAAATTCGTGAAACTCTGAGCTGATTTTTTCGAGTAGTTCAGATGATGATTTAATATTTGTACAGCTGCCCAGTTCTTCATTTATGATTTCCTGGGTCTAGTTTGGTCGGAAAAGGTTGAAGAAACCTCCGCCCAAAATGCACTACAAAAAATTCAACGACTGGCATGCATTGATATTTTGGGCGCTATACGTTTCTGCCTAACAGCAGCGCTAGAAGCTGTATTTAAATCTCCCCCACTTCTCATTAGAGTGAAGAAAGATGCCGCAACAAGTGCCACAAAACTTCATCTCTCTACAAACTTCAAACTGGGCGATCTCAAAGGGCATAGAAATAAATATTTCCCACCTTTCCAACATCCTGATCCCGGAACGCAGTGAGGAGCAGCGATGGAGACTTATCTCTGAAAAATTATCACTTAATGTGGTATACCGATGGATACAAAATTAAATGTCCCAATGAGATACTCTTCATTAATATTCCAGGTCGAAATCTTCAAAATAGAATTATACGCCAGACAGTACTTTAGATGCAAACTCCTTATAGCCAACATCAACATTCTTTCTGACAGTAAAAAGTGACAATAAAAGCCTTTCACTTGTTCTAATTTAGATCTAAGCTTGCCTCAAATTGCCTAAACGGCTTAAAGCAGCTGGCTGCTCATAACAACATTACTAGTCATAGGGGAGTCGGAGGTAATGAGATTGCGGATGAACCCCTTACCTTTCGGGGGCTTGCCTCTAAGCCACCTTATATTAAAACTGAACTTCTGGGAGCAAAAATAATTTCTCTCTAAATGGAACTCTACCCTATGTTTTCGTCAGGCTAAGAAATTCATTAACTTCTAAATCAGATAATGAGCTGATGAGCTCCTATCTCTTCATAAAAAAGATACAAAATTCCAAACGGAATTTTTTACCGGCCACTTTTCGCTCAACTACAGTCTATACAAAATAGCTGAAACTCCTTCAGATCTTTATCGACTCTGCCTGGAAGAGCAGGAAACTGCTGAACACATTTTGTACGAATGTCACAGACACAAACTTTTTAGGAAAAATATGTGTTTCTCCATCTGATATCCGAAACTTATCTGCAAAGAGCATTCATAGGTTCCTTCGAGATCTAAACCTTTTGCAAGATCAAACCTTGATGTTAGGGGAACAACACAAAAGATCTCTTGTCTGGTCGCAGTGTTGAGAGTATTTCCTTCCTCTATTCCCACCATAACTAATAAAACACTTTAGTGACGTATGGACTCGCTTCCAGTCATACCAAATTTCCCGAAAATTTAAACTAAATATCATAAAGTCGACAACCAATTTTTGATATTTTTTTTTTTTTCTTCAAAAACTAATAAATTAACTCCAACTTAGGTTCTTCGTAAACGTTTGGGGTCTATCATCATTATATTTCTCCGCTGTATACCAGTTACTCGAAAGTCGGATATTAGCTATCTTAAACTGAAAGACGAGTACTAAGAACAGCCTATATGCACTCTTATTCTATTGACTACACTCTCCTCAAGGAGATATCTAAACCGAGCCTGTTCTCAAGCATTGTCCGTCGGATTTTTACAATTATTTAAATAAAAATACACAGATTGAATCAAATATTAATAAGCCACGTTTAGGACTTGGTACTTCCGAATCAGTAACAGAATAAAGTTTACAAACTTAATTATTAAATTATATTTTATTGTAGATAGTTATAAACAAAATATGCATGTTTATTTATAGGTACCTTTAGTGACATTAATAGTCCTTCAAAACATTCCCGCAATCATCCATAAAATAACATAACAATAACAAATCATTAAAAGTCAAGTCCACACCACAAATTTTATTCAAAATATTCAGCAAATTATTAAAAACCTTTCACAAAAATGATAAAAAAAGAATTACAAAAAAAGAAATATATTTATGTGTATATATGTTTACGTACGACACCTTTTATATTTATTTTAATTAATCAAAACTCATTTAATATTCAAAACACTCTATTTTAATCCAAACAATAAACGATTACAGTTAAATTAGGAGACACAAGATGAGATGTTCCAAAGTAGTAGTAGATACTATTTGACAAACAAGTCGCAACCGCGCACACTTGTATGGAAGTACAAAAATTAATCGTTAATCTCTCACTATTTCATGTAGATATGAATTTTTTTACAAACACCTGTTTGATTGTGCACTATGTGATTTACACGAGACTCGTTGAATCCTTTCTGAGGAATTTCCCTCAACACTTAACTTGATCACTATGTACTTGTCAAGAATTTTTAAAACACTTAACACTCAATTCTATACAATAAACTTCAAAATTCCGCGATAGTTACTTTCTTTCTAGGCAACAGATACTTTTTTTCCTACATGAATCTCTGTATCGACAAATTTAAATCCAATTTTATTTATCAACCGTTCACGTTGACTGCTAAGTTTAGACTACTCTAGTGCTTAGCTGTGTTTAGAGTTTCAGTTTTGAGCTTAAGCTTTTTTTTTTTTTTTTTCTTATTTTCGTTTTATACCGGGTCTCAAGACACAAGAACGCCGCGGCGACACAAGACGACAACGATGACGTCGCGATGTAGATAGCCGGTTGTTCGGTTTCGGTAGATGGTGGACTATGTTTTCATCGGGTGGTAGATTCGATTCGTTAATGGTCAAGTGATTCAAATTTAACTTTAATCTTAAAGATTGGATCGACAGATACATAACATTATTTGTCACTGAATTCAAATTCTATAAACTAAACTTCACATCGAGTGACGACAGATTTGTGAATAAAATGATAAAATTTCTTTGCAGCACAATCTCGCATGTGAAACAGACGAACTGTGACTAAAAGATGCAACTACCATCAGTAGTGTTTTGAACCATCGTTGTGTACATCAGCAGCCAAACCAACTGACCGTCATCGTTCCCACACATGACTACACCAAACCACTACTCTGATGTTATGTCAATCTACACGAATTAACTATCGCATGCACAGCACACTGTAAAAGATACACCCAAATGTACTGTAGATAAAGAAGGTCTTCTCTCTCGTGGTTTGTGCAAGTTTTTGAATAGAAAATGCACGCATACACCCACACTCTCCCAAGTTAGTGAAATTCAAACCAAAAAGTCCAAGAAGTCCGATGGATTGCGCTGCAGAAATGGAACAAAAAAGGTTGTCAAACCCTCCACTTGTTATATTAGCCGAAGATACATACATAAAAATACAGATGCCTGCCTTGCCACTGCATGCTTGCGAGAGGAGGAGAACCAGCAAAAAAATGTATCTCTCAACAGCAACAAGTCTGAAGTGTGAAATTTCTCATTCGTTGTGTTGCCACTTCACACTTGAGAGTGGTGTGTAGATACATTCTTTAATGTTGCGAAGCATTAGTATGGAGCTACACTTCAGAGTTTTTGTTTAGAAATAGGTGAGAATAAAAGTGTTTGCATGGGAAAAGTCTTGAGAATTGAAAGATATATGTGAACGAGTATGCCAGTTTTATTTTTTTCAATATCCAGACCAGACTTTTGATTTATTCCGAAATAACTAAATTTTTCGAAAACTTACCAATCAAATTTACATTTAACACACAAAAATGAATCTTTTGACATTTAATTTATTGCAATGCGTTACTTCGAATATTCCGATTTTTACTAGATCTTCATTTGCATTTGACAAATGCATTTTCTTGTGAAATGTGCAGGTTTAAGCCCCAGTGGAGAACAGCAATCAATAGCCACCCAAGCATAAAAGAGAAACGAATAAAATTTAATATATATATATTTTTTTTAAATTCGTCACTATTTATGCACTGTGCATGTTAAAGTCACCATAACTATATATTTGAGGACTGACACCCGGTTCAGCAATTGCTTTTAAGGTAAGGAAATATATTTCGTAGACTGCAGACAAATAACTATATATCCCACGCAAACGATAATATATGAAGCGACAAACGCTCAAAGGTTTAATGAAACTCCAGTCAAAATAATTACATAAAAATATCCATCCCCGGTACAAAATTAAACTTAGAAGCAGTATGCTCAAAAATATGATCATTATTATCAGAAAGTTGAGTAATTTTGTACCTCTTTCGATAGCTTGTGAATTCACGTATGACTGCTAAATTTAGCCACAAATCTGCAAACAGTAGTATTTTGAGTTAAATATTTATTACTTTGTGTATCCATTTCCGTTTACTCATAGTACTCATTACCCAGAAAGTAATCGTGTATTTGAAATAGTATTCAAACGGCAAATATTGAAATTGAGCTCCGAGGCTAAGTAGTTAAGTGCATGTTCACTGAGGGTCGAGTCCTAGAAAGCACAAACAAAAATTATGCAAGGTCCCACCTCTCGCGAGAGTAAAATTGAAAGATTCTCTCCATCGGAAAAGTCCTATTATTCGTATGTCGCACAGCACGAATGTATGCGTGAAGTTAAGCCAGGCCCTGTTTGAGCTGTTAGCACCAACATATTTCTTTATTATTGTTTAAAGTCTTAATGCTAATGCTCTGAACGAATTCAGTACCCCAAATTATTCAGTCTCACCAACTAGGCACCAAATAAGATGTACAGAATGTCATAATATACCCGATTGTAAAAGAATCGAGCATAGGTACTCAAAAAAGTATTTAGACACAAAAATAAGCAGCGAATGAGTACGAATACCCGAAATAATCATATTTTAAGCAAAAATAATCAATTCGACCAGACTGTCAGGAGCATGGATTTTCGTAGTTCGTATGAAAATGTCTAGAGCAATACGAAAAATATTGGCATGTTTTAAAGATTTGTTTTTAGACAGCTGGTCATAATTACGAAATTTGTCTTACTCGTTCTTAGAGCCGATAGATAACGATTTGCTTTGTTTGAACATTGTGAACGTCTCAAAATAGATTCTTTTAAATGTCATTGCTATTGCAATATATTTTGCTGTGTTAAAGAATTAATCCATTCGAATTGGTACACTTAATAATTAGCATGACATTCACATAATCAACTAGCAACCAGCACATTGCAATTTCCCCAAACTCGTTACAAATTTCTTTACAGGGTATACAGGCAGGGAAGGCATTTTCAGTTTTAAGGAGCACTGAGAAGTATGCAATATATTCAACAATCAAAAACGTTACGTTCCAATCACTTAAAAGTATGCAATGCATCTATCAAACGCATATTCATCATAAACTAACGCAACAGAAATGTATTGATAGAGGCCCAAAAATATGCTAAATCCCACCAAGCTATAAACGAAAAATTAAAAACACAAGGTACACTGCAGGCCAATAGTATGAGGCCTGCCTAGCCAACTGACTTCATTCATGCATGGAGAACAGTGGGCGTTTTGTTTACAAATGTGGAAAAGCTGCTTTTGTGGTTTATTGAGAAGTGTTTAGGTTTTTCATAATTATTAAATTTGATGACTTTTGGTTGTTGATTCAACACTTTTTCGACGAAAAATCGGTTTAAGTAATTCTTTTGTTTCTTATTAATAAATTCATTTATGTTAAGAACAAAATGAAAATGTTCTTCTTCTTATTTTGGTTTCATATATGTTTCCCGTTCATTTTACATAATTATCATTCTACTAAAGAGTTAGATGTTAGATTTTGTTTTTCCTTCGAGCACTGAAGCCAGCCTCAAACTTTTGGCCCGTAGTGTACATACCATTAAGTTTGTTTGACGTCTCCAGCGCCAGTGCGCCCTGAACAGTATCAGTGCGTGCTCATGGTTGTAAAAAATCACAGAGCATTCCCTCAAATATTATTTTACATCGAACACAAATATGTTGCCCTGAAAGCTGTCATTCTTTATGATTTTTACAAGTGAAGCGATTTGGAATTATATTTTATAAATGTTTGCGTCTCATATTTACATATTTTTATTGATATTCTCCTAAACAACGCAGAGTATTTGGTGTTAAACACAACATAACTACCAGCCAAAAATTTACTCGTAGTATTTTGGCAGCACACTTTTGCCCTGAGAAAGTACGTGCACACATCAAACGCAGTGCTGTAAAAGTCAGTGCGATTTTGAACACCTTTCAAACATAGAACACTTTGGTGGGAGACCAGGGCTCCTTAGTACGCTCATCAAACAAACCTATTTAGAGTTTAGCCGACATATCGAACTGATGATTTTCATACGTCTTTGGTGCACGTATATCTTCAGGATTCAGAATTTTAATGCCGAGCTGCAGTGGCCTATAGCCCAGGGTTTAGAAATTGGATTCAACTTCCCTTAGCAGTAATGGAAAATATTTTATTCTCCCATCAAATTTGGCGCTTGCGAAGTCTACGAAGTATATGGGTTGTTCACACAGGACTGACGGACTGGATTTTTTTTACATTTACAGGCAAAGGGGGAAGTGGAGAAGTGACATGTTACATCAATCCGGTTTTTTTGATTTTTTAAAATGTTTGAATTTTTTCTGACGTTTGAAAATGTCAAACAATTGTCAGTCGACAAGTGTTTAAAAAGAAATTGTGAAAATAAACAAAATAATTTCGTATTTTCACTAAAAAAAATTTAACAAATTTAATTAAACAATGATTGATAGCAGTCATTCATTGTTTAATTAAATTTGTTAAATTTTTTTTTTTTTTTTATAATCTGCGCGGCCAAAGGGAGTATTAATACCCTTTAATTGTTTCAGGGCACGGGCGTCAGGGAAAAGGGGGTAGAGGAACAGAGGAGGTACCTATGCACGTTGGCTTTGAATGTTTGAAGGTTGTAGTGATGGGGAAATACAGAGCCTGGTAAATCGTTCCACATTCGTGTTGTTCGGCTTATAAATGAATCCCTATATTTGACAGTACGACCGAAGGTTGGCTTTAAGGTAAACTGATGTGCATTCGAAGCATGTCGCGCATTGCGGGTGAAATTTTGAAGGGGAGGAATGCAACTGGCTATTTCGCTGGAGCAGTTTTTGTGAAAAAAAAAACGATAAAACAGGGAGAGACAGGAGACATTTCTCCGATGTTCTAGTGGATGAATGGAATTCACAATGTCTCTATCACCTATAAGTTTTGCCGCGCGATTTTGTACCCTATCAAGAATGTGCAAAACAGTCTTGGGTGCACCAGACCAGATATGAGCGTTATATTCCAGCTTAGGGCGGATGAATGCCTTATAAATTGAGGCCAGATCAGACGGGGTAAAATATTTCTTGAACCGTTTAAGGAATCCTAGACATTTTGCAGCATTTTTGGCGACCTCGAATATGTGATCATTCCATCGAAGATGGTTATTAATACACATATCGAGAATGGCAAGTCTTTCGGTTTCAATGATGCAAGTACCATCCATGGATAATGGTTGAGGGTTTTGGTTTCGCTTGAGAGACAGAAGACAGCATTGTGTTTTGGAAGCATTAAATTCCACTCTGTCGGTTGAACCCCATTTAATTATGCTGTCCAGGTCGGAATTAAATTAGCGAAGTAAGCAAAAAAAAAAAAAAAGGAAAGGAAACGAACCAATTTGATAGACACTGACAATTAATATGTCAAAATGATTCCGCGGAAGTGTTTAGACAGGACTATCAGTCTGAACACGAAATGTCAAAAAAAATACAGTCCGTTAGTCCAGTGTGAACACCGTGTTATTGCAGTAATAAAACATAATCAATCGACGCCCGTCAGATGGCGGCTTTGAAGGCAACAGTGACATCTACGGAAGGATAGATAGTGATCAATGTATGGACTAAATGTGTAAACTCAAAGGACTTACGACTAAATTTTAGTGCTGGTCTGGACCAAATTGGGCGGTGTAATCGAGGCCATTCTCAATTTTATTAATATGTACTCGTAGAGGAGAGTAGTGTCATGCATTTTATTTAATTATTAAGTGCGGATATTACAAAATGACCCCAAACATAGAGCAGCTGTAGTATATAATTTGATAACAAAATTATGCATTAAAAAGAAAAAGTAATTACTGTACAAATAGTAATTAATTTTTCTACGAAACTTTAAAAAAAAATATATTTTATAATTCACTGATATCATTTTAGATTTTTACAAATTATTAGGAACTGCACACATTGCTCGTTTCTTTGAAAACTTTTAGGTGATACATGACTTTACAGCTAGTATAATCCGTTCGTACTGACTGAAAATGCAGCATCCACAGTAAGAACAAGGTAAAACCGCTGTACCCTCCACCCTTTGATGTTCTGGATCCTTTTTAAAGAATACCCAGTGACAGGATTCTAAACCCAGAAATAAATATAACTGATCGAATTTAGTTTCGTTGATGGTAAAGAGATCTTCATTTCCCGAAAATATACGCCACTCTTTATAGCGTACGGGAGAATCAGGTGCCAGAATAGATCTTTCCTTTGCCAGAGTTCTAAAATACTGAAAAAAAAAAAAAAAAAAAATTAAACCATTTAATGAGGACATAGGTACGTTCCTAAGCATACCCACCCAATCACTGACTTGTATTACAGTTCCGCTGGGCCGACTTCTCTTTCTAGTCATCATTAAATGTTTCTCCTGCGACCGACTGAATAAATAAAATTTAAATTTATTTTATGATTTATTTTAGATAAAGGAATCATTTTCTAAATATGTTGAAAAACTGCGTATTATAGTCGTGTATTACTTACATATAGATCATATGTATGACAACATACTCAACGTATTGTGGTACCATTATAAAATAATTTTATTTGTCACCGTTCTGAGATGTATTTGAAATGTTTTTGAGCGGTATCCTGGATATGAACTCAGTATTTATAGTCTCGTGATGGTCGTAAATAACAGGTAAAAAGCAAATCCTTATTTTATATACTCTACCTGGTTGTGCATCGTTCTTTTATTCTTTCTCTCTGCTAATTACTTTACTAAGGAGCAATTGCAGTTTTGAAAATGTTAGATTGGGTTTTTCCATACATACGTATGTTTGAAATTTGTATGAGAGCAGTGTTACCAGAAATAAATTATTCAGTTTTGTTGAAAAAAAAAAAAAAATTAAATATTTCTCGGTGCGGTGCGTTATCCGGTTTAAATCATTATAAACATTCATAAGTGATTAATGCAAAATAAAAAGCATCAATCAAATCAATGTACGTAATTATGGTTGCTTTCCAAAATTCAAACCTAATGCGCATTGTGACTGCACCTTGCATCTATCATGCAAGCACACGATGCTTTCACGATGCGATGCGCATTCTGTTGCGTTGTGAATCATGACGTTTTGGAATGTTACGCGATACGCTGTTTTTTTTTTTTTTTTTTGTAAATCTGAGTCAATGTGTAACAAATTAATTGCAACTCATATAATTAATCATTTGCTAAATAATTCTGGTGCTGGTGACAACCGAATATTTAGGAAATATATTTTAAAGCTGCATTTAATGTTTGGCCCTTCGTCCATTGATTTCTGCATATAAATTATAATAAAATAATTGAATGCTTTTAATATTAAGTAAACTTACTTGTCGGAAAATTCGCCATCTTACACGTTAGAGAAACAACTAACAACTATCATTTGCATCGTGCTAGTTCACGATGCGGTGATTGCTTTTCCTTGCGCAGTATATTCATTCACAATGAATTTCGGAACGTAATGCGTTGCGTCATCATTTTGAGTTTGAATTTCGGAATGGTTGCTAATGCACAAAGCAGGCAATGCTGCATTTGGGAAAGCAGCCTATATTGAATTTTCCGTAGTAATGCAAATTTAAGCAAATTTGCAAAAACCTACAATTATGGTAACACTCTAGAAGAGTAATTAAGTCACTAACACTTCAGCGAACGGACTAGGCTTAGAGAGATTGCCAGCTATAAATTTATAACATCAAGTCTCTGACGTATTCTGTTGTACCGCCCATTTTATTATTTACCGTTGCTTTATGATTAATTTCTGTTTTAATCAGCATTGTTAATCCGTTTCTACATAATTTTAAAATCAGTTTAGTGTTCTGCATAAAGGTAAACACTAATCTTCGAAAAATAAGACCAAGGCTGCGGGCGGATTGAAAGTGACGACCTAAGCTACTGGATTTCTGTGCATGCATTCTTTTAACCCTAAAAGGGTAATCATTTTAATACGTTAAATGTAATAATTGTTCGATTCAACGAAGTAATATTCCACTAAAATTTTTAAGAAGTGTTTTTGACAAATTCTTGCATATTTTATTAGATGCGCAACTAAGTTTTCGCTGTGTTTTTTATGAAAATGCAACTTTATTGTGAAAAAATGGTTACAAATGAATCATTCAAAGTATTGCCCATCGCTAGCTACAACTTTTTCTCATCTTTCTGGCAGAGCTCGAATACCGTTACGGTAAAAGTGTTGATCTTTTGAGGCTATACACGAATCAAGACATTTTTTGATGTCTTCATATGAGCGGAACTGCTGATCAGCCAGACCATGTGCCATCGAACGTAACAAGTAATAATCGGATGGCTCAATATCTGGGGAATATGGCGGGTGGGGTAGGACTTCCCATTTGACCGTTTCCAGGTAGGTTTTAAAGGGTTTGGCAACATGAGGCCGAGCGTTGTCATGCTGTAGAATCGCTTTTTCGTACCTCTACTCGTATTGTGGCCGTTTTTCCCGCAGTGCTCGGTTCAATCGCATCAATTGAAGTCGATACCGTTCACCAGTGATGGTTTCGTTGGGTTTCAACAGTTCATAATAAATGACACCGACTTGGTCCCACCAAATACACAGCATAATCTTCGCAGCGTGAAAGTCCCCATGACTTTCTTTTCTTTGGGTTGCTGTTTTGAATCCATTTTTCATCACCCGTCACGATACGATGAAGAAAACCCTTCCTTTTTTGCCGCTGGAGCAGTTGTTCACAGGCGAAAAAACGACGCTCAACGTCCCTTGGCTTCAAATCATAAGGAACCCGAGTTCCTTGTTTTTGAATTATTCCAAACGCATGCAATCGCTTGGAAATGGCTTGGCGGGTAACTCCTAATGCTGAAGCAAGCTGGAGCAATGCCTCCAATTCAGCGTCTTCGAAGGATTTTGGCCTTCCTTCACGGAACGGACGGTCGTCAACATCGAAATCACCGTCTTTGAAGCGACAGAACCAATCACGGTACGTTGTTTCACTTAGAGCAGCATCTCCGTAAACTTTTTGGAGCTCTCGATGCGCTTCAGCCGCCGTTTTCTTCGAATGAAAGAAGAAAATCAACACTTCCCGCAAATGACTATTATTTGGCACAAAATCAGACATTTTCACACAACCAAAGGTATGTGACGCCAAAACAAAATAACTAATGTGTCAAAATAGTTTGCCGTATGTCTAAGCTCGGTTCATGCCGTTTTGGATATGTCAAAATCGACCAGCACTTACTGCTGGAGCCATCTTACTTAGACTTAGAGAACTTAGTTGCGCACCTAATAATAATATAATATAAGGAAATAGAATTAGTGAGGTACTTACGTGTTTTTCATTGCCTTTCCTTTTTCTATATAAACATTTTGCAAAATGAATCATTCAAATCGGTGCATTTTTGCTAAAATAATAGTGCAATAAACAAAAGCATAAATAAATGCCTAGAAATTTACTTACAGTCAGGCCTCAATTAACATCGTCTTGTTACACGTAATTTTTATTTAAGCTGGTTAATTTTTTTATTCCGCGTTTCTATTTACTTTTGTCTAAAAGTAATAAAACTTTTTTTTAAGTAAATCAGGGATTTGTATGTTGACGCAAAAGATGCCACTTAATTAATAGCGATGGAAGATGCGACCGAAAAATGCTTTAAAAAAGTACAAATTTGAGCAAAGTATATGAAACAAAAAATTAATGTCAATATGCTTGATTCAAAAGAAGTCAACGTTTAAATGCTTGTCTTTTAGGATGTACATTCAAAAGAAAATACGCCCTTGCTGAGTCAGTCTGTAAATCCTAATAAATTTTCAATCCATCAAAATAACTAAGTGTGTGTGGTCATGGCATATCTTTTTACTTTAGTCCATGGTAAACAGATGGCAGTCGTATTCGTTTTTTGATTCAAGTCGCATCTTCCCGGTCGCGAAAATGACGTAAGTCGAGGACCGAATATATTTTCAAAACCGCGCTAATCCAATTGACACCAAGATCAACAGATTTTCAAATAAATCAAACGTCATTCAAATCGATGCAGATACGCAAACTGGAAGGTGAACTGAAAGCAATAATCAACGTTGTGGCCATAAAGAACAGCCACTTTCTCCTCTCACAACTGTTATTCCTGCACCTCGACTTTGTAGGTAAAAGGGGTGATAGGTCTGTTTACTCACTTCTATTCCATTGATCTTTAAGGGAAAGAAAGATTTTATAGTTCTTAATGCTGAAACAAATTCTTTAAATAAAATACAGAAACAATTGGGAATCTTTTGAATGTTGCTACAAAAATTTTATTTTATAAAAAAAATTATATATTAAATAATATATTGTATATAATGTACCTTAAAATTATGAGAAATTAAATGAAAAATGCAATCTTATACCAGCTATTGCGTTTGCGTGCTAATTTAATTTAGATAAACTAAATTATTATTTATTACAATTTTTTTTTAGCAAAACCATACTTATAATAATAAAATTAAAGTTAATGTTTATTTAACAGTTCTTTTTTTTTTTTTTTTTGGTTTTAACAGAACTGCATTTCATATATTTCATTTAATAAAAAATATAAAACCAACAAATTAAAACATGAGTACATGTAATATTTTAGGAAACTAAAAAAATTTCTAAAATTATGGTACATGAAATACTGTAGAAGCAAATATCCAGTAATAGAATTAAACAAATTCTTTAAAATATACAAATTTCTAAAATTAATAACAAATATGAATCTTATTCTTAGGATTCATGGAATGGTGTAGGAAATAAGTAAGCTTTACTTAAACAGACTAATTTTATTGCTGCTTACTATTATTCGTTGATCATATAAGAGATAGATATTACATAATGCATTTAGTATAATGGAGGAGGATATGTTGCATAAATCGAAAGTGAAGTGGATAAATAAATAAATTACTTATTTTTTCTTTCAGTTTACTTTTTTATGATACCTAAATAAATTTATGTATAATATTTGAGTATTTAAATTTCTTGCTTTGACACGACAATTTGTATATTACCAGATGTGAGTAAGTTTTTCTTTTTTTTTGTTTTACTTAAGTAGTTGAATGTAATGGTGTATACTATAATCGCTGGTTAACCATGGGAGTTTTCTGTAAATTTTGAGTTATGGTAGACACATCATGCTTGCTCATATTTTTATACTTTAATTAATCTTTTTTTGAAGTCTTTACATGTCCTATGTGGTTACATAAATATTTCACGTTATCCATATTCAGAAATAGAAGTATAGAATTAAAAGAGACTTATATTTTTTTTGCGTTTGTTGAACGTTTAATCAGTTTTCTCTCTGGGGCAGTAATTCAATGCGGTAGTTTATGGGTTATTTAGACTCAGTGGCTTTAACGTTCCTTGTTTGAAAATAATTGTTCTCATTAGTCATTATAATTAATTTCATTATAGTAAAATTTTGTTCATTTATATAAGAAAAATTGTGAATCCCTCTATTGTCGAAAACCGAAGCAGAACCTCCACGCGCCAACATTATTTCGGACCATCATCGACCATCGCCCACCTCCACCCACATCCGCACTTAACGCGTCACCCATCTTCGCGATTGATCGTTCTAAATGTGCATACAATCTGTGCGTAACGGACAAATGTGTGTATATCCCGGGATCGGTGATGGTAGTTGATGGTTAGCAATCCAACTGCTCGGCCACTTGGATTTCTCTGGGTCGAATCCTCAACATTCCTATTGCTCTGAGAAGTAACAAGGCGGTCACCCAGGAAGCATAGATCTAAAACGCCCGAATGAAACCTATTTGATATTGTCTGATACTGCGCTGTAGACACTACAATAATCATATATGTAATTCCTCAGAACCCAAAACCTTGAAAACTCAAAATACAGTACAATCTCGTTAATTCGGACACTTGCTAATCCGGACACTCAATTGTTTTCTATTGTTGACTCTGTAATCCCGACAGTTGGCTCATTATTTACCTCATGAATCCGGACAATTATTTTTTCTTTTTCTTTTTTGTCTGCTATTTCTACGGGGATTTCCCGGTTTCATAAATTAACAGCGGTTTCCTATGGAAAACAAAGTTCTATCTCTTTCTTATACCAATGACTATCAAAATGTCGCGCACGTCAGAAGTGAAATAAAAACGTTAAGCCAATTTAGTTTTTTAATTAGTGGTGTTAATTGCATTGAATATCAATAATGCAATAATATTAATTCATGGAAGAACGCCTGTACAATTGGTTTGTAAATAAAAGACAACAGAATGTACCAATTTCTTTCAAACGCAAAATTTATGGCTAGTAACGGCTGGCTGAACAATTTTCGTTCATGATATGGAATAAAATTTCTCAAAATATCTGGCGAGAAACTGTCTAACAATCCAATTGCTGTGCAACCTTTCATTGAAAAGCTACGAACGAAAATTGCAGAAATGGGCATTACACATTCCCAAGTCTATAATGCGGATGAAACTGCACTCTTTTGGAGGAAGATGCCAGAAAAACTTTAGCGTTGCGTACCGAAAAATCGAAAGTGTCATCAAAAGAGCCCATGAGTGCATGCAATCTAATGGTGGCCACTTAACCGATATGATTTTCCATACATAATGTAAACAATTTCCATGAAATAAACTTTTATTTGTAATTTATTTCATTAGTTTTTATCTTTTCGTTCAAAAGTTATTCCAGATATACGTAGGAAAACGACTTTTGGGCCACCCTGTAGTTCAGCGGAGTTTTGTGACGAGGGATTCAATGCGTGATCTATGTGTGCAGCTGTATCGTGTAGAGCAAGTATGGACAAGTACAGCAAGAGTGGGTAAGCGTGCACTGGATGCGTTTATCGAGCAGGAAAATATTCTCATATCTCCACACGCTCTCATGCTCTCATGCGCGCTGTTGCAAATCTTACAAATATGGCTGTTTTATTCTATGCTCTACCTAATTGGCATTTGTTTGCTTGGAATAAGCGCAAAATCCTGATTTATACTAATACAACAAATAAGTAAAATAAAGAAAAATGCTGTAATTTATATTGGAATGGCTTTGAAATAAAATCTATCAAGAATTTGTCAGCATTTATGAATAGGAATGGTAGGCGATTGCATACTTTTTGTAATAGCTGCTTTAAACAACATGCAAAACTTCACTCATATTTCAAGCCTCAAGCGGTTCGGACGTGTTTCCTTGTTTCTCCTCCTGCCTCGCAAATTTAATTTTCCAAATTCTTCGTTAATGCTACAAAATATAGAGTATTTTTCGACCCTGTTTTGCATTTACCCCGGTGATCGCTAAAAGTGTTCGCTTGTACTTTGTCGTGAAAATTTCTGCAGTTGTTTGTTTACCCCATTGCTCGCTCAAATTGTTTGTCTGTGCTTTATTTTTGAGACCTAATTATGGAAAATTTATGCGGTAACGTAAACTGCACAGAAAGCGGAAGTGTGGAATTTGTCGCTTGCAGGGGTCTCTGTGGTAAATCGTTCCACCCCTTATGTACTGGCATTAGCAAGAGATCTGTGATCTATCTAACCCTACACTGCGCAGTGTAGACGATTTGATACAACAACAATGCTACATGTATTTTGAAGGGCATAAGTATGTTTGATTTACGTAGACTAACAGTAGACTTTGACATTTTGGTTATTAGTCATTGTGGTAGCTAACTTCAACTAGTGCAGATATAAGCGGGTACAAAACTTTTTTAGAATAAAAGTGTTAAAAGAAAAGAACTAATTAAAAAGTAATATATTCGATACAGGTAAGAAAAGTGAAAGATAATTCAAGTATAAAATTTTAAAATTCTATATGCTTGATTGAAAAAATCGTCGTTTTGTGAGTCGTATCATTTCTGATACATTGTGCTTTAACGGGTGAATTTTATTGCAGATAGCATGGCAAATTTCAGGGAGAGTAAAAGGTTGGCTGATCGTGATTTGGAGGAGATATTGGCACATCTTTCAGACAGTGAGGAAGACTTTGATGGAGAGGCGTCTGATGATGATGTAGTAAATTAGGACCAAGACTGGGACTATTTCATTTCCACTCAAATTCTACAGTAACTTTTTCTCACGCATGTACTCTCTCTTATCAATTGCTTTGCCAATGTAAACTAATTGACGAGAACTGTTATCTCTCATTTCTGTTAACTTTCAACTATGTAAATCAAAGCTTATATTAGTTAGTCTACGTTAATCATCCAACGAGATCGGTTTGTCTTCATTATTTCAATAAATTTGTTACACGAATCATACATTAAACACAGTAGTCTTTTTTTCTTGCAAGCACATTAAACATATTATTGAAAACACACAATTGGGTGATATCTAATTACACATTTATACATTATACTGTTACACTTCTGGAGGGGGGGTATCGATGGTGACCCCGGGCTGTCGCTAGAAGAGGGAGGAAAATAGCAAGAGTGAATCGGAAAAAAACCAAGAAAACCCACAGGCGAATAAAAGACAACACTTGATTTATTTCAGGTTCCCGAGATTTTTTTTTTTTTTTTTTGTTAATTTTAAAAAATTTTGTGTTGTTGTAATTTGTTGTCCGTGCTGCGTTTTTCTCCGACTGTCTCAATTTTTCCGCTTTGCTCCGTTAATCCGGTATTTCCGCGTTACTGGTTCCGTTCGATGGTCTTCACTTTTCTTCCGCTACTTCGATATTTCTCCGATTAAAACAGCGACGAACTTTCGAATTTGACCCGATGACTATCACCAGCAAAAAGCCAATCTAATCTCTCCTGCCGAACGCGCTCCTTTTAAACGCTTCCAACTCTCCACCAAAATTCCCCTCGTTGAATCTATCCGTCCTCTCTTGTCATCTCACTCGCGCCTGGAAAGATTCCAAAAAAAATGATGAAAACTTCCAATTACCTTCCAGCCTTTCGGATTTTTCCCCCGCCATTTTGGAAAATTTTCTGTTCCAATTTTCGACTTGTCCACCTTTGACTTGCCATCGTCACCCATTTTCCCTGATTGCCCATAATTTTCCCTCTCCAACGAGGGGTCTATCGTCTCGGAGAACCTGGAGTTACCCTTGTAATTGCATTTTTCCTCTTTTTGCCACTTGTCGTCGCTTTCTAGCAATTTAAACGCGCTCCTGTGTTTTCCCAACAATTTCCCTTTTATCCTACAGCACACCAATGTAACCCAACCCACAGAATATCTGGATGGGAGCGCCGCATCCAGACGTCAGAATTCCCTTTCTTTTTCTTCGGCAATTTTCGTTTTATTTCCACCGCGTCGGGTATTTCCATGTTTTCTTTGTGCATTTTTCGAGTTTTTCGTTGCACAAAAGTGATTTCTTTTGATTCGGTCGTGTGTGCGATGATTTCCTTCTTCGTCCGACACCAAGTTCCAGGAGAGTGCTGTTCCTCCTGGCAGCAGTTCCGCGCCGTGTACTTCCTCGGATTCGAGTGTTCTCGGGTCGATAAATCCAGGTGTTTTCCCGTCTGGGAGGAGTGCGAAGTCCACCCGCACTCCAATGAAGATAATTGTCCACACGCCAAAACTTGTTGTCGGCTATATTTGGATATCCTCTGCAACAGGTGAGTGATTAAGCCTTTTACCTTTTTACCTTTTTTTTTTTTTGCCATTATAGCCTTTCTCGGTGGTGTTTTTCGCGGGTGTATTCGATCCCTTTGTTCCAGTAAACGAAACTGGATTCCTCGGTGGCCTATGCCATGGGGAAAGCCGACATCGTTGCTGTGAGTCGAGGGGTCTGCGGTTGTGCCAGCGCAGGTGCAGCCGTGTACAATTGCGCAAGTTGAAATCGGGGTTGTTTACTTTTTCTTTCAATAGGTGACGGCTGATGGACATGACGGAGGCGCTGGAGGTAACCCGCTGGTTCGGTACTGAGGGTTGATGATGATGCTTGCTAGGGCAAGCAAGATGACTCAGGAGAGGTGGTGTGTTGGTGGAGTATTGGAAGGTGCCTAAAGTTGGAGGTGAGATTTATTACCTGTGTGTTAATTTTATTTTAATCTCGTGTCTCTTTAGGAAGTGAAGTGTAGGCGAGAGGAGAATTTCGCTGCGAATGGCTGCAGACAACCGGACGGGTTGTATTGGATAACTGTGGGCGGCGGAGGCAGCGGTTTATTGATGTGAGTCTTTTTTCTTCTTTTCTTGTAGTTTATAGAAGTAGTACTAGTAGTGGTGGTGGTTCGACTCGGTCGTTCCCCACTTTTGTAACAATACATTGATCAAACATTCATACCCAAACACTTAAACACACATTCATCACATTCCCAAACACAAAGCATTGGCTTTTCGCGGAAATCAATCTCTCCCCACTAAAATTGAAAACCTGGATACTCCTTTATCGTTCTTTAGGTACTTTTTCGACAATGAATTAGTATCTGCCATAACGGAAGAAACAAATCTGTTTTCTATTGAAAAAGAAGCAAGCAGACCTGCTAATATAACTGAGCAGGATATCTATCAATATATTGGAGTCTGCTTGTATATGTCTGTTGTTCACATGCCAGATATAAGGAGTTATTGGTCACCTGAGCTTGGTTTAGATAAAATCAAAGAAGCTATGAGCTATAACAAGTTCGTTAAAATTAGACGATTTTTGGATTTCAATCAAAACTCGAATAAGAAGTAACGAGATCATACTGATCATGATAGACTACATAAATTACGACCAATAATAAATAGTTTAAATGCCAAGTTTCAATCTGTTCCGCTGCAACAATACCTTTGTGTGGACGCACAACTATGTGCTATGAAGGCAAGGCATTATATAAAGCAATACTTACCAGCAAAGCCCCATAAATGGGGTTACAAACTTTATGTGCTTTGTTGAACAGATGGATTTTCCTACAAATTTTAAATATATACAGGAGATGAAAATAACCATAGGTACCTATTTATATCTTAGACACAGGAAACCAGAAGAGCCGGACTTGGGATCATCAAGTGCTAACATTGTTGTACGATCATGCAGAAATGTGCCTCGTAATCAAAATTATCAAGTTTATTTTGACAATTTCTATTCATCGATTCCATTAGCTGTGCACCTTGCAAAATGTGGAATACATTGTCCAAGGATTCCCAATTACAAGCTTCCCGGCGACAAGGATTTGGCCAAAGAAAAACGTGGAACGTCTCAAGAATTTGTGGCTGATATAGATTAGTAGAGATAGCAGCTGTGGTTTGGAAAGACAATAAAAGAGTTACCCTCATATCAATTTTTACTGGAGAATTACTTTTTTCAAATGTAAAACGCTTCGACAAGAAAGAAAAAAAGGCTGTTGAAATCCCTTGCCCGAATTTAGTAAGGGAGTATAATAGACATATGGGAGGAGTCGATCTCCCGGATGGGTTAATTGGGCGCTATAAGATAAAAATGCGTACCAAAAAATGGGACCTACGACTATTTTATCACTTACTTGATATAGCAATGATAAATTCGTGGTTGCTCTACCGAAAATGTCGTAGTAAAAGGGAAGAAAACTATTTACCTCTAGCAAAATTTCGAGCTGAGGTTACATATTGCTTGTGCAACCAAGGCATTCAATCTACAAGCAAAAGAGTAAGGCCAAGTGATCTGGAAAAAAGCATCCAAGCAAATAAGAAACGTTCCGCAACGATAGCTTACATACCACCAAAGGCTTACATACCGCCAGGCTCATGTAGCCATTGGCCTACTTATGAGGATACAAGACAACGATGTGGAATTGCAAATCTTTTTCATTTATAAAATGCTCAAAATGCGGCTTACACTTTTGCCTTAATAAAAATAATAACTGCTTTGTAAAATTCCACACTGAATAAAACATAAAATCTAGTATCCTACCACTGCACGATGTAGCAGATATGACAAAATCAGTTTTTTATAAATAAATAAAGAATAATTAAAAAAAGTTTTTTTTTTTATTATTTTTCTAGTATTTGCAGCCATAATTATATAAGAAAATATTTTTTTTAGTAAAAAATAGAAAATCGTGCAGTGTAGGGAGTGTCGTTGAAAGTACTAGTGAACTAAACAACTTAAAGTTTAAAAATATCGACAAGCAACTCGTGGGGGTTGAATCGTTGACCGCTCAAATAACTGATGACACGGCTTCCACCAGGCTTGCTATCACTGAAATCACAGATGAACTGAAGTTCGCATCCAGCAAGTTATATGCAATCTCTTGTGAAAAACAGCTATCTAACAACATATCCCTACATGATGAACTCTATACTAACTACTGCACTGCCTGACTCTCGACCGTCCCCACCTACTGCCGCTATTACACCTCAAACCATCGAACAATTGGGCGAAACTTGGACCTTATCGGAGTGGAATAGTAGAATTCTCAAACTTAAAGAACGCTCATCCACCACTGGGTCAAAAAAGAATATAAATCTCATTGCCTACCTAATTAATAACGTTCCGAAACAATCTAAAGCATCCTGGATAATCTCAAATGATTGCACAAAGAAATACCTGAAATGAGTTTTATGATAAGAGACTCCCTATCATATTTGGATGGAAGTATTAAGTCGTTTGGCATGTTTCTAACAACTGACGATTGGGCATTATTACCTGCAAACATGCATACTCTAGAGCAAGTCAAGGCAAAGCAAGTTTTCCATACGAACGGCTCGATGATAAGGATAAATTGCGCGGAATATTCCCAGAAAATCTTATCTGTCACAATAAATTGAGCGGCAAAGTTGTTAATACGAACGACCTGATAACTTTATGGAATCAATTTGACATTGAGAATGTTGATAACTGCTTGAAAAGATATTGCGAAGTTGATTATTTGATTTTAGCTCTATATGTCAATAAGTTCAGAACACGTATCTTTACTGATTTCCAGATAGAAATGTTACTTTTCTATGGATTGCCTTCAATTTCTTGGTATGTTGCAATGCGTATTATCACTATTTGTCATATTCCGCAAAGCATTGATATATACTTATTGATCAGAAATGAACTGGCAGTGATGTCGTTTAATGACATAAACAAGAGGTGTCAAACTTAGTCAATTGAATGACATGTGGAAACCCACCTTTAGTTTTCGTGTTAAGAGCGTGGTATTCGGTCGTGTTGTTTATTTCATTTGTGTGTTTAAGTTAACGTTGTTTTTTCGTGAAATAAATTTTGATTTGTGTTTCAAATTTAATAACGTTGTGTTTGCGTTGTTCATTCTGACTAGTTGTTGATGATATGGAGGTTGCAATTGCCACCTATTTTGTTATCATATCTTGACAATTAGTTCAATGCGCCAAAACACTTAGTATCGATGTCAAATGTGGAAGTGATATTCATGACTAATAATTAATTAATAATTAAAAATGTGTTGAGTGTTTTGTTGGGAACCAACACTTATCATTCTCAAATAGTTATGACACTACCAAGTACTAAGCTGACTTAATACCCGGTCTAGCTAGACCAGGTACTATCTCCGGTACTCGGTACGAAAAGTTAGTTCTTATGCATTTCTTCCCATCACTAGTACTGGATCTAAATTCAGCAAGCTGTACTAACGACTAATACGTCTAAATTGGTCTAATACCGATTTTGGCATGTGAAATATCATGTTACTGACATTTGTATTGTTTCCGCGCGTCATAGTTTTATATGCTTTCTTATGTGAATTTATGTAGTTTGCTTTTTTTAATTATTTGTAGCAATTAGATAATTATATTGCATGATGTGTGTGTGACTGGTTGTTTTTTTTTTTTCCTTTTTTTCCATTTCTTTGTACATAATTACTTTATGTTTGGTGCTAATGAAGAATGAAGAAACGAGGAATAAAAAACGAAAAGAACTACATTAACGCGCTTTAAAAATTCAAGAAAAATATTGTTACTCTTAACACTTAACACTTATACGCGACTTTAGGTAAATTTCCCAAGAAAATAGAATTACTTGAACAAGGTGTAAAGATTCAAGAAAAAGAAGACTCCTTTCATTTTTAAGCAGTTATGAAACTAGGAAACCTTAGCAACGCTTATGGAGATTTAAGTGACCATCAAACATTTATATAGAACTCAAGAAAAACCTCATGAGTATTCTCATAAGACAAAAGAATTACTTGAAGGCGTTTTAAAAATTCAAGAAAAATATTGTTAATCTTAATTAGCTATAACACTAGTGAATCTTGGTAACGCTTATGCAGCTTTAGGTGATCCTATATTGCTAAATAATTACGAAGCCTTTTACGCGGCTTTAGGTAAATTTCATAAGAAAATAAAATTACTTTAACAGGCTGTAGAAAGATTCAAGAAAAAGACGACTTCTCTCATGTTTAAGCAATTAACACAAGGAAACCTTGGCAACGCTTATGGAGATTTAATTGACAATCAAAGATTCATAGAAAACTCAAGAAAAACCATGACTCATCATGACTCATCATTTAAATATATGTACAGTTAATCACAAAAGTAAGTACACAAGCACAACCTATGGAAGCAATCTTAGCAAATATAGCTTATTTGCCCTAATTTTTTGAAAAAAAAACTGCACACTGTTCCTTACTGAACATCTGAGAATTTGTGGATATGGAAAAAAGTTCCGTTAATTTAGCGTAATGTGACGATGACTAATAAGTTTACGGTAATGTGCAAATTTATATAACAAAAGTAAGTACACAGGAGTCGCATTCTGACTCGAAATTTTAAGCAGGTAAGATGTAAGGCGAAAATTTTACGATTTTGCTTTGAGTTTGTTTTATTGAATTTACGGTTATAGAAATTCTCTTAAGTAAGGCAATTTTCCGTTTATTAAAGGCAATTATTTCATGATGGCACCACGAGGAAAGCAACTCTCTCAAGAAATAAAGGGAAATTACAGGGACAACGGAAAATAAGGCCCGAAGTGGACGCCCACGTAAGTTCAGTGCGCAAGAAACTCGGCTTATAATTCGGAAAATAAAAAAAGATTCGAAATTAAGTGCTCCCAAAATACAAAAGGAGGTATCAGACGAAACCGGCAAGGAATGCAACCCTCAGACAATTCGCCGTGTACTATACAACGCTGGTTATCACGGTCGAGCCATCCGAAAAAGCCATACATTAGCAACGTCAATCGAAAAAAAAGACTAGAATTTGCAAAAAACCATCTAAAATGTGATTTAGCTTTCTGGAATACCGTCATTTTCACGGATGAAAGCAAATTTAACATTCATGGCTCGGATGGACTTTTCTTTCGTTGAGAATTATTCTTAAACTTTCTTGTGTACTTACTTTTCTGACATTTTTTTAGAACCTTTTTTAATTAACGTTTAATTACCTCTCTTATTTTCATTATTTTATTACATGTTTATTTTTTTATGAAGCTCATGAATTATTGAAGTATAATATATTATAATTTTTTACAGAGAAGTATAGGCTGTGTACTTACTTTTGTAACTCACTGTATGTTACTAAAGAAATTCGAAGCCTGTTTAACTCTTATGTGACTTTTAAGGATTTTTATAAGAAGAAAGAATTCCTTGAACGAGCTTTATAAATTCAAGAAAAATATTGTTACTCTTAACTAGCTATAACACTAGTGAATCTTAGTAACGCATATGCAGAAACTTTTACGCGACTGTAGGTAAATTTCTGCAGTGTTTTTTTTTTTTTTTGTTATATTCTGTTAAATATAATAAGTGGCAAGTAGTGCCATTAATGTAAAGACCAAAATAAATAATGTATTTAAAAAGATGAGTTGTTTTTAAATCTCTTATTTTGTGTTTGTTGTGTGTGACGTCATCGTTGTGTTGTGTGAATGGAGATCGTCATGAATGAATTTCATTAAGTGGCATCCTGGTTACGGGTTCAACCATTATGTTACGCGTGATCTGTGACTGTGATGTGCATAAGCTGCTAATGAAATGACCAAAAATAGTGCTTCCTAGACTATTTAAAATGAAGGCAGTTTCGCGATCTATATACGGAATTAGTGCATAACCAGCCGATTCCCCATTGCCAGAAAATGTGGTACCTACATACCTCAAAACAACCCTCACAGACGAAATCGAGAAACTTATTCGGCACTTTACAACATCTGTGACCAATCACAGCGCTCCTCAACAAGTTAATGATGCAAGCAACAATTCAAACAATGGAAGAATGTCTCCTTAGTCTAAAGAACCTAGACGTTGATACAACAAACAGGGACCCACTACTAATGCATATGCTGCTCAAAAGATTGGATCGAGCCACTCATTCGTTATGAGAACAGTCGCTTAAAGAACCAAAATCACTGCCATCTGTAAAAGACTTCTTGGCATTTCTGGGAACTCGATTCCAGTCTTTAGAGGCACTAGGACCGAGAGCCTACAAGACGTGTCAAGAGGAGCAACATAATTGACAAGGAATGTCACGAGCTTTACCGACGATCGCAACAGCAGGGCTAGCATGCATATCGTGCAAGGTGATCTTCAATTATATAGTTGCCCGAAGTTTTTGAACTTAACCCTCTCATGCCCGCTGTTGCATATACGCAACATTGTATTTATGAGCCTCTAACTACCGTTATTTTAAATTTTTTGTTTTGAACCGTTCGCAGAAATATAGCTGCATGTGTTGAGTGAGCTTACACCTAATTGTTCGGTAGTCAGCTGCACATGCGTTCAGTTAGTAGCTATTCTCCCGAGAGCGTAGTTGACAAATTCATTGTGCAAAAAAACGTGGTTTTAAAAAAGTGTTAAAAAACATTTAAATAATTACTTCATCCTAAAACCAAGTTCAACAACTAAATAAAGAAAGGTAAGTGAGTATTTAAAAAAAAACCCCGCATGAAAATATTATATAGTTTGTTTCTAATAATTTTGTGGTAATTTTCAAAAAATAAATTTTTTTTTTGTATGCAGATTGTAAGATGCGCCCAAAAGGTCTGACTCAAGCTGAGATTGAAAAATTTGTCAACTTTGATTGGGATGATTCGGCTGACGAGGAATATGAAGAAGAAGAAGATCGAAATATGGACGAAATTATTGAAGAAACTTTGAAAAATTTGGATAACAGAGCTGAAAATGTGAGTGTTGGTTTGATTGATCAATTTATTGAAAGCGAAAATGATGGGGATTTGAATGAAAATGAAAACGTTGTACAGGAGGTGATGGAAAAAATTGATTTGAAGAGTTTGAAGTGGAGAAGTGCCGAGTTTATGGAAAGCGAGACCACTTGGAAAAGTGAATTATGCAGCAATGTGGTGAAAAACCCCATCCAATATTTTAGTACTTTCTTTGCGGATGAACTGTTGCAGAAAATATGTGATGAAACAAATTTATATGCTATGCAAACGAAGGGCATAGAATTGAAATGCACTGTGCCTGAAATGAAAAGGTTTGTTGGCATACTTCTTTACCTTGCAGTTGTGAAAATACCAGCTTATAGAATGGCGTGGGCGGCCAATTTCAAACTAGCAGCCGTTGCAAATGCATTACCAAGAAACAGATTTGAAAAAATTAAACAGTTTTTCCATTTGAACGATAATTCTAAACAGCCTCAGAAGGGAACACCTGAATATGACAAGTTGTACAAGGCTCGGCCTTTGTTGGACGCCATAAAAAAAAAATTCAATGAAATTTCGCAGGAAGAATTCCAAAGTATAGATGAGCAAATGATTGCATATAAAGGTCAACATAGTTTGAAACAATATCTTCCAATGAAGCCCCACAAGTGGGGTTTCAAAATGTTTACGAGAGCTGGTGTATCTGGGATTATATACGATTTTACTCTGTACATTGGAGAAGGAACGTGCAAGACTTATGGCTTGGGCATTTCATCAGATATCGTGCTATTTTTATCATCCAATTTGCCAGTAAACCAAAATTTCAAACTGTTTTTTGACAATTGGTTTTCGTCAATAAGCTTGATGATTGCTCTGAAAGAAAAGGGCATATTGGCCGTTGGTACAATTAGAAGCAACCGATTGAAAAATTGTGCTCTAATCAGTGAGAAAGACCTTCAAAAACGAGGACGAGGATCAAGCGATTTCAAATATGAAGCAACGAACAACTTGATTGCTTGTCGTTGGTATGATAATAAGAGCGTACAATTAGTTTCAAATTATGCAGGTAAGAACCCAATGAGTGAATGCAACAGATGGTGCCGCAAAGAGAAGAAGTTTATAACTATACCTCGTCCAGGTATAGTTGAATGTTACAACAAACACATGGGAGGGGTTGATCTTGCGGACATGCTGCTTGAATTGTACAAAATCAACCACCGCTCAAATAAATGGTACATGCGCATAGTATACTGGTGCATAAATTCAAGTTTAGTAAACAGTTGGTTGTTGTACCGCAGAGACATCATACATACAGACGGCGAATTGAAGCATATGCCGCTCATAAATTTTCAATTGGATGTTGCTTCCGAGCTTTTGAACGCAAGTCAAACTAAAATTGTCGCCAAAAAGAGAGGTCGTCCATCATCACTCCTTTTGACAATGAATTCATCCCCATCATCACCAGCTCCATCACCACCAGCTCCATCTTCACCAGCTGCATCATCACCAGCTCCATCATCACCAGCTCCATCATCACCAGCTCCATCATCACCAGCTCCTTCTACGGGCTCTGAATCAAACCCCTATAAAAGAGCTTATGTTGCAGACCCAGCAAAATCACTACGACTTGATGGTAATAACCATTGGCCGGAATGGGGAAAAAGAGGAAGATGTAGAGTATGCAGCACTGGGTTTCCAAGCTGTAAATGCAGCAAATGTAATGTGCACTTGTGCTCCAATCCCCAAAAAAATTGTTTTGTGTCCTATCATACATAAATATAAATAAACGGCATTTGAAAAAAAAAATCAACTTGTCTTTAAATATATAGCACCATTGCCCAATGTTGCATATACGCAACATCCTGTAGCTCTTGAACCAGGACACCTAGGACAATGAAATTTTTGTCAGTTGATATTGAGGTCAACTCTAGCTTATATGTCTACTCAAAAAAATTTTAGCCACGCCCATTTTAATTCGGGCATGAGAGGGTTAAGCCCAAGGAATCGCTTAAACGTTGTGGAGAAAGGTACTGCAGAAACTGTTTACGTCCAGGTCACAACGCAAGTGATTGCAGTTCCAGCTGCTGTATGAAATGCCAAAAGAAACACAACACACTTCTTCATCTGGAAGAATCATCAAATGGATAATTTTCGGACTCTACGGCTGTAAGCAATACAAAACCGTCTCCCATCAACACGGAGAGATTAGGTAATCTCACTGCAAAATCCGTTACTCTAAAGGCGAATTCAAAGCAAGAAGGCACAAACGCCCTACTAAGCACGGTAATAGTTCAGCTACAAACTAAAGCAGGCGACAAAATCGATTGCAGAGCAATATTAGATTCAGGCTCACAAATAAACATAATCACCGACAGAATGATCAAGAAACTAGGATTGATAACAACGCAAAGTTCAATGGTCGTTGAAGTCGTTGGTAGAGTAACTCAAAGGGCTCCAAGAAGAGTTAGTGTTTCGGGCTAAGTTGAAGCCGAAAATTATTTTTGAGAATGACACTAACTATCTTAATGCATCTGCAACTATATATCTTTCCTATCTCGATATTTAATTCAAGGGGCTAAAACACTTTGCATCGCTTCTGAAGTGTCAAATGTGCTCGGTTCGTGTGAAGTTTATAATTCAAATACATGATAGATAATATTATAGCTCAAATCGTTTGTTCGTTGCGTGAAGATAAACTGTGTTGAAATGAAGTGATGTTGATATGCATTTGTTGGGAACCAACATGCTCCCCGCCTCTGAGATGGAAGTTGTGATGTCCATATTTGTTTGCAGTGCCTTGTTGTATTTTGAATCTGGTGCAGAAGTGTTTCTTGTTGTCATCTTTCGCTGTGTTTTGTTTCTATCTGCTTTTGAATGGAGTTTTATTCGCTCTTAGCTGCAAGATTTGAGGATCATCTATGGTGAGGATATGCTTCAGGTGAGTTTGGTTTAATGATTTACTTTAAATTTTATATTTCAGTTAATGTTTGTATTATGACTAAGAGTTCATTTGGGTTAACTATTGGTTGTATTATAAATAAAAGTTCATTAGGGTTAATTATTTTTGATTTTAATTCATAGTTTATAGTTCAAAGTTTTTTTTTTTTTTAAACTTGTGGGACGGATACGAGATTGGTAAGGGGGATAGTTTCGCGATCGGGCGTTTTAGGATCGTCGGAACCGTCTTAATGGTCACCACGCGCGTCAGACCATCCGAACCGGCATGAAGCTCTTGCACTCGAGCAAGTATCCATAATGATGGAGGAAGGTTGTCCTCCTTCACTACTACAATATCTCCGACCTTTATGTTTGACTGTTGTCGACGCCATTTTGGGCGCTGTTGGAGTAAATGAAGATAAGTTGCACTCCACCGCTTCCAAAAGTCCTGCGTCAGTCTTTGAAGATATCTCCATCTATCTAGGTTGTTGATGTTTCTTTCGTTCAAGTTTCTGTCGGGAAGAGTGGTGAGTGGGGCTCCTACGAGAAAGTGTCCAGGCGTTAACACTGTCAAATCGTGTTAACGCCTTGAATTCAAGCATGCTTCGATTTGCGCGAGAAGTGTTGCATATTCCTCGAACGTCAGTCTAGAGGCGCCAATGGTTCTCTTCAGGTGGTGCTTGATCGATTTTACCCCTGCTTCCCAAAGACCGCCAAAGCGTAGTGACGATGGAGGGTTAAAGTGCCAAGTTGTATTTTGGGAAGCAAGACTCTGCGCAACTTCCGCTAAACATTCCGCTGATATGAACTTGCTGTCCTTCCTTAGCTCGTTGTTCGCCCCCTTAAAGTTTGTGCCACAGTTGCTATACATATTGGCACAGGTGCCACGTCTGGACACAAATCTCCTGTACGCTGCAATGAATGCTGCTGCGCTGAGGTCACTTGCTAGTTCGATATGAATCGCCTTTGTTTCCACATTTTTACCTCTACAGGTCCAGCATAATCTATGCCAGTGTTTGTAAATGGCCTGGAGGCAATGACTCGTTCTGCTGGAAGGTTATTTACAAACACTGGCGTAGATAGAACAAATAGTTGATAATAGCAATATTTTACCAGATACAGAAGATCCTGAGGAAACACAAGGAAAGCCGTTAACGATAGGAAAAAGGCGACGCGAGACACACTTCAATCAATCTGTTAGTAGAGATGACAATAACAGCTTTGTAGTAAGCCTTCTATTCTCTGATGATCCACAAACCTTAGGACAATCTAAAGAGGTGGTTCTTCGTCGTTTCTTGGCATTGGAAAGAAAATTGGAAAAAAATTTCGAGCTGCGGCATCAATAAAGAGTCTTCATGAAAGAATACGAGCAGCTAGGCCATATGAAAGAACTGGCTCCGGTATCTATTCCGTCAACGCATTACTTCCTTCCACACCATTGCGTTCCAAAACCCGATAGCTTGCGTTCTAAGAAGTTGAGAGTAGTGTTCGATACATCAGCAAAAACATGGACAAATATCTCACTCAACGATATTTTACATAGAGGGCCTGTATTACAAGAAGAGTTATTCAGTGTATTATTACAATTTCGGTTACCTCGATTCGTATTCACTGTCGACATACAAAAAATGTACAGACAAATCTACTTAAAAGACGGGGAAAAAAAATATCAACTAATTTGTTGGCGAAATGATCCAAATCAACCGATCCAAATATCCGCTGCTATCAGCTTAAGGGGGGAGCCTGCTTTAGGAGGCTCAAAAAATCGATTTTTTTTTTATTGCTTAAATCTGTTCCTAATATATCTAAGAATATGTCTGTCAATTTTGGAAAGACAATTCGGATTATTTTCGAAGATACAGCACTAAAAGCAGTCGGGCGCCGAGCAGGTATACGAGCGTTCGGGCAGCTGCAGCCGCTCTATAGAGTTCGTGCTCCTCCCTTTATTCGAAATACCCCAAATGTATACCTGGGGACGCATTATAACGGTACCCATTATATTTATGTCTGTATTTGCTTCTAAGCTGCGGCATCAACAGTCTGTGTTGTTTAGTTTTGCTCAGTTTTACTCAGTTTTGTTTCGAGTCTTGTCGAGTAAACACAGCTACGAGATCATGGCAGGTTATCCTAAAGGTGAAAAATCGACCAGTCAGCGTAGTTCGAAGCCACCAAAACGCAGATTCCATGGGAATCAATTCCTAAGTAAACCAGATGATGAAGAGTGTGGTACAAGCAGTAGTGCAAGGAAACTATCTAAAGCGAGTACCGATGACGTGATTGTGCATCCAGGTCACTGTTACAGAATAATTGATTTTCTGACAGTGTTTCTGGCAATTTCGGACTTGACATTGTGCAAAACATGTAAGCGAACCATCACGTTTGCAGAGAGCGGTAATCGAGGGCTGGGATTCAAAATTGTGTTGACATGTTTGTGCGGTCGGCGGGAAATCAATTCAGGGCCGTTAATACACACCGGTTTTGAAATAAATAGACGTATTGTGTTTGTGATGAGACTTCTTGGTGTTGGACGAGAAGGTGTCAATGTATTTTGTGCACTGATGGATATCAGCAACGGTTTGGCGAAATCAACATATGACAAAATAGTGGAGCATTTATACGCAGCCACTAAATCAATGTTTAACAATGTCTGTGAAAAAGGCATCAAAGAAGAGCAGGAAAAAAATGTGGAAAACGGACGAGTAGCAGATCATTTGAAAGTTTCCGGTGATGGGTCCTGGAAAAAACGTGGCTTTAGTTCCTTGTTTGGTGTAACAACGCTGATCGGCTATTACTCTGGAAAAGTAGTCGATCTCATTGTTAAAAGTGCGTATTGTCATTTGTGTGCGCAAAAAAAAAAGCCAATTGGACGATGAAGAATTTGAGGAATGGTATGAAGATCACCAGGACTCATGCTCCTCAAACCACACCGGATCAGCAGGAAAGATGGAGGTGAACTCAATCGTCGAGATGTTTTCCAGATCTGTGGAAAAATTCGGCGTGATGTACCGGAATTATATCGGCGACGGCGATTCAAAGACGTTTTCTGGAATTCTCCAAGTGAATCCATATGGGGACAATTTTCCCGTTAGTAAAAATGAATGCGTGGGACACGTGCAGAAGCGCATGGGTACTCGTCTCCGAAATAAAAGGAAGGAAGCGAAACTCGGAGGTAAAAAGCGGTTGACGGAAAGCATCATCAAAAAGTTGACGATTTGTTACGGTTTGGCAATAAGAAGACATATTAATTCTGTCGAAGATATGAAAAAAGCAGTAATGGCAACCCTGGATCATTATTGTTCGACCGATAAATCTCCTCGCCACGAGAATTGTCCGATAGGCGCCGACAGCTGGTGTGAATGGCGAAAAGCTGAAGCCACGAATTCTCTTGCTTCTTTTAAGCATCCTGATCGATTGATTGCTGAAGATATCGAAAAACATATTCGTCCAATCTATGTGGAGCTCTCAAACGACGATCTTTTGACGCGATGCTTAGGTGGGCACACACAGAATGCAAACGAATCATTCAACTCCACTGTCTGGCGCATGTGCCCAAAACATCTGCATTCTGGCCAAAAAATCGTTGAAATTGCTGCTTACTTGGCTGCAGGAATATTCAACGAAGGGTATTCGGCAGTATTAAGTACCATGGAGCTTCTCGATATGAAAATTGGCATACAATGCAAGATCTTTGCTGAGAACGTCGACAAACAGCGCGCCAATCGGGAAAACCGTCGTTCGTCTTTCGACAGCAAAGAGTCTCGAACAGCTCGTAGACTCCATCAACTTCAACAAAATGAGTATTTTGAGGAAGAGGAAGGTCTACTTTATGGTCCAGGAATAGCTGATTAGCGTATTATTGCTGTAAGTAATCAAAAAGTACTATTTTTTCCGACTGTAAACTTTAAAGCGCGTTTTCTCGAGTTTTCATTTTTGGGATTTTCCAAAATTGGCGGGCAAAATTACAAAAAAAGTATTCAACCAATCGTAAAAAACCAAAGCTTATTAGATTCAGTATCTTATTACCTCCTCTGTGAACCTAAAAAGTTCTTGAAAAAAAAATTCTAAACTATTTTTTTAGTAAATTGAAGTTAGGTTTTTTGGTGAAAAATGCAACTTTTTTTTCAAATCTAAAAAAAACTTTGATTTTCGCGTTTTTTTCGGGTTTTTTTAGGTTCACATAGAAGAAGGACTAATGAAAATTAATTATCCATTTGATTTTTTTGTTTCAGACAAAAATTGCGACCTACATTTTGCCCGCCAATTGGACACTTCAATTGCGCGGTGGTGCACAAAAGTAGATGAAAGTGGGCTGTATTTCGATATTTTAAATTTTAAAAAATGTTTTTTGTAAGTTTAAATATGTAATAAAATGATGTAAAAATTTCATTACATTTGCTTGTTTTTTTCTATCCTAAAAAAAATCACGAAAAACTGCCTTTTTTAGGCCTCCTAAAGCAGGCTCCCCCCTTAATACTGTAACGTATGGAACGTCTTCCGCTGAATATTTAGCCATAAAAAGTTTACAACGTCTGGCTCAAGAGGAGAGCGCCAAGTTACCGTTAGGGGCTGAAGTACTACAACGCAATTGTTATGTAGATGATGTTATGGCAGGAGCTGACAGCATAATTACAGCTCGGGATAAGCAATCACAGTTATCATCATTACTCAACATGGCAGGCTTCAAACTAAACAAATGGTGTGCGAATCATCCTCAACTACTACGCAATATTGCACAAGCTGATGGATAAATTCAGCGTCAATTGACTTTCAAATCTTTGATGGAAGCAGAATAGCCTCCATTCATAGATTCTCCATACCAAAACAATGGAGACATGTCAGATCCAAAGAGAATCCAGCAAACCCACTATCGAGAGGTATACCCGCAGAAGAATTAAGTACCTGTAACGCGGAAAAAATCGATACAAGTTTCCATGATTGATGCCATAAATCACAGGAACTCATTTAAAAGGCTGCAGCGTATTGTAGCTTACATGACACGGTTTGCCAATGCAATTCGAAGAAACAGACCTCATTCACTTGAGCTTCAAGCTGGGGAATTAGAGGATGTACGAATTCTCATTTTAAAAACTGTACAGAATCAGGAGTTTGCGACAGACGGCGCAACTAAAAAGGTACGGTGAAGTATCAAAAACCAGTCCTCTTTCTGGAATAATTACGAAGCCTTTGACGCGACTTTAGATAAATTTCACAAGAAAATAGAATTACTTGAACAGGCTGTAGAAAGATTCAAGAAAAAGACGACTTCTCTCATGTTTAAGCAATTAACACAAGGAAACTTTGGCAACGCTTATGGAGATTTAACTGACCCTCAAAAATTCATATAAAACTCAAGAAAAACCTCATGACTCATCATTTATAAATATGTATGTTACTAAAGAAATTCGAAGCCTGTTTAACGCTTATGTGACTTTTAAGGACTTTCATAAGAAGAAAGAATTCCTTGAACGAGCTTTATAAATTCAAGAAAAATATTGTTACTCTTAATTAGCTATAACACTAATGAATCTTGGTAACGTTTATGCAGCTTTAGGGGATCCTATATTGCTAAATAATTACGAAGTCTTTGACGCGGCTTTAGGTAAATTTCATAAGAAAATAGAGCTACTTGAACAGGCTGTAGAAAGATTCAAGAAAAAGACGACTCCTCTCACTAGGAAACCATGGTAACGCTTATTTTGACCCTCAAAAATTCATATAAAATTCAAGAAAAACCTTATGACTCATCACTTATATATATGTATATGTTACCAAAGAAATTCGAAGCCTGTTTAACTCTTATGTGACTTATTTTCATAACAAGAAAGAATTCCTTGAACGAGCTTTATAAATTCAAGAAAAATATTGTTACTCCAGCATAAATCCCGACCTGAAGCAATCCTCATAAAACCTAGGGGAAAGGAAACGTATGCGGAGATATTAAGAGAGACACATAGGAAGGCGAACCCGGATGACACGGAAACAGTCATAAAAACCGTACGTCAAACGAGAGCAGGTGACGTCCTCCTGGAGCTCGGGTCGAAAATAATGGACAAGGAAGCTTTCGGGAAATCATTAAAAAAGTATCCTAGGAGAAAAGGCAACGATCCGAAATCTCGAACCCAGGACAACAATTGAGATAAGGGACATGGATGAACTGACTACAGTGGAAGAAGTCCAAGATGCCATTAAAAAGAAAGTCAACGATCATACAGTGGATATACAAGTCTCCGTCACCAAAACTAATAGCAGCTCGCAAAGCAAACGAAATGCTGAAGAACCCTCGGATCAAAATAGGATGGGTCCAGTCGAAGGGTGGTGATCCCACGCAGCTATAAATGCTTCGGATATGGACAATAGCAAGCAACCTGCAAAGGAACAGACCGAAAGGGCCTAGGACTGTGCATAAATTGTGGTGAACAAGGTCATAAGAAAAGTGAGTGTGTAAAAAGCGCAAACTATACATCAGGACAACAATTGAGATAAGGGACATGGACGAACTGACTACAGTGGAGGAAGTCCAAGATGCCATTAAAAAGAAAGTCAACGATCCTACAGTGGATATACAAGTCTCCGTCACCAAAACTAATAGCAGCGTGCAAAGCAAACGAAATGCTGAAGAACCCTCGGATCAAAATCCGTCGAAGGGTGGTGGTCCCATGCAGCTATAAATGCTTCGGATATGGACACCAGCAAGCAACCTGCAAAGGAACAGACCGAAAGGGCCTAGGACTGTGCATAAATTGTGGTGAACAAGGTCAAACGAAAAGTGAGTGTGTAAAAAGCGCAAACTAACCCATGACTCATCATTTATATACATACATATATGTTACTAAAGAGATCCGAAGACTGTTTAACTTTTATGTGGCTTTAAAAGAAAGAATTACTTGAACGAGTTTTATAAATTCAAGAAAAATATTGTTACTCTTAACTAGCTGTAACACTATTGAATCATTATCATTTAATTCTTATGTGGCTTTAAAGGATTCTCCTAAAACCAAAGAATTACTTGAATGCGCTTTAAAAATTCAAGAATAATATTGTTACTCTCAACTAGCTATAACACTATTGAAACTTGGTAACGTTTATGTGATCCTATATTGCTAAATAATTACGAAGCCTTTGACGCGGCTTTAAGCAAATTTCATAAGAAAATAGAATTACTTGAACAGGCTGCAAAAAGAATCAAGAAAAAGAGGAAAGCTTGGTAACCCTTATGGAGATTTAATAACTCCCTCAAAAATTCATATAAAACTCAAGAAAAACCTCATGACTCATCATTTATATATATGTATGCTACTAAAGAAATTGGAAGTCTGTTTAACTTTTATGTGATTTCTCGTAAGACCAAAGAATTACTTGAACGCGCTTTAAATATTCAAGAAAAATATCTAGCTATAACACTATTAAATCTTGGCAACGCTTATGCAGCTTTAGGTGATCCTATATTGCTACAGAATTACGAAACCTGTGTAACTCTTATGCAGGAAAAATATTATTAATATTATTATTATTATTAATATTAATATTATTATTATTATTTTATTATTAATATTATTATTATTATTAATATTATTATTACTTTTATCCAGGGAAAATATTATTCCTCTTAAATATCTATAACACTATTAAATCTTGGCAACGTTTATGCAGCTTTAGGTGAGATCCTATATTGCTACAGAAGTACGAAACCTGTATAACTTTTATGGGGCTTTAATTCTCATAAGGAAATATTATTGCTAAATACGCCTTTAGGATTCTAGAAAAACATTGTGACCCGTCCTATTTTGAAGTAGTTATAACACTAGTAAACCTTATCACTTAAAGCTCACGCAGCTTTAAGTGATGCTTAAAAATTCATACAAGATTCAAGAAAAAAAATATATACATATGACGTCACCGGATATAATGCGGAATGCACCGCTCAGACATCGACTTTCAAATCGATTCGCATACAATATAATTGACTGATGACCTTTTCCAACAGTAGTTCACTGCTATGCCCTGTCCTCCCAATGTTTGACATTATCCTCACAAATACATACATACATACATCAACACTGTAGGAGGTCCAGGGTTTGCTAAAGATTACTGCCATTTTCCGTTTTATCAGAGCATTCAATTGAGCAGAATGGTTGTGTCAAAAATTGAGATGAAAGAAACAGCAGCAAAGAAACTACAGTATGCAGTATTCAAAAACCCTATCAAATATTGCAGGGATACTTGTGGTATTCAATCTTGTTCAATGAAAAAAAAAAAATATTCTGTACGTGTACATATAAGTTAATAAGAAAATAAGCTTTCTTTTTGGATTCCAGTCTATGACTGATTCTTTATTTACGAAATAACTTAATTCTAACTTAACAGATGATGCTTACTTAGGGAAATGATCGGTGCATGGGGTGAACGTCTGAAAGATGCTTATAGTGTAGGATTGGGTTATTAATTGGGTGAATGTGCTTGGGGTAAATGTACTGGAGTGTAGTGTGTGGCGGAAGTGCAGTATAAGCTAAAAGGTGAATGGGTGAATGAGCTTGGGTTAAATGTATGGAAGTGTAGCGTGTGGCGGAAGTGCAGTATAAGCTAAAAAGGGAGTGTGCGGGGGAATGAACTATGGATGTGCAAGTTGGGGTTAACTTATACACTGCGCGTCATCAGGTTGGCACATCCCTCATAAGCTTAATATAATTGATCTTCTTGTTGTTGTTGTTGTCAAAATGCAGCTAGTTTTTTCCTTTTTTTGTTTATTTTCGATGCGTCATCAGATTAGCACATGCAAATTATTTTTAGTTTATCTTCAAGAGTTGAACACGTATGAAGACCAAATTTTTTTTTCTGTTCAAGTAGTCTATTAAAATTAATATGGTTCAAGGAAAATCACTATCTGTGGAAGAGAAATCAAAAATTGAAGCTTACAAGGAGTCAAAAGGCTGTCAATAAGTGCAATATCGGAAAAAATCGTTAGAAGTCGTAGTTATATCTGCATTCCTGTGCAATAAGTCGGGCTTTGGTAAAAATTATAAAGGTGGTATTATAATAGGGTAATTTCCAATGCTGATAAGAGAGCTATTTTGAGAGAAGCATCGAACTCTCATGACTCGGCCGCAAAGATCAGAGCAAATGCTGGCGTTAAAGCGAGTTTATCTACAATTCAAAGAGTGATAAGGAATGCTCCACATTTAAAAAAGACGAAAATTGAAGAAAAAACCCCCACTTAACGTCGCTCGAAAGGAAATGCGCTTGAATTTTGCACGGGCGCACATGACATGGAATTCTGATTGGCGCTACGTTGTCTATTCAGATGAAAAGAAATTTAATTTCGAAGGTCCAGATGGATACAATCACTACTTTCATGATCTTCGCAAGGAGGAACATCAGTTGGATCGCCTTCATAATCGGGTGGGGGGTGTGATGGAATGGGAAGCCAACTCCTACTATGGTACATGCAAACACTGAACAAAAACGTACTTGAAACTGCTTTTCCCCATTTTAAAAATTTGTTTGGTAACCTGCCATGGCGTTTTCAACACGACAGTGCTCCGATCCACACTGCCCGGGCGGTTAAGTCATGGATTGAGCGCAAAATGTCAGTTTTACGCAGTGGCCGCCTTACTCACCCGACATCAATATAATAGAAAACGTGTGAGGATGACTGGTTCGTAAAGTCTACGAGTCTGGGAAACAATATTCCAACAAAGCGGAACTAATTGAAGGCATCAAGCGCGAGTTACATGCAGAACATCTAGCATAGTAACTAACAGCATCACAACACACCTGCAGCCGCCCGACAACAGCATCACGCTGACGACACATGTCCGCATAAAAACTACCTGTCGCTTAGCAACATCTCCCTCCAGTTCTCAGCGTCATTGAAGGAGCTGAGAGCTTTGATAAAGAACATGTGAAATATTGTTGTTGCGGTACACATAATGTTCCGCTGATCATCGTGTACATGATAGATATGCTAACAGAGAGGGTATAAATATTCGGTGAAAGGAGAGGAGCCGGGTCAGTTTTTTTGAAGTGTTTGAAAAATAAAAATCTAAAAAAATTAAGTTTTGCGTTTTGCTTATTTTGATATTTTTGTAAGAAATATTTTTTTCAGTGCAAGAAGGCCGCGTATGTAACTCGCGCTTGGTCAGCCATTTCTTTGGATTATATTGGAAAATTGTACGAGTCGCTTCCCAATCGAATCTATGACATCATAGGGAGGATCGACACATTATTTAATTTATTAAAAAATGTTTAAATTACTAAATGTATAAGTTTAAAAATAAGTGACTTGACATGACTTAAAAGCTTAACTACTTACGCGAGTAGGTGTGCTAACCTGATGACGCGCAGTGTATAAAAAAAGACAATTTTTTGGATTCAAACGATAAAGTTGGACGATAAATATTGCATTTGCCATTTATCGTGAAAATATTTTTGAATACAAAGAGTGAATGTGATTGATATTAGTTTGAAAGTATAGTTAACAGTAGAGGAAGGGTATAGATCTCTGTTGCTAAGCATACGTGGAGGAGAACCAGCACCGCAATTTCTTCCATCAATACAGTGTGAACCCAATGCTAATGATCGTGTGGAAATAGAAGTAATTGGTGGTACAATAACATTAATACCCATCGGATATGACATCAAAAGACCCCTGTCCGGAGGTCACGCCCTCCGGTTCAAGAAGACCACGTCCGTTGTTCAACCATTAGCCGATCAATCCGAGTACCTGGTCACCGTCCAAACAGTAGAGGGGGACGAACCAAGCGAGAACGCATCCTCAATGATGAGCGGGTTCAATTTTTCAGCTCTATCCAGTTGGCACACACCACCCACAGGAATGGGGGTAGTTGATTGCTGCACTGCAGACGGCAGATCTTCAATGAAATTTGCCAACCCATACATCACACAGAGCGATTCCCTATACTCCATACCAACCAGCTCAACCCCCAAGCGCCTAGCAATATTCGTGGACCTTATTGAACCCGGGCAGAGAGAGTATTACTTTCCGACAGCCTCCGGCATGGCCGGCTTTCTCAAGATACTTGGGCAAGCACAATCCGTCAACACATCTTCTCTCCTCCTAGCCGGCGACCTACCACCCAGGGACTGGGCAGGGTACAATGACAAGGTTGGAAAACTCAGCAGGCTAGAAGAGATATCAAGGTACAAGACAGTTCTCACCTCAGGTGTGCTCACGCACGTAAACCTAGAAGAAGTGCACCTCCATTAACTATGAAGACGATTGGATATCAAGCTACTATGGAGGAATGGACCCATACAACTCTAGACAATGGCTGAGTCACAGCCCCGTTTCATCCCACCTCACTATACAATGGATAGAAAAGCTAGGTTTAGCCACACCCCCAGGAAGCACCGATGACATGATGAACATAGAGGTTAAGGACAGGAGTTACTTTATGCACCCCATCCGCCACGATGCACGCATGGAGATGTTGTATTACCTCGCATCATTTGACACAGAAAATGCGTTGCCCTGCCTTGTTGATAGGACCCAGTCAGACACCCCCACAATACCCACATATGGCTCTTGGATAGAGCAAGCCTCATACCTTTCATACACACGCCTACAACGCCAGCCGAAGCGATCACTATGGCATGCGACGTCGCTGCACGCCAAAGAAAGCTGTACGTGTACAACGCACCTCTCTCCAACGCCTACTGGAATGAAGAGAAACCCCAAGTTTCCCAAATACAATACCCTGTAAAATTGTTATCAGAAATTGTTTGCGTGTTTGGCAGGGGGGTTGGCGCGGGTCGTTATGAGCTTGTGGTTTTAAGATGTGACGCATGTTTCCAAGTTTCCCTGGTCTTGACTAATTTCAAAAAAAATCTTTATGAAATTTTCCAAAAATTTTGTCAAAAAGCGTATAGTTCTTTACTAAGTCACGTAAAGTTGTGTCATAGCGCAGAAAAACAAATTGTATTTCGCGCCAAAATCTAAGTAAATAACAAAGGCATAAATACTCTTAAATGAAAAGTCGAAAGTAGATCGGTGCGTTTTCTTTCATTTTACATATATTTCTTTGTTCGCAGTCAGTGGAAGTAAAGTCCATCGAATTTTCATAATCAACCCCAATTACAATTCCGTGGTAAAAACAAATACAAATGTGAAAAATGTTTAGCTGAATTCTCAAGAAATGATAATATTTAAAGCATCACATGAATGTGAAACATCCACTAATAGATCCGACACTCTGAGAACTAACAATTCTTCATTGCCATCAACGTCAACAGTAGCTCAAGAAGAACATTCAAGAAGCGATATGCAAAAGAGAGCTTTCTCCGAAATCTTCAGAATTACTTAATAAAAAGAAAAACAAAAAATCACTATATTTGGCGATAGTTATGAAAATATGGGGAACCTATTTTCAATTGTCAAATAATGAATACAATGTATTGTTCATACAATGAATTGTTCTAAAACAAAACTTGCCGTTTAACCACACTTTTTCCTGATAGACAAAATAAAAATAATAATCATTTCAGTTGGGTTGGTGTTCCAATGAAATTTTAGTACAGAAAGTGGACTTGAAGTCTTGAAAGCAATAAAATGGAACATAGAAATTGTTTTGCGAATTTGTAAAAAACGATCGCGATGAAGATAATATGATTGTGGACTTGAAAAGTGCTCCTTCTTAGAACTTGTTATTAAGTGGTTGACAGTAAATTTTAAGATTTTTTAAAGAAAAAAGAAATTTGTCAAAAAGCGTATAGTGAAAACCATACAAAAGAGAGAGCGTTCTGCGAAACCTTCAGAATTGCTTAACCCTCTCATGCCCGCTGTTGCATATACGCAACATTGTATTTATGAGCCTCTAACTACCGTTATTTTAAATTTTTTGTTTTGAACCGTTCGCAGAAATATAGCTGCATGTGTTGAGTGAGCTTACACCTAATTGTTCGGTAGTCAGCTGCACATGCGTTCAGTTAGTAGCTATTCTCCCGAGAGCGTAGTTGGTGCCGTGAAATAACGCCGAGCGAAATAACGCCGAATTCCAGAATTCGGCGTTATTTCACTTTCATAAAGTGAAATAATGCCGAATTTTAGAATTCGGCATAATTTCACTTTATGAAAGTGAAATAACGCCGAACATTGCTTGTGAAATAAAGCCGAAGCAAATGTTTCCACAATTCGGCATTATTTCACTTTCTTAAAGCGAAACAATGCCGAATTCAGAGAAAAGGCAAAAGAATCAGTAAAGCCAACTGTACTTGTTAGAAAAACAAGTGAACTTTACCGTAATCAATGTTTGTTGATTGTAACTCGATGTGCAGTCATCTCATTAGTTGATGAACTTTGAGTGATACACATCGTTTAAATGGCAAATTTGGGTGAATCAGTATTTGTATATGAAATCTGTGAAGGTTTTAGAAAGGGAAGCGAACTTTTGTACATACCCGAAACAAAGCAACTTTATAAAATTAAATCAAAGTCTAGATTGTGTAAGAGATATACGTGTTATAAGAGTGAGTGTAATGGAAGTGCAGTTGTTGAGTTTAACAATGAAAATTTAGTTAGAGTTCCAAAGGTAAGTGCACCGCACAACCATTCGACGCAAGAAGACCTTCGCGGTAAATTAAAATTATTAAGCGAAATAAAAAATGAATGTGCAAATGTTTCGCTCAAAAGAAGTGGTATTCGCGAAGTTTTTGACGAAGTTTGTGGAAGAGGTGAAACTAGTGCGTCTGTTCAGTTTGGCAAAGTTCGGCGACAACTTATAAACATCCGAAACAGTTCGTTTCCTAAAGCCCCCACATCTGCTTCAGAGATATGTGCAATTTTTAAGAATCGAAGTGTGATGCATGATTTCGGTATGTCTCGGTACAAACGTAGTGAGCCATTCTACAGGAGCACTGTTATTGAACCGGGATTTTCTTACACTATATTTATGTCTCCGACAATTTCTGAGGAAATTCGGAAGTTACCGGACGGGAGCCAGAAAAATTATCTTCTGGACGGCACTTTTAGCGTTGTCCCATCTTGCGGATATAAACAACTTTGTTTAATCCATTTTGCTCACGACGATCATGTAATATTAAATATTATATTAAGATTTATATGCATTTAATGAAATTTTACTTGTTAGGTTTACCCGTTCATTTATATTTTAATGAGCAATAAATCGGAAAAAATGTACCTGCACGCATTTCAGTACATTGAAGCCAATTTGTTCAAATTTTGCCCAAGCTCTTTTGTCACGGATTTTGAAAAAGGCTTACGAAATGCTTTGCAGAAAATATTTCCGTCTGCCAAATATACAACCTGCTGGTTTCATTTCTGCCAAGCTATTAGAAAAAAATCATCTAAGCTGCCAGGATTCTTTGCTAATATAAACAAAAAGAAGGAGGCAAAGCGCCTTTATCGCAAATTTTTAGTTCTTCCTCTGTTAAAACCGATGGATATGGAATCGGCGTTTGAACTTCTGAATAACGAAGCAAAAGGTGTGCAGTTTAAAGTAAAAGGAGAGTGTATATTTAAAAATTTTTTAATATACTTCAGAAAGCAGTGGATAGAAAGGGTAAGAAAAAGTCGATCTATTTAATTAAACACTTGCATAGAATTTGAGAAAATAATAGTACTCCGCCGAGAGTTTTTACTTATAATAGTTAAAATAACAGTTAAGTTCTCGACCATTCTATTTATTTCAGCATTTAAAATTTGAAAAAAATAATAGTTCGAAATTCGCGCGAATTTTGAACTATTATTTTTTCAAATTCTAAATGCTGAAATAAATAGAATGGTCGAGAACTTATCTAGTATTTTAACTGTTATAAGTAAAAACTCTCCGCCGTTCTATTTATTTCAGCATTTAGAATTTGAAAAAATAATAGTTCATAATTCGCGCGAATTTTGAACTATTATTTTTTCAAATTCTAAATGCTGAAATAAATAGAACGGCGGAGAATTTTTATTTATAATCGTTAAAATACTATTTATATTTCTGGAAGTTGAAAATATAGTAAAAGTTCTCGGTTTACTATTTTTCAATTGGTAAAAATATACCTTTTATATAAAAAATATTGATGAGACTTTAACCGTAACATCAAATGAATTTCTTAATTGAATGCAAACTTATATATAAGTATATATGTGTATGTTTAGGAAACTCCTTCAGCTGTATCCGTGTTCAGGTCTCATATGAGAACAACAAGCGCTGTTGAAGGGTACAATAGTCGACTAAGCCGGAAGTTGGCGAAATTTGGAAATTTTTTCAAGTTCGTAGACTGTCTTCTGGATGAAGATGTTATAAAATCTAAGGAATTTATAATGTCAATTGATGACACATTCCAAATCTTTGAACCACCAAAGAAAAAATTCAAAGACAGGGGACAGCAAATTGAAGCGGCTTTAATTAAACTGGAAAAAAAACGTATATCAATCCAAGACTTTCTTAACCAAATGACAAATGAAAGTAATAATTTGCTTTCTGAAGACTCGTTAATTGAAAGTGTAAGCAGCGAAGATGAAGACGATTTGAATCCAGATGATGTAGAACCGGATTATTTTAATGTTGATGATGTGTCTCTATTGTGCATTATATGTTGTAAAAATGCTCGAACTATCCTTCTACAACCTTGTAATCACTTCAAACTGTGTTTGAACTGTTATACAGGATTGCCAGACAAATATTTAAAGCTTAATAATCCAATTCTTTGTCCAATTTGCAGGCAAATTGTTCAAAGTACCACCAAAATATATTGTTAAACTCCGATATTCTTAGCTATTGTTTCCTAGATTTTCTTTTGTTTATTAGTATTGACACATTTAAGTTACTGGATAGGTATCTTAAAATCAAAATAAATAGTTTAAACTTCGTTAAATAAATAAAATGAAAACAGGATGTTGAATGGGTTTGAGTACGTGTGAATACATTCACACGGTTAATTTTCAGGGGTGGAAATCTGAAAAAAGGTAGGAATCTTTATCTGAATGTATTTATAAATGCAAAGCGAAATAAGGCCGACTCGGCTTTATTTCACTTTAGCAAAGTGAAATAAGACCGAACATTAAAATTCGGTTTTATTTCGCTTTCACAAAGTGAAGTAACGCCGAATTCTGGAATTCGGCTTTATTTCGCTCGGCGTTATTTCACGGCACCAGCGTAGTTGACAAATTCATTGTGCAAAAAAACGTGGTTTTAAAAAAGTGTTAAAAAACATTTAAATAATTACTTCATCCTAAAACCAAGTTCAACAACTAAATAAAGAAAGGTAAGTGAGTATTTAAAAAAAAACCCCGCATGAAAATATTATATAGTTTGTTTCTAATAATTTTGTGAATGTCGTGTTGCGTATATGCAACATTGGTCTATTGTGGTAATTTTCAAAAAATAAATTTTTTTTTTGTATGCAGATTGTAAGATGCGCCCAAAAGGTCTGACTCAAGCTGAGATTGAAAAATTTGTCAACTTTGATTGGGATGATTCGGCTGACGAGGAATATGAAGAAGAAGAAGATCGAAATATGGACGAAATTATTGAAGAAACTTTGAAAAATTTGGATAACAGAGCTGAAAATGTGAGTGTTGGTTTGATTGATCAATTTATTGAAAGCGAAAATGATGGGGATTTGAATGAAAATGAAAACGTTGTACAGGAGGTGATGGAAAAAATTGATTTGAAGAGTTTGAAGTGGAGAAGTGCCGAGTTTATGGAAAGCGAGACCACTTGGAAAAGTGAATTATGCAGCAATGCGGTGAAAAACCCCATCCAATATTTTAGTACTTTCTTTGCGGATGAACTGTGGCAGAAAATATGTGATGAAACAAATTTATATGCTATGCAAACGAAGGGCATAGAATTGAAATGCACTGTGCCTGAAATGAAAAGGTTTGTTGGCATACTTCTTTACCTTGCAGTTGTGAAAATACCAGCTTATAGAATGGCGTGGGCGGCCAATTTCAAACTAGCAGCCGTTGCAAATGCATTACCAAGAAACAGATTTGAAAAAATTAAACAGTTTTTCCATTTGAACGATAATTCTAAACAGCCTCAGAAGGGAACACCTGAATATGACAAGTTGTACAAGGCTCGGCCTTTGTTGGACGCCATAAAAAAAAAATTCAATGAAATTTCGCAGGAAGAATTCCAAAGTATAGATGAGCAAATGATTGCATATAAAGGTCAACATAGTTTGAAACAATATCTTCCAATGAAGCCCCACAAGTGGGGTTTCAAAATGTTTACGAGAGCTGGTGTATCTGGGATTATATACGATTTTACTCTGTACATTGGAGAAGGAACGTGCAAGACTTATGGCTTGGGCATTTCATCAGATATCGTGCTATTTTTATCATCCAATTTGCCAGTAAACCAAAATTTCAAACTGTTTTTTGACAATTGGTTTTCGTCAATAAGCTTGATGATTGCTCTGAAAGAAAAGGGCATATTGGCCGTTGGTACAATTAGAAGCAACCGATTGAAAAATTGTGCTCTAATCAGTGAGAAAGACCTTCAAAAACGAGGACGAGGATCAAGCGATTTCAAATATGAAGCAACGAACAACTTGATTGCTTGTCGTTGGTATGATAATAAGAGCGTACAATTAGTTTCAAATTATGCAGGTAAGAACCCAATGAGTGAATGCAACAGATGGTGCCGCAAAGAGAAGAAGTTTATAACTATACCTCGTCCAGGTATAGTTGAATGTTACAACAAACACATGGGAGGGGTTGATCTTGCGGACATGCTGCTTGAATTGTACAAAATCAACCACCGCTCAAATAAATGGTACATGCGCATAGTATACTGGTGCATAAATTCAAGTTTAGTAAACAGTTGGTTGTTGTACCGCAGAGACATCATACATACAGACGGCAAATTGAAGCATATGCCGCTCATAAATTTTCAATTGGATGTTGCTTCCGAGCTTTTGAACGCAAGTCAAACTAAAGTTGTCGCCAAAAAGAGAGGTCGTCCATCATCACTCCTTTTGACAATGAATTCATCCCCATCATCACCAGCTCCATCACCACCAGCTCCATCTTCACCAGCTGCATCATCACCAGCTCCATCATCACCAGCTCCATCATCACCAGCTCCATCATCACCAGCTCCTTCTACGGGCTCTGAATCAAACCCCTATAAAAGAGCTTATGTTGCAGACCCAGCAAAATCACTACGACTTGATGGTAATAACCATTGGCCGGAATGGGGAAAAAGAGGAAGATGTAGAGTATGCAGCACTGGGTTTCCAAGCTGTAAATGCAGCAAATGTAATGTGCACTTGTGCTCCAATCCCCCAAAAAATTGTTTTGTGTCCTATCATACATAAATATAAATAAACGGCATTTGAAAAAAAAAATCAACTTGTCTTTAAATATATAGCACCATTGCCCAATGTTGCATATACGCAACATCCTGTAGCTCTTGAACCAGGACACCTAGGACAATGAAATTTTTGTCAGTTGATATTGAGGTCAACTCTAGCTTATATGTCTACTCAAAAAAATTTTAGCCACGCCCATTTTAATTCGGGCATGAGAGGGTTAATAAAAAGGGAAAACCCACGGTTTATAAACGTTGTTTAATCTGCGAAGAGGACATTCAGAAAAGTAAATGGTCACAACATAAAAGAAAAAATACTCATAAAGAAAAATCAAAACAAGTGTTAAAAGACAATGTAAGCTGTGGAGACCTGTACAATAAACAGATCTGGCAACGTGGTGTGCGGGTGTGCGCAGTGTCCAGAGATGTGGAGACCTGCACAATAAGCAGATCTGGCAATGCGGTGTGCGCAGATCGAAGAAGAGCTTTGGCACTGCTGCTGAGCAAAAGTACTTCCTTAATTAATGTACATACATATTTGTGAATAAAGTATTTCTTTACATTGGCGACGAGGTAAATATGAAATAGATAGATAAAGGAAATGATAATGAGAAAAATGTGTGGCGATTAAATTCGCCCAAATTGGTTGCAAAAAGTGCAGAAAAAACAAAAATGATGAACATGTATTTTCCTGTTTCTTCTAGTAAAAGAAGAAAAGAGAGAACCGGCTTGCAAAAAAGTTCATGTAAAGGAAACCCACATGGTGGATCACATGGTGGGTAATTTTCGGATGTGGTTGCGGTTTTTGGCCGTCCTTCACGTGGGTCATCTTCGAGGAACGTGCGACTACGTTTAAATTCAACTGCCCACTTTTTAACGGTTGACATGGAAGGAGCAGAGTCCCCGTAAACTTTTGTCAACTTTGGATGAATTTCCTTAGGTATTAACCCATCCAAAACGAAGAATTTTATCACCGCACGATATTCAAGTTTATCCATTTTAACAAAAAACACGCAGACGTCTACTGCAAAATTTGAAACTTGTCATACGAACATGCACCATTTGACACAATTTTTTTTTTGAGCATCGGTCAGCTTGTGTGGTATCCATCTAGCACAAAGCTTCTTCACAGCTAAAATGTTTCTGCAATACTGATCGAATTGCGGTCTTACTAATGCCCAAGGTTGCTTCTATCTCACGGTATGTGTATGTTACATTCCGATCGGTTTCAATCATGGCGCGTACGGCATCAATGTTTTCTGGAACAACAGCACTGCAAGGACGACCTTCACAAAATTCATCACTGACGCTAGCACGACCGCGTTTGAACTCAGCAAACCAGTTATAAATTGTAGCATTGGATGGTATTTCTTCACCAAAAGCCAAACGAAGTCGATCTATGAATTGTTGTTGAGTTAGACCACATTTAAAATCATAAAAAATCATCCAACGAAATCCTTCACGAGAAACTTCAATTTTGTGACAAAATTGTTAATTAAAACACACTGTAAAAACGAAACCACTAAGCGCTCTTTGTCGTGCCACTGTTTCTTACCACAAACGTCAAAAGAAACAGTGCTGCCACATTCTGAAAATTTATCGGACAACCCTCGTATGGTTGGTCAATGTCACAACCCCTTCCCTATGGTAATTTTCGATGTCATAATCCTGAGATTTACACAACTGAGTTTATTTCAAATTTTGAAGACAATAATATTAGTTGTGTGTTAGAAGTAGATTTAACTTATCCAACAACACTTCACGACAATCATAATGATTTTATATTTTGCCCAGAGAATATTATAACTCCGGGAAGTAAATTTTCTAAATTGACAGCTAACTTAAATTCACAGAAGAAATATGTTATTCATATGAGGAATTTGCAGCAATGTCTTAAAAATGGGTTAATTCTCACCAAAGTACACGCAGAGTGTTGACATTCAGTCAATCTAAATGGTTACAGGAATATATAACACTAAATACTGATCATCAAATGAGAGCTGTAAATAAGTTCATGGAAACACTATGGAAAGTGTAGAAAAGCGAAAGGATGTGAAAATAGTAATAATTTGAGATACTCAAAAATCCCGATTGAATGCTAGAAATCTAATTGCAAATCCCAATTTTCATAGCCGGTCTATATTTTGACCGAACAGTAAAGTTCGATAAACCCATCTATTTAGGTTTTGTTGTGTTAGAGCTGTCAAAGTGGTTAATGTACGACATTCATTATGATTATATGAAACAAAAGTTTAATGAACCAGTTCGGTTAAACTATACGGATACAGATTCATTTATTTATTCATTGACGACAGATGATTTTTATGCTTATATACAGTATGTCAAATAATTGTTTGCATAAGGAGAAATTGTTTGCAATTTCAGCTGAAATGTGAAAATTAATGAAAACATTGCTTTTTTAAAATTGTTTTTTCATAAATTTATTAACAAATTTATTCTAAAAAAAATTAACACAATTCAAAAAAAAAATGCACAAAAAAACAAAAATAACAAACATATTCATATTTTGAGCTGTCAATTAATTGCATAAAAAGGAAAAGAAAATAAACGGCTTTGCGATGTTACGGTACTAATTTCCAGCACAATAACGAATACCACTTTCGTTGTGTTATTGGTATCTATTTATGTATCATTTGTACAGCGTTTGCCGACTAGAAGCAATTTGAAAAATGCCTGGAAATCGAACTGATAATAAAGTAATAGAGTTGGTTTATTTCAACTATTGTGACGGAAAATCTCCTAAAGAAATAGCCCAAATGTTATCAGTTAAATTGAGGACTACGTATAACATTATAAATCGGACAAAAAAAGCAAATCAATTGGAGTTGAAAAATTCTGGAGGCCGACCAAGAAAGCAATTTTTCCTTATGCAAACAATTATTTGACATACTGCTGTACTCGTATATGACGATGTCATCAATTTAGAGAAATCTAGGTTTCACACCTCAGAGTATACCGAAGAAAATTCTCACAATTTTCCACTAACAAACGGCAAATTCAAAGATGAAAATAATTCTCGAAAAATGCTTTAGTTTGTTGGGTTAAAAGCAAAAACGTATTCTTTTAGCGTAGATACCGGTCAAGTGATAAAAAAAGCAAAGGAAAATGTGTAACTAATAGCTTACCCAGATATAAGACATATCGTAAGTGTTTAATGAAAAAATAAAATATTTACAAGTCCATGTATGTGGGATTGGGACCAAACAACAAAACAACACACTACAAAATTACACGACATGACAAACAACTGTACGCAATCAGGCGACCAAACGGCACACAAGACAAAGGACAAGCGGATTACTTAAAATACACAAACAGCAACGTACCACCAGACCATCGAACGATAAACCAACGGACCGATACACACACAAATACTAACGGACGATGAGACAAATGAGAAAGAACAAACGAAGACAATAGAGCAAGAGTCAGTCATCAAACATCCGCAGATAAGTGAAGACCTAGGGGCGCAAAGCCCAAGCCATTAAGCCATTAGTTAAGCCATTAATAAAATAAGTTGTGAAGTAAATCAATGAATTTTAACGGTTAAGAAACACTTGAGTTTTTTTTTATATAGAACACGGGATTGTGAATCCCACATGTATTATATATATTTAGAAGTATGTTACATAACATTTATACGCAAAATATTAATATCCTCTACAGGATTAAAAAACAATTGAATTGAAGAAGAGGTATCGAGTACGATGCCAAAAGAAAAGACCAAGGTGTTTTTGCCGGCGCGATTCAACGCAATGGATGAGAACGCCATGAGGGCACTATAATCAAGCGAAATGGAAGTGTTGCAGCCTATGGGGAACTCGTTTGAGCTAGAGTTCTACCTTATATAAGAGTAAGCAGAAGATGATGAAGAGGTGGATATAATATATTCTCAACCCTTTTTTTAAAAATAAAAACATTTATATCAATTCACATTAAAAAAGGACCCTTAATGTGAGAGGCACATGGAACTCACTTAAATGTAATTCCCGATTATTTGTTTTGCTTTTATGTGCGTATAACGAATTCATACGCACATAAAAACAAAAAAAAAGTAAATTAGTTTTTGTATGTAATTGAATAAATTCATTAATTTCTTTAAAAAAATTCATTGGATCTCCTACCTCCAATAATGGGTGATGTGGAAACGTGAAATATGTGTTAATATGTGTAAGGATGATAGTGCTGGAAACTCTCAAATATATACATATTGTTCAAAAAAAAGTCTTACACGGAGATATGTAAGATCAAAACACGCAGACGTTCAACTATTCAGGCCATCATAAACCGTTACCAAAATGAAAGAAGAGTGGAAGAACAGGGCGGCCAGCAAAGCTTACCCAAAATGACAAGTGAAGAATCATGCGAATGGTCGATTAAGTTTCCTTCATAAGTTAAAAAAAAAAACGGAAAAACTCGAGCTTCTCCGGCGACCCGGCGCGTCCCCAGGTGGCGGATAGGGGAATGCCCCCGCGGACCAAGAGCAAACTTCCCAAGGCTAAGAAGTATTGGACTATGTGCCGCGGACTGAAAAAATGTGCATCGCAAGCATATCGCCCTATGAGATACTAGGCGACCTCTCATAGTAATCCAGCGGACTCATTATTTCTCGCCAAAAATGGAACAAAACAAAACAACAAAACAAATAAATAAAAACAAAAATAGAAACAATAACAATACACAAGTAACGGAGTCAGAAGAAGAACTTCTACTCCATTCCCTTTCATCGCCAAAAACTGCCGAATCGCGCCAGTCCATGACAATGGACTAACAAACTGCCCATGCACAGAACGTACCACGCAACGCGGAAATAGCGAAGAATACCGTCAACAGGCCTCAGCAGAAACATGAACATTTCACTGGGGCTCAGAAAAGACGAATCGTAGCTATGATCAGTGACGGCATAGAAACCGAAGAGGCACACAAACAAACAGCGCGTCAGATACGCACATGTGAAAGTTTCAAGAGCAACTCAGGAAGTCGACAGACCTTAAAATAACAAAAGAAATAGGTCAACCGACAACTCGCCAAGGGATCAGGTACCCAAAAAGCACAAAACGTACTCAGAGCCACCTAAAGGCACGAGTACGGTTGTGCAAAAAAAAGATCCTAGCAGTTCGGGATAAGGCTCAGGGAAAAAGTGAGAAAAAATCACCCATTGGACGAGTTTGTGTTTGCTGTAATAGAGGTCTTGTGACCATAAAAAAAAATTAAAAAGTAAAATTAGTAAAATTGTTTTTTATTTCTCTATTTTCATGTGGTGGTCATATGATGACATTTTCAGCATCATCTATGAAATAGGACAACCGTACTTCACTATCGATACCATCTACTGCTCCCTCGTAAATGATGGCACTCGTACAACAATGAGACATCAGTTAGTTCTACTCTTTTCATACAAAATAGCAATGAGTTTGTTCGAGAAAAAGTTAAACATCTTGGGCGTACAGAAACCGCTTTTGGCTCTTAATCTCCGCTGCAGAAATACAACATAGTCAAAGTGACTCGCTGCTCAATATCTCAACCCGCATCGAGACCATCTTCAGCCTTTTCAAACCAAACCGCACTTACCTCAAACAACATAAACATCAATGCATTCATATTTAGGTCACATTGCGATCGTCGCGCATTTGGCTTTGGCGCTGAGGCTCACTGCCATATTGGAGGTGTACGACGACGTACATCCACTGGACTAGTTCCTGTATGCTGTGCTGCAGGCCCACTGATGATGGCCTCAACATAATTTTATTAAATGTATAAATACGCTGTGAATTCAGAGGCACAATTCATTCATAAAAATTTACTCAAAAATTAACTTCAAAACAATAGTCGGGTGCCTAACCGAATTTAGGTTAAATTTTGAGGCGCATTGATTTGATTTTTGTCGGCAGACCGAGTTCAAGAATCTTGAATTTGAAAATATCTTACCAAATCATGATCGTGTACAGATTGATTTATCATTCTTGCTTTTAAAACATCTGAATTCTTCAGAAACAAATACACCAGACGGTACTACTTATCTATTACCACTAGCACCACTACCACTTTATTGCCAGATACAAAATTTGATGTTGATACTCTTAAGTATGTAACTGCGGAGGAAGCTATTGATACAATCAGACAAGATCTAATTCGAAGGGAACTGGACATTGCTGGATATTTTCAGAGTGAGTCTTTTCAGAGTCTTTTACGATGTTCTTACTAGTGATTTTGAAAGAAAATCCTTGATGATAAAATGTTTTGAGTATCGTTGTGACAAAACGTCGCTACTGGCAGCACTGCCGCCGAACAAAACATGTAGTAGTCTCGCTCACACCGTAGTTTGCGTCTCTTCCGCCAAATGTCAGTTTTCTTGTTAGCGCTGTTTGCGCGCCCTTTTATTTTACATCGTCAATTCAACTCAAGCGGGTAGAGTGCAAACTGCGGTAAGTTTTATGTTAATATTCTTGTAACTATGTAACTAATGTATTCAACTTTATACCGTAGAAATAAAATCTTCCTTGAAATCGTGCTCTTTCGTTTTGAGGGGATTCATTTCAAATTCACCAGCAGTCGTAGTGGCAAGAAGCCACAATCGTGAATATAAATCTGAAAGAATTTTAAGCGATGGAGAGACTGAGCATGTCACTAAACTTAATACAGAATATAAATCTAATTATGAATTGTTAGACATAAGAAAAGCAAAACAAACATATCACATGAATATGTATATCTTAAGAAAATATTTTTCAATAAAACAATAAATCTTTTTGGTGATTCATATATGAATCATTGCGTTTTTTTAACGATTTTTTGTAAACTACTAGCCAGAATGAAAAATGGTTTTCTGTTTTTGATTTCTTGAGCTTTTCTTTTCCACGTACGGTTATTTACATACACACATTCCTTTTCGGGCCCTTCAAATCATGTTTAAGAGCCACGTTTAGCACTTGGTCAGCAAAACATCCAGGGAAAGCTATTTCCATTTCTGATATCGCTGGACTTTCTTGCGAACCATTCCAAGTAGCCTTTTCTCGCAAAAATATTTTATCTGAAACGTAAGCTTTTCCAGCGATGACGAATTTCTACCACCATCTGTCACTGATATAGTACCACTTACAAATAAAAACAAGAGGCCTGAGTCTGGTGATTCAAATTGCCCACCAATAACACCAGAACAAGTGCGGCCGTACCCAAAAGCATTGAAAAGTGGTCCAGCAAGAAAAGGCAGAAAGAAAAAGTGTTCTTCAATTTTGACCAGCACTCCAGAAAAGAACCGAATATTAGAAGAAAAAGCTGAGAAGGAGAGAAAACGGCAGCTTAAGGAAAAAGTAAAAAAAAAAAACAAAACTGTAAAAAAAGTAAAAATGTTCGCTGAGCCATCATCATCCGAAGATGATGAATAGGAAGCAATGTATATCGACTCGGGCCAAGATCGGGAGATCTCAATGGAAGAAATTTACCCATTAGAAATCGGCCCACCAGAAGTAATCGAAGAAGGCGACTATGTTCTTGTAAAAATTTTTGGCAAAAAGGTTCCTAAATTCTTTGTTGGAGTAGTAATGAGGAAAATGGTCGAATCTGGTGAGCTTTTAGTCAGATTTATGAAAAAATGTGCCTCGGGGGGAAATAGTTTCGTTTTCGCAGATGAAAGTTTCATTGACAGGAACCAAATTGCAACAAAACTGCCAAATGCTACCAACATGCCCGGAACCTCACCTTCATTTTTTAAATTTCCCGTTGGTTTCAAAAATTACGATATGAGGTAACAAATTTATTTTATTAAACTTTCTTATACTTTTGTGAATTAAAATAAACACTTTTAATTTCTGAACATTAAAAAAGTTTTTAAAAATACTTTGAATTCGTTTTTAATTATTTATCGGTTGTTTTTTTAGCTGCCAACTTCCATTAACTTCCCCATTAATTTTGGTCTGTGTCCTGATCCACCCCTTGCTGAGGGGTATATGGACAGAAAAAGGTTTGTTGATGGAATTATCAAAAACTTTATAACGTGAAGTCATACTAAGTTTATAATTGGACACAATTGAGAGGAAGCATTAGCTTATCAGATGGTAAAAAAAGTATTTATGTTATAATCATACTGTAGACAAAAATAAAAGATTTATAAAATTTGTCCACAACCGCCCCTTCCTCCCCTACATACATATTTTCATTTGTCATTGGGATTGTGGATCTTTTTCTGATATTCAGAGTTGCCACCGTGCCAAAATAGTTGCATATAAATAACTTTTTCATTTATAGTGTTGCCTAACTCTTGTTATTAGGCAATTTTAAATCGGGTTTCTTCTTTCACAACAACGCATTTTGGAGTAGGTTTTTTTTATCATTTTCAAGTTCGGTTTTCTTACTGTGCTCAGACAATTCTTCTAATTCAAAATGGTGATCGTGTACAATTGGTTTCATACCTACATATCTTTATGATTTTGGTTCTCAGAAATATGTTGATATGCATAGAAACCCTATTCACATTTATAATTACGACTGTTTCGGGCTAAGTTGAATCCGAAAATTATTTTTTTTATGAGAATGACACTATCTTGTTGCAAATCAAAATTCAAAAAGAAAATAGATGAGTCTCGACAATCTTTTTGTCATATTACAATGTAGCCTCGGTGTCTAACAGCTGTTAAGCTTTACATTCTATATGGGGTTGGTGACCCTTTTACAAGATTATATAATCAAAATTTCTCCTTTAAATGAGTGAAATATTTCTCCTTTACTACATTTACATATTAAAGCCCCCTATGACAAGTATGAGGTTAGAGAGAGATGCATGTCTTAATTTCTTGGAGCTTTACATGCATGCTTTCTCTTTCTTCAAGTCGGCCATTAATAAGGTTTTAGCATAAATTTCACTCTAATTAGCTAGAGTGTTTAACTAGCTGATTCTTATGAGTCTGGTTACTGTTAGAAAGAGACAGCATGCATGTGAACGATCTAGCCTTGCACATTTGACAGTTCAGTTTTCGATGTTTAATCGCGCGGTGGTTGTTTGTGATTTTGTGTAAATTATAAATTTGGTGACAAAAGGTGATATTTTTTTTATATATATCGTGTTTATATGTGCGTTATTATTAGATATCGATGATATGGAGGTTGCATCTGCAACTATATATCTTTCCCATCTCGATATTTAATTCAATGTGCTAAAACACTTTGCATCGCTTCTGAAGTGTCAAATGTGCTCGGTTCGTGTGAAGTTTATAATTCAAATACATGGTAGATAATATGATAGCTCAAATCGTTTGTTCGTTGCGTGAAGATAAACTGTGTTGAAATGAAGTGATGTTGTGATATGCGTTTGTTGGGAACCAACAACGACTCTTTGAATAATTCAGATGATTACTGTTTTAATAATAATTTTCTAAATATTCTGGCTCTCATGGATAGGTATGAAATAATTGAATCGAAAACCAATTCCATTCTCAACTTTGCTGTTTCAATTACATGCGTATAGATTCCTTACAAAGAGACCAAAGTTGTCACAGTCTGTAAATAAACCAAGAGAAAAAGATAAAACACACGACGACATTAAGTTAAGATTAAGAATTCGTGCTCCAACTGGAACATCTTTCGACAGAGCCAGAGGCTTTACAAAGGAAAATGTAGAGACCTTTTTCAACCTCGGACGGAGAATGTGAGAAGCATAACTTTTCCGCAACAGCCATTTGGAACGTTGACGAAACGGGACTTTAAAACTTAGCTAATAGGCTTAGCAAAAGGCCCACACACGTTCTGTGAATTCCCTATCGTGCATCGGTGACTCACTGAGCCGTATTCATAAAAACGAAGGATATCCTCCCAAGTATAAGGTAGAAGTATAAGGTAATGCTTTAAAGTAAAAGGTTAAAGTATAACCATTTCCTTCTTTTCGTATTCATAATGATTACCTTATACTTAGCGATATTATGGAGAACGACACAGGCAATTATTATTCTTGGTATATTTTCCAATTTCACCCGACAAACGTACTGTAAGATAGGAAACCGGCGATTCAGTTATCCAAAACATCGTTCAATAATTACTCTTTCTTTTTTCAAAAGCTTATTATATTTTTCTTCCGCACCAGAAGTAGGATTGGAGTCATTAGGCATGGTTTTATCCCATATCCGCTGGCACCAATGAGCACAACATTGTTTTGATTTCTTAATTTTAGACACACTTGTGAATTTTTCCAGATTCTCGAGTCGTGTACGGATCCAGGCCAACTAACGTCAACACTAGTAAACAGAGTAGGTTTACCTTTTCGATTAATGTACTCATCTCCATAGAATTTTGGTTTCAGTATCCCTACGAGGGTACAATCGATTACACCAATACGAGTAGCTGTCGGATACTTAAACTTCCTTTGCCATAACTCTTTTGCTTCCGTTATTTCACTATTGGTAGTTGGAAACTTGATCCAATCAGTTGCATGTGCAACTATGCTGTCAACTACTGCATTCACAGTCCGAGATACCGTAGTTTGACTAACACCAAGTTCTTCATCGATACCTTTCTGATATCCAGGACCACTGAGATATCGCAAACATACCTTCATTCTATGGGCAGTTGACAAGGCACCTCGACGAGTTTCTTCTTTCGTACCTAAAAATCTGTCCGCGAACCACTGTAAATTTCTCTCTTCAAAACGGTATAAATCTTTAAAATCACGAACAAGTGTAGATAAGCGGGGCTTGTAATATTTAGCATCCCTCACATGCACAACACCGTTTGAGTCATCTGCTACTGACCTAACTCAGACTTTTTGAAGGATTTGCTTTTTATTTAAAGTAAAAGGTCAAATTTATGCATACCCATTTACTTTTACGTGAATAAAAGGATATGCTTTTACTCGAAAAGTATAAGGTTCTGCTCGAAATTATTATGAATACACACAAGCAGAAGGATTTCCTTCATATTTTGCAAGTATAAGCATATCCTTTTCTTTATGAATACGGCTCATTGTCTTTGTTTTTTATGTTCTTCTCCATGTTGTCTTTCCCAAAAACAAAACACTGACCCAGTACACCGAGTGTCTAAACTAATTACCACAGAGTAATGTGACACTTTCATTGAACGAGGGAATTAACACCAACATGCTGTTGCGAACTGACATGTGGGTCACCAAGGTGACACCACATGATATTATACAACACGTGTCGGTCACAGAAACGGTTCTGCCTTGTGTAATCAAATAGGTCACAGAAACGAGTTCGCTTTAGGTAACAGAAAAGAGATCAAAAGAGATATGGAGGTGATCGATTGAGCGAGGGATGACAGTGGAGTCTTTGCAGTGAAACTAAACGGTCGCACTAAATATTGCGTTTTATTCGGTCCGAACCTAACAAATGGTGGCAGCGGTCGGATGTTAAGGAAAAAGCATCTCCCTTAACCCCCGATAGAATACTAGGAACTTAATTCGTATGTGAAAAGTTAGTAATTTATAAAAAAAATAAAATAATATACATATATATATTTCCGAGTGCTGTATATTGCCAAAGACACCGAAAGGCACAAAGTTTAACTGAGTCTGGTTAAACAATATACAATCAAATCAATTCAGTGCAAAAAGTTTCTACACCACATCGCAGACAGCTTCAACTCCAAACGAAGGAAAGAAGACATTGTCCCCTTTCAACGCTTTTCCCAAATCCTGGGCTGCGAACACATACTACTACGCCAGAGATGAAGGAGGACAATATACCCCCATTACGATGGAAATTAGGACGTATCGAAAAAACTTACCCAGGAGACGATGGACTGATACGGGTAGCTGATGTTCGCACATCGACAGGAGTGCTACGCCGTCCCATTCATAAGCTGGCACCACTCCCAACTGAAGATATTAATGCTGATCATGAAACAACGAGTACACAAGGAGAAGAATCGGATCATAATGGCAGTCACAGTAACTCGCAGCCCAAAAAGAAGATGAAGATGTCTTTGGGGTCCACTATCGTTACATTGCTTATTGCAAACGACCTCCTTCATAAACAGCCGGGAATTTTCTTTGAAAATCTCGGACCATCGGGAATAATTAGTAGCGAATGGGCTTTGATTGCCTACTACAATATGGATTCTTATTGGAAGGAGTTCGATAATTTAAATATGTACGTTAATCGATTAGTGAAGGTCTGTAATCTAATGCTCAGAGCGATGGCACCGCTCACTAAAGACATTGCTAACCGCACGTCTTCCAGAAAGTTGACTTACCGCACTGCCCGCCGTGCTTCTAGGATTGCGCTCAATGGTCAAACGAATCGGCCACCGTACCCGCACACCTAGTTTTTGGTACCGAAATGTTACAACACTAGTAACCTTGGTAACGCTCATGCAAATTTGAGTGATGATCAAAAATTCATATAAATGTGGGATTGGAGCAGACAGACGAACGCTAACGACACAGACATAGAACAGCAGACAGTTGAACACTAACGACGCTCACACACACACTAGCGGACAGAAGAACGACTAACTAAAGACGCACATACGAGAGACAACGAACGAGCCACAAGGGAAAACAGACAAAACGAACCGATTACGACGAAACCCTAGTCAGTCAGTCGTCAACCGCCAACGTGATTATTACTCGCAGTGTGCAACGTTAGGTTAAGATAATAAATGAATTATAACGACAAAGGAGAATAGTGTTTTATTCGCTGGTTAATCGAACCCACATAAATTCATATGAAATTCAAGAAAAATTGTATGACTCCCATCATTTATATGTTGCTAAAGATTGACGAAGCCTGTGAAACTTTTATGTGGTTTTAGTTAACTCTCATAATAAAATAAAATTACTTAAACAGGCTCTAAAGATTCAAGAAATAGATGACTCTTCTCATTTTTAAGGAGTTACGACCCCAGGAAACCTTGGTAACGTTTACGTGATCCTCAAAAATTCATATATATTCACATGAAATACAAGAAAACCCTTATGACTCATCATTTGTATGTAATGTATGTAGATAAAAACCGTATTTTATTATCACCCAAGATCCAAATAGATTATTGGTTTGTACCTATATGCATTACATCAACAATACAAGATCTAGCTTTTGATCAAGATCAATTTTCGTGATCCAAAAATTAGTTCGGGCTATTTCTCACTAGGATACACTTTCATTCGTGAATGTTGGTATAATTGTCGACGATTGTCAAGGGTACATGTTGCCAAATTAGAATATATGTATAATATTATTTCCAAACCAAATATTATTCAATAATTTGTATGTTCGAATAAATTAATATTCTACTCATATGTATGTAGTGATATAAAATTAATAATTAATCGAGAATCTGTGTAACCTAATAAATTTTTGATGAATTGGTGTCAGTAAAATATATAAAATCAAAACTAAAATATATTTAATAAACATAAACTAAAATGGGAAATACAAAATATTATTCTCAGTTGATATTTGTTAATAAATATTAACAATTTCCTTCTTAAAAAAAAAAAAACGAGCGCATCAAATTTTCATTTAAAAAAAGTATTCATTCGCATGGCAACTTCGCGCTAAACGTCAAAAAGGAATTCAGCGGTGCAATAACAATGGACACGGATGTGAAAAAATCGTAAGTAAATACTTGTAAATAACTAATTATTTACTGCAAATAATAATAATTTCAATTAAATTTGTTTTTGATGCACAAGAAGAAATTGGTCGCCAGAAGAAACAGCTGCTTTTTTTAGATACGTACAACAAAAGACAAGCAGCATCTCAGCATGTTAGCAAAAAAAAAATTCGCTATGAATTTTTACTTTGTAAAAGCTTTTTATCATCTATTAAAGTTTTAAGATGTATTTGGTAAAAGCTCCATTTCGACGCTATAAAAGAACCGCCGAAATGTGGTTTACTTTTACTTTTTCTCCAGCGATCGAGCAAAACACTTTAAGGTGATTTCCTAGAAGGTTTTGCCCGATTGTTTTGTGTATTTAAGTTTGGCGATCGTGAACCAGTCTTGGCCTCTTCCTATAACTGTTCACGGTAGCTGAATTTTAAATACATAAGAGAGTTTACACTACAGTTCCACATTAATTATACTATATCTTCTTTTGTCATTTTTCTCTCCAAGCAAAAAAAATAAATAAGTTTTAAAACGAAAACCCCCGGAATTTCACTACATGCTGGTTTAAATTAAATTTATTTTATCTTCCAGTCAGCCGACGATTGTCGAAATGCTCAACATAAAATTAAAGAATCTGATAAGAGCATTTAAGGCGACGGTAGACAACAACAAAAGAGTCGGCCAGCAAAGCTCCATTTGTCAGGAAAGGCCATAGAATCACTACCTATTTACATATGTCAATGACCACCGTTCAACACATTACACCAGAAAGTAGCTCTTCGGGTATGCGTTGTTAATTAAATGTGTGTTTTACTAAAATGCATCTTATTCAGTACCCACTTACACTGCAATTTCTTAATTTTAAAGTTCCAAATTCACATTAAAAATTTCTTGTTCTTGACATTTTTGGGTTTTGTGTGAAAAGGGCGTGTGCAAACAACGACATGTCTGGAGCTCCAAGAAGAAATCAACGTAAGTGTTAATATTTCTTAATTTATAGTGTATTTAAGTGATGCAATGTTATATTTTGTAAAATAAATGTTAAAAATAATTTATTTGATCTTTCGCTGGCAAAAATTTCGGAAATCAAAACTCTGCTATTGAATACAGATCATTCGCAAAGGAAAATTGCAATAATTGCAGGAGTGGCAAAGTCATCAGTTGACAAATAAAAAAGAAAATTAATGCAAATGCAAGAAAATTAATTAATGAAAATTTCCCCAATGAGAACCGGAAAATCTGGAATAAAAAAAATTACAACACCACGGGATGAGCGGAAAATAAAAGAAATATGTGACCAAAACTGAAAGAAGCCACGGAAGATACTCACAAACTTGATTCAGGAGTTAAGGGGGGAGCCTGCTTTAGGAGGCTCAAAAAATCGATTTTTTTTTTATTGCTTAAATCTGTTCCTAATATATCTAAGAATATGTCTGTCAATTTTGGAAAGACAATTCGGATTATTTTCGAAGATACAGCACTAAAAGCAGTCGGGCGCCGAGCAGGTATACGAGCGTTCGGGCAGCTGCAGCCGCTCTATAGAGTTCGTGCTCCTCCCTTTATTCGAAATACCCCAAATGTATACCTGGGGACGCATTATAACGGTACCCATTATATTTATGTCTGTATTTGCTTCTAAGCTGCGGCATCAACAGTCTGTGTTGTTTAGTTTTGCTCAGTTTTACTCAGTTTTGTTTCGAGTCTTGTCGAGTAAACACAGCTACGAGATCATGGCAGGTTATCCTAAAGGTGAAAAATCGACCAGTCAGCGTAGTTCGAAGCCACCAAAACGCAGATTCCATGGGAATCAATTCCTAAGTAAACCAGATGATGAAGAGTGTGGTACAAGCAGTAGTGCAAGGAAACTATCTAAAGCGAGTACCGATGACGTGATTGTGCATCCAGGTCACTGTTACAGAATAATTGATTTTCTGACAGTGTTTCTGGCAATTTCGGACTTGACATTGTGCAAAACATGTAAGCGAACCATCACGTTTGCAGAGAGCGGTAATCGAGGGCTGGGATTCAAAATTGTGTTGACATGTTTGTGCGGTCGGCGGGAAATCAATTCAGGGCCGTTAATACACACCGGTTTTGAAATAAATAGACGTATTGTGTTTGTGATGAGACTTCTTGGTGTTGGACGAGAAGGTGTCAATGTATTTTGTGCACTGATGGATATCAGCAACGGTTTGGCGAAATCAACATATGACAAAATAGTGGAGCATTTATACGCAGCCACTAAATCAATGTTTAACAATGTCTGTGAAAAAGGCATCAAAGAAGAGCAGGAAAAAAATGTGGAAAACGGACGAGTAGCAGATCATTTGAAAGTTTCCGGTGATGGGTCCTGGAAAAAACGTGGCTTTAGTTCCTTGTTTGGTGTAACAACGCTGATCGGCTATTACTCTGGAAAAGTAGTCGATCTCATTGTTAAAAGTGCGTATTGTCATTTGTGTGCGCAAAAAAAAAAGCCAATTGGACGATGAAGAATTTGAGGAATGGTATGAAGATCACCAGGACTCATGCTCCTCAAACCACACCGGATCAGCAGGAAAGATGGAGGTGAACTCAATCGTCGAGATGTTTTCCAGATCTGTGGAAAAATTCGGCGTGATGTACCGGAATTATATCGGCGACGGCGATTCAAAGACGTTTTCTGGAATTCTCCAAGTGAATCCATATGGGGACAATTTTCCCGTTAGTAAAAATGAATGCGTGGGACACGTGCAGAAGCGCATGGGTACTCGTCTCCGAAATAAAAGGAAGGAAGCGAAACTCGGAGGTAAAAAGCGGTTGACGGAAAGCATCATCAAAAAGTTGACGATTTATTACGGTTTGGCAATAAGAAGACATATTAATTCTGTCGAAGATATGAAAAAAGCAGTAATGGCAACCCTGGATCATTATTGTTCGACCGATAAATCTCCTCGCCACGAGAATTGTCCGATAGGCGCCGACAGCTGGTGTGAATGGCGAAAAGCTGAAGCCACGAATTCTCTTGCTTCTTTTAAGCATCCTGATCGATTGATTGCTGAAGATATCGAAAAACATATTCGTCCAATCTATGTGGAGCTCTCAAACGACGATCTTTTGACGCGATGCTTAGGTGGGCACACACAGAATGCAAACGAATCATTCAACTCCACTGTCTGGCGCATGTGCCCAAAACATCTGCATTCTGGCCAAAAAATCGTTGAAATTGCTGCTTACTTGGCTGCAGGAATATTCAACGAAGGGTATTCGGCAGTATTAAGTACCATGGAGCTTCTCGATATGAAAATTGGCATACAATGCAAGATCTTTGCTGAGAACGTCGACAAACAGCGCGCCAATCGGGAAAACCGTCGTTCGTCTTTCGACAGCAAAGAGTCTCGAACAGCTCGTAGACTCCATCAACTTCAACAAAATGAGTATTTTGAGGAAGAGGAAGGTCTACTTTATGGTCCAGGAATAGCTGATTAGCGTATTATTGCTGTAAGTAATCAAAAAGTACTATTTTTTCCGACCGTAAACTTTAAAGCGCGTTTTCTCGAGTTTTCATTTTTGGGATTTTCCAAAATTGGCGGGCAAAATTACAAAAAAAGTATTCAACCAATCGTAAAAAACCAAAGCTTATTAGATTCAGTATCTTATTACCTCCTCTGTGAACCTAAAAAGTTCTTGAAAAAAAAATTCTAAACTATTTTTTTAGTAAATTGAAGTTAGGTTTTTTGGTGAAAAATGCAACTTTTTTTTTCAAATCTAAAAAAAACTTTGATTTTCGCGTTTTTTTCGGGTTTTTTTAGGTTCACATAGAAGAAGGACTAATGAAAATTAATTATCCATTTGATTTTTTTGTTTCAGACAAAAATTGCGACCTACATTTTGCCCACCAATTGGACACTTCAATTGCGCGGTGGTGCACAAAAGTAGATGAAAGTGGGCTGTATTTCGATATTTTAAATTTTAAAAAATGTTTTTTGTAAGTTTAAATATGTAATAAAATGATGTAAAAATTTCATTACATTTGCTTGTTTTTTTCTATCCTAAAAAAAATCACGAAAAACTGCCTTTTTTAGGCCTCCTAAAGCAGGCTCCCCCCTTAAGAATTGAAATTTCTGACATGACAGTCCGACGTCGACTTAAGGATATGGGTTTTACTTGTTGCCGTCCTGCAAAGAAGCCACTTCTGACAAAGACGATGATGGAAGACCTTCTAAAATGGGCTAAAGCACATAAAGACTGGACATCTGAAGATTGGTTGAAGGTAACAACGCGTTCTGTCGACTTATTAATTTGTTTTTTTATCGTTTGAAGGAATAATTTCATGATTTTTTCGGTAAATGGTTTGGTTTGCCGATAAGTCAACAGTCTAAATTTTGTCGGATAAGGACGAGTTTGTGAGGAGAAGACCGAATGAAAAATATCGAAAAGAGTGCATAGTGGAACGGGTAAAACATCCGTTAAGCATTATGGTCTGGTCCATTATTAGTGGAAAAGGGACTGTACATTGTGGGTGGAACCATGCGCCAGGACCAGTACATTCAAGTCTTAAAAACAAAAATGTTGCCACAAACTACGGAATGGTTCCCAAACGACAATTTTGTGTTTATGCACGACTCTGCACCATGTCATAAAGCCAAAAAAGTGACTGCCTTTTTGGAGGAAAAGGGTGTAGAGGTATTGGAATGGTCAGGGAACTCTCCAGACCTAAATCCCATAGAAAATCTTTGGGAGCTTATGAAGAGGGAAATAGGGAAGGAAAAAATCACTAATAAGCGGGCTTTAATAGAACGCCTAATAGAAGTGTGGCATAGAACTGAAACGATACAAAACAACTGATTAAAATGCATCCAAAGTATGCCACAAAGGGTTAAGGCTGTTATATCCGCCAGAGGAGGTGTAACAAAATATTAATGTTTTTAAAAACTTTATCCGTTTAAAAAGAAAAACAACTTTTTTAATTAGTTTATAAGTATCTCCTAATATTTAAAAAAAAAAAAATAAAGACAAAAATATTAAAATGTTATGTCCGCATTCCGCAACATATGTTTTATTTATTTATTATTACTTATTGTGAACCAACTGGAACCAGCCGCCATGTTTCTGACAGTTGGTAAAAAGAGGAACCACATGCTTGACAGTTGGTGTTGAGAAATTACGTCGAGCACGGTGTGGTTTTTTTTTGAGTTTTGTTTGGCTTGGACTACTCATTTTTCTTATAAACTATCTGTTTTCCTGATTGAATAAAATAAAGTTTATCTTACAATAAAAAATAAAAATAATATGTGCGTTTACATTTAAAAAAATAATTTTATTTCTAGTGGACGTAATAATTTGATCATCCACTGTATGTCAATGACCATCAATTAAATGTGTGTTTTATTAAAATGTATCTTATTTGGGAAGCAAAAAATATATGCCGTACCGGGTGAAACGTTTGAAGGAAGAAAAACTGCTGCGGATAAAATGCAATTTTGGCCGACTATGCAGCTAAAAAAAATTAAAAATTGGATGAGTCCGAAAAGGGGAAGGAATCCCGATATATAAGAAAAGAGCGCTTATTTAGGGAGTTATTCCATAAGTGACCATATTCAGAATACTACTTTCATTTTTGCTTTGGTTTTTTTTTAAACGTCTATTACCACAACACAACTTAAATTTTTCATGTGATCTACACATCATAGATCATAGGTGATAATAAAACACGGTCAAAGAAATTGTTGTAAGCTAGCGTAGGCCACGGAGGCGTCTTCACGTAAACAAATGAACTTTATCGTCTCTATCCATTTCACCCCTTGTGGCCTGAGCCACAAATAATTTCCCAATCGTCATCATTAAATTTGTGAGAACGGGATGGGGCTTGTGCGAATGAGGGAGACGCACGTAATTCCCTCCACCATGTCAACACAATTATTGACATTTCCATTTTATATTGCGAGGCAAATCGCTGTTGTTCTTTTTTTTTATACTAATTTTCGTATTTTGGAAAAAAAGAAAAAAAACAAACCCACCCCAGCAATGGAATCGAGTGTGCGAGGGCGTACAGAACAAACAAAAAAAGAAAAGGAATAACATTTGAAATGTCGCTGGGAATTCCGCCTGCGGGTGGGCACCACAGAGAAGCACGTATGTTGATTTGATTTTTTCTCTTCTTTCGTTGCAGATCGGCACTGACGCGATCCAGGCCCTCGTACCAAAATACGAAGCCTGTGACACTTTTATGCGGCTTTAGCAATTCTTATAAGTACAAATAATTGCTTGAAGCATGTTTAAGAAATACATACTTCTCTCATTTTTAAGCAGTTGTAACACTAATTAACCTTGGTAACGCTTATGCAGATATGAGTGATGCTCAAAAATTCATATAAAATCGCATGAAATTCAAGAAAATCCTCATGACTGTAACTGTAGGTAACTCTCATAGGAAAATAAAATTACTTGAACAGGCTGCAAAGATTCAAGAGATAGATGACTCCTCCTCTTCCTCCTTTTAAGGAGTTAGAACACTAGCAAACCTTGGTAACGCTTATGCAAATTTGAGTGAAGCTCAAAAATTTATATGAAATTCAAGAAAAATGTGTGACTCCCATCATGTATGTGTTGCTAAAGAATGACGAAGCCTGTGAAACTTTTATGCGGCTTTAGATAATTCACATAAGAAGAAAGAATTGTTTGAACAGGTTCTAAAGATTCAAGAAAAAGATTATTCCTCTCAGTTTTAAGTATGTGGTTTTAATAATAGGATACTTTGGTAACGCTTATGCAGCTGAATCTCTATATAAAATTTAAGAGAAAACGTTAAGAATTCATTCATATATATGTGTGGGATCGCCGGATCGGGTAGATGGTTGCGGTCTACTCGAACCTAATCTCCTTTTTCACCTCTTTTTTTCTCTCTCCCATCATCGTCATTTCCCCTCAGTTGCAAGTGGTGAATTAAAATCATAAAAGAGAATTAGTCAGTAAACTCAACCCAAGGCGAACGCACACAGCGCTGTTCCGATGTATTAAGCAATTCTTTTTCTTATCTTTTATTGTTACTTTTTTTGTATTTAATAAATAAAGTGGATTAACACTAACTAACCCCACATATGTGGCTGAAGAATTACCAAGTCTATGGAACTTTTATGCGGGCTTAGATAATTCTCATAATGAAAAGGAATAGCTAGAACGGGCTTTAATAATTCAAGAAAAATCGTTATAACTCTTTTCAATGTTAAGTAAACATAACAGTAGCAAGTCTTGGTAATGCTTTTCCCGCATTAGGTGATTCTCAGAAAAAAAGAAATTACTCAGATATGTTTCAACAACTCGTGAACAATTTTATAACTTTTGTCGTTTTTAGCAGCTAAAATACAAGTACACCTTGTTAACGGCTTTAGGTATTACTTCTGTTGCCTGTGACAAGACAATATTACTGTGATCTATTAACTTTTTTAACTTGGCACGAGCAGATATTGGTGATGGTTGAACCCACCATTGTAATGGTTTGTATCCCGCTGACACACTGATGGTTCAAAACCTGTATATCTGTACCTGTATGAAAGTAATTGTTGAAACTAAGTAGGTACAGCGGCGCAAGTTATATACCCATAGCATCATAACACTAAACCACAGCATGGTTCAATATGTGTAACGGCAACATGTTTACACCAAGAGCTTGTAAACAAACATCTTAAATTTGTAAAAAACTATAAATTTAAATAAAAATATTAAAAAAATAAGTGAAAAAAATATATGGATTAATAAAAAACTTTTTGAGCAGTTTGAATAAAAAAACATATTATATAAGTCGCTTATGTGAAACAACTAACTAAAGATGCTCAAAATGTTGATTATATGATTAAAGTTAATTTGTTTTTTATTTGCATTTTGCAGTGTATAAATTACATGAACATATGTAGTTAAGTACAGATATAATTACAAAGAATGATAAAGATCATACTACAGACTTGCATTCAAATCTTAAGCACTCCATACACGATTCAACTCAGTTGTCCACTCAGTCGGTTGTTGCCCAAATCAAATCGTGAGTGGCCTTGTCTTTTCATGGATTTGACGGTTGGCGATTTTTTTTTCTGATTTTTCGAAGTTAATTTGTAAGTCTTTCAACTCAATTGAATCATATGTGGGCATGTCGGTTGTAAAATTTAAGAATTTGCAGTAGATATTCATTGTCATATAATCGTCTGCATATGCGTTCGTCGTGTTTTTTTTTTTTTTTTTTCAGTGTTAAAGTGTGTTGACGCAAGCACAACACGAGCATTCAACTTGGTACGTGAATGTTGACGCAAGCGCAACACGAGCATTCAACTTGTTTCGTGTATCATGGAGGTTCCAAGAAATGACATATCTGTTTCATTTTCACTATGTGCTATTTATTGTATATAATAAATCAAGAACAAAGAACCCATATATAATTTTCGTTCTTGAAAGTAATTGTGTGATAAGGTGTAAGCCTTTTTTGACTTCTTTGTTAACCTAGGATAACCAGTGTGTTAATTTTATTTCATAAACAAAATGAGAAAAAAACAGGCTTATTATTGCTGGAAAAATTTAAAAAGATCGAGCCTGATGCGAATATAAACATACTGAAAAATTGGATAACCAACATTAAAACTTGCTACCGCCGCGAGTTGAACAAAATTTCGGACTCCATGAAATCAGGTGCTGGAGAGGAAAAAGTGTATGTACCGACTTTATGGTATTTCAACGAATTAGAATGTCTTAGGGAGCAGGAGGATATATCAGATATTACTTCCTCTCTGATGTTTCGGTAAGTACTATACCTATGTACATGCCTTCAAATCTTATAACTCTGTTCTCATTTTAGAAAACTCCATCAACAAGCATGAATGCATTTAGAAACGATGAGCCGAAAAGAAGCGCAGGAAGATGAAACTGATGTCTACGCAAAATCTTGGGCATATTCTTATCGGAAAATGGATGCCGAGCAGCAGCTGTATGCCAAGAAAGCTATTGAAGAAATTCTAATTCTAATTCTTGGGCAGCTAAAACAGCTTTCGCTCAACGCCGTAAGCACATCATCACCGTTTTCATCAAGCGTTTCATCACCTCGCAGCATTCCTGGTCAGCACATGCATTTTCTACCATCACTGTCAGGGACTTCAAGGTAATCGACTTCAATAAGTTCATCTCCCTTGCAGTACATCCAAGTCCCTGCATACAGTTGTGTTCACGAAAATCGAGGTCCCAAAAGAATGACCACTAAGCGAACTGACCGAAAAATTATACAGTTGGCAAAGCAGAATCCGTCAGTAAGCTCCAGCAAAATAAAAGACGAACTCCAACTCTCTGTGAGCGCTGTCACGATAAGAAGACGCCTGCTGGAAGCTAAACTGCCAGCCCGGAGTCCTCGCAAAGTGCCACTTTTAACGAAAAAACATGTGGCAAGAAGATTGGCATTCGCAAAGGCGCATCGGGATTGGCCAAAGGAGAAATGGAGGAATATTCTCTGGAACGATGAGAGCAAAATCGTTCTTTTTGGGTCCAAGGGTCGTCGTGAGTATATAAGAAGACCCCAAAATGCAGCTAACGATCCCCGGTATACGGTTAAGACTGTTAAGCATGGAGGTGCAAAGCTCATGATATGGGCCTGCTTCTCATACTACGGGGTTGGGCCTATATATCCTATCAAGGGCATAACGGACGAAGCAGAATATATAAAAATTCTCGACGAGGTTATGTTGCCGTATGCTGAAGAAGAAATGCCGTTAGTTTGGGTATACCAACAAGACAATGACCCAAAACACACGGCAAAACGAGCAAAATCATGGTTCGAAGAGAAAAGAATATCTGTTATGGAGTGGCCCGCACAATCGCCTGACCTTAACCCCATCGAAAACTTTTGGGGCGATGTTAAAAATGCCGTCCATGAGCGAAAACCGAAAAATGCTAAAGAATTGTGGGAAGTAGTGCGAGACTCATGGCAAGCTGTACCAGACGAAAGGTGTCACAATTTGGTGGACTCCATCCAACGGAAATGTATCGCGGTCATAAAAAACAAAGCCTATGCCACAAAGTACTAATCGTAAGCTATACAAATTTATGAATTTCTATCGATTTCTTAATTTAGTGTTCTACTAATGTTTTCTAGATACAATAAAGTACTACGCACTGCTATTTTTATGATCAACCTCGAAATATCATTTTCGTTTTTATATATATTTAAAAAAACAATACACAATCATTTGGTATTTTTTTAAGAATATAAGTATGAAATACTTTGTTATACATTGCTAATTAAAAAAAATAATAATTTGAATAATATAAACACTTTTGTCTTATTTTGGGACTACTGCTATTTTTGTGAACACAACTGTAAGTAAAAGTTACAGAACGGCAGCAATCCCATTCACTGCCCAATAAGCATACTTTTGTTGGCGAGCAGAATAAGGAAGCGTCTTATGCTAGTATTTCGGAATTGTTAGAAGACAAGCAATTCACTTAAAAAAAATTCCTTTTTTTCTCTTTTCCTTTATTATTTTTTTATTTTTGTTTTTCTTCATATTTATTACAAACAATTGAAACAATAAAATTGAAATGAATTTAATTGGATGTTGTATTTACACAGTGTAGCAAATAATATCCCGGATATGTATCATATCTCAGTAACCAAGAGTTGTTCGAACGTGCGTTTTAAAGCTTGAACCTTTCTCTGTCAAAATGCTCCTTGCCATACAGCCAAAATTGTAACTATGAACTTGTTTTTTTTTTTAATATGAAAGACTAATATCAAGCTTTTAAATAAGCTAGAACTTTTATGACTAAAAATAATATTTGCATTTTTTTTTTATTTCTTTGGTTAAAAAGTACTTCGAAGAAAATAATGTCGATGTATTAAGTTGGCCTCCCTACAGCCCAGATCTCAATCAAATTGAGAATATCTGGTCAATAATGAAACTTAAGGTTGCGAAGAAGCGTCCAGATTCAATTGAAAACCTAAAAAATTTACTTATCCGGACCTGGAACACCAGACCTTCTTCCACATGGAAAAACCTATCTGAGTCAATGTCTCGCCGATGTGCAGCTGTAATAAAAGCAAGAGGAGGTCCAACAAAGTTGGCCTCCCTACAGTCCAGATCTCAATCCAATTGAGAATATCTGGTCAATAATGAAACCTAAGGTTGCGAAGAAGCGTCCAGAGTCAATTGAAAACCTAAAAAATTTACTTATCCGGACCTGGAACACCATACCTGCTTCCACATGGAAAAACCTATCTGAGTCAATGTCTCGCCGATGTGCAGCTGTAATAAAAGCAAGAGGAGGTCCAACAAAGTACTAATTAGATAGAGAATGTTTCTGAGAAGCAATAAAAAAAAAACAAAAACACCGCACCAATAAAGCATTTTTCTTTAATCCCTAAAAATGAGGCAGGTACCTAAAAAACCCATTTTTCGGTCTAACAACTTTTTGCCCCCGTGACAGCGTGTGAAAAATTTTAACACTCTAAATGTATCATGAAACGATTGAAACCGCATAAGAAAAGAAATCCTCATTAAAAAATATGTACACTAGTCGGCATAAGTATTTTGACGAAACCTTTTTGTGACTATTGAAGCTACAGCTTTGCTTAGTATCGTTAAATAATGGTGCGCAAAACAAAGAACCTATTTTTAGCTCTATGCATGCCAAATTTTATATTCTTTACCGTTTGCATTCTCTTTCTGCTGATAAGAATGCATGTAGACAACGAATTTTTACGTGGCATAAGTATTTTGACGGAATCTTTGTGTAAATGTTTTTACACTTTTGAGCACGTGAAAACCAAGCAACTTTTGTATTTAACTTTAATTGATATTAAACGTTGATAAAAAAAATAAAAATTTATTAAAAGTTATTAAAAACCATGGGTAAAACGGTTGAGTTGAGTTTGGTTATCAGATCTTGTTTAACGTTGGAACGGCAGTAAAAGACATTGCAAATGAGTTTAATGTGTCGCGTCAAACTGTGCACTATCAAATTAATAAGTTTAAAAAGCATAATAATATAAGAAACTTAACTAGATCAGGTGCTAAGCGCAAAACAACGCCCACTGAAGACTGAGTCCTTCTACGGGAATTTAAAAAAATATATTTTTCTGAAGCCTCAATCTGCTGCAGATGAATTTGACGGCCAAGAATCCAATCTGTCCGACGACGTTTAAAGGAAGGAGATTTTAAGACAATAAAAGTTAAGGAAAATCTACAAAACTACAATCGTTGAAGAGCACATCTCTTTGCTGCAAGAGCCAGGATCCATATACATGGGATATGTAGTTCCTAAGACTGGTTCAGCCAAAGGAGTATAAATTGCAATAAGAAGTTTTCTATCAGATGAAGAGTTTCCTCAACATCATCTTATGGCTATCGATTGTGACGGTACAAATGTGAACAAAGGAAAGTACGGTGTTTACTAAAATCTTGCATTAAATTTTGATTTTTGAAGTCAGTGCGGAGGCAGAAGATCTTAACCAAATTAATCGAAAAACTACATTTATTTTTCTTTTAATTAGAATTCCGAATTTCAAAAAAAAAAAAATTTTTTCATACATCCGTGCTCCACCTTAGTGTACATCCTGCAATTATCATAATGCTAATATTTTTCTTTTTTCACTCATCTTACAAAATTTACGTCGTGTCGAATCACTTAAAAAAAAAATTAATAATAATATTTTTGACAGTAGAAGCAGTCTTTCTATTCAGTTGATGTAGTGTGACAACTCAGATTACAATCGAATTGAATTGTGTATGGGCTGCTTTAGCTTTTCTACCGTGTCAACGTGAACAGCTGCCAGATGTTATGTATACGAGGCCACGAGCGGTGAAAACGGAGAAAAGAAGATGTTTTCGTTTTAGGCTAATTGCGTGCTTGTTTTGTTAAACTTTCGTGCAAACAGACTGGTAAATCTGAGTTGAAAACGTGGTCAATACATACCTCGTAAACAAAAGTGCCGGGCGTGTGTTTTGTAGAAAGAAGAAATAGCTTTGATCGTGAAACGCTTATCGTTCACAGAAGAAAATTTGACTATAATGACATAGTCACTTCTCGATTTTGGGCGAAAAATTCCGCTTTTGATTGGTGGCTGAAACGCAAGTGAATGGCACAGGTAGTTGAAAATTGTTTTAATTTCATTTTCCACGTATGCTATTCCAATTAAAATGGCATCTACAAATTTAAAACTTCAAATTGAGATTTTATACTTGCGAGTTCAGTGCATAAATGTTTAATTCGGTATTTTGAGAAAGGTTATGTGTACATTTTTCCATATGAGCTTTGATTGTGTTCTCGAGAGCAGTGACCCAATTTCTTAATTGGATAAAGTTGTGCGCTATTTTTTCAAGTTTATCTGACATTTTGTTATCGATGATCGCAATCCTTTTTAATAAATTTTCCTCCTTTGCAATCATTTTGTTCATTATAGACTCACCTTGACTTTTAATTTTACCCAGGAGAGTTTCTGTATGGTATTGCGCGAGTGAGACATTTATTATAAACAAAAGATGTGCAAAACGGTTAAATGAGTGCATTTTTAATGTACATATGTATATACTATATAGTATGCACTTATGGAGAAATAAAAAAAAAATATTTCAACTATTTAAAAAACACTTAAAAGTAAGTAAATTGGTGCAACTACCAAAAATTTCAAATAAAACTAATTTAGCTTTATAGTTAAGTTTGTCAATAACTTTGTATAGGCTTTTTTTTTTATAAAAGATATAAACACTAAATAGCAGCATTTTATCGGACGTCAGCTTAGGTTGTATTCTCTTCTGTTTGTTTAGTTGGATAAATTTATGTGATAAGGTTCTAAGTGAGAAATATAAAACTTTGAAGCGATTTGGCACTATGTAGGGTATTCTGATGTGTGTACAAGAATTGAGAAGACAGTATTGACAGAAACTATCCGCCGTGTATTACGGAAAAAACAACTAAAATGGGAGAAACGCCCGCAAAAAAAACCATACATCTCTAAGGTCAACCAAATAAATCGTCTGAAGTCATTAAACACGGAGGTGGTAACGCAATGCTGTGGGGCTCTATGGCGGATAATTTGGTCCACTAATTGTTGAAAAAGCAAGTTACTGGCCTTACATCTATAATTGACTCCGATACTGCAAATTTAGGTAAGTGCAGTGAAGTGCACACCTTTTTGAGAAAATATTAATTTTCCACTTTAATTATCGAATTCACGCAGCCCAGAACATCTACAGTGGTGGTCAGAGAATTAGCTTCTATTTACTTTACCGTATTGTTAAATCATTATACAAATACTAGTCCTCAAAACTTTTTATATTATTCGAAGCTAGCCTATATCACCCTATATATTCTGGAAAAGTACCGTTAAAAACTCATGTTGATGTTGTGTTTACTGATAAACTGTGTGCGTTCACTAAAGTTTATGTGGCCATAGAATTAGCACGTGTTGCAAAAAGCATTATTTTTTGGTAATAGTTTTATTTTTTTAACTGACTAATTAACTGCAAATCATTGAAAGTGCAAAGTAAGTTTTTTCAAACATTTTTTATTGCAAAATATGTAAAGAATGTGTGTCTAGATGGGCCGACAGCAATCGTGTACACCTGAGCTCAGGAATGTTATAATTAAAATGATAAATAACGGGAAAACTGTGACTGAGATTGCTAATGATGTGGGACGCTCAAGAAAATTGGTACTTAATGCCATCAAGTACTTTGAGACGCATAACACGACCAACGTCATTCAAAGGAAACCGCCTCCAAGAAAGACAAGTGCTGCTGAAGACCGTTTAATTGCAGGTTACGCCAAAAAAAAACCATTCATGATTTCAGCCGAAGTTCGCACTGAAGTTAATCGAGATCATGGCATAGCGCTTAGCAGCAGAACTATCCGCAGAAGACTGAATGAGAGTAGTTTGATTGGATACGTAGCCCAGCATAAGCCACTGGTGTCGAAAAAAAATATTGCAGCTAGGCTTAAGTTCGCTAAAGTGCACGGAAACAAACCTCTATCGTTTTGGAAAAACGTTTTTTGGAGTGACGAGTCGAAATTTAACCGGTTTGGGTCTGATGGAAAGCGTCATGTGTGGCGTCCACCAAAGCAAGAACTTAATTCACACAACACAGCAAAAACGGTGAAGCATGGTGGTGGGTGTATTATGGTTTGGGCTGCCTTCTCATGGCACGGTGTAGGCCCTATAGTGAAAATAGACTCCCGTATGGATCAGCACCAATATAAGAGTATATTGGAAAACCACATGGAACCATTTGCCGACGATAATTTGCCATTAACGTGGATATTTATGCATGATAACGATCCTAAACACACTTCTCGGCTTGTGAAGCAGTGGATTAGTGATCGTCAAATCAATGTTTTGCCATGGCCTGCGCAGAGCCCCGACCTTAATCCAATCGAGAATCTGTGGAACGATGTGGAGTACCAGATTGGATTAAGGAAACCGAGGAATTTAGCAGAACTTTGGGAAGCTGCTAAAGAAGGATGGAACTCCATTTCTGTCCATCGATGCCAACGCTTAGTGGAAAGTATTCCCCGGCGATTACAAGCAGTAATTAGGCAGAAAGGGTTTCCCACAAAATATTAAAAAAAAAAATTATTTTACACTTGAAAAAAAAAAATTTTTTTTCTATTTGTGCTAATTCTGTGACCACTACGTGTAACCACCCAACTATGATTTTTTTCGAAATTGTATCTTTTTCGTTATTTTATCTTTGTATTTGCTTTGTATTTAATTTAACAATTGTTGAATTAAAGTTTTTTTAAAAAAATTATGTGCGAACAACATTAGAAAAATCATTTCTTCATATATTTTAGTTGACTTGTTCAGATGTGCTAATTCTCTGTCCAACACTGTATGTCCATTACAAAAGAAGCAGTAGATGATTTGAATGATGTTTTATGCGAAAATACACTCTCGAACAAGTTGCAAAACGATGTAAATTATAAAAGCAATGGTAACTATAAAAAAAAAAATATTTGGCTCATATCAAGTCTGACTACTGCAATTCAAAACAGTGAAAAGAGAAAGGAAATATCGCCTTCACTTGAATATTGCTGAGATAAATTCTACAGAGAATTAACCCCTTATCGCATACGAAGCCATATATGGTTTCCTTCAATTTTGAGCTTTTTTTTTCGTTGTTGTTATCAATAATTTTTTTTGGTTAACGTTCTCTCTACAAAACATATATTTGTGTAACGGAATTCCGTTATTTTTGTCGATGCAACGCACAACTTGTCAAACTATTCGAGAATTTGTGAAGCGTGTTCGGTGGCTAAAGCAAAGATCAATCGAAGGTGCATTTTAAAATTAAAAAAACTATAGAAAACAGTGAGTAAACGTTAAAAAAAAAATATTATATATTGTATAAATATTCAAGAACTGGCAAATATAATGGGTTTTGTGTTGGTGCTTTTTTTACTTGATTGTTGATGGTTTTTTTAAACTTGCCATATATGGCTTCGTATGCATTCCCCACAAAACCCGGCCGTTCACATATGGCTTTATATGCATTCAAGGTTCTTTCGTTGTTTACAGAAATGAAACCTTCTACCTTTTATGGAAGTTCCAAGTTTGTTAATCCAATTCCTGGTGATGGATTTTTGAGTGATGATGAACTGGTTTCGGACTCTGATAATGAATGTGATCCTCATTTTGCTCACCAAGAAGATAATATAACCATTCCAGAAACTGATTCTCAAAGTTCCGATGACAACGAAAACAATGTTATGCAGCCACAAACATCATCAAGAGCAAAAAAGGTAGGATTAAAGAAAAAAAAATTAAAAAAAGTTAGTTGGGGAAACACAAAAATGTCAGCATTTGAGACTCAACATTTTGAATTCAAAGGAAACGCTAACCTTCCCGATGAAATAAAACTTTTGGATACGCCACAGGAAGTTTTTAAATTCCTTTTTACTGACGATCTGATAAATATGATCGTACAGCAATCAAACTTGAAGTCTCTTCAAGATAATATTAATAAGCCTGTTAGTATCACAAAAAATGAAATCGAGCAATTCATTGGTATTGTTATTTTTATGTCTTGTGTGAAATTACCATCAACCAGAATGTATTGGGCAAAGCATGTTGGTCAACCTCAAGTCTATCAAACCATGACTTGTAACAGATTTGAGGCTATAAAAAAAAACTTACACTTCAATAACAATGAACACTTCAAGCCTCGTGGAACAGATGGTCATGACAAACTTTTTAAAATCAGACCTCTTCTGGACAAAGTTCGTGAACGTTTGCTTTTGGTGCCCAAAGAAGAATATTTATCGGTGGATGAGCAAATAATACCAACCAAATGCCGTCATGAACTGAAGCAATACAACCCTGCAAAACCTCATAAATGGGGCTATAAAAATCAAGTCTTAAGTGGCATCTCAGGCTTCAGCTACGATTTTGACATTTTTGCGGGAGATCAAAGCAATTGCTTTCCATTAGATGCTCCTGATCTTGGTGTCAGTTCAAATGTCGTAACAAGACTTACTTCCACTGTACCCAAGCTTCAAAACTATAAAATTTGTTTTGATAATTGGTTCAATAGCCCGATGCTTCAAGTTTATTTATTTAAAAATGGTTTGTTACCATTGGGAACAGTAAGACTTAACCGTGTGCCGAACTCGAAAATGCCTACTGAGAAAGAGTTGAAAAAACGAGGACGCGGAACCATGGCAGAAAAAACAGCAATCATAGATGGTGTTAAACTAAGCTTAGTGTCATGGTATGATAATAAGGTGGTCAATATGCTCTCAGCTTACGTTGGAAGTGAACCTAAAATAACAAAAAAACGATATTCTCGCCGAGAAAAAGTATACATGGATGTGGATTGTCCGAAAGCTGTTGATATTTACAACAAGCATATGGGGGGTGTAGACTTGCTTGATTCCATGCTTGGATATTATAGAATCCATCTGCGTTCCCGCCAATGGTACAAACGCATTTTTTTTCATTTCGTAGATATGAGTCTTGTAAATGCATGGGTACTTTGGCGCCGAATCCACGAAAATGAATACATGCCGCTGTTCGCGTTCAAGCTTGCAGTTTCCGAACATTTGCGTAAATCAGGAAAGGTTATTATGGCCCGAAAACGTGGTCGTCCTGCCGGTACACCGACCTCCAGTACTCCAACAACAAGTCGAGCAGCTACTCCACCCAGCTTGTCTAATTCACCAATACCCAACAAAATGCCACGGAAAACTCCCAACAGACATCAAGACCTACCTCTTGATACGGTGCGATCCGACTGCTTGGATCATTTCCCAGAATGGAAGAAAAAACAACGCCAATTATGCCAAAATTGTAACAAATATCGATCCTTTATACAATGCCAAAAATGTGAAGTATTCCTGTGCCTCAATGAGAAAAGAAATTGTTTTAAAGATTTTCACAAGACATAATTTCCGGTTTTGTCTTTAATTCATACGAAGCCAAATATGAACCTTTTATTTTTTGCCACAATGCATACGAAGCCATATATGGATTGTTTATAAAATTAAAAGAATAAAAAACATTTAATATTTTTTGTACTATAATTTACTTAATAAAGCCTAATAAAAGAAGTTTTCATAAAAAAAAAATTTTTTTTTCCACACCTTCATAATTCATGCAATAAGGGGTTAAAATCGAATAAATATCCTTCAAGAAAAAAATGGAAGTGGATGGATCAGCTCATGCTCTTAAAAGATGTGGAATTTGCCAATGAAAAGTAAGTACTTCAAATAGATTATAGTCAGACGTACATATGCATTTAAAATGAGAATAATATTTATTTACAGTACTCCAGGGAACTTTCCGAAGGATGCAAGTAGTTCATCCTATGAACATTTGGTAGAAAGTCTCCCATCGTGCTCCGGTTCTGTAGATTTGACGCCGACATCCTCATACTTGGAGCGCCCGGCAACTTCTGCATTTACTGACATGTTTTTCCACGATGTCGGTTACGAGATGTTTGAAGAGAACAGTGAGAGATCCACTCTTCAAAAGAGTAAGAAGGCGAGTGGAATTTCAAGCATTCTGAAGGAAACAAAGGCCGAGATGTCTGAAATTGTCCTCTTGTCGAAAGGGCCTTTTGCAGAACCGGAGTCAAAAAAAACCATGGCTCAACACTTTTTTGAAGGTTTTGCAACACAAGTGGATGCAGCCAACCTGTTGTCGTACTGTTCTTCCTAGTTCTTTGATTTACTCCATTAAAATTTTGTTTTGTACTGTAGGTATATTTTTTTCCTCGATCGTGCTTCGTAGTTGTTGCTTTTACTTTGCTTGAATCTTTTAGTGCTTGTATTTCGTTCATTAGTGTTAGTTTATCCATTATGTTGGGAAGTTTTCTTTACAGTGATCGCACATGGTTTCATAAGAAAATAGACTTACTTGAACAGGCTGTAAAGATTCAAGAAAAAGACGACTCCTCTCAGTTTTAAGCAGTTATGAAGCCAGGAAACCTTGGCAACGCTTATGTAGATTTAAGTGACCATCAAAAATTTATATAGAACTCAAGAAAAACCTCATGAGTATTCTCATAAGACAAAAGAATTACTTGAACGCGTTTTAAAAATTCAAGAAAAATATTGTTACTCTCAACTAGCTATAACACTACTGAATCTTGGTAACGTTTTTGCAGCTTTAGGTGATCCTATATTGCTAAATAATTACGAAGCCTTTGACGCGGCTTTAGGTAAATTTCATAAGAAAATAGAACTACTTGAACAGGCTGTAGAAAGATTCAAGAAAAAGACGACTCCTCTCACGTTTAAGCAGTTAACACTAGGAAACCATGGTAACGCTTAATTTGACCCTCAAAAATTTATATAAAACTCAAGAAAAACCTCATGACTCATCATTTACATACAGTGGCGAGCAAAACTGGTCGGATGTTTGTCAAACCTAAGTTCATATTGCTGTTAAACTTGTAAAAATTACTCAATTTGCTTCCGGTTTTCAATTATTAATTCTTTATTTATTACTCTCATCATTGAATAACATAAAATGTAATAAAACAAACATAAAAACAAAAATTTCTTAGAAAAAACAAAAAAAGTCAATGCGTCCAGTTTTGCACGCAAGACTCAGCATACAAAAAACATTATTTTACCGTTATCTTTATGAAAGTTGTCAAGAGCTTATTGCGTTTCTTTAATTATTTCATCATTATGAAGTAATACGGTGAAGAGTTAACATTGTTACACCCAAAAATTGTGAAATTGTTGTTCAATTAGTGCAAAATGAAGAAAATCACTAAAGATTTGGAAAACCGAATTGTTGTACTACTGCAAAAAAAGGAAAGTACACGCAAAATAGCTGAAAAGACTGGCGTTGTAAAGTCAACAGTGATAGCAGTACGAAAAAGAAATAATTTGGAGTCTCCGGGTGATTTTGGAGGACGACCAAGAATTCTGACGGATAGTGACGCTCGTGAAATGGAACGGTTGCTTCGTAAAAGCTCCAAGCTAACACCTAAAGAAGCTACACTGGCCATTAACAAACCAACAAGCGAATGGACAGCCAGAAGAGCATTGAAAAGAATAGGGTTAATCGCGTCTGTAAAGCAGAAAAAACCTGCGCTTTCCAAGAAAAACATATCAGCTCGATTACAGTTTTGTAAAGAACACAAAAACTGGTCTGTTGAAGACTGGAAACGTATTATATGGTCTGATGAAACGAAGATCAATCGTTTTTTATCGGATGGTAAGTCTTATTATTGGCACCGACCCGGTGAGCAGCTTCAGCAACACCAAGTCAAACAAACCATGAAACATGGCGGCGGTAGTATAATGGCGTGGGCATGTTTCACTTGGTGGCACGTCGGTCCTATCCATAAAATAGAAGGAATAATGAAGAAGGAACACTACCTAAATATTTTGCAAACATATTTGCCTGAGTTTGTTGATCAGTGTGCGTATCCAATTGAGGAAATTGTATTCCAACAAGATGGAGACCCCAAGCATACCTCAAAAATAGTGAAAGAGTGGCTTGAAAACCAACCATTTAAAACATTAAAATGGCCTGCGCAAAGCCCAGATCTCAATCCAATTGAGAATTTGTGGGCAATTGTTAAAAGAACATTGTGTCAGCACGATTCGCCTCCGAATAATTTGAACGAGCTATGGGATCGAGTCCAAGTTGCCTGGACCAATATACCAAACACAACAATTGAAAAATTAGTGGAAAGTATGCCAAGAAGAGTGAAAAGTGTTTTAAAAAGAAAGGGTCTCTGGTCCAAGTACTAAAATTTTATTTAAATCGTTGTTTTTTGTATGCTGAGTCTTGCGTGCAAAACTGGACGCATTGACTTTTTTTGTTTTTTCTAAGAAATTTTTGTTTTTATGTTTGTTTTATTACATTTTATGTTATTCAATGATGAGAGTAATAAATAAAGAATTAATAATTGAAAACCGGAAGCAAATTGAGTAATTTTTACAAGTTTAACAGCAATATGAACTTAGGTTTGACAAACATCCGACCAGTTTTGCTCGCCATGTATGTTACTAAAGAGATTCGAAGACTGTTTAACTTTTATGTGGCTTTAAAAGAAAGAATTACTTGAACGAGCTTTATAAATTCAAGAAAAATATTGTTACTCTTAACTAGCTGTAACAACTATTGAATCATTATCATTTATTTCTTCTAAAACCAAAGAATTACTTGAATGCGCTTTAAAAATTCAAGAATAATATTGTTACTCTTGTAACATAAAGGAACTGTGGCAGCCTGGCAGCCAAAAGAGCGAGACCGACCAAAAGGAAAGGTAGTAGCAGAAGGAGATTTGCTATCAGACAAAAAGAAGAAGAAAAGCCAACATAAATCCCGACCTGAAGCAATCCTCATAAAACCTAGGGGAAAGGAAACGTATGCGGAGATATTAAGAGAGACACACAGGAAGGCGAACCCGGATGACACGGAAACAGTCATAAAAACCGTACGTCAAACGAGAGCAGGTGACGTCCTCCTGGAGCTCGGGTCGAAGACAAAGGACAAGGAAGCTTTCGGGAAATCATTAAAAAAAAGTATCCTAGGAGAAAAGGCAACGATGAGAAATCTCGAACCCAGGACAACAATTGAGATAAGGGACATGGACGAACTGACTACAGTGGAGGAAGTCCAAGATGCTATTAAAAAGAAAGTCAACGATCCTACAGTGGATATACAAGCCTCCGTCACCAAAACTAATAGCGGCGCGCTAAGCAAACGAAATGCTGAAGATCCCCCGGATCAAAATAGAATGGGTCCAGTGTAGAATCCGTCGAAGGGTGGTGGTCCCACGCAGCTATAAATGCTTCGGATATGGACACCAGCAAGCAACCTGCAAAGGAACAGACCGAAAGGGCCTAGGACTGTGCATAAATTGTGGTGAACAAGGTAATAAGAAAAGTGAGTGAGTAAAAAGCGCAAACTGCTGTTTATGCGCTGAAATAAAGACCCCATCGCTAACACTAGATCACGTGCCGGGCTCGGGGAAATGTCAAGTGCTCAGAGAGGCACTTGAAAAGGCGAAAAAAAAACAGTGTCCAATGACCAGAATACTCCAGGGAAATATCCACAGGAGTCGAACGGCTAACGACCTCCTCGTTAAACTCAGAATTGATCTGGAGGCGGATATAGTAATCATCAGCGTACAGTATAGGAATAAAGACAGCACTAACTGGATGACGGACTTGCTAGGAACAGCTGCTATCTGGATCCCAGATGCAAGGACGTTTCGAAATAGTGAAATGGATTTTTGAAAACCACGCAAGAGGCTTTCTAAGACGGAAACATGAGGTCTGTGGTGTTGTTAAGGAATTTCTAGATGCCTGCCCTAGACAAACTATTTTCAAAAACAACATTCCTGGACGTAAGTGGCACCTCAGCTTTTTGAAACGGCATCCTGAAATTGCCATAAGAACGCCTGAAGCGGTAACAAATGCAAGTGCCTGCGTTTCTGAAAACGATATCAGAGGATGGTTTCAGCAAATTGATGAATATTTGTTGAGAAAAAATTATGGGGACATAATCAAGGATCCTTCTCGTGTGTATAACGGAGATGAGTCAGGCTTTTTGATTTGCCCTTAATGTGGAACTGTCTTGGCCCCGAAAGGAGCAAGAAACGTTTACGAGACTAACAAGGGGAAAGCTAAAGAAAGTATAACAGTTATGTTCACATTTTCGGCTAGTGGACTGATTATCAACCCGATGATTGTTTATCAATATAAAATAATTCCAAAAGATGTGTTGGATTTGGTTCCAGACGGAATTTGTTATACCAAAAAAATTGCTTTGCCTAATTATTACCAAGACTTTGACCTAAACCAGGTGATAAGAAATTTAGAAGCTGGCGCAGAAGTTTTTATTTCAGGAACGGAAGAGCTAAACAATTTTCAGTCTGTTGTAATTACAAACATTTTTTTTCTCATTAAAATTATGTAATTTATATTATAAAATATAGATTGGTACTGATATAGAAGTTTTTAATCAGTCGGAGATACCGTTAGTACGTTTAGCAAATCAAAATTACGTTTCAAGCAACGTATTGGCCAAGTTCTTAACAATTATTAAAACACCAGTCCGAAAAGGAGTTCGAAATGTTGAGCGACAAAGTTATATTGTCTCTTCAACTCCATTTCAGACGACAATGCAAATGAAAATTGATGAGAAAGCTGCGGCTGAAGAACTGAAAATTGAAAAAAAAAAAATCAAAAGCGAAAAGCCATGCAAGCAGATAAAAAACAAAAGAAAGCAATGACAAATCGTTCAATCTTTATGAATCCTAAAATTAGTTCTGACAAGGAAAACGGCCACACTAAATAAAATCAAAGATATCAATTGGATACAACTTCAAGCAGATATGATTTACTCCTGTGGAACTTTTCGGAAAGGAAGAAAAAATGCACCCACTGATCTGCTAGATGACACAAATTTACAGCAAGGGCAATCTGACTGGCGCGTAAGTAAGGACGGTCTAGCATTTTGAACATGGACGGACAAGAAATCAATGCATTTTCTGAGTAATTTTCATGACCCATCAGTTTCTGGAATAGCAATGCGCATGCAAAAAGATGGCCGTAAGAAGGAGGTTTTATGCCCACAACTTGTAAGTGATTATAACAAACACATGGGCTATGTAGTGATAATAAAACGCAGCTATTAAAAGCTTTTTTTTTTGCAATGACACTTGATTTATGTCATTTCTCCGATAAAATAAAATAATTTCCCACAAATCTTAAAAAAACAATAATTTGCACCAGTTTTCTATGCAAATCAAGTCATTTTTCCACAGAATACTCGCTAGAAAAATCTATAATTTTTTTTTTCAACTTTTGAACTCAAACCAGATTTGCCGTTACTCTTTAGTTTGCTCGCGAGTTCTTTTTTAATTTGGTACACGTACTACTACCGTTATTCGTAAGATTCACTTACAGCTACAATCAGTCATGTCGCAGCGTACACAGCTGTTAATTAAATTGGCAAGAGCTAAGAACAGCGCAAATAATGAAATTCATGGAAACAGTAATGCAATAGAAAATTGGTTTACGGTTCTTCATGGAAATGAACCCCAAAAGGTAAGCCTAACTAGTTTTTTATTGCACTTGAAAAAATGTTTTTTTTTTTTAATTTATAGGAAGTGATACGACGACTGCGGAAATTTTTGATATTGTCTCAATGCAACGACAGACGCCGAAGCAACGAGCTGATATCAACAATAAGCCCAACGTGTCCAGCAGACCAAGTCAGTCGAACAGAGCTCACCTTTTCAACGATTCGTCAACACGGTTTTTCTGGACAACAGAACTACCTACAAGTTTTGTCAACTAGCCAGTAACATTCTAGCAGCAACGGGAACGTATAAAGATTACGAGCTAAGGAATGATCTACTATACAAGTTCAATGAGGGAAGTCACCTACTTGTTGTACCAAAAGTTATGCAGAAGGAAATCTTGCGGAATTTCCATGAGCAGGGCCACATAGGAGCAAGTAAAGTGGAGGCAATTGCGAAACTATTGAAAAGGTTATTTCGAATTGCGTAGCATGTGTGCTAGCAACGAAGAAATACGGTAAGGGCGAAGGATTTTGAATCCAATTCAGAAGAGTGACGTGCCTCTCCACACTTATCACGTGGATCACATGGGACCGATGCCGTCAACAAATAATTTCTACAACTACCTGTTAGTTGTTGTCGATTCCATCATCCATTCATTCAATTCGCCTGGGTGTATCCGGTTAGAACAACGAAAAGCGGAGAAGTCGTCAAGAAGTTGGAAGCGCAGAGTGAGATATTCGGAAATCTTTTTCGAATCATATCCGACCGAGGGCCTGTTTTCACGGCAAACATATTCAAGGCTTATTGCGAGCAGAATAGAATCCAACATGTGCTGACGACGACCGGAGTTCCACGAGGAAATGGACAAGTAGAGCGCATCAACCGCGTCATTATAGAGGTGCTGGCAAAGATGACCGTACAAACGAAGTAGTATAAGTATAAGTTTGTCAGCAGTCTACAGAAAACGCTAAATTCTACGGTATCTCGAAGCACAAAGCGAAGCCCTTTTCAACTGATGTTTGGGATAATGATGAGAAGGGAGGAAGACTGACAACTACGAAAACTCTTGGAAGAAGTGATAATAAACGACGCCGAGACGGAATGAAGAAAGCTGCCAAGGACGAGATAAGAAAAGTGCATGAGGAGAACAAGAATACCTACAACAGAAAAAGAAAGGCTCCTAGGAAGTATTATATAATATGCATGACATAGTCGCCATTCAGCGGACACAATTTGGAGTGGGGCTAAAACTACACGCTATATTTCTGAGTCCGTACGAGGTAGTTAACGTGAAGAGGAACGACCGATACGATGTCCAAAAAGTGGGGCAACATGAGGGACCAAATGTAACAGCCACATCTGTTGATTACCTGAAGCCATGGGTGGGCGACAGTGATGACGAAGTTAGAAGAAGTTGCTCAGGCTGAGGACAGTCGAAGATTCAGGACTGACCGAGTGTGGGAGTATCAAAGTACACCCAATTTAGATAATTAAGCATTCTTTTACAATTAATCATTTCATTATCCATTTTCATGAATCGTCGGGCGTCGTCGAACGAGAGGTCATCAGCACGATCGATTATTGCAAGTGATTCACCACCCACTGCAGTAGACGTAATCACGTTTCCTTAATGACACACATATTATCGCATTAAGCCAGTGCACCGAAAAGTAAACAAAAGGGCAGTGCACTAACAGGCAAAGCAACATAACATCGATATAGGGAAAGCGATATGAATTTTTGTCATCTTGTGTGCGGGGTTAGTGTTCACTTTCCTACCAGAACTGTGGATGTGGTTCAAGTCGTTGAACCTCCCGCCTGTGTGGGTTTTCGCTGACTGGACGAGGACGACGACGGCGACGGTACGAAGGCAAAAAAAAAAAAAAAGTGGCTGCAGGTAAAACCAGCGAAGAGAAGAGGTCGTGCGCGAGGAAGAAGTTACGGCCAACCTAAATAGTTTTGCTCAGTTTAATTCTTTAGTTAAATTTTCTTGATATAAATTACTCTTAGTAATCATATTGTAAATTTGCCAATTAAAATAAATAGTCAAAATTTTCTACATAAATACTGACATTTTAAATCGTATCCCAGGAGGGGAAAAAGCAAACTTCAATTTTGATAAAATTGTTTGTGATAATGTTCGGGACCAGGCAAATTATTCTGTCGAATTTTTGAATTTGTTGACAGTTAGCGGTTTACCTCCACATAAATTAATTTTGAAAGAGAACTGTATTGTTTTACTCATACGTAATTTGAATACAGCGAAAGCATTGGTGAAAGGGACCCGAATGGGAGTAAAACAAGTTTATAGAAATTCAATCGATGGAATCTTAATTCCACGAATTCATTTAATCTATTCTGGAATACTTTTGCCATTTACTTTTCAACGTACAGTTTCCAGTCATTCCTGCATTTGCAATGACTATAAATAAATCTCAAGGACAAACATTCGAAAAAGTAGCTGTTTTATTGCGGCAACTTGTGTTTATCCATGGACAAATGTATGTTGCTGACAGTAAAGAGCCGAACAGAATCTGAATCTGAAGCTTGAATCTGTATCTGATGATTTGCCATACATAATGTAAAAAATTTTCATGAAATAAACTTTTATTTGTAATTTATTTCATTAGTTTTTATCTTTCCGTTCAAAAGTACATAAGAACCGAGATTTCCTTTGAAGAATGTAACAAAATTTAAATCACTCGTTCAACAACTTTAGAGTGTGCGGCAATAAAGTCTTTATAACGTTTTAATTCAGTAGTTTCATTCCGCACCAGAGTTTTACGCGTTCTCCAATTATCAGTTCGCCTAACTGGCCAATTTAACCTTTGGGAATCATCCTTTCCCAATCAACAAAGCCAAGTATACAGTCCACAGTCCTACGATTTCTAACTAATCCCAGTTCGGAACAGTGTAAGTATGAATGTTTTTGTATTAATATTTAGGGTCTTATTCAAAAGGTATATCTTGACGTGGTGGATGAGCTTATTAGATCAAAAAGAGTTTTGAATATAAACCAAATACCTTAAGTAAAATAAAATTTAATTTTCCCTAGAATGCGGTCAAATTTTGGCCTCTGGGTTTTCTTAGTTATAATTATAAGTATTTCCTCGGCCTTGCAACGACTCAGATGAAATCTTTCATTAAAATTAAAAGAACCCAAGAAAATCATAGCTTATACGCGGTCCATACATTTTTTTCCGCAAAATATAATAGCAATCGTCACTAGCGCTACAATCGCTGCTACCACTCGTTTGCCTTCTTCGAAATGACATTTTTGAATTATTTTTAAAAAGAAACAAAATTGTAAGAGCACATGTTACACATGAACTTTCGGTTGTGAAATGTTCTCACATACTGCACAAAATTGTTTACTTTATTTTCTTTGGTGAGTTACATATGTATGCCGCAGCCGCCATTCCCCTTCTTCAAACATGGCCTCCCACACCCCCTCTCTCCATAGGCCATTCCAAGCCAAACGGTTTTCCCCACTCCCCCTTAACATCAGGGGCAATTCCTCTCAGTTAGCTAGTTTAGCGGCGCTAAACCAAGAATTTAAATAAATAAATTCTGTGAAATACATTTTATACGCAAAATACCACATTTTACACCAAATTCCCTGCCTGCACATTCCCACACACACAATCCAAAATTCCCATAAAAAAAAGTCTCCCGCTTGTAGCATTTTAGCGTAAAAAATTGCGCTACCAAATTCCCTACAATCTATATAAAAGTGTTTGACTACCAGTCATAAGCAAAGTTAAGTAAACGGAAGCGTTAGTGCAAACAAATGCGATAAAACTATATAGTGGAGTGTGATGTGTTTTTTTTTTTTGTACTTTCGTATGTTTCTCTTTCTAGGGAACTTGCAGTAAGAAAGCTTACTTGTGTCTTTATTTGATTGAATAAACAGTGTTATTGAATCCCAAAGTTCAGTGCGAAATTATTTAATTTATTATTTTATATTTGTGTGTTTTGTTTCGTTCCATAAAAACTTTTTATCGATAAATAAGGGAAAATTGCTTTCTCATGCTTCAAAGCCAATGCTATGTTTTTATTTGTTTGTTTCATATTATTTGAATAGGAACAGGTACCTATTTATTAAGATAAAAATAATAGGATCTTTATTTTGGTAGGAAATAAAATGGAATCTGCAACAATAACTGCTCAAACAAAATCCATAATTGAAGATCTATTAGAGAAACCATTTGGAACGAGATCGTTTTCGGAAAACCTTTTAATTATTCAGAATGGACGCCCGTGCCCAAAACTATCAGGTTTAAAATCAACGCATAAGGACCGTAATCGAGAGTATACTAGAAACTTTAATGAAAATCAGTTTTCCCTTTACCCATGGTTAGCTGGGTGTAAAAATAAAAAAAAAAATTGTTTGTTGGCCTTGTTTACTGTTCTCCGGAATTCATTCTGCCTGGAGTTCATCGGGTGTTGACAATCTTAGTGCTCTAACCACACTTCAAAAAAAAAAAAACACAAACAAAGCGACTCCCATTTACAATGTGTGTTTAAACTAGCTAGATTTGGTGAAAATAGGATAGACGAAGCTTTAAGCTCCCAGTTAAAAACTGCTAACACTCAACATAATATCCAGGTTAAGAAAAATCGTGAGGTGCTCAAACGCCTAATAGATGTGACATGTTATCTCGCAAACCAGGAGTTATCATTTAGAGGCCATAATGAATCTGTTTTGTCTTTAAATCGAGGAAACTACATTGAGTTTTTAAATGTATTAAAACAATACGACCCTATATTATCACAGCACCTTGAAACGGCAACGGTTTTTAAAGGTACCTCAATGGCGATTCAAAATGATTTGATCAAGCGGTTGGTGAGCTTTTAAACAGTCATATTTCCAAAACAATTAAGCATTCAGAGTTTGTCGCAATAATGTTTGACGAGACTTCTGACATTCAATTGAAATCTCAATTATCCGTTGTATTTCGGTATTACTTTAATAAGAAAATTAATGAAACTTTCGTTGGATTTATCGATGTAAGCTCTGGGCGAACAGCAGAAGATTTGTTTCAATTAGTTACAGCTCTGTTGGAAAAATATGACATAAAAGATAAACTTGTAGCCCAGATTTACGACGGGGCTTCCGTTATGAGTGGCCATTTGAATGGACTTCAAATGAAAGTTAAGAACATATGTCCCAATGCTGTATTTGTCCACTGTTATGCACACGTATTGAATTTAGTGCTGTCTCAAGGATTAAACAATATAAGAGTGCAGGATTTTTTTTAGCACTTTGAATGGCATCGCAACGTTCGTATGCTCTTAAAGAATTTTTTTAAAAAAAAATTCCATCGTTAGCCACGACTAGATGGTGCTTTAGTTCACGACTTGTCAATGTAGTCTACTCTTACGCCGAAAACATTCAACAATATTTTGAAAGTATTCAAAATAATGAGACAAATACATGGGAAAGTAATGATCGGATGGCTGCATCAGGTTACTGTAAATTTTTGAAAAGCTTTGAAACTGTTTTTCTTTTGAATGTGTTTTCAAAACTTTTTTCACATTCAGATGTACTTTTCAATACATTACAAAATGTCAATATAGACATTGCTTTTTGTACAAACCAAATAAAAAAGCTTTATGAATTTCTTAAAGTTCAAAGAAACGAAGGGTTTCAGGAAATGTGGCAATCAACATTGCAGGCTGTGCCATCACATGCTGACAAACGAAAAGCTCCAAAAGATCAATTTGATACAAATGAAACGAAATACAGGTAATTATTCTTTGAAATAGTTGACAATTTAAGTATGCAGATATCAGAAAGGTTTGCATCCTTTGAAAAACTGAAATATTTCGATTTACTGAATGGGAAAAAATTTAGTAACTATCGCCAAAAAAAACAATTTTCCTGAAGAATTAATTAAAAATCTAATTGAAAGCTACCCGAATTCACTCAATTAAAGAATGAATTGACTGTTTTTTATGAAAACACAGACGCTGTACAGCCAACAGGTACAACATCAGCAGGATCGTCAAAAACGACAACACCATTTGATGTCTTGCTGTGGATGGAGACAAATATCGCCGACAGTTTTGAACAGGTATACAAGCTTTCAAAACTTATATGTACAGTACCAGCTTCAATGGCGTCTGTAGAGCGCTCCTTTTCTACATTGAAGAGGATAAAGACGTACCTTCGAAGCACTCACTTGTCTATCGAAAAGGAATTCTTAAAAGAGCTGAAAGAAAGTGGCGAATTTTATAATCGAGTCATCGAAAATTTTGTGACCGTTGACCGACGAACCGAATTTATGTATCGATAAATGCTATACCTTTTATTTTATATTATTTATTTGTGGAGTATATTTTTCTTTGCCTTTTTGTAGTTATTAATAAAATTAAAAAATCACGATTTGTTTTTTTTTTTTATTTTAAACTTCCCCGGAACACGTAGCTAACCCAATGCTTAAGACCAGCAATCGTCACTGCTTAACATCAACCAATCATGCCATGCACAGCCAGCGTGATCCGTTACACGCGCTTCCCAATCCGGCATACATTCCAGCAAATAATAACATAGACATGATACATGCGATTCCTATAAGTAGAAAGCAGCTTCATGACAGCATACACATTCCGTTCCTACAGAATGTGGGGTGACCGAAATAATAAATACCTGTAGAAAAGTTCAGTAGGAGGGGTTTTAATCCCCAATCAACTTGAGAAGTGCAGTCTTGCTTTGGACAGCGGCTTCTCTTGGTGAAATAAAAAAATAAAAAGAAAAATAATAAATAAAGATTAATAAATAATAAAAAAAAAAAAAGTTTTTTTTCTTGATCCGCTCGCTCAAAACGTAACTGGCGCAGTCGGTCTGGTTTAAGATTTCTAATAGCGGTTAATCGCTAACCGTAACGAACTTGCAACCCAAAAAGTAAAGAAGAAATATTTTGTGTAAGAAAACATTTTTTTTCCTAAATTTCAATTAAGAAAACTAGTAATCAAAGCGAAGAAGTATTTCACAAAGTGCAGCATTTTCGAAAAATCAAAAAGTTTGACTCTGAGAGTATCACCAAATAAATCAAATTTAATTTAATTTGAATTGTGGTGTTTTGATTTGATATTGTTGTTGTGAAACGCGCCAGGCGTAACAATATAACCTATTAACCTTCTAGGCAAGGGGGTATACCTTACGAGTCATCACACGTGTCGGTATAATTTTTTATCGAAACTGCTCAGACCTACTTATAGTCGAAAGGTCGCTTTATGCTTTGGTGTTTGTAGCGTCGCTGCAGTAAGTTCCGTTTGCGAGCAACGTCAGTTCAAATCCAATATTGACCGCGTGAACACCCAAATAAAGAAATTAAACAAATAAGCAATTTTTGTCAGATCGAGTTGAAAAAAAGATAGGTGAGTAGATAAAAGTGTTTTCTATCCAATGGTGGTTTTGGATTTCGGCATTCGCAAAATTGTGCAGATGCGAATGTCGATACACAAATTTCATCAATTTTCTTACTTGTTCTTGGTCTCCCACTTTCAAATTATATGACATGAAACACATCAGGTGGTTATGCACTCGACTGTTTACTATGTGTACCTACAGTGGTGGCAAAAATAATAGGGACCCGCGAGTCAATACATATTTTTTTTTTTTTACCTGAAAATCCTTTTACTTTAAGTTCCAAGAACTTGTACAGTATAATGCCACTCATTTGTACATTAAAACGTAGTACCCCTTTCCGCGAATGCGATCTTCGTTTAAACAGAATAACGGAATATTTATCTTAACCGTTTGCTGAGGCTGGAAAAAATAATAGGGACAGCTGTTGAAAATTGAGCTTCATCGCAGTTGTCACGATCTATTAATGAAAGGAAGTTCTGTTTTTGTGAAAAATCGTTCAGTGTTTTATTTTGTTATTGACTTTTCTGCAATTTATTTCATTATGGGTAGAAATAAGCATTGCTCCGTTGAAGATCGCTTAAAAATTAAAAGGCTTTACAAAAAGGGGTTAACTGTGCGAGAGATAGCGGAACTTTTGGATTGCTCAAAAACGAAAGTTCATAATGCTATCCGGGCACAAAAGAAGCCAGAAGCCCGTGGCCGGCCAAGGAAAACTACGTCAACATGCAAAAAAAAACTCCGTTTGCTTCTTCCAAGGATTTAAGAGCTGAGTTAAATGCCCCTGTCTGCAGTCGGACAATAAGAAACAGGCTCATAGAAGGTGGATTGTATGGAAGAGTAGCAAGAAAAGTTCCTCATCTCAGCAAGGCCAGAATGGAATCTAAACCGACAGCATTGGAAAAATGTTTTATGGTCAGACGAAACCAAGATAAATCTGTTTGGGTCTGACGGCAAAATGTATGTGCGACGTCCTAAGAATCAGGAGCTTAATCCTACATACACCAGGAAGACAGTGAAGCATGGTGGTGGCAACATCATCATTTGGGGTTGTTTTTCATGGTATGGCGTTGGTCCTCTGTTTTGGATCAAAGACGTTATGAACGCCGTGGTATACAAAGACATACTGCAGAACACCATGCTATAATATGCGGAGGAAAACATGCCGCTTAAGTGGGAATACCAGCAAGATAACGACCCCAAGCACTGTTCAAAGCTTGTAAAAGCCTGGTTCCAAGACAATGGCATTAGGTTAATGAGTTGGCCGTCGCAGTCACCAGACCTAAACCCAATTGAACATCTTTGGGGGGTCTTAAAAAAGGAAGTTTCAAAGACCAATATATAAAATCGTGATCATTTGTGGAAAGTGGTCCAAGAAACATGGAATGCTATTCCAATTTCTACATGCAGGGCACTGGTCGAATCTATGCCACGCAGATGTCGTGCTGTACTGAAAAACAGCGGAGGGACCACTAAATATTGAAAAAACAAACATTTAGTCCACATTATGTAAGTAACATTTCAATAACCTGAAAATATTTCAACTGTCCCTATTATGTTTTCCAGCCTCAGCAAACGGTTAAGATAAATATTCCGTTATTCTGTTTAAACGAAGATCGCATTCGCGGAAAGGGGTACGACATTTTATTGCACAAATGAGTGGTATTATACTGTTCTAGTTTTTCAAACTTTAAGTAAAACGAATTTCAAATAAAATAAAAAAAAATATGTATTGACTCGCCTTGTCCCTATTATTTCTGCCACCACTGTATACACTTAGTAGAAAAAGTCAGCGTACAGCATATTATAGAAATTTATTTTCTGGAAAAAATAGTCGCACACACTTTTAATGTAAGAACATTGTATGCCATACTTATGATTTCAATCTAAAGAATCTCCGCACGTCAACTTTACCAGGAAAAATGTAACGGTACATGAAAACAACACACGAAAAGGGAAGACAAACAGAAAACTACGCAGAAAAAGTCTGCGTACAGTTGTCTTTGGCGTCAGAACTTACGTCATCTTTTGAACACGTGTATGCTAAGATCAGTTTACGCTTTTCCTTAAGGATCAGGAGTATCTTTCTGATTGAAGTTGTGTGTCATTTATTCTATTTTGTAATTGAGGAGTACATTTTTTTGAGATGGCTACGAAAGGAAAAGAAATTTGTCTAAGGGAACGAGAAATAATTGTTAAGTTGTGGAAAGACGGCAAAAGTTTTAGAGAAATTGGCAAAACACTGAATAGAGCGCATTCATCTATACAAAGAGTGATAAATACATTTAAATTAACGGTAAATTATCTTTCAAAACCGCGTTCTGGTCGCCCTTCTAAATTATCCGCAAGAGAAAAGCGCAGTCTAATTGGTTTAGTTAAAAAAAATCCACAAATAACTGCATCGAAAATTGTAAAAAATGTCGAAGACCAATTTAAAAAGAAGATCTGCGCAGATACTGTGAGAAAAATTTTAAAAAAAAGCTGGGTATAAGGGTTGTGTTGCTCGCAGAAAACCCTTTATATCAAGAGTCAATCGGCAAAAGAGACTTAAATATGCGCATGAACACCTTAATAGGCCATTGGACTTCTGGCAAAGGGTAATATTTACTGACGAAAGCAAGTACTGCATTTTTGGTATCAAAGGTCGAAAGATTGTGTGGAGGAAGCCTGGTACTGCGCTTAACAAAGAAAACCTACTTCCAACTGTTAAGCATGGTGGTGGTGGAGTAATGGTTTGTTTGAGTTTTATTGAATCTACAATGGACAAGTATGGATACCTGGACATATTAAAAGCGAATATCAATCAGAGTGCGGATAAATTGGGTCTTAGTCGTCAATATTATTTCATGCATGACAATGACCCCAAACATACATCCGAAATCGTGAGACTCTGGCTGCTCTACAACGTCCCGAAACAATTGCATTTACCACCCCAGTCACCAGACTTGAATCCTATAAAGGATTTATGGGATTTACTCGAAAGAAGGATTCGGCAGAGGATAATTTCATCAAGGGAAATGCTGAAAACGGTTATAATGGAAGAATGGGCTAAGATCACACCTGAGGATACTTTGAATCTGGTTAATTCAATGCCAAACAGACTCAGAGAAGGCATTAAACAGAAAGGCTACCCCACACGATATTAAGTTTTATTTGCTCTTTTCTAATATCCGTTTTTCTTTTAATGTGTACGCAGACTTTTTCTGATGAATTTTTGTATCTTTTTTTTCTGTTTGTGTTTTTTCGTTACTGTTTGTACTTGAATTACTTTTAAAAGTGTATTAAAAATTAATTTGAATTCAGATAATTTTAATGTGAAATAAATATTTTGCTTTAAAAGTTTTATCCCTCTATTTGAATCAAATATATTTCACTTTAATAGCTGTACGCAGACTTTTTTTACTGAGTGTATATGATCACAACTTCAGAACAACTTATCGGATTGGTTAAGATCCTGTCAATATCTAAATTATGTTTATGCGTTATTCTGAAGCTGAATAATTAATACATATGTAAAAATTGAAACACGAAAAATACAAAATTTTAAAAACAGAAGAGTTTGTATAGAAAACTATACTGCAGTTGGGAACCCATAAGAAAGGAATTGAGGTTATGTTCACACAAAATAAACACACCATCATCGTTAATGTATTGTTTTCATTTGGTTGTGCACACAATACGTGCCTTAAATATGTAAAAATATTTGAAACAAAGTCCAATTATTAATTTTCCATTTATAATTTTTCTGTTTTTCGCCTATTTTGAGTAATGGCAAAACGTCAAATGACAGATCGGATCAGAAGCATTCTGTGCAGCGCTTAAAGGCAGGCAATGCCCAGGGTGTTATGTGAGCTGTGCCCATTGGATGATTTGCAGCCAGGGGCTATACCGGGTGTATTTTAACGGAACCTCTCTGATACCAGACCGCCTCAGGGAGTAACCATGGTCTTACTAAAATTAAAAAAATAAGATAAACAGGATGCAGAAAGACACCGTATCTGCGTGGAAGACCTAGTGGGACGTAGTCGACCAGAGAGAAGCCAAAAGAGAGGTTCTCGCCGAGAACAACCTAGCTCCAGCCAAAGAACCGCTATAACCTCAAGGAGTGTTCCTGGGGCTTCAAGGAGCCAGCTGACTGACGCAGCAGTAGCAGAAACTACGACGGCGGTTTCTGCTACTGCTTCGTACTGATTCAAGAGCCATGGATCTTGAAAGGACTAGTCAAAGGACTATCATGTAAGGATGTAAAGGTAATTTGGGATATGAAAGTGGCCAGTCCAAGGCCATATATTCTGATACGATAAAAATAAATAAATATTTTCGCGCTTACAGCCCAATGCAGGGCCTGGCAAATCTTATCGCAGCCACTCGTGCCATTTTCGAAAGTAAATTTTCTATTGAGCAGGTGGCTTCTCATGAAAGTTTTGCTCTCGTATGTCTGTCAGACGTTCGAGAGAGGTGGGACCGTGAGAAAACTTTTTTTTTTATTATTATTTTTGTGTTTTCTTGCATTCGAACCTTGAACATCTCATTCTGCATAACAACAAAATTAATTTATCCTACTTTCAGATTATATGACGCGAGACTTGGTGCCATTACAGGTCAACCTGAATATCAATGGAGTATACCGCACCACAATCATCGCCTCTGTGTATTGTGCTGGGGATGAACCAGCTGTTCCAAGGGAACTGCAATGTCTAGTGGAGCACTGCAAATGCCGTTGCCGATTAGATGTGATGCTAATGCTCACAATGTCATCTGGGGGAGCACCGATACCAATTTGACATTTAGTTTAGTGCGCGGTGCCGATTTGGAATGATCTAATTTACAATTTTGGTGCCTCCTGTGAGGAATATTGATCACGTGAACAACTGTGACGTTGAGAAACAATTTGTTTGCGATTGAGTAATGATTCTTTAATTCGGCTAGTGGATGTCTGACGAGGAGTTGGATTATTTGGAAACGACAATCTTAGGTGAGTCAGAGTGGATTGCGGAACCGGCATCGAGTGCTTACGGTACACCTGAGCCTCCTATAACAATGGCAGAACTTAACAGGCGTACAACGGCATGTACCGCAATCAGGCGGATAGCGGCAAAAATCGCTAAGGATGGATTTTCTGACGACGAATTTAGTCTAGTTCCTTGCAAATGCATTTCGATCGCTTTGTGGTTGCTCATAATGCACTTATTGGCTCAGCCCAACCTTTCGAAATCGAAACACATATAAAGCTATGGGATGATGTTGAAGCACATTATAATGCTGCAATGGCTAAGTTGCACCGCATGTTAGCTATTCCATCAGCGAAAGAAGGTCCCGATAATGTTAAGGAGACAGCATCACAAAGCTCAGTTCGCTTATCTACAATGGATGTAAGGTTAGATACACTAGCGGTTCCAAAATTCGATGGCACATTGCAAAATTGGCTTGCATTCAAAGACACGTTCGAGACTGGTGCACTCGCAAGTCTTCCCTCCATACATACAAGCTTGGCAAACTATGTGAGGTAGTTCAGGGCAATGCAGTGGAACTTATGACGTCACTGAAGAATGAATGGGAGAACATTCCAAAAGATATTCTTGACAATTTGGTGTCGTCCATGCCTAAGAGATGCGAAGAGATCTTAAAAAATAACGGTTACTGCACAAAATATTAGGCAAAACAAAAAATCCGGTATGTTTTGCACAGGCCGTTATCGAGTTAGGCTTAGTTTTTTTATGTTACTCGTATATTAAAACATGTTATCAGGAAAATTTTTTTTTTCTTTTATTTGTAAACTTATACAATAAGATTTCTTATATTGACAACAAATTTTACCCAGGTTCATTCTGTCCGTTACAATTCACCAAAAAAAAACGTTCTATAAAAATCCGTTATGTTTTGCAAAATACTGTATGTATATATGTATTAGGGTTCCTAAATAAGTTTTGGCTCTAACTTTTGGTTACAGGCCGATCAACGTATAAACAATACAACCCAGCTAAACCACACAAATGGGGTATGAAAATGTTTACCTGTGCTGGAACATCTGGATTAGTATACGAATTCACGCTGTATGTTGGTGAAGGCACCTGCCCATCATATGGATTGGGATTATAAGTAATAATTTTGTTATTAAGCGTTTGATGCAATACAGTGGAACAATACAAAAAAAATTAAGGTTTATTGAGGGACACGACGACGGAGATTTTCTCCTTCACCCCGAAGGGGGAAAAGCTGCAAACAATGCTGCTGAGGGAGATAGAACCGTCTACCGATCCGGAGACGAGCTCCAATTCGTAGGGGTAAAGCCATTTACCACAGCTAGAGCCAAAAGGGAGAAGCGGAAACTACCGTTTTTTCTAGTTCAGCTTTCACCCAACAACAAACTGGATGGTGTAAGGAATATCAAAGTCCTAAAATACTAGGTTTTCGCATGGGAGAAATTAAAAGGTCATATGGATTGGGATTATAAGTAATAATTTTGTTATTAAGCGTTTGATGCAATACAGTGGAACAATACAAAAAAAATTAAGGTTTATTGAGGGACACGACGACGGAGATTTTCTCCTTCACCCCGAAGGGGGAAAAGCTGCAAACAATGCTGCTGAGGGAGATAGAACCGTCTACCGATCCGGAGACGCTCCTTAAGCTGCTTAAGGAGAAGGAGTGCGACGAGCTCCAATTCGTAGGGGTAAAGCCATTTACCACAGCTAGAGCCAAAAGGGAGAAGAGGAAACTACCGTTTTTTCTAGTTCAGCTTTCACCCAACAACAAACTGGATGGTGTAAGGAATATCAAAGTCCTAAAATACTAGGTTTTCGCATGGGAGAAATTAAAAGGTCATATGGATTGGGATTATAAGTAATAATTTTGTTATTAAGTGTTTGAATGAAGATAGACATGCAATCCACTGCAATACAGTGGAACAATACAAAAAAAATTAAAGATTTATTGAGGGACACGACGACGGCGCTCTTCTCCTTCACCCTGAAGGGGGAAAAGCTGGTGAGGGAGATAGAACCGTCTACCGATCCGGAGACGCTCCTTAAACTGCTTAAGGAGAAGGAGTGCGACGAGCTCCAATTCGTAGGGGTAAAGCCATTTACCACAGCTAGGGCCAAAGGGAGAAGCGGAAACTACCGTTCTTTCTAGTTCAGCTTTCACCCAACAGCAAACTGAATGGTCTAAGGAATATCAAAGTCCTAGAATACTAGGTTGTCGCATGGGAGAAATTAAAAGGTAATATGGATTGCGATATAAGTAATAACTTTGTTATTAAGCGTTTAAATGAAGATAGACATGCTATCCACTGCAATACAGTGGAACAATACAAAAAAATTAAAGATTTATTGAGGGTCACGACGACGGCGTTCTTCTCCTTCACCCTGAAGGGGGAAAAGCTGGTGAGGGAGATAGAACCGTCTACCGATCCGGAGACGCTCCTTAAACTGCTTAAGGAGAAGGAGTGCGACGAGCTCCAATTCGTAGGGGTAAAGCCATTTACCACAGCTAGAGCCAAAAGGGATAAGCGGAAACTACCGTTCTTTCTAGTTCAGCTTTCACCCAACAGCAAACTGGATGGTGTAAGGAATATCAAAGTCCTAAAATACTAGGTTGTCGCATGGGAGAAATTAAAAGGTCATATGGATTGGGATTATAAATAATAATTTTGTTATTAAGCGTTTGAATGAAGATAGACATGCAATCCACTGCAATACAGTGGAACAATACAAAAAAATTAAAGATTTATTGAGGGACACGACGACGTAGATTTTCTCCATCACCCCGAAGGGGGAAAAGCTGCAAACAATGCTGCTGAGGGAGATAGAACCGTCTACCGATCCGGAGACGCTCCTTAACCCCTTATCGCATACGAAGCCATATATGGTTTCCTTCAATTTTGAGCTTTTTTTTTCGTTGTTGTTATCAATAATTTTTTTTGGTTAACGTTCTCTCTACAAAACATATATTTGTGTAACGGAATTCCGTTATTTTTGTCGATGCAACGCACAACTTGTCAAACTATTCGAGAATTTGTGAAGCGTGTTCGGTGGCTAAAGCAAAGATCAATCGAAGGTGCATTTTAAAATTAAAAAAACTATAGAAAACAGTGAGTAAACGTTAAAAAAAAAATATTATATATTGTATAAATATTCAAGAACTGGCAAATATAATGGGTTTTGTGTTGGTGCTTTTTTTACTTGATTGTTGATGGTTTTTTTAAACTTGCCATATATGGCTTCGTATGCATTCCCCACAAAACCCGGCCGTTCACATATGGCTTTATATGCATTCAAGGTTCTTTCGTTGTTTACAGAAATGAAACCTTCTACCTTTTATGGAAGTTCCAAGTTTGTTAATCCAATTCCTGGTGATGGATTTTTGAGTGATGATGAACTGGTTTCGGACTCTGATAATGAATGTGATCCTCATTTTGCTCACCAAGAAGATAATATAACCATTCCAGAAACTGATTCTCAAAGTTCCGATGACAACGAAAACAATGTTATGCAGCCACAAACATCATCAAGAGCAAAAAAGGTAGGATTAAAGAAAAAAAAATTAAAAAAAGTTAGTTGGGGAAACACAAAAATGTCAGCATTTGAGACTCAACATTTTGAATTCAAAGGAAACGCTAACCTTCCCGATGAAATAAAACTTTTGGATACGCCACAGGAAGTTTTTAAATTCCTTTTTACTGACGATCTGATAAATATGATCGTACAGCAATCAAACTTGAAGTCTCTTCAAGATAATATTAATAAGCCTGTTAGTATCACAAAAAATGAAATCGAGCAATTCATTGGTATTGTTATTTTTATGTCTTGTGTGAAATTACCATCAACCAGAATGTATTGGGCAAAGCATGTTGGTCAACCTCAAGTCTATCAAACCATGACTTGTAACAGATTTGAGGCTATAAAAAAAAACTTACACTTCAATAACAATGAACACTTCAAGCCTCGTGGAACAGATGGTCATGACAAACTTTTTAAAATCAGACCTCTTCTGGACAAAGTTCGTGAACGTTTGCTTTTGGTGCCCAAAGAAGAATATTTATCGGTGGATGAGCAAATAATACCAACCAAATGCCGTCATGAACTGAAGCAATACAACCCTGCAAAACCTCATAAATGGGGCTATAAAAATCAAGTCTTAAGTGGCATCTCAGGCTTCAGCTACGATTTTGACATTTTTGCGGGAGATCAAAGCAATTGCTTTCCATTAGATGCTCCTGATCTTGGTGTCAGTTCAAATGTCGTAACAAGACTTACTTCCACTGTACCCAAGCTTCAAAACTATAAAATTTGTTTTGATAATTGGTTCAATAGCCCGATGCTTCAAGTTTATTTATTTAAAAATGGTTTGTTACCATTGGGAACAGTAAGACTTAACCGTGTGCCGAACTCGAAAATGCCTACTGAGAAAGAGTTGAAAAAACGAGGACGCGGAACCATGGCAGAAAAAACAGCAATCATAGATGGTGTTAAACTAAGCTTAGTGTCATGGTATGATAATAAGGTGGTCAATATGCTCTCAGCTTACGTTGGAAGTGAACCTAAAATAACAAAAAAACGATATTCTCGCCGAGAAAAAGTATACATGGATGTGGATTGTCCGAAAGCTGTTGATATTTACAACAAGCATATGGGGGGTGTAGACTTGCTTGATTCCATGCTTGGATATTATAGAATCCATCTGCGTTCCCGCCAATGGTACAAACGCATTTTTTTTCATTTCGTAGATATGAGTCTTGTAAATGCATGGGTACTTTGGCGCCGAATCCACGAAAATGAATACATGCCGCTGTTCGCGTTCAAGCTTGCAGTTTCCGAACATTTGCGTAAATCAGGAAAGGTTATTATGGCCCGAAAACGTGGTCGTCCTGCCGGTACACCGACCTCCAGTACTCCAACAACAAGTCGAGCAGCTACTCCACCCAGCTTGTCTAATTCACCAATACCCAACAAAATGCCACGGAAAACTCCCAACAGACATCAAGACCTACCTCTTGATACGGTGCGATCCGACTGCTTGGATCATTTCCCAGAATGGAAGAAAAAACAACGCCAATTATGCCAAAATTGTAACAAATATCGATCCTTTATACAATGCCAAAAATGTGAAGTATTCCTGTGCCTCAATGAGAAAAGAAATTGTTTTAAAGATTTTCACAAGACATAATTTCCGGTTTTGTCTTTAATTCATACGAAGCCAAATATGAACCTTTTATTTTTTGCCACAATGCATACGAAGCCATATATGGATTGTTTATAAAATTAAAAGAATAAAAAACATTTAATATTTTTTGTACTATAATTTACTTAATAAAGCCTAATAAAAGAAGTTTTCATAAAAAAAAAATTTTTTTTTCCACACCTTCATAATTCATGCAATAAGGGGTTAAGATTCTTAAGGAGAAGGAGTGCGACGAGCTCCAATTCGTAGGGGTAAAGCCATTTACCACAGCTAGAGCCAAAAGGGAGAAGCGGAAACTACCGTTCTTTCTAGTTCAGCTTTCACCCAACACCAAACTGGATGGTGTAAGGAATATCAAAGTCCTAAAATACTAGGTTGTCGCATGGGAGAAATTAAAAGGTCATATGGATTGGGATTATAAGTAATAATTTTGTTATTAAGCGTTTGAATGAAGATAGACATGCAATCCACTGCAATACAGTGGAACAATACAAAAAAATTAAAGATTTATTGAGGGACACGACGACGGAGTTTTTCTCTTTCACCCCGAAGGGGGAAAAGCTGCAAACAATGCTGCTGAGGAAGATAGATCCGCCTACCGATCCGGAGACGCTTCTTAAGTTGCTTAAGGAAAAGGAGTGCGACGAGCTCCAATTCGTAGGGGTAAAGCCATTTACCACAGCTAGAGCCAAAAGGGAGAAGCGGAAACTACCGTTCTTTCTAGTTCAGCTTTCACCCAACAACAAACTGGATGGTGTAAGGAATATCAAAGTCCTAAAATACTAGGTTGTCGCATGTGAGAAATTAAAAGGTCATATGGATTGGGATTATAAGTAATAATTTTGTTATTAAGCGTTTGAATGAAGATAGACATGCAATCCACTGCAATACAGTGGAACAATACAAAAAAATTAAAGATTTATTGAGGAACACGACGACGGAGTTTTTCTTCTTCATCCCGAAGGGGGGAAAAGCTGCAAACAATGCTGCTGAAGGAGATAGAACCGTCTACCGATCCGGAGACGCTCCTTAAACTGCTTAAGGAGAAGGAGTGCGACGAGCTCCAATTCGTAGGGGTAAAGCCATTTACCACAGCTAGAGCCAAAAGGGAGAAGCGGAAACTACCGTTCTTTCTAGTTCAGCTTTCATCCAACAGCAAACTGGATGGTCTAAGGAATATCAAAGTCCTAGAATACCAGGCTGTCGCATGGGAGAAATTAAAAGGTCATATGGATTGAGATTATAAGTAATAATTTTGTTATCAAGCGTTTGAATGAAGATAGACATGCAATCCACTGCAATACAGTGGAACAATATAAAAAAATTAAAGATTTATTGAGGGACACGACGACAGAGTTTTTCTTCTTCACCCCGAAGGGGGAAAAGCTGCAAACAATGCTGCTGAGGGAGATAGAACCGCTTACCGATCCGGAGACGCTCCTTAAGCTGCTTAAGGAGAAGGAGTGCGACGAGCTCCAATTCGTAGGGGTAAAGCCATTTACCACAGCTAGAGCCAAAAGGGAGAAGCGGAAACTACCATTCTTTCTAGTTCAGCTTTCACCCAACACCAAACTGGATGGTGTAAGGAATATCAAAGTCATAAAATACTAGGTTGTCGCATGGGAGAAATTAAAAGGTCATATGGATTGGGATTATAAGTAATAATTTTGTTATTAAGCGTTTGAATGAAGATAGACATGCAATCCACTGCAATACAGTGGAACAATACAAAAAAATTAAAGATTTATTGAGGGACACGACGACGGAGTTTTTCTCCTTCACCCCGAAGGGGGGAAAGCTGCAAACAATGCTGCTGAGGGAGATAGAACCGTCTACCGATCCGGAGACGCTCCTTAAGCTTCTTAAGGAGAAGGAGTGCGACGAGCTCCAATTCGTAGGGGTAAAGCCATTTACCACAGCTAGGGCCAAAAGGGAGAAGCGGAAACTACCGTTCTTTCTAGTTCAGCTTTCACCCAACACCAAACTGGATGGTGTAAGGAATATCAAAGTCCTAGAATACTAGGTTGTCGCATGGGAGAAATTAAAAGGTCATATGGATTGCGATATAAGTAATAACTTTGTTATTAAGCGTTTAGATGAAGATAGACATGCTATCCACTGCAATACAGTGGAACAATACAAAAAAATTAAAGATTTATTGAGGGTCACGACGACGGCGTTCTTCTCCTTCACCCTGAAGGGGGAAAAGCTGGTGAGGGAGATAGAACCGTCTAACGATCCGTTGACGCTCCTTGAACTGCTTAAGGAGAAGGAGTGCGACGAGCTCCAATTCGTAGGGGTAAAGCCATTTACCACAGCTAGAGCCAAAAGGGAGAAGCGGAAACTACCGTTCTTTCTAGTTCAGCTTTCACCCAACAGCAAACTGGATGATGTAAGGAATATCAAAGTCCTAAAATACTAGGTTGTCGCATGGGAGAAATTAAAAGGTCATATGGATTGGGATTATAAGTAATAATTTTGTTATTAAGCGTTTGAATGAAGATAGACATGCAATCCACTGCAATACAGTGGAACAATACAAAAAAATTAAAGATTTATTGAGGGACACGACGACGGAGTTTTTCTCCTTCACCCCGAAGGGGGGAAAGCTGCAAACAATGCTGCTGAGGGAGATAGAACCGTCTACCGATCCGGAGACGCTCCTTAAGCTTCTTAAGGAGAAGGAGTGCGACGAGCTCCAATTCGTAGGGGTAAAGCCATTTACCACAGCTAGGGCCAAAAGGGAGAAGCGGAAACTACCGTTCTTTCTAGTTCAGCTTTCACCCAACAGCAAACTGGATGGTGTAAGGAATATCAAAGTCCTAAAATACTAGGTTGTCGCATGGGAGAAATTAAAAGGTCATATGGATTGGGATTATAAGTAATAATTTTGTTATTAAGCGTTTGAATGAAGATAGACATGCAATCCACTGCAATACAGTGGAACAATACAAAAAAATTAAAGATTTATTGAGGAACACGACGACGGAGTTTTTCTCCTTCATCCCGAGGGGGGGAAAAGCTGCAAACAATGCTGCTGAGGAAGATAGATCCGCCTACCGATCCGGAGACGCTTCTTAAGTTGCTTAAGGAAAAGGAGTGCGACGAGCTCCAATTCGTAGGGGTAAAGCCATTTACCACAGCTAGAGCCAAAAGGGAGAAGCGGAAACTACCGTTCTTTCTAGTTCAGCTTTCACCCAACAACAAACTGGATGGTGTAAGGAATATCAAAGTCCTAAAATACTAGGTTGTCGCATGTGAGAAATTAAAAGGTCATATGGATTGGGATTATAAGTAATAATTTTGTTATTAAGCGTTTGAATGAAGATAGACATGCAATCCACTGCAATACAGTGGAACAATACAAAAAAATTAAAGATTTATTGAGGAACACGACGACGGAGTTTTTCTCCTTCATCCCGAGGGGGGGAAAAGCTGCAAACAATGCTGCTGAAGGAGATAGAACCGTCTACCGATCCGGAGACGCTCCTTAAACTGCTTAAGGAGAAGGAGTGCGACGAGCTCCAATTCGTAGGGGTAAAGCCATTTACCACAGCTAGAGCCAAAAGGGAGAAGCGGAAACTACCGTTCTTTCTAGTTCAGCTTTCATCCAACAGCAAACTGGATGGTCTAAGGAATATCAAAGTCCTAGAATACCAGGCTGTCGCATGGGAGAAATTAAAAGGTCATATGGATTGGGATTATAAGTAATAATTTTGTTATTAAGCGTTTGAATGAAGATAGACATGCAATCCACTGCAATACAGTGGAACAATACAAAAAAATTAAAGATTTATTGAGGGACACGACGACAGAGTTTTTCTTCTTCACCCCGAAGGGGGAAAAGCTGCAAACAATGCTGCTGAGGGAGATAGAACCGCTTACCGATCCGGAGACGCTCCTTAAGCTGCTTAAGGAGAAGGAGTGCGACGAGCTCCAATTCGTAGGGGTAAAGCCATTTACCACAGCTAGAGCCAAAAGGGAGAAGCGGAAACTACCATTCTTTCTAGTTCAGCTTTCACCCAACACCAAACTGGATGGTGTAAGGAATATCAAAGTCCTAGAATACCAGGCTGTCGCATGGGAGAAATTAAAAGGTCATATGGATTGGGATTATAAGTAATAATTTTGTTATTAAGCGTTTGAATGAAGATAGGCATGCAATCCACTGCAATACAGTGGAACAATACAAAAAAATTAAAGATTTATTGAAGGACACGAGGACGGAGTCTTTCTCCTTCACCCCGAAGGGGGGGAAGCTGCAAACAATGCTGCTGAGGAAGATAGATCCGCCTACCGATCCGGGGACGCTTCTTAAGCTGCTTAAGGAGAAGCAGTGCGACGAGCTCCAATTCGTAGGGGTAAAGCCATTAAACCACAGCTAGAGCCAAAAGGGAGAAGCGGAAACTACCGTTCTTTCTAGTTCAGCTTTCACCCAACAGCAAACTGAATGGTCTAAGGAATATCAAAGTCCTAGAATACCAGGCTGTCGCATGGGAGAATTTAAAAGGTCATATGGATTGAGATTATAAGTAATAATTTTGTTATTAAGCGTTTGAATGAAGATAGACATGCAATACAGTGGAACAATACAAAAAAATTAAAGATTTATTGAGGGACACGACGACGGAGAATTTCTCCTTCACCCCGAAGGGGGAAAGGCTGCAAACAATGCTGCTGAGGGAGATAGAACCGTCTACCGATCCGGAGACGCTCCTTAAGCTGCTTAAGGAGAAGGAGTGCGACGAGCTCCAATTCGTAGGGGTAAAGCCATTTACCACAGCTAGGGCCAAAGGGAGAAGCGGAAACTACAGTTCTTTCTAGTTCAGCTTTCACCCAACAGCAAACTGAATGGTCTAAGGAATATCAAAGTCCTAGAATACTAGGTTGTCGCATGGGAGAAATTAAAAAGGAGCGAGAACATTTTACAATGCGTTCGCGGCGTCGAACTTCGAGATGCAGCCTCGATGTGTAAAGTGTGGAAAGAACCACAAAGCAGAAGAATGCACTCTGGGTAAGGATGGAGTGGCAGATAAGGGCCAGGTCTCGTGTTCTTTATGCAGGAACTCGGGACACACCGCAAACTATCGGGGTTGTCCTAAGTTCCAGTATATTAAAAAAGTAAATCTGGTTCGTCAGCAGAAGGTCGGTGTGAAACATCTACCTGCTCCAATTTAAACACGTCGCCGTCGTCGTCGGCATAAAAGTGTTATTATTTTTACCGCGGTGGTATTTGTTGGCGGTGGAGTAAAATATTCATTAGAATTTCAGAAAATTTTATATAAATTTTGGTGTAAGTTATAAGAACATTTCAATTGCAAATGTTCTCTTCTAGTGAACATAGTGACAACGAAAGTATTTGTTGATACGCGTATAGTACAGATTATAAAAATGCCTTTACCAAAGAGGAAAATCCAGGCAGTGGCAGTAAGCGACGTTGAATTAGCGGATGAAGTTCAAGAAGGCAGAGGAAGTTTAGCACGAAGAAGATTTCTTCTACCATCGAAAGCCTTCAACGCCTGGAGATAAATGTAAAAACTTGTTCGTTACGGGTTACATTTTTTTTTAGGATTTCGTCGGAGGCCTCTTCGAAAACGAATACTACACGACGTTTACGGAGCGTTCCATGACGATGGACGACTCAGTCTGGATTCTGGACACTTATATCGAAGTTTTACTGGAAGCTTCCTGTGTATTGCCCACGACGACGACCACTTCCACGTCATCCACGATTGCTCCTATTCCAATTCCAGTTGTAGATGTGGATTCGTTGAGTACATCAAGAAGTGCTCACATTTCGGGAGGAGGTATTCTAGACTAGTTGTTGGCCAAGATCAATGGCGTTACGCGATTTGATGACCCAGTGGCTAATGGAATTCGACCGAAAAATAGACCTCCAGAATAGAAAAATTCTACTATTCCTAGACAACGCAACATCGCACCCTCGTGACTTACGATTAAAAAATATTAAAATAATTTGTCTTCCAAGCAACACGACATCAGCTTGTTAGCCGTTAGACCATGGTGTTATTCTAATTTTTAAAATTCACTATTGAAGCCTGTTTGTTAAACATATCTTGGCAAGTATTGATACATGTTCGGCAAATAAACCAATTAACGTCTTGCAGGCTATACATTTCATAAAAGCACCCTGGCTTAAGATGCAGCCGGAAACAATAAAAAAATGTTTTAAAAAAGCTGAGTTCGACAAAAATTTAAATGGTTTAATGGAATTCGAGCCTGAAGATGACTTACCCCTAGCAACGCTGTCTTTGGCCAAAACCTTCGGGAAGTCTTAATCCGATTGTGAAGAATTTCTCGCAATAGACAATGATATGGCGACACAAAATCCAGAATATGGGCTGTACGAGTAGCGAAACAGTAGATGTAATTGACAACAATGATACGGATACTGAACCTATATTTGAGGGTTCTTGTGACACCCCCAAGTGTTACGTATCATGCAATGAGCAAACGATACATGTGTGTCACGGTCTTGACCCGATGCAAGCGTTGGGAGCAGGTAATGGAAAAAGAGGACAAGCATGAACTATGACGCGAAGAGTGGACAGTTGTGGACACGTTCCGACAATAATTATTAAATATATTGGGTTTATAACTTAATTCGTGCGGTTTTTTGTCAATAATATATTATATTAAGATTCTGCGAGCTCTTCCTGTGTTTGGCAACAATCTTCATAGAGTAATGCTTCCAGTTCTTCATCTTCAAACTTTTTTGGCTGCCCAGGACGTTCATTGTCTTCCAAGCCAAAATCACCACTTTTAAATCGTGCAAACCACATTTGGCACGTTCGCTCAGCTAGCGCATGTTCACCATAAACTTCCACCAAAATACGATGACTTTCGGCAGCAGTTTTCTTCATATTAAAGTAATGAAGAAGAACTCCCCGCAAAAACACTTTTTCAGGCACAAAGTTCGACATATTTGAGTGAAAAAAAATTATTGTTGTTTACCCTTCAAATGAATGACATATATTGAAATGACGTACAATGACAGTAGCTTTCCAACGCATGTTCCAATGGAATAATACAAGTTACGCCATCTCTTAGCAAACCGCACGAATTAAGTTATTGAAAAAAAAAAAAAAAAAAAAATTTACATACGTCAATCGACCATTTCAGAATTTTTTAAGCTATACCACCTCTGCGAAGATAACAATTCCACTCTCACAATAACTCATCTTCTTGCCTGCCCAAAAATCGCTTCGACCTGCACAAAACTATCCAGCCCCAGCTTGCACCAGCTCTTAAAAAATATCAATATTGATAATAAAAAATTTGGTACACAATATAATGAAGTCGTTAAAACTTGAAAACCCCATATAAAAACAAAAAAATAATAATAATAACAACCTCATGTATCTACACAATTTATATCAAACTTTCTTTATCATACTAGTAGACAGCCCTGGCAGCTAATTCTAGTTTAAATACTTATTGAACTTGTAATTTATTTACTGTTTAATAAAATGTATAAAAATAATAATAAGCTATGAATTTCTATACGGAAGATATTGTTCCTCTCTTTTGAATTTAAAATTGAAATGCATTAAAAGGGGATCCACTAATGTTATCTTTTTATTTTTTGTTATTTTAAGTTTTTTTACTATGTAGAACTTGCACATACATATACATATGTATGTAAGGACGAACATGTTACACCGCACTATATATTCACCACACCAGTTCTACCCCAGACGATCTTCCTTAAGGAAGAGGCAGTCGGAAAATAGTCGTAAGCTAAACCACACGTATACGAGTATTAGCAGCGTTTCTTTGTTTTCTCAAATAATATTATTATACTTTAAATAAATTTTCTAAACCGTAAAAAGTGTCTTTCATTTTAACCCCACATGTATCTATATATAGTAGAAACTCGATTCATGCAACCCCCTATAGTTGCAACTACTCAGTAAGTGCAACACCCAAAAAGTTTTCATTACCTATCTTATAATTGCAACGTTCAAAAAATTTTATGTTCGATTCTTGCAACACCAGAAAAGGAATTGATAAATTCCTTGGCAAACTGAAACAATATCCCATATCCCGTTAAATTTGCTCTCTTTGTTTTGTTCTTGCTATGGTTGATCCTTACTTGAACTAACAGATAAATTCATGTATGTAAGTACATATGTACAACGCATACACTTCTGGACTGGATATTTTTCTTACTCTGTTCGATTTGGTGCAAAGAAGTTTAGATTGTGTTTACTTCTACGAGATAAGTTTTCTGCGTATTGTTTTTTTTTTTCGGTCTAAAAATGAGTGGAAAAAAAAAACAGTGTTGACGATTAAACAAAAAATGTAAATAATAGAATTACTTGACAAAGGATATTCTTTGAATAATCTAGCAAAAATGTTCGATGTCAATAAATCTACAATATCACGAATAAGCAAAAATAAAGCAAAATTAAAAACCTTTCTCATGAACACCGAGTCTGGTCCTGGCAAAAGAAAAACTTTAAAGGAATCAGAGTACCCTCAAATGGAAAAAGTTCTATTCAGGTGGTTTGCTCAACAGAGATCGCGGAATATACCTATAACGTCTGATCTTTTAGGGGAAAAGGCAAGGCAACTGCACGCACAAATTCAGGAGAAGCCGGGTGATTTCCTTGCTAGTAGCGACTGGATAGCTAAATTTCGAAAGAGACACGGTATTCGGAAACTTCAAATATGCGGTGAAAAATTGTCAAGCAAAGTAGAGTTAGTGGATCCTTTTATAAAAGCATTTCAGCAAAAAATTAAAGATCTGGATCTGCAACCATCTCAGATCTATAATGCAGATGAATCTGGATTGTTTTGGAAGCTTCTACCGGAAAAAACTCTTGTACAATCGAAAGAAAAATCAGTCCCCAGGGCCAAGTCCGGCAAGAAAAGATTGACCTTTATGACACGTTCAAATGCAAATGGGACGCATAAGGTAACACTATTTGTCATTGGAAAAGCAGAGAATCCAAGAGCCTTAAGAAGCTTTGCGAATAAACCAGTTGTATATAAAGGCAATAAATCTGCATGGATGACCCTTGCTTTGTTTGAGGAATGGTTTCACAAGACATTTGTTCCTGAGGTTAGTTTATGCGTGATTTTTGAAATAAAACAGCTGATAAGTGAAGATTTAACTTGCACTCCTTTTGATTGATAATGCGCCCTGCCATCCTAAAGATGGCGAATTGTCGAGCTCAGATGGCTTAATTACAATAATGTGCTTTCCTCCGAATTGTAGGGCAGTTATCCAACCAATGGACCAGAACACGATCAGATTGACTAAACTTGGAATAGAGTTTGAAAAGTGTTTCACGAAACTTTTTGCAAAGGATTCAGAATGGGAAGACGATGACAATATTCCATTAGCAATGCTTGCACAGAACCTAAATGAGATGCCGTCACAAATTCACGACGTTTCAGCGTTACTCCAACAGATTGAATGTTCACAATCAATTTTTGAAATAATGAGATTAAAAATTGGATAATTGAGGACCACATTTCTGAGATCGTGGAAGAGATTGAAGAAGAACCAATAGAAGAAATTACTTCTTTACCAACGATGAACATCAAAGCAGATGATGTAATAATGTGTTTTAACACTTGTTTAAACTGGGCAGAACAAAATGAAATTCCACTTACTGATGTGATGACTCTTCAAAGACTTCGTGAATTAGCAATATCTCACAAATTAAAATGCACGAAACAAACGAAGATTTCAAAATGTTTTCATTAAAAAAGTCTGATTGAAATGACATGTTAATTTCTTAGTTTTCACCTCCATATGTTGCATAGTACATGTATTATAAACCTAATCTGTGTTTATATGTTAGATTGAATAAAACCCTTTAAGTTTTGTATGTTTCTTATATTAAATAACGCAAATATTTTTATCTAAATTAGATATTCAGTAGAAGCAACTTATCCAGTGAATGCAACAGGGTCGGTTTTAATTAGTTGCAAGAATCGAGTTCCTACTGTACATGTAGGACTGACAGTTCACTCTGTAACTAATTTGTAACCTTGCCTAAGATTGTTCACTTACCCTACACACGAAAGAAGTCATTATGTACACCTTTTTGTCTACTGTACTATGTAATGAAAAAACAGTTCTTTAAAATCCGTTTTAACTTATATAATAATGGGAAAGTCGAAGCGAGTGGCCGTCAAGTCGTGAAGTCAAGTCAAGAGAAGTCGGTCAAGTCAAGTGAAGTCAAGTCTGTCAAGCCACGTCTTATTCCATTAATACAATTTCAATTTGAATAATAATCTTAATAAACTTGAACTGTGTGAACTTTAAAACCCGACATTTTTTTTAATTTCCTCTCTCTCTCTCCCCTACATACATGTGGGATTGGAGCCAAACAACAAAACAACACACTACAAAATTACACGACACGACAAACAACTGTACGCAATCAGGCGACCAAACGGCACACCAGACAAAGGACAAGCGAATTACTTAAAATACACAAACAGCAACGTACCACCAGACGATCGAACGATAAACCAACGGACCGATACACACACAAATACTAACGGACGACGAGACAAATGAGAAAAGAACGAACGAAGACAATAGAGCAAGAGTCAGTCATCAAACATCCACAGAAGAGTAAAGACCAAGAGCGCGCAAAGCCCAAGCCATTAAGCTGTTAGTAAATCAATGTTATAAAGTGAATTAAATAAAGTTTTACGTTAAGAAACACTTGAGTTTTCTTTTATAAGTTAAAACGGGGTTTGAACCCCACATACATATGAATTATTTTTGTTTGCTAAATATAAAAATTTAATACGCCGTTATTCATTTACAAAGTTGATCTCCCTTGCATCACTATTCATAAATCTTAAATTAATAAAAAAAAAAATGTATAAATCAGGCCACTCCCCCCCTTTAGGTAGACACTCCTCTTGAGCGGACATAAATTGGCCAACGGTCGCTGTCCGCTCAAAAGTTTTCATTATAATTCTAATAATTTTGTTTAAACTCGGGTTAACTCGGTTTGAGAAATGTTCGGTTTGGTATATCACTAATCCGTTTGTAATGTAAGCATTTCATAATCTCTGTCAGTTGAACGCACTCATTTCCATGAGCGCCATCTGTGCTTCATTAACTCATTCCACAAATTCAAAAACCACTGAATTGTAAAATATAACATCGCACCCAACTTCAGGGCGAATCACTTATCATTGTAAAAACTGTAATGGTCAGATTCCTTACTACGGCTTTTGGCTGACTTCCTCAGTTGAACTGGCAGGTGTAGGTCTTCATAATCCGATCGATTCATCGACCACTATTTTTTTTTTTTTTTTTGAGATCTGCACTTGTCATTGTGGTGTGCTTGTTCAGAAATCTTGTTACACCCACCCACCCATCAGTTTTGCCAAAAGGTTGCAAGTATTGGTCTTAATACCATACTTTGATTTAGCAATAAAAATTACTTTGTATCCCTATTAAAAGTATTTCTTAATTTCCTGTCGTCATAAATTTTGGGCGACCCATAAAAGATACGACAACATAATAACACAAGCAATTGTAAAATAGAACGAACCCAATACATTCAGTTAACCCCTTGAAAAAGAGCAGTGTCGAAATAGATTGAAGCCAATGCATTCGGTCGACCTCTTGAAAATGTAAACATAAGCAAAATCGATTATGGGATACATTGTATGGTGCAATGTTGAATATTCTTGTCCGAGTCCGACGGTTCTTCTGACATTCGATTATTTGTTAAGTTCAGTTCAAGATCAACTCACAAACTAATAATTATGGTGCAGCCCTGCATTGAGACAGCGGCCGTAATATTAGTATAGCTTTTAGGATTTAAATACAACCGCGAATATAATAGAGATATATGTATATGAATAAAAAAATAATAAAGATATATGTATATGAATAAAAAAAATTTACGGAGTCTTAAAATTTATTTCGCGCGGCGGATTTGGATACATAGATAAACCAAGTACATACTAGAGGTTTTTTTTTGTATGAAGCTGATCAGCCCATACACCATAATACATAAAGGAGATCGGACGATAGATTCGCAAAAACATTCGACCTATGGTCGATTGTGTTCCAAACCTGATGCTATGCGCTCTGGAGAGAGGAATCACGCGGCGGGCCCGAGAGAGACCAAGAGACCGCCGTTCCTTACCTCTGATCAGGCGAGAGATCTGCAAGCCACACACTCGCCTATTTGGGTTCCATAGCTAGTTAGTGGGAAAAATAGGAGAGAGAGTGCTAATACCGGTTTTTGGACAGTGTAATAAAGTGGGATGATAGTCGAAGGCCAAAGTATGCGACAGGCAGTCAACGAGGAGCAGTGCTCGCGGCCGGTGGCGCACTCGGCGTAAAAATACGAGCAGCCAAAATTCGTACATAACACCGAAAGTAATTAACAATTCAACTAAGTGTTCCGTGCAAAACACTGTCAGTGTAAGCTTTTCATTAGAAGCGCCAAAAACGTGTAACAGCTGTGAGTGGGGATGCGTAGGTGCAAGAACCCACCCTCCGACGAGCAAAGCTGTGACCCAAAGTTCCTTTTCCCTTCCTTCCCTTCAATCCATACCCATTTCATCTTTCCCCCAAGTTTCTTTTTTTCAGTCTCCAGTAGACTATCATCTTTCTCCCGTCAATGTCTTAAAAGTACACATTTGTAAAATACCCTAATTCTAACTTATTTGGTACTGGCACTATTGTACCAATTTAAAACTTATTTACTGGCATTATTTTTGTAAAGCTGTCAACCAGAGTATAAAAGGAGGTACAGGAACAAGTGCCGATCACTCAATTTCGGTATTTATCACATTAAAAGTAGCACACTTGAGCCATTAGTAAATCTCTTGTACGATATAAGATTGTTATAATTTGTTTTCAAAATTAAATTGTCTTGTCACGTGACGACGTGCCTATTAAACGGGTAGTACATTTCGCATACACGTGGTAGAGAGGAGAACAAGTCAGTCATGATCGCTGTTATGTTCATACACTTGATTGCTTGCCTAGCCTATTCAATGAATACTACGGTCCCGCATATTAGAAAGGAAAACAAGTTGTCTCTATCTTGCTCAAACAATTTCATCTTTCCTATGAAATCGAGAGCCTACCCCCAACCCAACCGACCGGCAACAACACCATGATTATAGTTTGAAAAAATATTTTCTTTTTTTTTGGCATTTTGTTGCATTGTTGTCAAAATTTGATGAAGTAAAAATAAGGCAAAACGGATTTTGGAACTCTAACCTCAAAAACTTTGTTTTTTTTTCCATTTCCTCTAATTTTATTTTTGAAAGGGATATTAAGACTCAACTCTCCGATCCAATTTCCAACCCTCTACGTCTAACGGTTAGGGTGTGATAGACAAACGGACAGACAACTGACTCTCATTTAAATCAGGGATTATAGCATTAACCACAAGAAAAACTCTAATTAAAGCTTCCAAGCATTTGTTTTAATGTATTGTAAGCCACAAGTATAAACCACACAACTAGCATTTTTTCGAAAACTTACTTTCTGATTTCATCGTTACCTGTGGGTCAAAAGCCACAGTATAATATGTGATTTGTAGTGAAAGTTTCAGTTTTAAATTAATGATAATGAATTTTTTTGTGTATCCTCAACAATTTCTAAAATTTTAGTTGCGTGGTTTTGTCATGACGATATAATTCCAGTCATCATTCTTTCACATTCTATAAAGAAGTGCGTTTCCCTACGCACCTGGGTCTACAAGATTGTCGTGTCAAATGCTTACATAGTCTGTAATCGATTACTACGTATCGATATCACGTAAAAAATCGAAAAATTCTTAAAATTCTAAAATAAATAATTTATCACTAGCTCAGTTATGATAACCATAATAGATTCTTTCCTATAACCTATTAAATATATAAAAAAAAAAAAGACGTACTTGTGAAATATGCGAAACTCCGCTTACAGAAAGGCTGTTGACTGCCGGTTGTTGTAGATAAGACGTTGAAAATTTGTTGATAATTTGAGAATTATTAGACACAGGAACTTTGATGTTGTTGTCTGTCCGCAGTTTATGCCAACCACATGGGTATTCTGCTATAACACACCCATAGCACAATGATTTATGGCACATTATTTTCCGACACTGATTTTAATTCCATTTAAAATATAAATTCATTGAAAAATCTGTTTTGCTGGAACTCTCGTATTAACACTCATATTTTGGTACATAAGTCTATTGAATGCATTATTGGATTTTGTATGTCTGGAACTTTTCGATAGCTTGTTACAGATTTTTGCAGTTTGTAAATTTATTTCTTATACATATATCACATATTCAGCTGAGTGCAATTCAAAGAAAATTTATTAAAAATCAGGTGTATCGGCCAAACGAACTCACACATAATTTGGAACGAGTTGATTTTTTTTTTTATGATTTTTTCGACTTCTTATAGCATTCGCGTTATCACGTTTTAAAGTGGCTTGTCTTGTAAAATAAACATTACAAATTGTTCATCGCTTTACAGAATATAGTGCTGCATGTTACATCATTTTTATCAGCTAAAAAAAAGGTTAAATTCTAGAATAGGAATGCAAACATAACTAGAATACGTACCTTTTAGAACGCACATTGCCTTCAAACTGTGTTCTCTCTGGATGATCATTCATAACACCTCTTCTTATTCTTATTGCTGTTTCAACCGCTTCTTTAAAAAGAGTTTCAACCACACTATCCATATAGATAGAGCGATGAGCTTGGAATCGAAGGTAGAATGTATGTAGTATATGCCTAAAATAAAGAACGAAATTTGATATCAGTGTCAAAAGAAATCCGCTTTAAAACGATATATGTATGGAATTCACAATACCAGCACATTCGACGAAATCACTAGTATAAAAGAACGTTACTGTACTATTCCTCGTGTAGAAAGACATATTTATTTGTCCATTAAAGACAAGAGAAATGCAGGTAGTTATACACAACACTGAAATAATACAGAGCGGGTGGCTACATAGCAACAAATACATATGAGGGGCGCCTAATAAGTTCGCAGCCAGATACCCAACAACGAGTCGTCCTCATTAGTTATAGCACTAACTGCAGCATTCTTTCGTAGTATAAATATCACCTCGTTTCAATAATAATCTCATTTAATTATTATCTATAGTAAGATAAACATCACCACGTCAGCCGATAACGGAAAAACTCACAATTTTGAGCACCGCGCCGTGGTAAAGTACTCGAACCTCGTGAAAAAAGGAAAATCACGTAAAGAAATTTTCGAAGACATGTCATCGACTCTTCAGGATTCTGGGCTTTCGTATACCATGGTCAAACAATGGGCGCGCTTATTTCAACAAGGGCGAGAGAGCTGTGAAGACGACCACTGAAGAAAACGTCGGAAAAGTTGAAAAATCAGTTCTACCCTACCGAAAGAACGGATTGGAGAAATTTTGCACGAACATTTAAACATGAAAACAATTTGTGAGCGCTGGGTACCAAAAATACTCACGCCGTTCGACAAGTAACGATGAGTCGAGTGCTGCAAAGATTTTGCAAATGAGAACGAGATCAAGGCGGCCGTAGAAAGTCATTTTGAAGGCAAAGAAAAAGAATATTTTGTCGGTGGTATTAAGGCACTGTATGTCCGATGTGAGAAGTGCATTTCACTCGAGAGAGATTATACTGAAAAATAAATTTTTTTAATCGGATCTCTTCTATCACTTAATGCCTTAGGCCGCGAACTTATCAACCGCCTCTCGTAGATTAAGAGTTATAGGACAGTTTGCACATTTTTCAAAAATTGTGAATAAACTAAACTAATTTTTTGAAATCGATTTCAGACAAAAAAATCAAAAAAAGAATTACCATTCTTCATTTTATGTATATCATACACCTAACAGATTTCTTCGTCAGTTTCTTACTTTACTTTAGGTGGCGCTACAGTCCGGGGTGGACCTGGGCCTCAACCAATACGCCTCTCCAGTTAGCGCGATCTTTGGCTAACTGCCTCCAGTTGCGCACTCCAAGTTGGCTGAGGTCCCCTTCCACTTGTGCGCGCCACCTAAGGCGAGGTCTTCCTCTACTGCGTTGTCCCTCCGGCTTGGAATCGAAGACTCTTCGGGCCGGAGCGTTGGTGTCCATTCGCTCTACATGTCCTAGCCATCTTAGACGACTGAAGCGCACTTTTCTGACCAGGTCGATGTCGCTGTACAGCTCGTAGAGTTCGCTGTTAAATCTTCTCCACCAAAGCCCGTCAACGCAAACGGGACCAAAAATCAATCGAAGAATTTTGCGTTCGAAACGACCAAGAAGATCTTCATCCGCTTTTGCTAGGGTCCATGCTTCTGCGCCATAGAGCAGGACAGGGATGATAAGGGTCTTATATAGAGTCTCCTTAGTGTTTCTTGACAAGGCCTTACTAATCAATTGCCGTCTTAGGCCAAAGAAACAGCGGTTGGCAAGTGTAATTCTTCGCTTGATTTCTGCTGAGGTGTCATTATCAGAGTTTACCACGGAGCCGAGGTAGACAAAGTCCCTAACTACCTCAAAATTGTAGCTGTCTATCGTGACGTTCTGACCGATTCGTCGATGTTGTGTGTCCCTTCTTGTTGACAGCCTTATTCACCACCAAACCCATTTTTGCCGCTTCTGCACTAATACTTGCAAACGCACCAGTGACAGCTCGCTGTGTTCTGCCAATAATGTCAATGTCATCAGCGTATGCAAGAAGTTGTACAGACTTTTGGAAAATTATGCCCCTGGTGTTGGCTTGTGAGTTTCGCACAATTTTCTCGAGAATGATGTTGAAGAAGTCACATGACAGCGCGTCACATGACAGCGCGTCACATGACAGCGCGTCACCTTGTCTAAATCCTTTTTTGACATCAAAGGTCTCGGTGAGATTGTTTCCAACCTTTATGGAGCAGCGAGCGTTCTCCATCGTCATTCTGCACAATCTGACAAGTTTGGCAGGGATGCCAAAACTAGACATGGCTCTGTATAGCTCGTCTCTATAAATGCTGTCATATGCGGCCTTAAAATCGATAAAAAGATGATGGGTATCGATCTGGACTTCTTGGATTTTCTCCAGGATCTGCCGTAGCGTAAATATTTGATCGGTCGTGGACTTACCGGGCCTAAAACCGCACTGATAGGGACCTATCAGATCGTTGACGAATGGTTTCAGGCGCTCACACAGTACAGCAGACATGATCTTAAACGCAATGTTCAGGAGACTGATGCCTCTATAGTTGGCGCAGTTTAGAGGGTCTCCTTTCTTGTGGATCGGGCAAACGATGCTGAGGTTCCATTCATCAGGAATACTTTCTTGGAGACGAGTTGGTGTATGCTCTCCACCAGGTCATCTCCCGCCGCCTTAAACAGCTCGGCAATTAAGCCGTCCGGTCCAGCAGCCTTGTTGGATTTAAGCTTAGATATTGCTATCCTCACTTCATTTTGGTCAGGTGGACGGAAATCTTGGCTTTCATCGTCCAGGTTGAATGGTTCATTCTGCCTGACAGCGGAATTTGTGTCCTCTTCGCCGTTTAGCAGTCTGTCTTCGTCAGTTTAAATATAAAAAAAATCAATAGAAATTTCTCACAACAGTTAATACAAAATTGTTTAGCTGTTTAATGGATAAAGAGAAACTTCTGATGACAATTCTACTCCCGCGTGTTTGTCGCGAGAGTGAGACCGTGAGAAAATCGCGCTCCTAACCACGCCGTTGTGTTAACATTTGGAACTAGGAACATGAAATCATAAATAGGCTAAACATTTTTGAAATCCGCCCCGAAACACGCCCAATTTTCAAAGAAATTTTGTTTTTCTCAATATTTTTTGCTAGAAACTGAAAAATATTGTCCAGATAAAATATTTCTACATCTCGTCCATGCTTAAAAAATATGAAAATACAAATTACTTGGTGAGGAAACTATTAACAATTTTATAAACAAAGATTTCCGTCGAACGATTGAAATTAATAGGATATATAATACTAAAAGAGTTCAAGGTATTCAATTGCAAAATGACGTGAGTAACTGTTGGTAAACAGTCATAGTGAAAAAGTGATGGGCACATGAAAGTATGCATTGATATTTGCGACTCTAGTATGTCATTTTCGGCACGCTCGCGGTCAGTGTTCATAACTCTAGTATGACATTTTCGGGCACTCAGAGCAACTCTCATTAGGTGAAAACTGGATACACTCTACTAACGGCCTTTTCTTTATTACTTTGTTTCCGTTTTACGGCCTATATTTTTCGTTACAACGGCCAAAAAAAAAAAAACATCATTCCCTTAAATGTTCTTACAATGCAAGAATATACATTATGTACCTTCCTACTGTGTTTACTTTACGCTGCGAATTTTTTCTTCCTAGTTGTTTTCTTGAATTTCGATCTTTATGCACCCCATTCCAAAAAAGTACGTACATACGAGTGCATATCTCCAATTTACATAACGCATAATGCACAACAAAGTCGACATCGGCATTCTTAGACACGGATTTTCCCCTTTTTGGTTTGAAACATAGTTTTTAAGTCAGAAGATGTGTTGACTCTCTTACATGTGTATGTATATATGGACGGGTATGTTACAGTTTTATTCTCAGCTTTCATCTTTCAATTATTTTTGGTATGTACACTTTAAATTATGTTGCAAAATTCCTTAAATATTTTCTAAGATTAATGTTTTAATACGATTTGGCAGATAAGAACATAGGCATTTAGACACAAAATGCCACCAAAACGAGTAGAGGGCGAAAAAAAAGAAGCCGAAAATCTATCACACTAGAGACTAAACTAGATGTTTCGCGTCACATTGAAGCAGGTGAGAAGATTTTCCAAATTAGTTCAGCATTAGGTCTTGCAAAATCCACTGTTCAAACAATACGAGATAGTAAAAACAAAATCAAGGCGCAGGTACATTCAGCTGCATCTTTAAGCATTTGTACAAAATTAACTGGAAAAAGAGGTGATATTATGGAGAAAATGGAAAAAACAAGTTTCTAATGCAGACGAGACAGGTCTTTATTGGAAACGAATGCCTGAGCGGGTCTTTATTTCAAAGGACGAAAAATCTGCATCAGGATATAAGGTGTCAAAGGAACGTTTGACTCTTCTTGGTGCTAACGCTGCGGGGGATTTCAAGCTTAAGCCGTTATTAGTGTACCTGTCTGAAAATCCAAGAGCTTTCAAGGGATTGAACAAGAAAGAATTGCCAGTCACTTGGATAACAAAAGTTATTTTTGAAGATTGGTTTAAGAATTACTTCTGCCCTGAAGTCAAAACCTACCTGGAAAAGAAGAATTTAAGCAATAAAGTCTTGCTTATTTTGGATAATGCTCCAGGGCATCTGGTTAATTTAGCTGAACTGTCTGAAAATGTAAGAGTTGAGTATCTTCCCAAAAACACAACCGCCCTCATTCAGCCTATGGATCAGGGTGCAATAGCCACTTTTAAGGCGTATTATTTGAGCAGAACTTTTCAGAAGCTTGTTAATGAAACGGATGGAAGATCCTCTATTAAACAATTTTGGAAGAACTACAATGTCAAAGATGCTGTTTACAACATAAATGAGTCTTGGAATGAATTAAAATCAACAACGATGAATCATGTTTGGAAGAAACTATGACCGGAATGCATTACCAACGGCCAATCTGATGCTGATCCTGTTGTTATCCCAGAAATTGAACGCAACATTTTAAATGTGGCAAAGAAAATCGGATTTGAGGATTTAGAAGAGCACGATGTCACCAGTCTTCTTAACGCTGGCAGAGCTCCGCTTTCAAATGAAGAGTTGATGCAGTTGGGATCAGACCAAGAGTCAGATGAAGAGCCTGAGCCTTCCACGAGTCCCCAGTTAACATCAAGAAATTTGTGTGAAACACTGCACCATTTCGAAGAGGGGTTGGAAATTTTAAACCAAAACGATCCCACGAAAAACGCAGTGCTAAAGTTTCAAGACCTGTTAACGTAGCCATTAACTGCTATAAGGAAAAAGAAAAAGAATTAAGGAATAAAGCAAAACAACCAACGCTGAAACGGCCCGCAGCCGCTCGTGTATATGACAGTGGTTCTTCTTCCACTTCAACATCTTAATTTTTCTCTACTTATTCTTACCTAATTATATTCATTTTCGTTATGTATGTAGATTTTATTTTGGCTCCTGTCAATATTAAATTGAAACGTAACTATGCTCTGAAGTCAACATATTAAATGAATTTTTTTATAACGTTTTATCAATATTTTGGTTATTTTTTGAAGATTTGGAACCAATCTAATGGATTTTGTATGAAAAAAAATGACTCGTTATACGGCATTTCGCTTTACGGCCTGATTTTGCGGAACGTATCTAGGCCGCTAACTGAGGTATGAGTGTAATATGCTATCGGCATTCTTTTATCATAATGGTGAAAAATTGATGCATACTTTCTGGTGCTCATCACTTTTGTCACTATTACTGCTTACAGACATGTGCTCATAATGTGTCATTTTGCAACTGAATACCCCCTTTTAGCATTATTTTTACTGTTTTTTTTTTTTCTTATGTTTGAAATATTTCAACATTAAAAATCATATAAATAAGCAGAAAGAAAGTAAAGCACAAATACAGTTTAGTTCCTCGACGTTTTTTTAAAACGTGTTGCACTCTTGTCATTCAGAAGTTACTCAACTCATTCAACAAATTTTTATAATCTTATCTATTTTTATTTATTCAAAAATAGGCGTGTTCCACTTACGGAGACCTCTGAGGGATCCGCTTTTCCACTTAATATATCAGCTGGGGCCTTATTATGTTCAAGCATTCTCGTTATCTATGTCGTAACGACAAAATTCCGATTAAGTGTTACGAAAATGGTATCTATCATACCACACCTCACAGTACATCGTTAAGAATTAATTATCATTCGTCACTGCGTTTGTAAAATGATAGCTTGAAAAGTCTAATGAAAATAAAAGATTGTGAAGTTTATTCCCTGTGTTTTATTTATTTCCAGGCCTAAATAAACAAGTAAACAGCTTGATATGTTCGTTTTTTTTTATGTAAAATGAAAAAAATAAATATTTGGCTCAACAGCTCTTTAAGTGCTAGGGCCTAGCTTCTCGCACCCACTCGTGTTGTGTGCGTTATATTTTTGTCACACGAATGGAAGGGACCTACAGTTTGGTGCCGTATCCGAACGGCAATTTGTTTTGAGAAGCTTTCTCGTGACAACAATACTCTCGTATGTTTGTCAGACGTTTGAGAGAGGTGGGATCGTGAAAAAACTGTTTGGTGTTTTCTGGGATTCGAACTTGGTACCTCTTGCGTAGTGATCCGACACGCTAACCACTACGCCACGACGCCCATGTATATTATGTAAAATAATATACATATATTTCGGGCTATCAATTGCACATAATATTTTTGTAAACGTTCCTGTCACGGTTGGTTGCGTCATACGATCAAAGTTCAAACTTCACAGAGAGAAACCGTGTCTTACTGATAACTGTTACCACGTTGAGCTCAGGATTTCATCAAAAGCCATAAGAGGCGCAAGTCTCATTACTATCTCATAGACACCCAAAAAGTCTACCTCCCTGTGGAAATGAATGTTTCAAAGTTGAATAAAATTTATATGGTAACAATTTTGGACAACACACTTTCATATGAGTCCTTCAGAACGATTTTCAAAAACGATTTCAATATTGGATTTGGTTATCCAAGAAAAGACACCTGCAGTCTATGTAACGCTATGGCAGCAGAAATCGAGATTGTGAAAACCAAGCTGGCTGATACCTCTGCTGATCAAGTTGCTATCAACTAAAGAAAGTGATAGGCACTCGAAGCTGTGACAACAGACCTTTACGAAAATGCGATCACGAAATGAGCTACGTTAACCAGAAGGCATATACTACGGAAACTCCAGCTGATTGGCGTGATGTTTTACAGACCAACAGAAAGAAACCATTTTTAAAGTGTTTGACTGTATAGAACTCTTGGAGTTTCATAACTGGAGATTTCACTTAATTTCCCTCTATCCTGCTAAAAGTCTCATCCCTACCAGACCGATACGAAAGCTTCAGTTCAACAAAGAGAACCCTTTGCTCATGTTTCATAAGAAAACTTACTCTGGACTCTACGCCAGTGTTCCAATTCGAAAAAAAGATTTAAAGAAGAAGAGCAGGATTGTACAATTGACACCCTTACTATGCAGCATTCCTATTAAAACAGCGAAATATAAAGACCTTCTGCACTTAGTACAATTCTTGAAAAAACCGAAAGCAAGAGATTTTTATCAAAACATGAATCAGTGGACATTTCTGAAGACCCGGATGATGAATACATAGACGAACCTTCAAATTAAGCTCTACCTGACTGGGAGAAAACTCAGCAATCGGCGCATTCCAAGCACTCTTCTAGAATGTAGCAAAACTACTTTTGCACCAAGATGACAGAGCCGCCAATACTTTTCGCTATTTCGATACTTAAAAAAAAACTATCGCTTACTATCGATAATTATGAATATATCCAGTAAATGCTAGAAATTATTTGTTTCTCAACAAAAATCGTCTAGGATTAGTCTACCACTTACTAAGCTTTCCATTACAAATCAATAAAATTTGATTAAATTTCATTTTAGACTGCTCTTTGATATTCCAATGCCTTCGATAGAATGAAAAATCGAAAATCGATGGTCGGAAAGTGTTATCGATAGAATCATTCCATAATTAATTGAATTGTTGGTAACTAAAGTCGAATGACACTGTACACGTACATTATTCTAGACGACACTCGCAAATTCGTACAAAAGACTTCAAATCGACTGCAAAAGTAGTTAATTTTTTCCATTAGTTGACTGTCAAAAAATTTGGCCTGGAATTTTAGTAAGTTGTATAAAATATCGAAATCAGTTAATTGGCACAAACTCGTTATTTCGCTTCGGAATTTGATTCTAAAACTAGTTTAATTTTAATTGTTTTTACACAAGGCAATAGCAATCAACGTTCCTACACAAACGCGCAAAAAGGGCAGACTAAAAAAGAATTGGATCACACAAATGCGAAAACACCAGCATTTGATTGGCCTCAGTGACGAAGTGATCCGAAACCGGGAATACTGCCGGTACTTCCTGAGGTCAAACCGGCAAACCCCACAGGCGGACCAGTAGGGATGCAGTACTCTACTCCGGATCATAACTTCGCCGTAAGGAAAAGAAGAATAATTGTTTTTATACATTAACAGAAACGATTCTTAGTAAATTTTGAGTTCAGTAGGTTAGGTCTTGAAAAAATTTGTGTCTAGTTAAAATTTTACTAACTTTTACTAAAAACGCAGACTAAGACTGTTTTTTTTTTTTTTTTTTTTTTTGTTAGTTTAACTATTGGGTTGAAAAGAAAATAATTTCGGTTTTTACAAGTAGATGGCGTTTGTTTGTTGATTCTCGCTTTTGTCAATGTTATGATTTTCTTTTCTTTTGGCATTTGATAGCTGTCACGCTTACTTTAGAAGCAAATCGAGTTTAATTTTGTTTACACCTGTTAGTATAGCGTCAATTTTACCATAGAGTGCAAAAACGAACATTTTCCGTAAAGGCAAGAAAGCTGGGAAAGAGATATGTGAAGTTTACGGCGTAAACTGCTTAATAGAACGCACTTGTCAGAATTGGTTTCCGAAATTCCCGTCTGGATATTTTTCACTCAAAGATAACCAACGTTCTGGTAGACCAACTGAAGTTTATGATGACCAAATCAAAGTCATAATTGAATCAGATCGTCATATGACTGTGCGAGAGATTGCAGAGATGTTAAAAGCATCACACACAACAATTGAAAATCACTTAAAACGTCTTGGACTCGTAAAAAAGTTAGATATTCGGGTTCCACGACTTGAAAGAGATTCACTTAACACAACGAATCAATATTTGCGACATGCATCTCAAACGCAATGAAATTGATCCTTTTTTGAAACGAATCATCTGTGGTGATGAAAAATGGATCGGCTACAACAACATCAATCGAAAACGATCATGGGGTCTAAGCATGATGAACCAGCACAAACCAAATCGAAAGCTAAACTGCATCAAAAGAAGGTTATGTTGTCAATTTGGTGTAATTATAAAGATGTTATGTATTTTGAGCGGCTTCCAAGGAACCAAACGATCAATTCAGATGGTTACTATCAACAACTAATGAAACTGGAGGAAGCAATCAAATCACCATGACAAGGCTAGACCACATACATACATCTTTGGCAACTCGTGAAAAAAAATGGTAAAAACATCCAAACAGCCCCGACCTTGCGCCATCAGATTTTCATTTGTTTTGAAGTTTGCAAAACTCTTTGAATGGTAAAACTTTCATCAATGATGATGACCTGAAATGGCATTTGGTCCAGTTTTGTGCTAATAAGGGTCAGAAGTTCTATGAGCACGCAATCATGAAGTAAATAAGTAAAAAGTTTATTTTCTCTAGTACGAGTAATTAAATTACAATAATTTGTTATAAAATAACAAATTTACATCTAGAGAAAATTGTGTGACATTTCATATTTTTTTAACAAAAATAGTATTAAGTAAACAAAAAAGAAATGGGTGGGGTGACCCTTTAAAATTAAGTACACTGGCGATCACTAGGATGAGGCCATACATTTTGCAATCGATTTTCATTCTTTATACCGGAAACTTTTACTATCTGTGAACAAGTACATATTTTCCCAACAGGAAGTCATAAAATTAAAGGTTAAAAAAGAAACTACCGTTGGAATTTCCCAAGATCATACAATGAACTACTTGACAAGCACATAAAAAGATGCGCCACTAGGATGAGGCCATTGCGAATATTTGAATATTTAAAAAAAAAAAACCGTTGAATAGAACTGTTTTTATTTAGTTTAAGAAAAAAATGGGTTCCGGAAAGACTTTGACAGCGACAGAAAGAGGAAAAAAAGATGCTTTCAAGGAGTTAGGACTCTCAGGCCGAGCAATTGCAAGGAGGCTTAATAGAAGTAAGACTGTTGTAAACAGTTATCTATCTGTGGGAAAAATCAAAGAGGACGCATGGCAGAAGCAACAACATTGCGAGAAAAGTGGTTAATTCTACGGTTTGCCTCAAATTCTACTCTACCAGCGACTAAAATAAGGGCCAACAGCGGAATATCAGCCAGCATAGCAACGGTCCGAAGCATAATACGAAAACTTAAAAAGAAACCTGTTTTGAGGCAAGTACACAAGGAGCATCGAATGAATTTTTGCAGGAAAACATGTGGCTTGGATCACTGAATGGAAACGCGTTGTCTTTTTGGATGAAAAAAAGTTTAACCTTGACGGCCCAGATGGTTACAACTTGTATTTCCATGATCTAAGAAAGTAGGACCTTATTTTGCCAAGACATCACAGCCGTACATCAGGTGCAATGGTGTGGGGAGCTATTGCTTACTATGGCACAATCGAGTTGGAGTTTTTGTCCACAACAATGAACGGAAACAACTACAAATGTTTGCTGGAACGGTCATTTTGTTCCTTTCTTTCGAAGATTTTGCATCTTTTTGTGCTTTTCAAGTAGTTCATTGTTTGATCTTGGGAAATTTCAACGGTAGTCTCTTGTTTACCCTTTAATTTTATGACTTTCCGTTGGGAAAATATGTACCTGTTTACAGCTGGTAAAAGTTTCCGGGTACAAAATTTCCAACAGGTATAAAGAGTGAAAATCGATTGCAAAATGTATGGTCTAATCCTAAGCCAAAAAGACGGCATGAGGCGATAGTATACAAATTTTTATAGGCTGTAGTATGAAAACTAGGAACTGTTACTAGATGTAAATGATTCCCAGAAAGATTGCAGAAGGTCATCAAACAAAATGGAAAATGAATGGAATGTATAATTGACTAAAGTTCATTTATATAAAAAAAAAGTTTTATTTCACACTAAAAAACCGAAATTACTTTCTTAATCTGCTATTACATGGTGACTCTTTTGAAATTACACAAGTGCAAAAGAGAAAACAAATTAGATAGAATTTCGTAGAATTTCGATGCCTCTTTTTGCCATTTCTCCTTCTCCTTGTTCGTTATTTTTCTTTAAAGAAATTTATTGGTCGAATGAAATTAACTTTAGAGTTTTAGCGAGCTCTAAATACTTCACAACCGAAAGAAAGAATAAAAGAGAGCTGTTAAATTAGGGATATGGAAAAGAGTCAACGTGTAATCCCACGAGCCTCACAGAATGAAAGTTCAAAAAAGAAGAGAAGAGAGTCATGACTCAAGAGTCACCGTGTAATAGCTGTCTTACCAACCCAATAGATTTTATTAAAACGTCAATTAAAACAATAGAAAGATACCTCTAGTAAATCTAGCCAGCTGATATAAAGCTGTTGTAAAGCCAAAAGGCCGTTCCATTTTTGTGCTACTAACGGATAGCAAATGGCCGCGTTACAAGCACACCAAATTTGCTGCTCGCTAGCAGCAAAAATATGGAACGGCTGAACAACAGCTGATAGCTAGAATGTAGTTTTTGTTTTTTTGTTCTCCCACCACAAAGGAATACAAATTTATCCCAAACTATTAACTAAATTTATTTCTGTTGCAATATATGGCTGTGATTTTGTTTTTATATATCGCTGAAATAATGCTAGAATAAAATTTATCATGCACTTGAGTTTTCTTTGCCGTCACCAACTTTTAGCAACTTATTTCTTGCTACATCTTCTCCATTTTGCTCCTGAAGCGCTGGTAGCGGAAAGTTTTGACGGACGTGTCATCCTGGTACAAAAAGTGGTTTTTGCTACATTCCAGCATAGTGCTTGGAACGCACCGAATTTGATGTGCTTGGAACGCGACCAATGTCAATGTTTAATTAATTATAATTTTTCCACCCGTGATTTAAATTGAAAATTTAAAATGCGTTTTTCTCTGTGAACTAAAATCGTTTTCCCCCAAGATCCTCCACATGTTTTTGACAGCTAATTTCATCCTCAGGGGAGAATCTGTGTTCCACTTAACAAATATTCTCGGATAAAAATCGTAAGTGGACTGCGCCTAATTTGTTCATCTCACTGGAACGAGGAAAACCTTTAATTGTTTATTATAGTTTTTACGTAATTTCACATAAAAACAAAATCTGATTGCTTCGATGCCGGCCTATTGGAAGCGCAGCCACTTGTTTGCTTAACGTGATATAAGTAAGAAAAATGCTTATAAATAGATATATTCACTTACAGATAAGATACTTTATAGATAACTGAACATTATGGGATGATTACTTTTGTAGTATTCTATATGAAACTTAATTTACAAATTGAATTCAAGCATTGCGGGTTTATTACTTACACAATGACACTGTACATACCAATCACTGATACTGTTTTCTCAGATCCAAAGCACTCTGGAAATATTTAAGTTCTCGTTCGGACAAGAATATGCTTTTAGTGAATCGAAATAAGCTACATTTTTTATTGCAGATAAACCCAATTTCATTTTTAAACGTAATGCGTCTCAACTGGCTTTTAGACAAGAAATGTATGCGTAGCTATGGGCTGCAGCGTGGGATTGAGAATGATTGCATCTGTCAACTATTGACGTTGGTGAAAACTTACTTCCAGAGCAGTGCTGCCATTTCACTTATTTATGCACGATTTCACCAATGCATAGTAATATATAGTGACAGAGGTTTTAGTTAACAGAATTTTAAAATTTATTTGCTTATTAAATTTAATTCTGTTTCACCAACGGTAAACGGTGAAATTTAGCTAACAGGTTGTTAGTATTTCGTCCCTGCATGTGTAAGAGTGAAATAGAAATCTGGACATGTGGAAAAGTGAAATTTATAAAGTTAATGGATTTGAAAACCACATCTTTCTATTTTTCAATTGGACTTACATATACAGTTCTCGATCATCAGATGAAGGAGAAAATTATGATTCTAGAATCTTACAATTGGGGTGCTTAACTCGGTTTTAATCTTGAATTGTGTAAAATAGCTAAAAGTGGTTGGTGAAACTGGTCAGTAATATTTTTTAATAAAAGAAAATTAATAAACTGCTGTTTGTTTGATCAGTTATACTCGAGGCAATCTAGACGCTTATTACTGATGCGGCACAGACAGTTTAAAAGGTCAACAACGTTGAGCATGCAGTGGTAGAGGAAATCTCGACGGACACGACTCTATTTAACAGATCGTTACATTTACAAATTACATATTTTAATTTCACATACCACTTTCAAGTTAAGAAGCATGTTAAATACTCTTATAAACTAAACGACCATTTTCCTCCAGTTAAAAGCGCGTCCGTAACCTACAAACCAGAGGAAAACTAACTGGTAGTTGTAATATTTTTTTACATTTAAGAGTTCTGAAATTGACTAGTATCAATCAGGATGAACAGGTAAGACACTTTTGAAATATTATTTTGTTTTATACATATAATTATGTAGTAGGTTACTAGAATTGTTTGTCCACGAGTTCATTGAGACCATAGAAGTCCAATTGAAGAATAGGACGATGTGGAATTCAAATTTATAAAATGTCTTTTTATTTCACTCTTACACATGCAAATTTTACGTACAGTAAAAACAAACGTTTTCATGGAATGCAGATAGGCAATATTAACAGAATTAAATTTAATAAGCAGATAAACTTTAAAATGCTGTTAGCCATTAGCCGCTGTTAGTGTGCTTTGGTGAAAGCGGGCATTAATGTTCCTTCAGTTTTTTTTAATGTACTCTGCAGGCTAAATAATTTTTTTTTTCTAATTTCGCTACGCATTTTCTTATATAACTTTTTATCTGAAACATTGGAAGTGGTTTAAAATCTCACAGTTCAAATAATTATAGTCCATAAAAATATTAAATTATAAAGTGTTCTTACCGGGCGTAATTCCTCGGCCGATCAAATATTCACACTACGGCAGATCCTGGAGAAAACCCAAGAAGTCCAGATCGATACTCATCATCTTTTTATCAGCGACATCGACCTGGTCAGAAAAGTGCGCATCAGTCGTCTAAGATGGCTAGGACATGTAGAGCGAATGGACACCAACGCTCCGGCCCGAAGAGTCTTCGATTCCAAGCCGGAGGGACAACGCAGTAGAGGAAGACCTCGCCTTAGGTGGCGCGCACAAGTGGAAACGGACCTTAGCCAACTTGGAGTGCGGTTAGCCAAAGATCGCGCTAACTGGAGAGGCGTATTGGTTGAGGCCCAGGTCCACCCCGGACTGTAGCGCCACCTAAAGTAAAGTAAAGTAAAAATATTAAATTGGCTTACATTCTTATATCTGTTTGTTCTCGGTAATCTCGTCATCATAAACAAAAATTTTATTTCGAAAGCCAACGTACTGATGTTAGCATCACACGCACAGTTTAAGCAAAATTAAAAAAACAAATTTTTTTGAAGAATTCGGTAGCATCCTTTTTCCCAATAACTGAAACAAACTTCTTTAAATTCTTTTACTAATCGGTAATTTCTATTTACCATCGGTATTTCATATTTCTTTTAATTTGTCGCGTACTTATTGAACTTGCTATTTACTCGTAACTTTCAGCTGTTGGTTGAAGCTTTAAGCTGTCTTTTAAATGGACCTTATAGTTAATACGTTTTCAATAGAACCAAATGACATAATTTCAAGTGACTCATTTCAAGGTATTGTTTTCACTACATACAGCTAATGCGACTTCACAGTTGACAAAACGAGGTGTTAGCGGTTCATGCATGAGAACATGGCCGAATTCAAAAATGAAGTGTTGCAGCAATATAAAAGCAATAAGTTCAAAAAAGCAACAATTTGGCAGTACTGCTAAAATTAAACACTTTTGTCTGCAACACCAGAGCAACCAGGTATCAGTTCCTTAGTTCCTTAGCTATTATTATGACGAAAGGTAACTTACAACAATTTTAATATTTCATTTACATAATATATGCAAATATTTGTTTGCTTTTTTTTTAATGATCGGAGTATACATATGTTGTTGCTCCAAACTCGACTCAAACAAAACATCAAAGTGAAAGAAGTCAGCAATAGGACGGCTCATTCTGAAATGGCTGAAAAATACATCATCGGGATATTGTCTAATTGTTCTTGATTAATTTATAATTTTTTGAATACAAATTGCGCGTCCCTGAAAAATGAAATAAGGAACACTCTTTTCGGTATAAAAACATTTTATTTTTCAACATAGTCTCCTTTTAGCTTTATACACTTCATCCAACGTTTCTCCAATTTTTTGATACCCTCCAAATAATACGATTTCTCGAGCAACTCAAAATAAGCGTTTGTTTCAGCGATGACCTCTTCATTCGACCCAAATCTCTTACCTCTGAGCCATTTCTTCTAAATCTGGGGAATATGCTGGATGAGGGAGGAGTTCGTAGCCTAACTCATGCAATTTTGCCATTGCGACTGCGGACTTGTGCGCCGGTGCGTAGTCCTGGTGAAAAAGAGCTTTTTTCTTCACAAAATGCGGCCGTTTTTTGCTTCAAATCGGCTTGGAGTCGATCCAGTAGCTCTGCGTAATATGCGCCGGTGATCGTTTTACCCTTTTCAATGTGATCGATGTGAATAATATCGCGCGCATCCCAAAAGACTGTCGCCATGACCTTGTCTGCTGACAAACCCGCCTTGGCCTTCTTCGGCTTCGACACACCAGGAGAAGTCCATTGTTTTGACTGTTCCTTGGTTTCTGGTGTGTTGTGGTGAATCCAGGTTTCATCCACAGTTACGAAACGGCGCAAAAACTCTGCCGAATTTTTCTGGAACATCGCTAAACACACCTTTGAAGTTGTCAAACGAATGCCTTTGTTGTCGATTGTGAGCAAACTCGGCACCCATCTTGCGGAAATCTTTTTCATGTCCAAATATTTATGTAAAATCGAAATCACTGAGCCATGTGATAAGCCTGTGGCCTCTTCAAGCTCGCGTACTTTCACTCGCCGATCGTCCATTATCAAACCATGGATTTTGTCGACCATTTCTGGTGTGGTGGCCTCAATTGGGCGACCGGAACGTTCGGCGTCACTTGTGCTTGAACGACCACACCGAAATTGAGTAAACCAGTGGTGAATGGTTCCAATCGATGGTAAGAGTCCCCATAATATTTGTCAAGCTTTTGTTTGGATTGCGTGATAGTTTTTTCTCGCAAAAAATAGTGTTTAATGAGCACTCGAAATTCACTTTTTTCCATTTTAACGAAAATGCTAGTAGGCGTCTATATAAAATGGCTGCCACAACAAAACTATTTGACAGATCTGTCTGAAAATTTGGGTGCGTTCTTTTGAAAGATGATTCTTGACAAAAAATAAATAAATTTAAGGTGACGACACAATTTGTGTTAATTTTCAGGAACTTATTGACCCACCCTGGTATAGTAGCAGGGCAACAGCAACACAAAGCATGTTGTGTTGTGGCAACACTGCATAGTTTTTTTTACGTTTTTGAATTCAACCCATGTTAAGTTTACAACTTGGAATAACAGTTGTGACTTCCATCTTATTTATAGGGTACTATATACGTATATTGCATTGTTTAATTATTAATTCAGAACGTTATAAATACCACTGCAAATGAAGCTATTGTTCCCGTGTTTGAACGTGGAACGATCTCCAACTGCCATAGTCATAACCCGTTCATTTGTACGAATACCGACTCATAAACACTCTACAGTAGCTCACGTTAGTATCAATAAAAGTACCCAACAAGGTTTCAACGCAAAGGCCAGATGATATTTTTTCTAATGAATTCGTTTTTGTTGATTACAAAACTGGTGGTAGAATTTTGATGTAACATTCCACGAGATACTTGGTTTATAAATTGCTCGGTAATAGTCCAGTTAAACTACGAAAAATAGATGACGGACTGAGTTACATACATCCCGAGGATGTTTGTAACTCAGCTTATTTATTTTCTCAAAACTCGTTTAAAAAAATATGGACATACTGGTAACATACCAAAAAATCAGCAAAATTCGAGTAGTTATTTATTGCACCCATTAAACAGAACAAATTTAAACAAATTCAACTTGATCGTAAACTGTTAAAATAAATCTAGCGAAAGCGTTGCCTGGGTCACTGAATCTGAATCCGAAGTAGGCTTGGCACCTGTCCTCTTTGGAGGAGACACTGTCCTATTTTCGAACAAAAATGCCTCCCTAGTTCTTAAAGGCAAACAATGTCCTCCACAGATAAAATCGATTAAATTTGCATAGTAACGTCTTAGGTTTCTTCTCGCGAACTATGTGAGCTCATTGCAGAAAAATTGTTGGTCCCATTTCTAAAACTGTTGCTTGAACTTTCGTTTAAAGATCAAAACAAAACAAATTTTGAAAAATGTTCAAAAACGATCTTTGAATCGTTTGAAGTGCGGGGAAGATAGTTACACAGGTAACAGATTTTGCTAAAATTTTGTTTTTGGTTTGGCCCAGTGTGAAAGTGCCTTCTTCTTAAAATCATCAAAAACGAATGGACCTGCATTCATAAATATGAAGTTTATGGTAAGCCTTTGGAGGCACTGAACGCATTTTAATTAAATTCGGATTCTAAGTTTGTCCTGGCATGTAAAATTCAAAATTAAAATCCTCAAAATGGGAGGAAGTGGAGATTGCATTTGAGGCAATACTTCAAAAACTTTCTAGAATAGGTTAAGAAGTCTATATACACAAAATTTAGCACGAAAAAGCGCTTTACTATCACATCTCAGAATGTTTATTTTTCATTTGTTTTTCATCACTAAACATGTGAGTTTTATTCAAGTTTCGAACGAACATAAGCTACAGCAAAGGCTCTAGAAGGGAAATACCATTCAAATCTTTTGAGGAATCCGTCTAAGGGAAGAATGCCAGCTCTAGGTTTTTAAATTGAATAACATTTCTAAACAAAAAATCCTAATACTGCGGCCACTCAACTTGGCTGACCGAGAATTGAAGTGCAGGCAATTTAAATCTCATTTTACTCCGTCCATATTCGTATATTTTAATTTGTGATCGGCAATTGACGACATGTGGTGAAATTAACTAGATTTTAATTATTTTTCGGTTGTTCTCAACTCATCGCGCCAGGAATTTAGAACCCACGCGTCTAGGAATATTTTTATTTTTTGTTTCGCCAAAGTATCTCGACTAGCCCATTTTCGTGTTTTTCGTAGTCACGCTTATTAAGTAATATTGTTGTGCACGTTAATGGATATACATACCTAAGTACTCCATATATGTACATATACATATGTATAGGCAAATCTGATCAACGTTCAATAATTCCGAGACACCCTGTACTTTAAATCCATCGATAATGATTGCCTGCTTTGAAGGTGTTTTGATGTTGGTTTGTTACGCAGTTTACTTACTTGTGCATATCTTTTCTTACAGATTTCCATTGTGAAATTGTTAAATAAAACGCAAATGCAATTTTAATGTTGTTTCATGTCTATAAAATATAATTTTAAGAACTTAAATACTTAATTATAATGATTTTAAATGTATATACAAGTAAATACATTGCATTAAAAACTTATCAATGTAGTTTTTAATGTTTATCATAATATTTTGGAGTTTTCCGTTTTTTATTATTTAAATTTAGGCAAAAGTACATATTTTGTTTTTATTTGTTGACTTAACTATTTCATCAATCAAAATTCAGAATGTACTTAACTTACAAACATAACTCTAAAATTAAAATTAATTATAGTAAATATGCTCAGGAATTTATGTTTAAGTTTACACTTAAAGAATATTTAATATATGTACATGACATATATTATTATGAATCAGTAGGTAGGTACAGGAGAAACTTACAGAAAAATGTTTCTAGTTTCTTCTTTTATTTTTACAGTACATACATATCTCCTTGGTTTTGGTTTAACACGATAAATTGTAAATTCAACTTATTTGCATAGTTCTATTATTTTTACATATCTAAAAATTTTAGGTTCACATCATAAGCCACCGCTTACTTACGGCTTATTATGAATTCATTTTAATTTCATCATTTAATAGTCCATTAATTGTAAATTGAGTTATATTACCTTTACTATTGGTTGACTAATGAATAAATAAGTTTATATTTCATAACACTTGGTCGTCAATCCGTAACTATTTTACCGGGAGATTTTGAAATATTGACCTTTCGGTTTAAAGTATTACGAGAATATACTTGGCTATAAAACATTTCTCTTTACCACTGCTTAGAAAACACCGTTTTTTTTTTTTTTTAATTACATATATGTGGGAAAAGGACGACGGTATGCCATGGAATCCAGGCACATCGTTGTAAGAACATAGTTTGATCATTCCAGTAAAGAGCTTCAATACAGCAAGACGTGTTTTTTTTTTCTTTTCGTATTAAATTCTTTGTAATTCTTTATATTTTGTTTGACTTAATAAATTTACTTCATTTACTACATATATACATAGGTGTACATGACGCATTATTCAGCAATAGTTTGGTGATATAGTGCAGTTATATTATATTAACCCCACTGTAAGCGAACTTGGCAGTACTGTCGTCAGGAAGTGAATCTGGCGACCTGAGTCATAACTGACAGTTGAATTGTTAGCGGACCTTTTTCTTTTTCCTTCTTGGTAAAACGGCCACATGTCGCCATTAGGACAGAGAAATATTAAGAAACATTAAGAAATATTAAAGAAATATTAAGAGAATAGGAATTAAAGTAAATAAACTAAACCAAATCATATCGTTTACCTGAACCGACAAAATAAACGCTCAAATTTTCGGAAATCGTTTTTCATTTATTTGTTGAGTTGATCTCAACACCCACGTTGAATATAATATAAAAATAATAATTTAGGAAAATAATTTACTAAATTAAGAGCTGTGATTATGTCTTATGTGTAAGAAGAATAATGTGGCTCAATAAACCACCGTGTAAGGCATTATAGTTTTCTTACGCGGAGTCAAAGAGAAGGCAAGAAAAAGAAAGATTAAAATAATAATGAAACTTTCGTCAGTGTACTGGTCAAAATAAATAGTCAATTTCCACTTTTATTTAATATGTAGTAACTTTAAAAAGAATAAATTTTGTTCGCCTGTACGCTACTGCCTGTACATGAGCCGGAGTTAACTTGAAGTTGATTGGAGACACGTGCTGCGACGGACTTCAGGTTGGTGTCAGACTTTATATTTTGAGACAGTGACAGAGTAACACACAGAAGTGAGCGCAATAAATTAAAAGCGAGCAAAAAAAGTTTTATTTCATTCTCCAGAAAATCAGAAAATCCATCTATGAAAATACAAAAGAAAACAAAAAATAGAGAAACTCGAGACTCGAGAAAAAAATCCACTTTTTTTAAATGAAAATGAATGCTAGCTAGATTCGGAAAAGGAAAAAAAATTATTAAACAAAATTGGTCAGTATTCTTTGAGAAGGCACAAACTTGCGATAAAGCACTCAATTCTAACCAAAAAAGTGATCCCAATTTATACCCAAAACGAAGTAGAGAATCAAATTAACTCTATGCTAAAACATTGTTCGTTCAAGCAACCTCTCCATGCTCAACTCTAATATGCGTAGTTTCGAAAAAGATTGATGCCTCAGGAAAACAAAAATGGTGAATAATGATCGACTATCGCAATCTAAATGAAATTATAAGAGAAGATTAATTCCCAATCCTCAATGTCGAGGATATTTTCGGCATATAGGGCAGATCCCAATGTTTTACTAGGTTTGGTTTTCACCAAATCAGAATCGTTAAAGATGATACAATGAAAACAGTTTCTTCTACAATACGTATTTATTGGTATGCGATCTGATCTGAGAAATGTTTCGGCGACATCAAAAAGGATGATGAATTTCGCGATCGAGTTTCTTGGCCATACTATTACAACTGAGGGCATTAAACCCAAACCGAAAAAGATTAAAGCAATCTAGAATTGCAAATTACCTAAAATGAAAGAACTATAAATATTCTTAGCTATTACGACTTACTAGTGAAAATTCGTTGAGCATTATTCGAAAGTAGCAGAACCCATAAACGTTCATCATAAAAAGTATATAAAAACCAACTGGAATAATCTGGATTACGTGTAAAGTTTTGATAATTTAAAAAATTTAATAACTTCTGAACCATTTCTTAGATGTACATTCACTACAGACATAATTATGCGCCAGGCGTTGCATTACCAGAAGAAAGCTACTGCTAAGTTGAAAAGTAGATGGCGCTCACCTTTCATTGAAAGTGAGTCGGCCATGTTTCGTTGAATTTCCTGTTATCGTTAAGCGGCCCATACACACAACACTTGTGTGCACACTTGTGTCGGTGTACTAAGAAGTGTGCTGTGTATGGGCTGGTGTGCACACCGATTTCTCGGTGTCAGACACGGTGTGCGTAAAATGAAAATATGTATTTTGATTTTTGGTGACAATGTCTCGATCGGTGTGATGTGTGTGGGGCTGTGTGTGCATAGTTATGGAAAATATCAGTTGCGGTTGGAACGTTGTGCTGTGAACAACGAGGAAAAATGGATATACGCGAGCGTGACTTTTGGAGATCATTCATTGATCTTTACAGATCTGTACCTGAGCTTTGGCAGGTTAAATGCAATAAATTTAAGAATAGGGATAAAAAGAAAAAAGCATGGGAATATATGCTAAACAAATATAAAGAAAACGAAAGCCACGTAACGATAGACGTAGTTAAGAGAGAAATAATATCTCTTCGCTCTTCATATCGTCGTGAGCTTCTGGAAATAAAAAAAGTGAGCGTTCTGGAGCGGGGGTAGATGCTGTTTACGTACCATCATATTGGTGGTATTTCCACGAGCTAGATTTTCTTAGAGATCAGGAAACACAAATTGAAGGGACGTCAACAATTGATATAGAGATGCTCTCCGATGAAGAAATTGAAGTACTTACGAGACAAAAATCAATTAACTTTGTTTATAAAACAAATGATCTCTCATGATCTCATACCTGTAAAGAGATTCATGTTTTTTAAATTAAATCTAAAAGAATTCGTAATTTTTATGTTCTGTTTTTTTTTCTTTTTATGTCATTTGAAATGTATTTTGGTCATTAGAAAGTGGATAGGGTGACCATTCGTCCCGGTTTTCGACTGTGCGTCCCGGTGTTCCGGTAAGTACTGAAAATGTCCCGGTTTAAAAAAATTTGGAAGAGTTAAACCCGCTAAAATTTCCCACAAAGACGGTGTAGACTTTTTACACTCAATCAATTAATGCCTCGTTTCAAAGTATAAAAAAGAAGTAGACAGAAATACTCTGCTGAAAATCGTTTCACTATCTTCCAGAATTTTTGTAAATACTATTGTCACTAGTAGTACCTACTGTCAGTTCCTCATTTCACATGTTGCTGCATACTGTACGTGTAATTCAGAATTAGTATCTGTGTCGTATTTTGTGTTGGAATAGTTGGAAGTTTATTGGAAGCTCGTAAGTTATCGCTGGGTGTTGTGTTTGATAAATTTTCTGTACGAAACATAAAAAGGTAAATGGGTTGGCCACGATATCCCGACTCACAAAATCCCGGAAACCAGAATCCCGGAAATCAAAATCCCGGAATCCAGAATCCCGGAAATCAAAAGCACGAATTACGGAATCCCGACTAGTTAAGCAATTCTTTGCGTAAAATTTTTTTCTTTTTGTGGGCAGAAATTATTGAAAATTCATAATAAAATCTCTTAGAGACAAATTTATCGTTCTTAAACGAACGTTTGGGAAACCAACCCACCCAACTTACCAACCCCACTTACCAACCTTCAAACCGAGGGTAACTACACTGAAAAATGAAAATACTCAATTGGTTAAGTTCGCTGTATGAGAATCACGAAGTAGGCACTTTTCATGATTCTCATGAATTTAAGTACCCCCTCATTCAAATTTATGAGAATCTGAAAGCATATGCTTTTCCTATCAAGTAGTTCTGGGAGCCGATGATGGGTAAAATATCACTTTGATATATGAAGACAGAAATAAAGAAAACAAGTCTTAGAATTAAAAAAGTTAAAAATCCTTTTCGTCAAGAATATTAGAGGTTGCAAGAAATGAGGCAGGAAGTACTCATTACTAAAACAATACATCCATTGTAATAAAACTCCAAACTTTTTTTTTAAAGGATTTCAAAATCAATTTCATCAAGATTGTTAAGGGTTGTAAATAATGTGGCAGGAAGTATTCATTACTATAGCAATAAAATCATTGTAATAAAGCACAACATTTTTTCTTATTTCAAAAAACCCAATCTTGTCTCAACCACTTGTTGTGGGTAATATTTGCAGGATATACAGAACAAGGTACGGCAAATAATATACAATATATATATGCCTTCTTTTGCACTTAGATGTGGTTAATTTTAATTTTTTCTTAAAGCATTGTGTAGTGTTTTTCTAAACAAAGTTTTTTGATATAAATACTGTATACTATAAATTATAATTTAAAAATGGAAGTGAATCTTATAAAAACCAATAAAGGTAACAGGAAAATTGAGATAAATGGATATCCATACCATTTAGAGAAGGCAAAAAGGACACGTTCAACTGGTGCTGCGTGAAGAGGAAGACCCATATATGCAGATCCTGAGTTACGACAATATTATCAGGTGAGATTCATATGAAAGGGCCATCTGCCCACGATCACGAACCTTTGGCTTATGAGAAGCATGTCTGCATTGCAAACGATACTCTAAAGGCAAGAGCCATAACAAGTTCTTTGCCATCGAAAATTATTAGAGATTCCATTGTAGAGACTGATGCCCATTGCCGTGTGCAGTTACCATCTAAACACGCTCAAAAGGTGAAGATTTCGCGTGTTCGTGCTGCCGATATAAAAGAAACGACGACTCTCGAAGAAATCAACATCTCCAATAACCTGCGGTTTCTGGAGGGGGAATTATTTGTGTTGTGCGAATCTAATTTCGGCGTGGAAAAGAATATAGTGCTTGGAACCCGCAGCAGCCTGAGGATCTTGGCCGAAACAAAATGTTGGCTTATGGACGGCACCTTTTTTGTCGTCCCTTACATAATGACCCAACTGTTTTCAGTTCACGCGTATGTGGATGGTACAGTGGTCCCAGCGGTCTTCTGTTTAACGTCGAGGAAGACAAAAGAGGCGTATCTTCAATTTTTCTTTGACTTGTTTAAGATTGCTTGCTAATATGGAGTACATATAAACCCTGAAATCGTAGTGACGGACTTCGAAAAGGCCATATCTGGAGCAGCGAGGGAGTTTATGCCTTCCGCCAGACACAGAGGGTGTTTGTTCCACTTCGGACAAATTATCTGGCGCAAACTACAAAAAGAGAGGCTGACCACTAAGTACGAGTTTGCACTACAAATAAGGATGCTTAAAAGCCTAGCATTCGTTCCAAGTGAGAAGATCCACAAATATTTCGACGCACTCTACTGCAGCATGGTTGAAAGAGATGCCAAGAAAATTGCAAAATGGCTGAAGGAGAACTATATAACCGGTAAAAATCCTAGTAATACGCCGAAATACCATCCTAATTCCTGGTCTGTGGCAGCAACGGCCACTGATGAAGATTTCCCGCGTACACAAAATAGTGTGGAAGCGTGGCACAGGAGACTAAAGCTGTGGTTGGAGCACAACACGTTGGGGTGTACAAACTTATCGGAGACCTCGCAAAGGAACTTGTTGTGGCAAGAACAACAATTGAAAAGGTGAAGAGCGGTGAAGTCATACCTAGGACAAAGCTTTATAACAAGCAAATCAAAATACAAACCGTGGTCGACAGAATAGCAACAATGGAGAAAGTGGAATTCCTGACGAACATCGCCATCAACTCAGCACTTTCTTAATTTACCATCAATTTTTCAAGTTTCATCGGAAAGTACAAAATTGCATCTTTTTAACTTTAGTTCAATATTTGTAAAAACTTCCTTTTCAGAATGAACAATAAATTGAGAAAAATAAAGCTTTTATATATCTGATTTCAGATCTTCATATTTATTATTTATAGTACAGTTGCAGGATATTTAGTTCGGAAGTAATTTTGAACGCATTTCTTTCGTAACTTTTAGCTCACATTGCTTTAGTTTGTTCTTCTTCATTTTGGTGTCAGATTGATTTAAAAAAACGTTCTTTTGAGAGCGATAGAACTGTTCCTTAAAGGGATATTTGTAGTATTTCAAGTTTTTTAGAGGAGGTCCAAAGTTGTATTTGATTAAGACTGGAGGCTCCAAGAATTTTCGTCATAGGAAAATACTCCAAAATTTTATTTTATACGCCATTATTCCATAATTCGGTTTCCCACTACTATGCCGAAATTAGTTTCACTTTTAATTTGAAGTTATGTCTTGCAGACTAATGTATCTTAACAGTACTTGGGTGGCCCGCTTCATGGTGCTAAAAATTGTAACGTGAAAACTTTCTGCGCCAACTGCTCCGGCAGCCACAAAACTACTGAGTGCACTATGGAGACATCTAAATGTGCAAACTGCAGAGGCAACCACAAGTCTACTGACAGTCATTGCTCTAGCCGTCAAAAGTTTATCGAAATAAAACAAAAATTGTCATATGGTAAGATCACCACTAGGAATCCAAATACCTAGTCTCACTCTCAATCCGTAACCAAACCGGAGAGACCGAGGGAGAGCAGATTTATTTTCAACAGCTGTATCAAATTGCAATACTTTCCGAACGTATGGAAAGTAGTCAAAGTAATCCCAATATTGAAGCCCGGCAAACCTCCAAACGATCCCACAAGCTACAGGCCAATTAGTCTCTTAAGCTGCACAGGAAAAATTTTTGAGCGGTTAATCAAAAACAGGATTATGTTTCACGTCAGGAGTTCCAATATATTTCCACCTCAACAATTTGACTTCAGAGAACATCATAGCACTGTGCAACAAGTTATCCGAATCACTAAGCATGTTCAAAACAATTTTGATGCAAATAAGTCAAGTGTTTGGCACAATGGCCTCATATACAAAATGATACAATTTGGTTTTCCTAAGTATCTTATTAAAATCATTCAAAGCTTTTTGACCAACAGATTTTTCTTGGTATCTAGTTTTGGAGATTTCTCTGAAAACCATGATGTCCCCCCAGGTGTACCACAGGGATCTGTGTTGGGTCCAATTTTGTATAATATTTTTACCTCTGTCTTTCTCACCCTAATAAACTGTGAGTCAGCAGTATTTGCTGACGATACGGCAATTTTCTCATCTGATGTACTTGGTTTTAATATTGAAAACAATCTACAATCAGCATTAAATACTTTAAATAATTACTTTACTAGGTGGAAAATAAAAATAAATGCTTCGAAGACACAAACAAAAAGATAGCCTTTTTACCAGGAAAAGAAAGCCCTGTTTCTTACCAAGCAACAAATTAAAATTAAACGATCTCGAGATGAACCGGGAAATCACTGTTAAGTACATAGGAATACATTTGGGCAAAAGGCTAACCTTCAACAGTCATGTGCAAAATACAGTTAACAAAGTTAATAAAACAATTAAAATCATGTATCCCCTCATTAACAGAAAATCACATCTAAGCAACGACAATAAATTAATAATTTTTAAAGTAATTTTTCAATCAATAATGTTATACGGCTGTCCTGTATGGGGCCATTGTGCCAATTCACACATTAAAAAATTACAAATCTGCCAAAATAAGCTCCTTAAAATGATCCTGCAACTTCCATGGCACTTTTCCACGAATGAACTTCACAGCACCACCAAGATCGATACTGTTTCTGAAAGAATATCGAAATTAAAACAAAAATATGACATTGCATGTGGAATGTCAGATAACATACTAGTAAGTAGGCTACTAATAGATTAGCATATAAATACCCCTCCAGTCATAAATTATAAACCCCAAACCAAAAAAACATTAAATAGGAGGTTTTAGTGACCTTTCCCCTCAAATATTTCCTTTTTTATTAATTTATCTGTCCATATTTTGTATATTATTTTTCAGCAGTAAGATAGTTAAATATTATCTCTGTGTAAATCTATAAGTAATAAACATGTAATTTGGCAATCTAAACTGAATATTAAGTATTTAGAATCCATGTTTCGTCAAAGTCAAGAAGGGTGAGAACGAACAAAACAAACATGAAGCTACATAGATGTGAAGTGTGTAATCGAATAATAACAGTGGCACATAGTGGTTGGTATTTGGGAGAATCTTTATAATTCTTAACGATTCTTTAGAATTTATTGATTACTAAAAAAGCATGCATCTAATTGTTACTTGAGAATTTTGTTCAGCATAATAGTTTATTAAATTCTCTTTCTCAATTCTGAGAAAAATTGCATTTCAATGTTTGACGTTCCAATAGAAATAAACGCATTTACATATTTGTAGGTGCAAAAGCGTTACAGGAACACAGTAAAATACACAAAGACGAAGTACATGTTTTGATGATTCCGAAACTGCGATGAAAATCACATGCGCTCGCAAAAAAACCGAGGCAATCATCAACAATATTTAATCATTAATTCAGAATACACCATTCGTGGGATTGGGAACCGATGGAAGTAATCACAAAAATTTAAATTATTCCCCATTGTTGACATCAATAAAGGTATTCAAGTGCGTTTACTGGACTTCCATAATTTGAACAATGAAAAAACAGAGACCATATCAACTTACATAGTGGAACCATTGAACAAGCATGGCTTGCCAAAAGAAATAACTTCATTTGTAGCTGATAATACGAATACTAATTTCGGAGGACTAAACCGCGGCGGAAAAAACAATGTGTTTCATTTTTTAAAGCATATGTTGAATCTTAATCTGATTGGAATCGGTTGTTCTGCACATATATTGCACAATTGAGTTCATCACGGAATGGATCAATTCGGAATTTTTGATGTAGATTCACTGGTAATGAAAATTTTCAATTACTTCCCTATTTACACTGTTTAATATTCACTTTAATTTATTCATCTTTATACCAATTAAGTTTTAAAAAAAATGAGAAAAATATTATGTAATTTGGCAATACCATTTCTAATTCCAGCTTCCAATCTCCATTCTCTCCCATCCTGAAAGGTTTAACTTCCTCTACCAACAGTCCACATACTCTTTCTTCACTTTTGCAGCATACCGCCGAGCGACTAGACCTACTCCTATTCTTAAATAAAATCACATTTGTTTTATCTTTTCTGATTTTCAATTCGGTCTAACTTTATCTTAAACATTTTGGTCCTTCGAGCCGGATTTAATTTGCTTTAATAATTTATATAAACGTAACTATTCTCTTAAACAAAAAAAAAAAAATAAAAAAGTATTTACCTAATCAAATTGCACATTAATTATACCTTTCTTTTTCATACCTTTGCATACTTTACTTAGTCTCTTATACATACGCGGTACACAATTTTATTATAATTGTCGCTAGGTATCGGGTTACTCATCTACCTTTGGGAATATTTAAGTATTTTTTATTTACAAATATATAATTAAACTTTTCCTTTCAGCCAACTTCTCAAATTTCCATTCTGTACAATATATACATATAATATATACTACATACGAATAGTACATATATACACTGCATGTTACATACTTATAGTGCTTTACATGTTCTACATAACATATCTTCACATCAACTCATCCAAAGTGCAAATATATCTCATACAATGATTTTCTACATTTTAATTGAAGTGATTAATTTAATTGATTAATAAATTGATTTTTTTCATCTACATTCCTACGGTTCCCTTATTGCATCTGGCAGTGGATTCATGTTCATGTGCTTATTTTTTAAAGCAAGTGTATTAATTTGTTATTGTTACGCTTTGGTACACTTAAAAAAATCATTGGCTACGTAGACGGTGATGTAATTTTTTTTTTTCTTATAAGACGTATTTGAATTTTCTTTATTCCCGTGCATAAAAGCACACGTACGGTTTCTAAAATTACAGTTATTTGTATATACATATATAAGCACATTGGAACATAATTCAGAATAGAATCATCTGATTTATAGTTTCGACATATGTACATATTTATTTTCTATGCGCAAGTTAATTCTCACAGTGAGTTCAATTCCTAACTCTTTATTAAATCACCTACATATTGATGTGCATTATTACATAAATACAACAATTCATTAAATAATTTTTCTCAGTGTATTCGAATAAGCGGGTGTTCGGTGGAAGATTATAAACCAATCAATCACTGTTGCCGTTGCGGTCCTTCTTAGTACCTTTGCAATACTTTCGTAGCTTCTGGATTCAGATTATTTTCTTTCACTTAGTATTAATTCTTCTGTAGTTCGCATTTCATTTAACGAAACTTAAGGTTACTATGGAACAACTTAACGAATTAATCGAACAACAGCGTGTTTCTAAGGCAGGTTTAATTAAATTTAAAATTAATTTTGGTAAAAGTAGTCAAGAACGCCTTAAAAAATTAGGACATCTGCAAAGTCGCTTGGAGCTTTGTGAACAGTATATGGTCACCTTTAAGAGTAAGCATTTTAAAATTCACAACCTTCTTAAAGTAGCGAAAGGTAATGAAAAAGATATTCCTTACTTTTCGGAAGAAGAGCATGACAAATTTGTAGAAATTTGTCATGATGTCAAAGGGGATATCTTAGATAAAATTAGTCTTCTTGACATTTTGATAAAACAATTTTATTATTTGCACGTGTTGTTGAACGCTATATCCGTCCATGGTGATTTGGCAAGACAGACTGAATAAATGACAGTCAATTTGACAGATGTAGCTTCAACAATATGGCCGCTATCAACTGTCAAAGTTCGGAATTCTCTTATTTTTACTTAAAAATGTAAATTTAAATACTAATATATATATATATATATATATATATATGTAGGGCCTGGCTTAGCTTCTCGCAGCCACTCGTGCTATGCGCCGAATGGTTGGGACCTACAGTTTTATGCCTTTTCCGAAGGGTAATTTTTTCGATTGAGAGAAGCTTCTGATGACAGTTTTACTCTGGGATGTTTGTCAGACGTTCGCGAGAGGTGGGACCGTGAGAAAACTTTTTTTTTTATTTTTTTTTATTTTTCTTGGATTCGAACCTTGAACCTCTCGCTCAGTGATCGCGCACTTAACCACTGAGCCACAGCGCCCATTTTATATACTAAAATGGAAATAAAATAAGACTAAAAAAAAACAAACAAAAAAAAAGTATCTGTAAAATATGTTACAAATCATCGACCATAAGTTTGGTTTAGTTCTTTAAAGGTAAGTTCATATCTTCAAAGATGGTCGAAAAAACTTAAAGAATACAACTTTGACATTGAGTACGTCAAAAGAATGACAACCAAGAAGCAGACAGATTATTTAAAATAAAATACTAAAGTAAAATCAATTGTGGCTACTATTCACAGAGCAGATGATTGTAGAATCTGTGTGACAAAAGATCTCAACTTGGCCATAATGCTGTAGTTATATCATCTACAGATATAATTCCTTCTCTGTTTTTGAATGTTTTCACTCGTAAAAGAAGCATGCCTTCGTCTTTTATATCTTATTACTACTAATAAAGTGTATGGTAGAAACAGATTGACAAAGCAATAGCAAATTTGACAGCCACAGCAAAAATTGTAGAACCAATGCTTGCCAATTGCGCAGAATACATTGACCATAACGACATAACGACAGCAACAGTTACTTTAACGCTAGACTTTAGCTCTAAATACGGTGTTGTAGTCCAAATGTTACCAACCCAGCTACGTATTTTTCGGCGGTGGGAACATTGAAATACTTTGAAATCTAAGTGATAACACTAATTTGAAAAAAAACAAAACATACATAAAATGCATTCAGTAATTATGTGTGTAGTAAAGTACAGATATTACATTGTTAGTAAAGTACAGATATTACATTGTTGCTACCATAAAATATTATTTATTGTACCATTCAAAACACAAAACATTGTTGCACCCTTCAAAAATAATCAATTAAAATATTTGTCATCGATGCAAGAAACTGATCATACATTGTAAAATCACTTAAAACACCCTCTTGCCATCGATGCCATCCACATGTAAACATTTGTATTGATCTAACAAGTGCGTACTAACAGTGCGTGGATATTTTTGTATTTAAGCACACTGAGGACCAAACTCGAGGCTGTTTATTGTGAATCTTTAATAAATAAAGTCAAACTTGGGCAGTCGTCCAGAAAAAATATATTTTTTTCTTGCTGAAGTTTAAATAACTTTAACTGGCGCCCAAGCAGGGACCGGTGTCGATTTGTTTAAAAAATATTAAACGTAATCAAGTGCAAGTTGTGAAAATCATTGTAAAAGCCGATATCCTCAAAATATATCAAGTGCGAAAATTGAAGCCGATATCCTCAAAATATATCAAGTGCTAACAGTGATTGAGTAACGAAATTCGGAATATTGGTGTGATAGGAAGAATCCGAGCCACTAGTAGGAAGCGGTCAATATCAACGTCGCTATCCAAAAAGGAACATCTCGGCCTATCCCCTTTTCACGAAAATACACTCGTCGGTCCCGAGTGTGCAGGAATAGTAAAGCCCAGGCACAGCACACTTAAAATTAACTGGAGAGTTTAAGTACATCCCAGACAGGGTTTTGGTTTCCTGTGTTGCCCCGCGGTTCATCTGGCTCCACCGGAAGTCAAACTTGGACAGTCATCCAGAAAAATATATTTTTTTCTTGCTGAAATTTAAATAACTTTAACTATGTATATCTTGTATTTTTATTTACATAAAACGTTGGATAATATTTTTTTTTATTACGTCTTTGAGAAGTCCATAAAAGGGAAAAATGGGAGCATTACACCAATCATTATGCCACAATCAACCCTGATGCACGTATAGGCATCTACCCACATAACTACTCCAAGAACACAATCAGGGCTAGCATCCGTCTTCGTCTAGGACATACATCACTCACACACAGTTACCTCTTTTCCAAAAATACTCCACCCATTTGTCATCTATGCTCAACAAATGAAACGCTAACAACTCAACATCTAGTCTATGAATGCACCAAGATCCAAACCAAAACACAACAACATTTCCCGAGCTCTACATTTGCCGATCTACTTAACAACCCTTCAGAACTAAATGTAAAGAACACTTTTAAGCTATTGTCATTATTAAAATTAGAAAATGCAAGTTAACACGGGCGGTTATTCACACGCGAAGTCATATTCACACACTCAACCTCCGGATGTAACCCAAGACGGTATCGGATTCAAGCATAGACGCAACGCTTGCACTTTTTGCCTTGCATGCGCGGACGTGTTCGAATCATTGTGGGAATGACATGATCATGGTCAGCCAGGGCGAGCTTAGATTTTAATCATAAAATAATTGTGAAGTTAGTTTTATCTGTAGCGTCGAGTAATAAAGATCGCCTTGTATCCACACTGAAATACTTGTTTTTTTTTATCTATAAACCGGTGGTGCACGGATAAGGTCGTGCTGGTTGGATTTTTTTTAGAACATTTGAAAAGCAAATTGGTAACTTGCAATATAAATTCAATTTTGTTTACATTCCAGTACCACTTGTATTTATTTATTTTTTATTTTTTATTCTTTAGATATGTGCATGAACCGCCGTAAACCCTCGAGTTAGTGCTATTTACATGTATACATATTAACTTTGTAATTTATTTATGAGTTAATAAAGTCATAATAACAATATTAATAATAATTTTTTTATAGAGTTAATATCTTGTGCAAAGTTATTGTATATTTTTTACTTTAGCGGTACATATTGCCTTTTTCCAAGTGTCAATAGGACGAGGGCGCACTGGTCTTTGCACATTCAACACTGATCGAACAAATTTTAGCATTCATTTCTTAACCACGGCACGAGATGGATGGTTATGTAGGTTACATATTCAACTCGGATGGCAATGTTCTCCTCCTACATTCCCCATAATTCATCATACTAATACCCAAAGCACATGTGCAGAAAATCTGCTTGCAGTGCTGCTGGCAGCTCTGCACGTGAAACAAACGTGCGTATATATTTTGACGTGCATCGCATCGGATACTGTCATTTTACAGCTACTGTCACTTACGGTGTACTGAATTGAAGTTTCATTTACTTTTGTTAAAATAATTATTCTGTGAATTGATAAAAAATGAATATTACAAAATACAATAAAGTTCGGAAAGTGATATTAATTTTAAATGTTTATCTAGTCATACTGAAAGTTTTTAAGTAAACAAACAATGAAACTTCAAAAGTTGGTGATACCAAATACCTCAAACTGACCCAGTCAGATGCAGACTGGCTATGCGCGAGTACCATCAACACTCCCACAGTTCTAAGGATATGTAATACATTTCAGAATTGTCACTGTCTCGTCATCTCATTCCGTCTGGACAGAACGTTACCATTGCAATATTCTGCAGGTGTTCATAATGTAGTTATTATTACTCCTATGCTGAGATATTAATAAATAGAGATAAGCAAGAAAAATAAAGTTCAGTTGTAAAACTCATGTCGTAGTTTTCAACATAAATCTGGCGCAGTCGGAAAAACAGAAAAATAACTTTTTTTTATAATAAATCAAAAATTCATATTATTATTTATTCATTCAAAGTTGAATCGAAGTTCTAATAAAACGTACAGTGAAGAAATATAAAGAAAGAATCGAAGAATTTAAGAAAGAACCCCAAAAGAAAATCTTATAGAAGAAAATTGTGTGAGGAAAAGTGCGTTAAACTATATATAAAAAAAAATAATTTCGGTCTACCAGATTTGATAAGGGAAGCCAGAAGAGTGGATGATTCCTACTCCCTTACATCATACATTTCGGAAACTGAGTATATGTTGAGGTTAGTTGAATATGTAGCGGCCAAGGAGTATGTGAGAAGGATAATAATATCTAAAATACAAGGAGAACCATTATCATCCATAAGAGGATTAGCACCGAACAGCAGCTGGGATGACATCAAAGAACATTTGAACAAATCATTTGGCGTACTGCAAGAATTTGCAACTTTGAAAAATAAAGTCGATAACTTACACTAATGTAAGTCAGATACTATTTTGACCTTAAAATAAATCAAATTTAAAGTATAGACTAGAAACAAACGTTAGACTATAAACCAGAGAATAATGAAGAGAGTATCCCTCCTACTTTTTTTTTCAAAATACCTAGACAAGAAGAGGGCTAAAGGTGTAAGCACTTTAGTAGAAACGTATCATCCTTACGCAATAGAAATAATTACCAAACAAACTACCAAAACCGACAAAACTCAGAACAACTTAGAAACAGTTCTTTACAATACGCGTATTACAGTGGACAAAGAAATGTCGATAGTGAGTGCCGAGTTTTCCAGTCGAAGTGGAAAATTTCGTATTTTTTTACTGAATGGAAAGGTAAACCATTTTGTTTGATTTGCAATCAGATTATTTCCGTTTGTAAAGAATTTAATGTGAAAAGACACTATGAAACGAATCATAAAGACAAGTTTCGAGTTATTTATCGACGAAATTAGGCAAGAAAAACTGGTATCCTTCAAAACTAAACTTGCGGGGCAACAATCGTTTTTTAAAAAATCAAAAACTGACAGCGAGAATGCAATGAAGGCTAGTTATTCGATCGCATTAAAAATTGCCAAAAAATCAAAACCTTTTAGTGACGGCGAATTTTTAAAAGAATGTATGCTAGACGTGGCCGATATTTCATTCCCATCACAGAAACAAGTCATTCAAGAAATACCCCTGACTAGAAATACAATTGCTTCCAGGGTAAATGAGTTATCAGAAAATTTGGACTTTCAACTTAAAGATAAAATTAAAGAATTTATCTGGTATTCCTTAGCAGCCGATGAAAGTACATCGCAGCTTGCTGTATTTATTCGTGGAATTGATAAAGATTTTAATATCACTGAAGAGTTGCTGCAGTGCATACCTTTGAAGAGTACTACCACAGGTACTCAGCAATAGAGCAATTAGTACCAAGTTATGAGTTGGATTGGAGTAAATTCAGCAGTATTACCACAAATGGTGCCCCATCCATGGTCGGTAAAAACGCTAGTGTTGTGACGAAACTACGGAACAAAATTTTAAATGAAATTAAGAGTGAACCACCAAAATTCGTTGGAATTCATTGTATTGTACATCAAGAAGCCCTGGCCTCTAAAGTGCTGAAAATGAATCATTTGATGAATCCCATAATTAAAACAGTTAATTTTATTAGAAGTAGAGGACTAAATCATTGTCAATTCACACAATTTTTAAAAGATCTTGATGAACAATTTTCCGACATTCCCTACTTTGCAGAAGTTCGGTGGCTTAGTCGTGGATCAATGCTTAAGCGATTTTTCGAATTGCGTAAACATATTGTTACGTTTATGGCTCAAAAGGGTAAACCGATGGAACACAGTGATGAATGGCGGCACGACTTTACATTCTTAGTAGATATCACGGAACACTTGAATAATTTGAACGTTAAACTTCAAGGAAAAAGTGTAATCATTACGCAACTGTACTGAAGTGTTCAAGCTTTCCAAATAAAATAAATAAAGTTGTTGGAGTCGCAGCTGCATGAACAAAAACTTGACACTTGAATCACAGGGGTTTGATCCCCCCCGAAATTCTTAGCAAGTGCACTTTTTTTTGAAACGAGAACAGAGCAATAAGTAGGTAACACAGTTTTGTGCCAAGAACTTCTAGTAAAATGCAAATCCAAACAAAAATGAGCCAATTCGGCCACAGTGCAGTAATTTCCCGTGTCTGAGGAAGAAAAAAGCGCAAATCTGCTGTGGAAAGTGCAGCCTGTTATCGATTGTGTCCGGGGAAGATGTTTAGAAATTAGCAGGAGTATGTTCAATGAATTTTCAATTGACGAGCAGATAATACCCTTTTTGGGGCGATGTACAGTGCGTCAGTTTGTAAAAAATAAGTCGCGCCCAGTTGGACATAAAAACTTCATGCTTACATCGTCTTGTGGAATGGTCCTTGATTTCGAAATTTATCAGGGTGGAACAACACCTCTTAAGGACAGAAGTCTCGGTCTTGGTCCAACTGTAGTCTTGCGATTGGTAGAAACACTGCCAAAGAATACCTGCGTGTACTTTGACAGATACTTTACCACGCTCCCGCTGCTTCAAAGGCTTAAAGAAAAAGATATCTATGCCACTGGAACCCTAAGCAAAACAGGTTAAATAATTACTCTTTCACAAAAGACTCGAAGATGGAAACGGGAGAATTTGAGGAAATCTGCTCAAATGACAATTCTTTATGTGTCTTGAAATGGAAAAACAATAAAGCTGTCTTGATGGCATCGACTCGAACTGGGAATCAAAGTCAGTTAATACCGTCAAACGCTGGGATAAGTTAGCAAAATCAAAAGTTGATGTTCCATGTCCAGAAAGTGTTTCATCATACAATTCTAGTATGGGAGGAGTCGATACTTGCGATCAATTAATTGAGTGCTACGTACGTGGTTGAAAACCAGAAAATGGACGGTAAAATCAATTTTCCACTTATTTGAATTGAGTATTGTATAAGAATATATTCTCGACTGCAAACTTAACCAGCTGCAAAGAAAAGAAAAAAAGGATTTGTTACAGTTCAGACTGGAAGTCGGAGAATATTTGTTGGGTGGGGTCAGTAAGCAAAGACATGAGCCAGAAGTTTCAGAGCCAGACGACGAACCCTTGGAAAAGAAGAGAAAAAAAAATTCAGCCATTATCAGGACAAGACAAGAGGTTTGATGGTTTTAACCACTGGCCAGTTGTGGAAACTTCAAAAGCACCTCTTAAGTGCCGTCTGACCAATTGCCCTAGCCGCTCTCGTACAAAGTGTGAGAAATGTGAAGTTTACCTTTGCCTGACAAAGGATTCAAATTGCTTCAAGCAATTTCACACAAAAAATTAAAAAAAATTTAATAGCCATAACCGTTTTTCCAGTTTTTTCTTATTTCCTATAAAAATTAATATTAAATTAAATTAAAAATACTTTTTTTTTAAAATGTTGGTTTGATTTTTTGGTATTGGTAGACTCCTGAAGCTCACAAATGTGACTGTCTTTTTCTCAGGACATCGTTGAAAAAAAATTTAAATTTCATATATTTTTGTGCTTCTGTATTACTAAAGAATAAGAAAACACCAAATTTATAAAAAAAAATATTTTGAACAACTCAGGAGGGAAAGGGATATATAGATAAAAAATTCAGTTCATTTACTAAGTTTTTGCTTAAACATTTTTTCTTAGTTTTTCAATAGTTGTAAGTATAGATTTAATAGATATTTTAAGTTATTGTTGCGCCACCCTGCAATGCACTAACCAATATTACCGACATCTAGTGGTGAGATGAAGATTTTTATGCTAAACGTCAAAGCCATGTGGAAATTAAAGAACTTGCTGCTGGTGGAAGCCATTTTTTTCTTGCTGTTGGTGGGAGCTATGTTTTTTCTGTTTGTAGCTGTGGTGTGGTGGCCATTTTTTGCTGAATAGGGTGGTTCTGGATGGTTCTTTAGTAGATTGATCACGAGTGAAAAAATAAAACTTAATTTTTTAAACACTTGCTATTAAAAGTAGTTTTTTCATTTTTTTCAAGTTACATGCGTAACAGTTATGTTACGTCGAAAGACATAGTTTAAGCATTAGGTTTAGCTTAGAGCGCCCGCATAGGGCCATTAAGTTAGTATATAACATATGTATTAATGTTAGTTAAGCTAGTTTTAAGCGTTTTTTTTTGTGTCTAGCTGTTAAGAGTTCATGAATTCCAAAAATAAAAATGCATTAAAAACGAAAAACGAACGAACGCCATAACAGCTTTAGGAGACTGCAGTAACGATCTTTTTCCCAACATACATCGACTTTTAAAAATTTTGGCAACCTTACCAGTATCGACATGTACATCAGGAAAGAACGTTTTCGACGATGAAACACTTAACAACTTTTTTAAGAAACTCTACCGGTGAAGATCGACTTACTGGTTTATCCTTAATGTCAATTCATCGGGAGATAGAAATAAATACTGTAAAAGTAATTGATGTATTACAGCAAAGAAGGCCAGCCGATTAAATTTAGTTTTATAAAATAATTCTTTACTTTGTTATGTTGAATATAGTTACTTTTTTAATTACTATATAATTACGCTCCCAACTTTAAAAATAAAAAGTTATTTTTCAAAGATCATATCCCCCCCCGAAATATTTGTCTGTCTACGGCCTTGTCAAAAGTTGTAGGCAGTCGGTTGTTGTATTTGTTTTACGTGTGAAATTCGACTTTACTGCCAACTACTGGCCAGATAGCTTTAAAAAAAAACACAGCTTTCATCATCAATGTGATCAATTTTGTGATATCTTAAGAGAAGAAAAGACAATCCAAACATTCAAATACAACTGTGATCAATTTTGTGATGAACTACGAAACTTAAACTTTGAACTGGAAAACAGTAGTAGTGATATCGAATCGTTGGCTTATATGTTTAGTAATAATTATATTCACACTATAACGACATTTTTAACACTAAAACATATTAAAAAATGAATGGTTTAACAATAATCTAAGATCTATGAAAGCTGAGAAAATAAGAAGATACGAGATTGTCAAATAGTCTACGGATGACAGGGATTGGAATGCTTATAAAATTACAAGAATCCCAAAATAGCTAGCTCGCAAGCGATCCAGTGTACAAATACGCTTATTGAGTACGCCGATCAAAATGAATTGGACGCAGTGCAATAGAGTGTTAGTTAAATGCATAAAAAAGGAAGAAAAAAAAAAGAAAACTGCTGCAATGGGAAAAAAAAGAAAAGTTCCACTCCAACCGAACCCAAGCTGATATGGGAAACCTTCCAAAAAATGAAAAGCGTTGGGAAAGTTTCAGAGCTTTTAAGTTTTACTCGTGATAAAATTAACAGCGCCATTAATTATTATAAAAAAAAATGCCACCTTTAACAATTTACCGCGGAAGAAACCTCGAAAGATCACTAAAGCTGAGGATCGAAAATTGGCCAGGATCAGCAAATCAATATATTTCAGTGCAGACCGTCCGAAGGCGTTTCAAGGAGAACATTTTGAATTACGAGACGAAAACCTAGCGTGTCAAAAAAAAAAATAAAAATATTAAAAAAAGGTTAGAATTCGCTCATGAACACTGGCGTAAGGAATCAAAATTCTGGGAGATGATAGTGTGAAGTGATGAGTCCAAGTTTAACGTCTTCGGGAACGACGGAAGGCCCACTTAAAGAATTGAACCCGAAATATACTAAAAAAACTGCCAAACATGGAGGCTCGTCGGTAATGATTTTGGGATGTTTCACCTCATCTGGAGTGGGTCCAATTGTCCAGATTATCGGTAAAATGAAGAGTGAAATGCACAAGACCATCTTGAATGACCATCTAAATGGCGATACATGCGTGGTCATTTCAGGAGGACAACGATCCGAAGCACTGAGGCCTTATTTTGTATTCCGTTTCTATAGCAAATGAAATTGGCATTTTCTATTTCTATAGAAAAGACCTCTATCCGAATTCGGAAAGAAAAAGTGATTCCAATCCTTTTTTCGGAAATTTGACATTTTGTATTTCGAAAGCGCTTCTCAAAGACATCTGTTTTTGCGGATATTCATTCGAAAGGTTTGTTGTTAGCGAATATGTCATTTGGTAAGAATTTTCGAATAAAATGTAAGTATTTCATAAATAAATGTATGTTTAAAAATAAATAATGTGCTTTATATAATTATATAAAGGGAAGCGGCCATGCAGATCTAGCCAAGGGATTCATTCAATCGTCGGAGAGAAGGCAGAAATCGAACCAACTGTGGACTAGGCTGATGGAAGCCTTAAATTCGAAAGGCCTGCCTATTCATGATGTTAACGGGTGGAAGAAGGTAAGAGTGAAATTAGTTGACAACATTTGTTTACAAACAATGTATTTTTAAATTTGGGCTGACTTTAAAAACCATGCCAAATCCAAGCTGTGAAAAAATAGTCAGCATGCAAGCGACCGGCGGAGGTCTAAGCAAGTGTGTGCCACTTATGCCATTAGAGGAAAAGGTAGTGAAAATTTTAAACCTCGAAATGGCTGTGAGTGGCACGCCGCTAACAAAATCATTTGGGCAATGGGCGAGGACGATGTCGAAAACAGACCATTAATGTCGTCTCCTGTAGACGCGTGAGAACCTTCTTGCTCCTGGCAGAAAGTAGGCTCTGCCAGGATAAATAATACACCGAAAAGCTGTCTTCTAGAAAGGCAAGTGCGAAACCAGGAGAAATATCACGCAGAAGTGATAAGTGTATTAAAAGAAATTATTAAAAACTCGACGGATAGTGTCCGATATCAAAGAAAAACCTTTGAATTGGAAGAAAAAAAAAATGAAAGTTTTTACAAAAAATGGAATTGCAAAGCAGGAAACGAGGTTAAAGAAACTACAAATCAAAGAAAGAATGCTAAACTTAAGAGAGCAATAGGTAATAAAATCAAGCGAACCAGAAATGACTTATAGAAGTGAAGTACAAAGTGCATTTTTTTTTTTTATTATTAGTGAAGAAGTACCTGGTTTTCAGGTCTTAAGTTTCTTTATTAGTAAATAAGTATATATGTTTTTAATTAAGTTTTTTTTTATGTTTAAGTTAAATTCCATAACAAATAAAATGAAGTACTTTTAAAATGAAATTCTGTAAAAAGTTATAACAAGTTAACTTTTATTTCATTTCTTGTTCTTGCAGCAACCTTTTGTAAGTCATTGCTTGTGAAACTATGATTTTCCTCGAAGCGGAAATAATTTTCATTTGTTAATGGTTCTACGGAAGTTTCAGATAAACACACAGACAATCTGGACTGGCTAAGATTTGCGAAGCTATCCTGACCAATTTGGTGCTGATAGCCCCCTTGTGCCAAGAATTTCCATGTAGCTGCGAGTTTTATCACTGCTGGTACTGCCATAATATATAATACATAAATTCATTAGAACATTTGCATGGATTTTTTACTTAAATAATGATTCAAATGTCTCACCTCTCATGGCTCAGTTCTATAATGTGGCATAAAGTGGCATAAAATAACTCCCGGCCAATGTGCAGCATTGGTCCAGACAATGAGTGACCAACCAACCAAGTATTAAGGTTAGAAAGGTAGAAGTAGGAAATGATTACTCTGAGTTCAAGGAGATTGCGGCCGGAGTCCCACAAGGAAGTGTCCTTTGCCCGCTTCTATATGTACTCTACACGCGAGTAACATATGCAAGTGCAACGACACAACTCATGGTCAGTTCCACCAAACCTGCAAGAATTGGGTCACCAACAGCCACAGCGATTTCCCAACAATAACAATACAGCGGACTCATCAATACTGGACTATAAAACAAGCAATCAGTCAATGCCAGGCGGCCAATATTTCGTCTATAGATATTAATGATTGCAACGACGCTGAGGACGGCGGATCATTATTAGCTTAGTGATAGGTAAAGTTACGTAGTAGTAAGTTTTACATTGTAATAAATAAAAGGTTTCCGTTGACCATCTTTTCTTTCTCTCGCGGCGCAACGTAAAACATAAGTGGCGCAGTCGGTATTCCTCGATTCAGAAGAAAAAAGAGGAAAGTGAAACAAGAACAATCGGTTTTTTTTTTTTTTTTTTTGTGGTTTGAACTAATAAAAGTGATAGTTCAATAAAAACTTAAAGAATCGACAATAAGTGAATTTTAAGTGTAATCGCAGTGCAACAAATAAATCTAAAGTGTAACAAAGTGATAAAATTCACAAGAAAAAATAATGCCTTATGAAAAATAACGTTCATAAGGCGGAAAAACAAAGTGTATCAGATACACGTAGAAACAAGCCAAGGAACAGTGATAAAAAAAAATACCATGGCTCAACAGCAAGTATCTGTAGAGCAATGTCTCATAACATTAACAGAACTGTTAGCCAGACAAAAACATCCTCAAAGCTGGAGGTCAATGGTCGAAAAAGAAATCAAATATGTCCAACCGTTCAGTGGTGAATCAAAGACTTTACCTTCGTTTATTGAAACCATCAACCAAGTATTGGCAGAATTTGGCAATCAAGCCCCACAAGTGTTTAGAATAATATATAAAGAAAAAAACACTGATGAAACGAAAAAATTATCTGTCCAAGTGATGCACCGACAACCTGGGAGGAGTGTAAGGAGAAATTGAAGATCCATTACAGAGCAGCAAAGGATCAAACCACCATCATTAAGGACATCAACAACATTAAGGTATTCACAATAAGACAATTATTAGATATAATACAAGAAATTATAAACAATATCACAGAATGTGCAGCATTTAGTGATAAAGGTCTAGAAATAGTCGCTTGTCTTAATAGGTTATTTATACTTAAAATTAAAGTAGTAACTGTAGGCGCTTTAGCCGCAGAAATTTATGATAAATATTCACTCTCAGGTATTAGGATAATATTACATAAATACACAGGCGAATACAAATATAACCTAGATATAGAAAAGGTACACAAAACACATAACCACCAATATAAAACACATAACTTCAAAAAAACAGAACTTTCAGACACAAAATAACCCTAACCATCATTACATTGGCCGCCGCAATCACCGGATCTGAACCTAATCGAAAACTTATGGGAGATAGTTAAAAGAAGAATTGGGAACAACATTTTCAAAAAGAAGGAGAATCTCTTCTGTGAAGTAGAAAAACAATGGGAAGACATTCCAAAAACCTTTATTGATAATTTAATTGCGTCCATGCCCTAAAGAGAACTGGGGTAACTTTGACCGAAAACTAAAAAAGTTGTTTAAGTGCGTACTACCGTCATCTATTTGAATATAAACGAATCATAATTGAATATTTAGTACGTGCTAGTGAACGGTAGATGGCAGACAAAAATATTAGAGGGATATCTCTAGTGTCAGTTGCCCGGAAAATCAAATAAAGTGAAGGTGCTGTTTAGCGATGTTTTTGAGTGCTCCACACATTGTTATATTAGTGATTGAAAGTGAACTCATTTAAAAAAAAAAGAATTACTGGTAAGTAGCTCAATCAATTATCTATAAGAAAACTATAGTTTTCAGTAGTTTTACTAAGATTTTTAATGGTTTAGGGAATAAATTAAAAAAATGTTCAATGATTTCACGTATGAAGGCTAACTTTGACCGCTGTCAGTTTAACATTGACCGGGTGGTCAAAGTTAGACATGGCTTATGGCAAACATTGACCACCCTTTTCCCCGCCTTCTCACAGAATTTCCCGAATCTTGGATCTTATTGATTCCAATAAAATGCATCACAAAGCTTTATTCTTAGAATTTAGATTTCTTAGTTACTCTAACGAAAGGTAATAATAATTCTTCCGCGTTTACTTACAACTTTTCTAAGACCAATTTCGCTGCTCTGATGAATTATCTTAACTGTTTTGATTAGTATGCATTGCTGAATACCTTCTGTTGATGTATTTATGGAAAAAATTAATTCTGGTTTCGAGTTATTTGTACCTAAAACGCGTCGTAATAATCGGTTTAGAATTTCTTGGTCAAATAAAAGATTGGTGAATTTAAGAAACGTAAAAAGAAAAGCGTATTCAACTTATATTTTCAATAAAACGAGCTCTAATCGTGAAATTTTTTTGAGATTCAGAAAAGAATATGAGTTCTTGAATAGATTTTTATATAAATAATACGTCTTGTCCGTTGAGTCTGCGATAAAGGGTAATGGTAAATCATTTTGGAATTACATTAATTCAAAGCGAAATACCTCAGGCTTGCCTAAGGTAATGAAATTTGACAATGTAAGTTCAGCCGATTTTTAAGGAACTTGTGACTTATTTGCTAACTTTTTCGAGTCGGTATGTAATGAGTCTCGAGTCCAATCAAGGATGAACAATTACTCTAATATAACTGAAGTATTGGTTATTGGTGTGTTGCAAAAAAGTGTTTATCTTCCGTATTTCATCCACTTAAAATTATTTTTAACCAGTCGCTTGTAACTGGAGAATTTCTTAGTGAATGGAAATATTCTTATATTACTCCAATATTTAAGAGCGGTTTAAGACAAAAAGTTGAAAACTATAGACCTATATCAAAGATTTCTACAACTCCAAAATTAATTGAAAGCATTGTTAAGAATAAACTTTTGTTCGCTTGCTATTCATTTTGCTTTTAAATGATGCTCACGAAATATTCAATTTCTGTGCGGTTTTAACTTTCGCGGACGATTTCAAATTATTTCCACGGATAAATAATAGAGCTGACTGCAATCGATTTCAGTCGGATATCAACAGGTTGTCGGTATGGTGTAAGCACAATGCATTAGAGCTTAATACTTCTAAATGAAAGATTTTTTACAGTGAACCGAATTATAACGCCGCTTTTTCGTGATTATTTTATTAATGATCCTAAACTACTTCGCCTTGATGAAGTCGAAATTGACACAAAATTGAATTTCTCATTGCATTATGATTACACCATTGCTAAGTCCAACTCTATGTTAGGATTTCTTAAACGAAATAGCAGACTTCCGAGATGTTTATAGTCTTAAATCTATCTACTGCTCGTTGGTCAGACCTTATTTAGAATATTCCTCCATCATTTGGGATTCCCCGTATGGTGTTAAAGAACTTCCGTTCGAAAGAGTTCAAAAGAATTTCACGAGATACACTATACGTAAATTAAGAATGTTTGATTAACTTCCTAATTATGACGAAAGATGCAAATTTATTTACCTGCGAACCTTAAGTTTCAGGCGTAAGGCAACTTCTGTCATTTTTATCCGCGATTTGGTTTTTCTTATAAATATATATGCTCCCCCATAGATCGGGTGAGCAATTTGCTTTTTGATAGAATGCATAGAACCAATTATGGTAGCAATGAACCAATAACTAGGTGCATACGCACGTTTACGAGTAATGACCTTTGCAGCGAAATTGAATTCAGCTTATCTCGAGTTGAATTTAAGAATTGCGTTTATTCATTGGTCCATATTCATAGTTATATGTTAAACCCGAGTGTAACTGATCTGGAGTCTAAAGTTAACACACAGATTAGCCACGGCTGGTATTCATAGAGAATGTGGCAGCTCTGTTTAATTAAATACGAGTCTAACGTCTAATCTACTACGACTCTACTACAAATTATATTCAATCTATTACGAAAACACTTTCTGAAAGCGAAATTTCAAAAATACATAAACTTATTTTTGCGGTTTTGCTGTTGTAAACAAAAATAATGTAAGAATTGTAATTATACATATGTTTTGAAATAAACAAAAAATTATAAAATTACAGATGATTGGCAAGAAACATAAAAGAGTAAGGGAGACAGAGAAAGAAATGCTGCGCGAATTGTCCGAAGGCCAATTTCACAAAAAAAGGCAGCATGGAAAGACATCGAAATATATATGCAAATATTCACCAATATGAACGCTAAAACAACTGAACACACTCATCCTCGCTCGACGATGTCAAAACTGAAGCTGTCAAAGAGCGGAGTATCAAATTGGCAGATAGAAGAAAAACGTGTGTGAGCCATAATCACAATTGAATTCATTTTTTATATATACATTTTGTACAAAGTGACTAAAAGAATTTTTTAATTATCTTTGTTAATTAAATATTACTGGGAATTAAAAAATCTGAAAGTTTTCATTCAATTTGGCCGCCACAACCAAGATACCAAAATCTTGATCAATGTTGTAATCGACCGTCATTTTTCTTTATTTCATTTAGTTTGTTACCTATGTGGTACACTATTTTTATTACTGTAAAACTAAAATCAAATCACAAATCACTCGCGCATTGCAAAATTCTTAATACATATAATTTTTTTCGTTTACAAATTTCTGACGTTTAACAGAGTTAAATACAACTTAAACATACGTTTTGTTGTGATTAAAGTTAGACTAGAGCTTGTCGTTTAGACATGAGTTTAAATTGTCTATGAATTACATAAACACCAGATTAGTTTAACAATAACATGATAAGAACTTATCAAACATCTAAGAATATGCGCCATTAAATTTAATGTAACTATTTACAGAAATTTGAAATGCCGAAGAGGAACTGCAAATTCAATGATGACCTACAAAAAAAAAACCCATTCTTGGCAAAAATTCGTGGTCAAGATACAAAGGTCAAATGTACACAATGTCTTTCTGAATTTTCGAATTCCCATGGTGGAATTTCTGATGTAAAAGATCATTTGAAATGCATAAAACACAAAACTTGCTTAGCAGCGGCTGCTTGTTTTTGAACTTTACCGTCTTTCTTTAAAAACACTGATGGACAACATGACTGTGATTTACTAATAGCTGCCAAGGAAGCAAAGTTTGTATTTCACACTGCCGTTCATAATTTAAGTTTTAAATCTTGTGATTGTTCGTCAAAATTGATTTCAAAATTTTTCGATCCAAAGTTTTCTTTTACCGTCATTTCAAATGTGATTACACCAATGTCCCTCGATGAACTTAATGAAGATTTAAGTAACTAAAATTTTGTGAGTTTATCAATGGATACTTCTAACAGGAAAGAAATCAAAATGATACCTTTTATTATGCGCTTGTTGGCATCACGTCTAAACGTGGTGCATTGCTCCCCCGTGTAAACGTATAAATTCCCCTTCTGGGAAATTTTCATTCTAAATGTCAAAACGAAAATGGCAGAATGCCGAGTAATAAAAATTCAATCGATTTGTAACACTCAAGGCGTCAAGAGCAGTATTATTTAATCATAATTTTGCATTAAGAAAAAAAATTAATAATCATTAAAACATTTGGTCCTTCGAGCCGGATGATCTCACCACGCTCACGCCAGGACACTTCTTAATGGGAAAACCACTAAGCAACATTCCACATCCTGACCATGAAGAGGAAAACCTTGGCTATCTCGACCGATGGAATAAGATACAGAAGTTGCAGCAGCTATTTTGGAAAAAGTGGAGTTCTGAGTATTTGACACGCCTACAACAGCTCCCGAAATGGACGAAAACGGAACCACAGACAGCGATGGGAGACCTTGTACTAATAAAAGATGAGCGCCTTCCACCTACAAAATGGTGCTTAGGGCGCATAACCAATACGCACCCAGGAACGGATAATTTAATTCGAGTGGTCAAAACGGGGTCATAAAAAGAACACTCAGGAAAATATGTCCTCTACCGTCCAACAAGGGGTATACAGAAAATTCTAAGGATTAATATGAATTCGCACAAACATTCACTCTACACAGGAAAAACTAATTCACATAAACATTCACTCTACAACTGAATTTATATATAATGCATCTATATTTCGAAATATTAATATTATAATCCATACTTTAATAATTTTCTACTACCATTTAATACAGTTTAATGAATTTAACCCAGTTGAATTTTAAATTTAATATTATCTATCAATTCAAAACCATTAATCCCACACAACACAATAAAATAAAAAACAAAAATAAAATAAAATATAGCTAAAATATCGACAACCGAACATCAAAATCATCACCCTACACATTCACCAGAGACAACACCCAATGCATACTATCCAATGCACATTCATTAAACGTATTAAACCAACACATCTATCAGTCAATCCACAAACCATTCATCAACTCAACCAAATATTTCATAGAAAGCGAAATAGTATTCTATGATTATTGCTAATGGAGACGGCAAATAGCATTCTATAAAATAAGTTATTTTACGTATTGCTCAGCTCATTGCTTTCTATGGATAGAATACTATTTGGCTGTCATTGTTGACAGCTCGTGTACTTTTGACATTTCCTTCTCCACGCTGGAACATGGTACCTGGTTTTTTTCTGTGAAATTTCCTTGTGATATAAATCTTTTGTTAAATTGCTGCTTAAAAGTGTCGTCTCATTGGGACAAAAGTGCAAAATATATATATTTTTTTTTTTTTTTTTTTTCAAAAAAATATAATGAATCGAAAGAGGAAGAAAAAAAAAAAAATCAAAATACTCGTATATGTAATTTCATCACCAACTCATCATCATCACCCGAAAAGTTTCTCTTCTGCTTCTTGTTCCACGAATTTGTTACTCAAAACAATGGCTGATTGGAGAACGGACGAAGTGATCAGTTTTATAAACAATTACCGGCAATTTGAGTGCCTTTGGAACTTCAAAAGTCCGGAGTACAAAAGGCTCGACAAAAAAAAATATGCCTGGCTACAGTTATCTGTTGAAGCAAGAAAAGATGTCGAAGAGCTAAAAAAAAAAAATCAAGCACATACGTATAGCATACGTCGTAGAAAAAAAAAAGTGGATGACTCAAAAAAATCAGGAACATCGGGAGATAAAGTGTACCAGCCTCATCTCTATTACTATGATGAAATGCAGTTCTTAGATGCGGTGATTGTTTTGAGAAGAACAAAAACCAATTATAAAGTGCTAAGTACGATAAATTTGCAAAACCAATTGATTTATTAAATTAATACTTTTATGTTTCTGTAGGTAAAGGATGACATGATCGAGTTTACCCCAGAGGCAATAGAGACAGATTTGAACAACTCTGTGTGCATGGAGGATGCCACTATTGAGACAAACAGTACATTTGTACAGCCATCATCGTCACCATCACCATCGCCTAGAAATTCAAGAAACAAAAAAGCTGAAAAACCCAAAATGGGAGATATTCAACAATTAATTACTCAAAGAGTGGGGCAATCTATGTTGTCTAAAACCCATAGCCAGCAATCATTGTCCTCGTCATGGTATTTTTTCAATGGTTTTTCTTGAGATATGAGATAAGAACTCAAGAGACCGGTATGAGTCTCCAGTAGCTATATATCTCAAAGTTAAAACAGCCGTACTCTCGAAATCGCATAACGCAACGTTGTGTCTTTTTTTTTATTTTCTCCTCCACCTAGGTAGGTATATGGGATTTAAGAAACTATGAGGAAGTGTGTTAAAAGTGGAAACATAAATCAAATTTTTTTTTTCGATTAAGAGCAAATTTTCAGAGAAATCAAGTTTTTATCTTACCAGTGCGAGAACCTCCTCAAACTTTTGGACATTCATCCTGCAAAAGTTGCGGTACTCTTCCTCTTCCCACAGTATATCTTTGAGTAAATGCTCCTCCCTTTTCCAAAAAGGGATTTACCCAAAACTTATGCTTTCTTTTTTCACATCCTTCTTTACTAAGTTCTCTCAACTTTCGCAATGATTCTATAGCAAGGACACAGCGAATTGCTTTGGTCGGGAACATTTTTACAAATGAAATAGAATGCTATTAAATGCCCACTACAAATTTTCTTGCATTCTAATTTGTCTCTCTTTCTATGAAAATAACAGATAGTATTCTATTAAATATTGAGTGTGGAGACAGCCTGTAACTATTCCAATTGAACAAAAGAAACAAATTGTTTCATTCATACGCCACGGCCAAACCAAAACAAAAGAAACGCACACACTCAAACGCGCGAGTTACGTATAATTCAGCAACCCAAACAACGGATGGAAAATTTGACCTCTGATCAAGTAGAACATTTTCCAGGAATTAAAAAATTATTTAAATAATTTTTCTTAGAATTCAAATTATTGCTAACATAATGTCTGCACCGAAAATTGCATCCGAATTCGATGAATACACATATTCACCTTGAATTCGAATGCATTAAATAGAAGTATCAATTGCTGGATTGGGCGTAGTCTTCTCCCGCGATTTAAGGTTAACGTTTGAAATTCATAAATAAAGATAATTACTTGTTAAAAATAACTTTTGTGTTTTTTTAATTATATGTGTTTCATGAGTGAATGAAATTGGCGCAGTCGGTAGGATCTTTGTAAAATCGAAGATCCACTGAAACGAACGCACTTCCGTCGCGTGAAATTGATTGAAAATAATATTAATAAACGCGTACACACCAAATCACAATTAAAATCGATAAAGATTAGTGAAAGTGAAGAAGTAAATATTCGCAATAAAATCGACAAAGATTAGCGAAAAGTGACATCTAAAACAAGTGAAATACATGTATGTATACACATAAAGTTAAAACACAAAAACCACATATAAAATCGACAAAGATTAAAGTGTTGAAGTGTTAAAAACAAAAATTATATGAACAGAGAAGAAATACACGATTTCAATCGCAGAATGGAGAACTATCAAGAATTAGTGGCTGAGTTAGAACGCAGGAACCAACAGATGGAGCAGTTAAGAGAAGCATTCCTCCAGTTACAGCAAAGAGAAAATAGAGAAGATCGGGACAGGCTATCAAAAGAAGTCAGATACATGACAACGTTCACAGGACAGGGAGATTTATAAATTAATTCATTTCTGAGTAACGTCGAATATTATCTAAGCCAGATACAGAACGAGGAGATGAAGAGGACAATTGTACGAGACTACAATGAGAAGATACAAGGAGAGGCGAAGGCGAGCATCATAAACATCCCGAGGAACGACGAGTGGGACAGCATCGAGGAAGCACTAAAGCTAAGATATAAACCAGATACGGAGCCGCATGAAATCTACAGAAGAATAACTAATCTAAAGGTTAATACGCTACAAATATGGACATGGATATTTCTGATGATGATAATCCCACTGACAGCTTCTTGACGTACAGGCAATGCACGAACAGAACGGATACATTAAACTACAACTGACAGATGTTATCATAACGAACGAAACAGACATTATACTTCATGTAATAAATCCAGAAGAAATTATAGCACTAGTGAAAAATATCTCTCTAAATTTAGCACCATTAAAACTAGAACATAGACGTATGTTGAACGAAGAAATCAAAAACATAGTACATAAGATTAGAACGTTAGTACCGTTTCAAAATAGACAGAAGCGAGGATTACTTAATATAGTAGGTACTGCAGAAAAATGGTTATTCGGAACCATGAACGACGACGACCGACAGGAAATAGAAATGCATTTAGAAAACATATCAAAGAATAGTCACAATTCAATAAAAGCAGTAAATAAGCAAATTAAAATTAATGAATTCTTTAATAATACTTTCCAAGTTTTGAAAGAAACTATTAATAACGACAGAGAATTAATATTACAACAGGTTAATACTATACATCAGGTAGAAAGAGATTTAGTGATGAAGCAAATTTACTTCGATCAGTTATTTAAACTAAAGTATATAGAATCAAAGATAGAACACATACAAGATAATATTGTTTCAGCCAGAAGTAATATTACGCATCCAAATATTCTTACAAATAACGAAATTGAAACTTACAAAATCGATTTTTATAAATTAAAGCAAATTAAATTAGGAGTCGCTAAGTACCAGGAAAATATGATAGTTTTTGCTATTAAAGTCCCGAAAAATTATATAACCTTATCTCTTAAACTTTTAGCACCAGTACCTAATAAAGATTTTGTAGAAATTAATACAGAAAATGAATTTATATTGGAATACAGAAATAAAACATACAAGTACGAACAAAGTAAAACATTGAATGAACTAGTTGAAAGCAAACATTGTGCAATCAAACAAAATTGTAAATTACGTAGAAATGATCAAACAGAAATCATATCTATTGATGATGAAACTATATTTATTAAAAATGCTAATACTATATTAAACCAAACATGTGACGATAGGAATATTAAGCTTACTGGAAATCATTTGATAAATTTTATTAATTGTACTTTAAACTTCCTAGACCAAAAATTCTCTAATGTAAAAAGAATACAGAAACAAAGATTTTATTATCCTAATTATAATAAGAAATATAATATTACCGAAACATTAAAATTTGATAAAATTATATTAAATAATGTCGAAAATATACACCGTCACAAATATATTCTGTCCCAAAGATATTGTTCTTAATATCTCGTGTTGTATTTGTTTAATTTTTCGGACGAATATACCAAATTGTAGAGCTTATTAATGGTAAGTACTCATATAGTTTTCAAGTGGAAAACAAATATTGTTAAGTGTTAAATCGAAGATGAAGGAGCATCGTGGTATAGACGAATATCTGCGTGGCGCAAATCCAAGTTCGATATTCCATCGCTACAAACATTTGGGTATCAACAGAAAATTTGTTTCGCGCACTATTGGCAGATACAGGGAGACTGGTACAATTCAGAATCGAGTAAGAAGTGGAAGAAAAAGGACGGTGAGAACTTCAGCATTGAAGAAAATCGTTCGGGAACGTATAAGAAGAAATTGTGCTCAATCCTGCAGAAAGTTGGCAAAACAGCTCAATGTTAACCGCGAATCACTCCGTTTGCTCATGAAAAATGATCTGAAATTACAACGTTTCAAAAAAAGTAAGATTCACGGATTGACAGTTGCTACTAAAGAAAAACGATACAAAAGAGCGCAAGTCATTCCTCAGTGGCACGCTGGTGACGAGTTCATTTTTTCCGATGAGAAATTGTTTGTCCTAGAAGAAAGTTTCAATCATCAGAATGATCGTGTATGGGGGGCAACACTAGCTGGTATTTCTACTAACCGGAGGTATATTTCAAAATTTCAAAACAGATCATCGGTGATGGTATGGGCTGCCGTTAGTAAGAGGTGCAAATTTCCACTGGTTTTCATTGAGAAAAAAAGTAAAAGTCAACTCTTATTATTTCTTGGAAACAGTTCTTAAAGAAAATGTGGTTAAACATGCAAAAGAAGTCTTCGGTAATGATTACTACTGCTTTCAACAAGATGGAGCACCATCACACACCTCAAACTTGGTACAGGCTTGGTGTCAGCATAATTTGACTGATTTTCTACCAAAAGATGAATGGCCGCCATCATCACCTGATCTTAATCCATTGGATTATTTTGTATGGTCGTACATGCTAATGAAGCTTAAGGATTACAAATATAGCAACATAGCTGAATTCAAGCAAACCATTTAAAGAATATGGGATAATATGCCTCTAGAGGTTGTGCGTGCCGCCTGCACTGATTTTGAAAAGCGTTTGAAGCTTGTTGTCAAGGCTAAGGGAGGGATAATTGAAAAAAAAAAAACTTACTGTAATCAATATATTAGTCACTGTGAAAAGAATAAAAATAAAATCACTCAGTAAGATAATCGTTCTTTTATTCTATGATAATTTTAATTTTGGACAGAATATATTTGTCACGGTGTAAAAGAAATAAAAGAAATAGAATTTAGAAAAAAATATATCATATAATTTAAATATAATGTTCATTGTATTAGCATTAATTATGTTCGGAATATTATCATGTTTATGTATATGTAGTGACCACACACAAAATCATGCTGTAAAAAAAATGCGTCACCGTTCTTTTGGTCACCCATAGTCTACTCACCACACAGTCTATGAAACACATAATTTACTCAACAAACAAGAGTCAGTCAATCATCATCAGTCGTCAGCGCACCACGTTTTTTGGCAACTGCTCGTGTCATTAACTCCGAACCCTTTTCTTATTTCAACAAATTGATCTTTAATTAGTTTTCTTAAATAAAGACCTCGTTTATTACTTCAAATGTAAATCGGTAATCGTTTTTTTATTCAAACACTAAATATACAACAAAAAAGAATACAAATTAAGTTTAGTAATCGAATTCAGGAGAATTCTAATCATAAGGAGGGAGAAGTTACGTATAATTCAGCAACCCAAACAGCAGATGAAAAATTTGACCTCTTTTTGAAAGACATTTAAAAAGAGCTGATCAAGTAGAACATTTTCCAGGAATTAAAAAAATTATTTAAATAAATTTTCTTAGAATTCAAATTATTGCTGACACAATGTCTGCACCGAAAATTGCATCCGAATTCGATGAATACACATATTCACCTTGAATTCGAATGCATTAAATAGAAGTATCAATTGCTGGATTGGGCGTAGTCTTCTCCCGCGATTTAAGGTTAACGTTTGAAATTCATAAATAAAGATAATTACTTGTTAAAAATAACTTTTGTGTTTTTTTAATTATATGTGTTTCATGAGTGAATGAAATTGGCGCAGTCGGTAGGATCTTTGTAAAATCGAAGATCCACTGAAACGAACGCACTTCCGTCGCGTGAAATTGATTGAAAATAATATTAATAAACGCGTACACACCAAATCACAATTAAAATCGATAAAGATTAGTGAAAGTGAAGAAGTAAATATTCGCAATAAAATCGACAAAGATTAGCGAAAAGTGACATCTAAAACAAGTGAAATACATGTATGTATACACATAAAGTTAAAACACAAAAACCACATATAAAATCGACAAAGATTAAAGTGTTGAAGTGTTAAAAACAAAAATTATATGAACAGAGAAGAAATACACGATTTCAATCGCAGAATGGAGAACTATCAAGAATTAGTGGCTGAGTTAGAACGCAGGAACCAACAGATGGAGCAGTTAAGAGAAGCATTCCTCCAGTTACAGCAAAGAGAAAATAGAGAAGATCGGGACAGGCTATCAAAAGAAGTCAGATACATGACAACGTTCACAGGACAGGGAGATTTATAAATTAATTCATTTCTGAGTAACGTCGAATATTATCTAAGCCAGATACAGAACGAGGAGATGAAGAGGACAATTGTACGAGACTACAATGAGAAGATACAAGGAGAGGCGAAGGCGAGCATCATAAACATCCCGAGGAACGACGAGTGGGACAGCATCGAGGAAGCACTAAAGCTAAGATATAAACCAGATACGGAGCCGCATGAAATCTACAGAAGAATAACTAATCTAAAGGTTAATACGCTACAAATATGGACATGGATATTTCTGATGATGATAATCCCACTGACAGCTTCTTGACGTACAGGCAATGCACGAACAGAACGGATACATTAAACTACAACTGACAGATGTTATCATAACGAACGAAACAGACATTATACTTCATGTAATAAATCCAGAAGAAATTATAGCACTAGTGAAAAATATCTCTCTAAATTTAGCACCATTAAAACTAGAACATAGACGTATGTTGAACGAAGAAATCAAAAACATAGTACATAAGATTAGAACGTTAGTACCGTTTCAAAATAGACAGAAGCGAGGATTACTTAATATAGTAGGTACTGCAGAAAAATGGTTATTCGGAACCATGAACGACGACGACCGACAGGAAATAGAAATGCATTTAGAAAACATATCAAAGAATAGTCACAATTCAATAAAAGCAGTAAATAAGCAAATTAAAATTAATGAATTCTTTAATAATACTTTCCAAGTTTTGAAAGAAACTATTAATAACGACAGAGAATTAATATTACAACAGGTTAATACTATACATCAGGTAGAAAGAGATTTAGTGATGAAGCAAATTTACTTCGATCAGTTATTTAAACTAAAGTATATAGAATCAAAGATAGAACACATACAAGATAATATTGTTTCAGCCAGAAGTAATATTACGCATCCAAATATTCTTACAAATAACGAAATTGAAACTTACAAAATCGATTTTTATAAATTAAAGCAAATTAAATTAGGAGTCGCTAAGTACCAGGAAAATATGATAGTTTTTGCTATTAAAGTCCCGAAAAATTATATAACCTTATCTCTTAAACTTTTAGCACCAGTACCTAATAAAGATTTTGTAGAAATTAATACAGAAAATGAATTTATATTGGAATACAGAAATAAAACATACAAGTACGAACAAAGTAAAACATTGAATGAACTAGTTGAAAGCAAACATTGTGCAATCAAACAAAATTGTAAATTACGTAGAAATGATCAAACAGAAATCATATCTATTGATGATGAAACTATATTTATTAAAAATGCTAATACTATATTAAACCAAACATGTGACGATAGGAATATTAAGCTTACTGGAAATCATTTGATAAATTTTATTAATTGTACTTTAAACTTCCTAGACCAAAAATTCTCTAATGTAAAAAGAATACAGAAACAAAGATTTTATTATCCTAATTATAATAAGAAATATAATATTACCGAAACATTAAAATTTGATAAAATTATATTAAATAATGTCGAAAATATACACCGTCACAAATATATTCTGTCCCAAAGATATTGTTCTTAATATCTCGTGTTGTATTTGTTTAATTTTTCGGACGAATATACCAAATTGTAGAGCTTATTAATGGTAAGTACTCATATAGTTTTCAAGTGGAAAACAAATATTGTTAAGTGTTAAATCGAAGATGAAGGAGCATCGTGGTATAGACGAATATCTGCGTGGCGCAAATCCAAGTTCGATATTCCATCGCTACAAACATTTGGGTATCAACAGAAAATTTGTTTCGCGCACTATTGGCAGATACAGGGAGACTGGTACAATTCAGAATCGAGTAAGAAGTGGAAGAAAAAGGACGGTGAGAACTTCAGCATTGAAGAAAATCGTTCGGGAACGTATAAGAAGAAATTGTGCTCAATCCTGCAGAAAGTTGGCAAAACAGCTCAATGTTAACCGCGAATCACTCCGTTTGCTCATGAAAAATGATCTGAAATTACAACGTTTCAAAAAAAGTAAGATTCACGGATTGACAGTTGCTACTAAAGAAAAACGATACAAAAGAGCGCAAGTCATTCCTCAGTGGCACGCTGGTGACGAGTTCATTTTTTCCGATGAGAAATTGTTTGTCCTAGAAGAAAGTTTCAATCATCAGAATGATCGTGTATGGGGGGCAACACTAGCTGGTATTTCTACTAACCGGAGGTATATTTCAAAATTTCAAAACAGATCATCGGTGATGGTATGGGCTGCCGTTAGTAAGAGGTGCAAATTTCCACTGGTTTTCATTGAGAAAAAAAGTAAAAGTCAACTCTTATTATTTCTTGGAAACAGTTCTTAAAGAAAATGTGGTTAAACATGCAAAAGAAGTCTTCGGTAATGATTACTACTGCTTTCAACAAGATGGAGCACCATCACACACCTCAAACTTGGTACAGGCTTGGTGTCAGCATAATTTGACTGATTTTCTACCAAAAGATGAATGGCCGCCATCATCACCTGATCTTAATCCATTGGATTATTTTGTATGGTCGTACATGCTAATGAAGCTTAAGGATTACAAATATAGCAACATAGCTGAATTCAAGCAAACCATTTAAAGAATATGGGATAATATGCCTCTAGAGGTTGTGCGTGCCGCCTGCACTGATTTTGAAAAGCGTTTGAAGCTTGTTGTCAAGGCTAAGGGAGGGATAATTGAAAAAAAAAAACTTACTGTAATCAATATATTAGTCACTGTGAAAAGAATAAAAATAAAATCACTCAGTAAGATAATCGTTCTTTTATTCTATGATAATTTTAATTTTGGACAGAATATATTTGTCACGGTGTAAAAGAAATAAAAGAAATAGAATTTAGAAAAAAATATATCATATAATTTAAATATAATGTTCATTGTATTAGCATTAATTATGTTCGGAATATTATCATGTTTATGTATATGTAGTGACCACACACAAAATCATGCTGTAAAAAAAATGCGTCACCGTTCTTTTGGTCACCCATAGTCTACTCACCACACAGTCTATGAAACACATAATTTACTCAACAAACAAGAGTCAGTCAATCATCATCAGTCGTCAGCGCACCACGTTTTTTGGCAACTGCTCGTGTCATTAACTCCGAACCCTTTTCTTATTTCAACAAATTGATCTTTAATTAGTTTTCTTAAATAAAGACCTCGTTTATTACTTCAAATGTAAATCGGTAATCGTTTTTTTATTCAAACACTAAATATACAACAAAAAAGAATACAAATTAAGTTTAGTAATCGAATTCAGGAGAATTCTAATCATAAGGAGGGAGAAGTTACGTATAATTCAGCAACCCAAACAGCAGATGAAAAATTTGACCTCTTTTTGAAAGACATTTAAAAAGAGCTGATCAAGTAGAACATTTTCCAGGAATTAAAAAAATTATTTAAATAAATTTTCTTAGAATTCAAATTATTGCTGACACAATGTCTGCACCGAAAATTGCATCCGAATTCGATGAATACACATATTCACCTTGAATTCGAATGCATTAAATAGAAGTATCAATTGCTGGATTGGGCGTAGTCTTCTCCCGCGATTTAAGGTTAACGTTTGAAATTCATAAATAAAGGTAATTACTTGTTAAAAATAACTTTTGTTTTTTTTTTTATTATACAGTACGTTCTCGATTAACGCAACTCTCGATTCACGCAACTCCTCGATTTTCGCAACAGCTGAATTTACATCACTGTTGACGCAGTAATCGCAACTCTCCAAAAAAAATTAGTCGATAAGTGCAACTTTTGTTTTTATATGAATATATGTATCTTTATTTACTCAGGTTCTCGGCTATGTTTGTTTTTGTCTTTTTGTCTTTTGCGTTACATTTTGTCTCGGCAGTTATTTTACCGCTACTTTTGAGTGATGTATGTGTGTACATATCTATTGAATGCAAGATTTTCTTGTAAGTTTAATGAATTTTGTCCAGGTGATCAGTTGCTTGTGTGTTTCGAAAAATGGGTGTTACTAAAAAGATTGTGAAACTATCAAAAAAAAATAATAAAGGAGCTTCAATTAAATCATTATGCTGTGAGTATAATGTTCATTGTTGTTATTCAACCGCCGCCGTATTCTGTCGCATTTTTCTTTTTGCCCCGCAAATTAATTCATTGTTAATTTGTCATTTTTCGCCGCATAAGCAATTTCCCGCTTCTTTTTTTGACCCACTTCGCGATTGTATAACTGTTCGCTGACGCGCCCTTTAATTTGTTGTCCTACTTTTTCGTGACCTTACGCAACGACTTATTTTCTGCCATGTCTTGTGGAATGTCGAATTGCCTAATCGATGATAGCAATGCCGATTGGATTGCTTGTAATGGCATCTGTTGCAAATCTTTCCATGCCATTTGTGTCGGACTTAACAAAAGAAACACGGTTTTCATTAAAGAAATATCGGCCAACCTCCTTTTCTTCTGTGATGAGTGTAAGGACATATCGCTGTCGCACGTGCTCCTCGAGATAAAATACCTTAGTGAATCTAATGAAAACCACCATAAAAGTCTCATTAAAAAAATAACAGAAAAACTGTCCAGCCTTGAAAATAGTGTAAAATGTGTCGAAGAACTAGGCGTTGCGGTACAGTCTTCAAACGACGCAATTAAATCCAAACTTGTTAACATTGAGAAAGAAATTGCTGGTCTTTTTGAGTTGGGTTTCGCAAGATCTAGTAACGATGAAACAACCCTGTGTCACCTCAATACTGTGATAAGTGATCTCAAAACAAAATCGGATGCGCAAATTATCGCACACCAAAATACGTGCGAGATCATTAACACAATGCGTGAAGACTTAGATTTTCATTTTCAAGCCCCATCGATTAATCAATCATCTCCCAAGCAACCTGATCCTATGCTCGAAGTGATTTTCGATAAAATTAGTGATGTCGGCGACGAATTAACCGTGGTTCGGTCGACTTTTTCTGATATTGAGGATAGCATTGGAACAATATGCAGCAAAATTGATCAAGTATCAAACCATACTCAGCATCACCCAATTGTTCAGTACAACACGTCAATCTTGGCTGAACTATTAGATACCGAAGTGGATCCGCCCTCATCTCCACCTTCCTGTCTCCAACGGATGGTTGAAACGGATAACTCCAACGCAAGCGTTACAACTCACCAATCGGAAGTCACGGTAACGTTGTCTCCTCCAGCTGTCGCCCCACGTAAACTCATCAAACAGTTTGGCACTACATGGACACCTTCTGAGTGGCAGCGCAGATTGGACAAGCTAAGGATGGAGAACCAGATGGTCACTACATTCCTCATCAAAGGAGCGCCTCACTACGCGGATGTCCCATGGATTACACAATTTTTCAAAAAGGGATTTGGTATTACCATCCACCAATGCATAATGCTCCTGCCATCCAGCCACAAGAGTAATCGAAATTTCAAATTCGACTTACCGTCTCGATACGAATGGATATTTCAAAGCTCTACTGGTACTGATTTCAAGCTTGGTAAGATGCTCATCAGCAAATCGACCGATAAACTCTGCATTAATGATAAGACTGTAAATAAATCTAAGATTAGTAATAAGCATCCAAAAAGTGTTTCCAACTCCCGACCCAAATCTGACACTAACTGGTTCCTAAAAACTAAACAAATTGTTTCGTCCATAAACTGCCACTATCATCAGCACTTCAACTGCCTTCCCCCTCGTCCCTACACAACAATCTTCCTCTTACATTTTACTACCAGAACGTAAGAGGCCTACGCTCGAAAACCCAAGCTGTTTTGCGCCAATCCCATGCCCTCCCTTTCGATATCTATGCTCTGACTGAAACCAATCTGATCCCCGACATAAAGAGTCAAGAATTATTCCCCCCTACTTTTAATGTTTTTCGAGACGACGACCCTACCCAACCCTTGGTAGACTCTCCCTCTCGAGGTGTGCTACTGGCCATTCATAATGACCTTGACTCTTCTCTCATTGCCATTTCTTCCTCTTCTAAGGTCGACTTTATTACAATAAAAATAACTTTTCCACACCGATCCCTGTACGTTATGTGTTGTTACATTCTACCAAATCAATCTATCGAATCTTACCAACTTGCTATAGACGCGATTGATCAAATAATCGACCTATCTGATTCCCTCGATGACATCCTCATTTTTGGCGACTTTAATCTACCTCTGCTGCAGTGGAGTCCTTCCGATGATGAATCCTTTTTCATCGCTTCAAATGCCAACTCCACTAAGGAATGTCTCTTCATAGATCGGCTAACTGATTCAAGTCTATGTCAAGTTAGTAATGTCTTAAATTACATGGGAAGGCAATTAGACCTTATATTCACAACTGATCCCGTTAACTCCTCAGTCTCGCTTTGTCCCCTAACTCTGTCAACTATTGATAACTTTCATCCTCCCCTTCTTCTTTCACTTTTCCTCAATTCTCCACTTCAATCTACACCTCCTGCATTTCACACTTCTTACGACTTTCATAAAGCTAATTTCCGCAAAATAAATGCCTATCTGAGTAGATGTTCCTTTGATTTTGCTAACTTATCCTTAAACGAAGCCCTCACAATTTTTTACAGAGAAATGTTTAATTCCATTTCTCTTTATGTCCCCTTTTCTCGTCATAAAACTTCATCTTCATCCCTCCCTTGGTATAATCGCAAACTTCGCGCCTTACGTAACAAGAGAAACAAGTTATGGGCAGCTTTCCTTCGTACCAATTCTGTTTTCGACTATTCCAACTATCTCGGTTCCTACCTTCAATTCAATCATCTTTATAACTCTCTCTACCAGCGGCACCTAATTAACGCGAAAGCAAATCTTATAAACGACCCTAAGTCATTTTTTCAATTCGTCAACTATAAAAAAAAATCTGACGGTTACCCTCCGTCCCTCTCTTCTGAAAACATATCTTCAACTAATCCGCAAACCATTGCCAACTTGTTTGCCACCTATTTTAAACAATCCTTGGCAGACAACTCTTTTGAACCAGACCCCTCTTACTTCACTCACCTTCTTAACTTCTCCGTTGGCCCCTTTCTGTCCCTGCCTTTTGATCCTGCTGTAATTGAAAATAAACTACAAAATCTTAATGATGAATTCTCACCCGGCCCAGATGGTCTCCCTGCCATTTTTCTTAAAAAATGCTCTTCCATTCTCTCCCTCCCCCTCTCTCACCTCTTCCGTTTGTCTCTATCACTAGGAGAATTCCCTCAGATTTGGAAGACCTCTTTCATAACCCCCATTCACAAAAAGGGATCAAAGAACGAGGTAACAAACTATCGCCCCATTGCTAAACTTTCTCATCTACCCAAACTTTTCGAAAGTATTTTATACGAAGCCTTAAGCTTTCAGTGCAAGTCTCTTATCTCTCCCACCCAACACGGCTTTCTGAAAGGTAGATCAACTACCACTAACTTAGTCGAATTCGTGTCCTTCGCCCTGTCTGCCTTAGAGAAAGGCAAAGAAGTCGACGTTATTGCAACTGATTTTAGTAAGGCTTTTGATAAGATATCTCATAACTTAATCCTCTTCAAATTATCTGCCCTCGGTTTCGAACCCATATTTTTAAAATGGATATCTTCTTACCTAGAAAACCGTTCTTACAGAGTTCGCTTCAGATCCATCTTATCGACTCCCTTCTTGGCCACCTCTGGTGTTCCGCAAGGCAGCCATCTAGGTCCCCTTCTCTTCATTCTAACCATAAACGATGTCGAGAGGGTTATTAAACATGCTTCCCTCTCTCTGTACGCTGATGATACCAAATTTTTCAAAGCCATCTCTTCACCACATGACTACTGCCTCCTTCAACAAGACCTTGATAGTTTTTCGAACTGGTGCCTACAAAATCGCTTAGAGCTCAATATCGCCAAATGTCAATCCATTACCTTATCACGTAAGCACCACGTGTCCTCCGCCCGCCTTTACCTTCTTCATGGTCAACCTATATCCATCGTTCAGTCTCTCCGTGATCTTGGAATATTGTACGATAGGGAACTAAATTTTCGTTCACATATTGATGAGATAATTCGTAAAGCTAACTCATCACTTGGCTTTGTCAAACGATGGTCCAAAGAATTCTCCGACCCTTACGTGACCAGATCCCTCTACATTACCTTTGTGCGCCCCCTCCTTGAATATGCCAGTCAAGCGTGGTCACCCTTTCAGCAAGTTCATGTGACCAGAATCGAGAATGTTCAACGTCGATTTCTTCGATTTGCCCTTCGAGGTCTTCCTTGGAACGATCCATTTATCTTGCCTCCCTATCAAGACCGCCTCAACCTTATCAACCTGAGTACTCTAGAGAAACGCAGAGATGTTGCAGACATTCTTTTCATTCATCGACTTCTTTCAGGCTCTGTCGATTGCGCATCTCTTTATAATTCAATTTTTTTCAATACCAACCCACGAAATTTACGATGCCCTCGTCTTTTCTATTTACCGTCCCACCGCACTTCATATGGATCTAATGAACCAATTTCCCGTATGCTGCGAAAAGTGAACCTAAACCTCACCCAGTTTGATTTTAACCTCAGCACCCCCTGCCTCAAAACCGAACTCCTTCACCATTCTCCTTAACTTTAAGTCTTAGTTTTAAGTTTTAGTTTTAAGTTTTAGTTTTAAGTTTTAGGTTTAAGTTTTAGCCTTAAGTTAGTTGTAGCTTGTAATAAGCCAAATAAATGGGGGCTTTCGCCCCCACCAAAATTAAATTAAAATTAATCTACAGTAAGCAGAATAAAACAAAAAGAGGGTGCAATAAGAAAATTCGTTTCTAATGCTGAATGTGGACCCGGAAAGAGGATTACATTAAAAGGGGGCGAATACCCTAAGATGGAAAAGGCTTTGTGCAAGTGGTTCCTAAATCAAAGAAAGCAAAATGTGCCAATTTCCAGCGAGGTCCTAAAAACAAAGACGTGCTCATTGCATGAAAAAATTAAAGAGAAGCCAGGATCTTTTAATGCGAGCAATGGTTGGGTGACAAATTTTAAGAAAAGACATGGAATTCGCCTATTGAAAATTTGTGGAGAAAAACTTTCAAACAAACCACAGCTTGTAGATCCATTCCTGATTAAATTTAAGGAAAAAGTCGGAGAGCTCGATTTGACTCCCCATCAACTTTATAACGCCGATGAGTCCGGGTTATTCTACCGACTTATGCCCAACAAAACCCTTGTAGGTTTTAGGGGAATCGTCAGCTCCTGGCCGAAAGACAAGTAAAGAAAGAATCACGTTTCTCGCCTGCACCAACGCATCGGGTTTACACAAAGTTAAGCTATTCGTCATCGGTAAATCTGTAAACCCACGATCTTTTAAAAATGTTTGACCACATGCCCGTTGTATATAAGGCAATAAAAAAGTGCTTGGATGACATTAGCATTCTTTGAACAATGGCTCCATTCGACATTTGTGCCTGAGGTAACAAAATTTAACCGGCCACAGGTAGGTCTTTTTTTCATTAGTTTTTTTTTTGTGTCTTTTAGGTATGACTCTTTTTAAGTTCGAAAGGACTTCCAACAAAAGCGCTATTACTTTTGGATAACGCTCCTTGTCATCCAAAAGATGGCGAGTTAAAAAGTGATGACGGCATGATCGTTGTCATGTGTTTTCCGGCAAATTGCACTGCTATCCTTCAGCCAATGGACCAGAATGTTATAAATTTGACAAAATTGCACTACAAAAAAAGTCTATTGGCGTTCTTAGTTGGATGTGAGGGATCAGACCTTGAATTAAAAATTAAAGCATTTAATCTCCGAAATGCAATCTGCCTTTTATCTAACGCATGGGATGGATTGCAGGCAGATTCAATCAAAAAATGCTGGAATGTGTTGATGACTTCTCATAGTGATTGGGAAGATGAGGATGAGCTACCTTTGAGCACAGTAAGAGCTCAAATTATCAGTGAACACGCGGTCGTAGAATCCATATCAACTTTCTTCAATGATATTTCCCGTAACGAATACATTTCGAATGAAAACATGTATGATTGGGTACGCGAAACCATTTATAACAATGAAGAACTCTATGAAGACAATGAATCAGTTGTAATATCAAATGAAAGTGAGCCCGAGGTTGAGATTCCTGTTCCAAAAATAAAGACTGAAACTGCAATACAAGCTTTCAATACAGCAATTCGATGTGCTGAACAGAATTCAGCCACGATTGAACAAATATTGAGTCTTCAAAAATTGCAAGAAATGGCGATTTTAAAAAATCTAACAAACCAAAAAATTCAAACAAAAATGTCCAAATTTTTCAAAAGAAAATAATATAATAATATAATAAAATAATAGCTGTATAGAAAACTAAACATTTATGTACTTCTAAATGAATTAACTTCCTTTTGTTTTGTTTCTTATTATTTATGTTATTGAATAAAAATGTGTTGCATTAAATATATTTTTAAGTGTTGGTTTTCTGATTTTTCATCTCAAATTGAGCCTAAAAAATATTTACTCGGTTATTGCAACAACCTCGGTCATTGCAACCACCCTTGTTTTAATTAGTTGCGATAATCGAGAATGCACTGTATATGTTTCATGAGTGAATGAAATTCGCGAGTTACATATGACCCCCAGTACAGAGTCGAAAAACTTGCTGACGGCACATATATATAGAAAATGAATGAAGGGTAAATTATTAATGCTAATGAACTGGAATTTCCAATAATGTCAATTTAGCAGTTAAGAATTAATTAATATTTCCACCTTTGGTTATTTCTGTGAAGTAAGCAAATCTAGAGTATAAGTAATACTGCAAACTGTAAAAAGAGTTGTTGTTATTCCGATATAATTCGACAGAGTGTGCAGCCAAGCTTAGGACAGCGGCACTCTGAAGAAAAATAAAGTAAAATCAACGGAAGTACAGTGTTTTTTCTTTTGATCTTTTTATCAATTATTTAAGTCGCGCAGCAAATTCGTCTCGTTATCGTTTGTAATTTTATGCACTTATTTTCTTTATCACAATAATCATTACTTAAAATTAATGAATTCTAAGTCTACTCATCAGATCAATTGCTCCATTTCTTGATTTATTCTGAGTACAAACAGGAACGATATACTTACACTATTAACCCGCCCCATACACAGTTCAACTCAATTGTAAACTGAGTTGACAATTGAGTTTGTGTTCGAACACACACTACATAAACTGAATTGGAAGACTTTGCTTCAACTGTCAAAAAAGCAATTCGCGCCGTGGAAAATTTTGCATATTGTGTTGTGTTTTGGTTCGTATTAAGTGGAAAATAATGGAAAAAAGAAAAATATTGGCCTTAATGATAATATCAGAGTGTTTAACAAATGAGGAAGAAGAAGGAAATGTTAAAAAACGTAGAATTTGGACAAAGGATTGTTCAAATGAAAGACTGATAAGATATATAAAAATAAGTACACCAAACGACTTCGTAAACTTTACAAGGATGAATGCAGAAGCTTTTCATGAGCTCCTTCTCCAAGTAACACCCTTGATTAAAAGGGAGGACACTTTCATGAGGGACGCAATATCTGCAGAAATGCGACTCTCCATAACACTTAGATACCTTGCAAAGGGTAACGATTTCGAGGACCTTATGTTTTTTTATGCAGTTTCCCCTCAAGCAATTGGAAATATTATAATTGAAGCATGCGAAGCCATAATTTATGTATTGAGGGAATACATAAAGGTATGTTTTTTTTTTTTTCTGTTTATGCTCATAATAGATCTGTAGCCCTATATTTTTCTGTTTTCTCTAGCTTCCCCAGGCAGCTGATGATTGGAAAAAAGAATCCGAAAATGTTTTTAATGCAAGTGGATTTCCACATTGTCTTGGTGCAATTGATGGGAAACATGTTGCAACATTACACCAAGAGCTCGAAACAACATACAGTGCTGCTAAAAACATTCCGGATTTTTTCTTTAAAATATGTTTTGCTCAATTTTAAGGAAATTACTTTCAAAATTGCTAATTTTTTTTAACTAGTTCAGAACATTAATGTAAAAATCTAACAGATCTATGAAGAGTAATGCTTAATTTGCAAAAAGAACAAAAAAAAAAAAAAAAAACAAATGTCTTAGGTTACTCATAAACGTCCCTGTGCAAAACTAACCGGATTTTTTGAGGTTGTGATGTTGACAGCTCAGGTAACGGTTGTTCTTGTCCATTCTTTGAAAATTTCGTTTATAAAGTTGTAAATCCGATACAAAATAATTCAAGAGTATCAAGCTGGTAAAAAACAGATTAAAATCGTAAAAATGTTAAAACTCCCAACGTCAACTGTGTACGACATTATTAAAAAGTTTCGAAGTGGAAAATCTGTGGAAGCAGTCCATTTTGGAGGACGCGCACGCAAAACATCGTCCAAAACTGATAGGCGCATCAAGAACTTTGTGCTTAAAGATCCATTTGCGACGTCGAAAACAATTTGCAACGAACTTAATCTTCCCATTGCCTCAAGTACTGTAAGGAAGCAATTACGGGACTTTGGTCTTTGCGCATTTCGTCCAGCAAAAAAACCACTTCTCACTGCGAAACATCGGAAAAAAAGGTGAGGCATAAATTGTGTTTCGAAGAAAAACAATTTTTGACTATAAACGTCTATTATCAGGGTTGAATTTGCGAAAAATCATCTCAACTGGTCTATAACCAAATGGAAAAGTGTGCTTTTCAGTGATGAAAGCAAATTCAATCTGTTTTACTCCGATGGCGGGAGAACAAGTTAGGCGCTGGAAAGGAACTCCGCTTAAAGCCAGCAAATGTTCTACCTGCAGTTAAGCACGGAGGAGCCTCAGTTATGGTTTGGGGATGTTTTTCGGGTGCAGGCACCGGCCCCATACATCAAATTACAGGAACAATGGACCGTTTCCAGTATAGGGATATTTTGGAGTCAGTCATGCTTCCATACGCTGAAGAGGAGTTGCCTTTGCGTTGGGTGTTCCAGCAGGACAATGACCCAAAACATTCTTCAAAGCTGTTAAAAGAGTGGTTTGCGGCAAAAAACATTTGTGTTCTTGAGTGGCCTTCTCAGTCACCGGATTTGAAAAAGTATATGGATTAATAAAAATCTTTTTGAGCTGTTTGAGTGCAGTGGGAGTAAGTACCGAATACGAGTTCCCGGACTACTTCCCACCGATTTGTTCACCGCTGTCGTTTGTACTATTATAGTAGTATTGTACTACTTTCGGCGTCGCACTACTCCTTTCACTTTTGTACTACTATTCTAATTTTTTCTCCCATTTTGTTAATTTTATTTATTATTTGCATTTATTTATATTTATTTGTGCATAATCATGCATGTGGGAATTTAAGGTTATTCTTTTTCAAATTCTACCCAAAGAATCACAAAAATAATGTAATGTGTACCTACGAGTATTCACCACATTCTTGCGTGCGGTATACAATAACTTCACATCAAACATGTTCTTGTGTGTGTTCTTACTCCATCAATTTCTTAAGAACAAACTAACAAAATGACAGAGATGGTAGAAATTCAGTTTTTTATTGACAAAACACAATGTTCTGATCATAGCAATCTATATTCAATCTATACTGTTCGTATTGTTTAAATTTTGATTGGCATTTGATCCCTTTTTCTGTCCTTTGATTATAAAAATATAAGGTCAAACATTTTTAAATCAATGTATCGGTAATATCGAATGGCTTATAATAAATTAAAAGTTATACGAAGTTGATTTAAATTTTAGATTTTTGATAAAGTTAAAGCCGAATGAAGCAAATCATACACGAAGCAATGATGAGGATCCTATAGCTGCCGTTGGTTGCCATTGCTGCTGTTCAAGCTTATGAGGAGGGTGGATATGAAGATCAAGACGTAACTGACCACCATCACATGATTTCTGAAGAAGACAGCATTGCCCAATCTCTTATTCTACTGGCCATCGTGATCAAAAATTTCGGCATAAGTGAAAGGAAGAGTATCGATGGATCGAAAATAATGACGGACAAGCTTTTTGTAGGTACTGTAAAATAAAATTAACTAACAACAAGCAACATATTATTCGTCACGAAAACTTCCTGCGGCACAAGAAAAACATAATTGCATTACAAAACCAGCCGAAAATAGACAATAATACACAATAATATAACGCACAAAATGAGAAACTAAAAACGGCCGAGTTGCGTATTACTTTTTTATTAATTTTTTGCGTTAGTGAAATTAGAGGACTGTGACGCCCAATCAATATACTCTGCGATTCAAAGAAGTTTCGCTGATCTGCTGGTACGACTAGATAATGCGAGTGACAATGCATCTATGATGGTGGGAAAAAATAAAAGTGTTAAGGCATTTCTCTTGAAAGAATATCCTAATTTATTCACCTGATGCATTTGTCATTCCCTCCATCTATGTTCCTCTGCGGCAGCAAAAGCGATACCTTCAAATGTAGAAGTTTTGGTGCGAAACATTTATTTGTATTTTTCACACAGCCCCAAAAGGCAAAATGATTTTAAAGTTTTTCAACAACACTTTAATTTAGATACTCATAAAATATTGAAAACATCATTTACTCGCTGGTTAGCATTAGAACAAGTAGTGTATAGGGTGTTGGAACAATGGCAAGCGCTAGCACATTACTTCTTAGAACGGACTTAGCATGCAAAATGACAACAAAGGAAGGGGTTTTTGCATCGGATCATCACTGGGGATGAAAAATGGATCCATTATGACAATCCAAAGCGCAAACCAGCGTGGGTCATGCCAGGTGAAGCAGGGCCGTCGATGCCAAAAGCAAATATCCATGGTTCGAAGGTGATGCTTTGTATTTGGTGGGATATGAAGGGTGTCGTCTATTATGAGCTGCTGAAAGAGCGTGAAACCATTACGGGACAAGTTTATCGACGACAACTGATGGCTTTAAAGCAAGCTTTAGCTGCAAAACGACCGGAATGGGACAAAAGGCACAATAAGATTATTTTGCAACATGACAACGCTAGGCCAGATGTTGCTATATCTGTCAAAAATTACTTGGACAGGCAGAACTGGGCAATTCTACCCCACCCGCCGTATTCACCAGACATTGCTCCCTCTGGTTACCACTTGTTCCGGTCGATGCAATCAGCCCTGGCACAGCAGCACTTCACTTCATATGAAAACGTCAAAACATGGGTCGATGACTGGATCGCCTCGAAAACATCAGACTTCTTCCTTCGGGGAATCCGTTTATTACCTGAACGATGGGCGAAGGTTGTAGCTTCCGAAGGAGGATACTTTTTGTAACAATTCAATATTCATTTGTATTCATTAATGTTATTTTTGTTATTATATGTAAATATTATTTTTGTTTCTCTTTGTTCAAGATAATTTGTTAATCCCTGTTAATTTTGTGAAATAAGCTGTTAGTCACTGTATTATTTGTATCACACCATTCGGATGCATCGAATGTTTCATCGAGATCCACCAATCCGTGCGTACCAACATCCATCGTACGATTCGCACACCACTGGAGTCGAATGCACATGGAGCGAGTGCATGTGTGTGGGTGTTGTTTTTTGTGGATGCATTCTTGCTGCTGATGGTCGGTGGTCCATGGACTCGGCCACTTGGATTTTGGTCGCAGCACGGAGTAAGAGCAAATAAATTGTTATTGAGTTTAAAATCCTGTTGATTATTTTTTTTCATTCAAAGCATTATTTTCATTGAATTTTCGTAATCCAAAACACTTTGAATAAAGCATTCTTTCATTTTCTACACAAACTAATGTCTTTTATTTCAGTAAAAAAGGTCGGAAATTTATTTGTACACCCAATATGTACATACATATGTATATACTTTTATTATTATTTTTGGTTTGACACTAGTTAGTGAATTTATTGTGATCCATATTAATTTAATTTTTGTTTTGCTATTATTTCTTTGTTGAGGAATGAATTATTTTTTGTTTATGTTTATATAAAGTGAAGTTTTAAATAAAAGACTTATAAATATGGTTTCATATGTCTATTATTCAAAATTTGGGGACACTTGATCATGTGGAATGTACTCGTATTTATTTCGCAATTAATAGGTGCCTTATTTCTCTGAGTGCATACATATATACTTATATAGTGAAAATATTAAAATAAACTTCAATGTACTACCACAGATAATAAATATATATCGCATGCAGAGCAAAAAAAAATGACCACTTTTTCAACGACAATAAAATTCTCAAACCTAAGGGTTGTTGCATCAATTCGGTATGAAACCATTTTAAGCTGTATAGTCGTGGATATCAACCATCCTCCAGTGTGTTGTAACCAGACCTGTAAAGTACTTAAGTATTTCAGGAATTCAGTACTCTTAAGTACAAGTACTAGATACTGGTACTTTTACTTCAGTACCCTGGTACTGGTACTTGAAAAAAGGCAAGTACCAATATTTTTCAAGTATTTGGGAACAAGTACCAAGTATCACGTACTTAAGTACCAAAGTACTTGAGCAGTACTTCCAAGTACTTCACCAGTACTTCCAAGTACTTGACCAGTACTTCAAGTACTTGACCAGTACTTTCAAGTACTTTCTAGGATATTGAGTATTGTTTGCTTCAACATCAATTTATAAAGGAAAATTATTATGTATTTCATCAGAAGAAAGTGTTTCTTTGATCAGCAGACCAGAAACTGTAAGTCCAGTTGTTGTTATAGCAATCATAAGCGACCGATTTGCCGGAAAATAATCTATTCGAAATTTTAAAACCCTTGAGCCAGCGATCGAAGTAAAAACTTTAAAACTATTTACAATGTATTCTACAAGAAAGGTACAAATTCCGGTAATTCATTAATCACTTAGTCTCTAATAGAAATCTCTATACAATTACTAGACCGTATGCAATTAAAAACCTAAACATTTATTTGGGGCAATTAATAATGAATGTTTTCAACGCGCCTGTACTCTCTTTAGCCATGTCATATGTAAACGTAATACGTAAACGTAAGTATCTGTATGCAGAAAATGGGAATTCACATTTGCCATCACGTTTCTTCTCAATTACATAATGATAATATATATTTGTCTCCACTTAAATATATACATATGTATGTATGATTTGAATTGAATGAAAACTTATGCGTAACAGGTCACAAGTATAACAGATTAGTTCTTGATCTTGTTCGGTTTTCTCCTAGATAAGAGTACTTTGTTTAAAACGTGTAAGTTATTACGGCCTGCTTCGACAACTTGGTAAGTGGGGTTATATTCGAATTTAAAATCTGAAAAAAAACAAGTATAATTTGCATTGTTTCTTAGGAAGGCTTATTAGGATAAGACATGGATATGGAAGAAATCCGCTATCTCAGCAATCGAAAGGAAGATTAAATAGATGTTGACTTTTCATCCGATGATTTCATTACTGATCCTTCCTTTTTACCTTCAAAATTTAATGTGAAATCAAGAAAGAGATCACTTTCCCAAAGTACTTCAAATGGAAGCACAAAACGAATGAAGTTGGATGATTTACGAGAAAAAAATGTTTCTATTTAATGGCACTTTTTATAGTGAAGTGAAGCTGGTATGTACAGTAAAAACAACAGTATTTTTCAAAAAAAGATGAAATTAATCATCATCGCACCATCTATGACATCCATGCATTAGTACGGAGTAAAGCTGAGCAAGAGGCCGAGGTAACTGAAACTTTAGGAGGCGATGAGGGGATTTATACTGAAAGTACGGTAGGCGGTGTTTCCCGCGAAAAAGACGATTTTTATGATTTCGATGACGGTTAGTGTTTATGTGAATTAGAATAGTATTGAGGTCAATCCTTATCCGATGATCAAACTTCGGAGTGTGGTAGGTCATATAAGAAACAAAACACAAAATAGAAGTAGATTCCATTAAGATTTGTTAAAACACTTTAAGAGTATCCTTGACTCTTTGAACGCGCGCAAATTACAAAAAAAAAAAAAAAACACAATTTCAAAATTTGGTCAACCCAAATGGAATCACCCTGTATTTATGTATAAACTCTATGCATTTTTTTCAGATTCTACTTCATTGCCAACTGCCACATCAAGTAGTAAATTGTCATTGTCCATAAAAATTGAGTATGAATATTCGACCTATATAAATGATCCGAGCATTGGAAATGGAATGACTATGCCGGATAAATATTCCGTTCTGAAAAAATTGTCTTTGAAGTTGAATACGCCGCTGACTTCTTCAGCGCCTGTAGAAAGACTTTTCTCATTCGCTGGTCTTGTTAATTCTCCAAGACGTCATGCCCTTACTGACCAACACTTTGAGAAGTTAGTTTTGTTAAAAGCTAACTCGACTTTCTTAAAAAGTATTAATCCAAAATAATTAATAAACAAATTTTTAAACAGTATGACACAAACAATGTTTTTTCCTGAATTCTTCTAAAAATGTTAACATCTCTATTTATAAAAATTGTGCAAAATACTAAAATTAAGTAAGTACTTTGAATCGAAGAACTGATCAATCACTTGAAAGTACTAGTCAAGTACTTTGGTACTTAAGTACCCGATACTTGGTACTTGCGACGAAGTACTTGAAAAATACTGGGACTTGGGTTTTTCAAGTACCAGTATCCGAGTCCTGAAGTACAAGTACAAGTCCCGGTACTGGTATTGGTACTGGTACTTGTACTTGGAATTTTACAGCTCTGGTTGTAACTTCGATATACACACATTTTTTTCATATTTCGTTTTCTGCAACCCTTTATTTTGTTTTACGTCTCAAACGATCTTGCAAAAGAACATATACGAATGACTGACTTGTCGCTGGTGTTTATTTAGATCGCTACACTGTGGTGTATTTGTGTGTATATATTTCTGTGGCAATAAGACAGAGCAGCTTAAGTCGACATAAGCGGTTTTTCAGATTTTCAAATAGGATTAATCTACAGCTTGAGAATAACTATTCTATCTCACCCCCATTTTAAAGCAGTGTTCCGTTGAAGAAATATCGTAAGTTTCCTAAACACTTATGTTGTAACAAATATGCGGTGCTTTTAACAAAGCAGCTTATGTTAAGCAGTTTTCGTATGTTACATTATTTCAAATTTTTAGTTTTAACAGAAAAACTTATGTCTGTTTAAGTAGGCTGAATTTCTAATTTCTTTGGCTCCTTTTGTGTTTTTTTTTAAAAATCGTATGTTCACTTAAGATGTTTTGTTAAATTCTTTATTTGATTTCATGGGCACTTATGTTAACATAAGTTGTTCTATCAAAATTAAGACAGTTTTATTTACAGACTTTTAGTATGACAGAACATAAGCTATTCTGTTGCAACACAATATTTAAATACCCGTTACTTATGTCAACATAAGATATTTTTGTTGGATGCATACCAGTTGGCTCCAATCACTTAAGAGGAAAGGTTGTGTTCTTCAGTCTTATTCGAAGTTTTTCGCGTTGAAGTGTTTGCGTATGTATATTGCTCTTTCAAAAAGTGTGCTTATGTTTTCTTACATTAGCGTACTTATCTAGTCTCAAAAATGGAACGTGCAAGAAAAATGCTGTCTATGGCATTAAAAAAGCAATTCGATAGAAATTTGGAACGGTCTACATCTACATGCAATGAATACAATTTAGATAACTCAGCTGGTAAGTTCTGATCATATGTAAGGTTTTAAATAAAAAAGGAAATGGAAACATACATTTTTTCTTAGGCACAAATAATAAAGTGCAAGACATATCGGTTAATCAAGATTTCAAGAACGTAATAGAGAACGGAGGCAATGCTGGTGAAACCCAAAATACTAGTTTAGTTAACGAGGCAGAAGGAGAAAATTCAGAAGATTTTGATAACGACGATACACTAGGCGATCCTGATTTTGTCCCATTTAATCCTTCGGAAATTTCCATCAATACAAGAATTGCTGGGAGCCAAATAGAACAAAATCTTTTATTTGGAGATAGCGGTTCATTAAGTTCTGAAAACGATGAAGAAAATACCGAAAAAATAGCCAAACAAACAAAGAAGATGAGAAAAGAAAAAAGGAACTCCGGCAAAAGCTATATATCTACAACTGGAAAAGTTGTAAGTGAACGAACCGTACGAAGATTGGATGATTGTCGCAACAAATGTAGGGAAAAAATAACGTTTGAAAATCAACAGCTTATTTTTAAATCGTACTGGTAACTTGGCTCTTATGAGTTGAGACAAGCTTTTGTTGCCGGCTTTATATTGGTTGACGACACCAAATTTGTAAGAAAAGAAAAGAGCCTTACCAATCCGAGAAAAAGGAAATACACCAACAAATATTTCTTGGATATATGTGGAGAAAGGGTTTCTGTCTGCCAGAAATGTTTTAGATACACTTTTTGTGAATCGGAACAATTCATCAAAACAGTCGTTAAAAAAAAGCTGGAGGACTTTGGTTCGTTCATAGGTGATTTGCGAGGAAAACATCCTGGTCCTAAGAAACTCTTGCCTGAAAAAGAAAATGAAATTATTGAATTTATAAAAAGTTTCCCATACTACGAATCGCATTACACAAGACGCGATACTTCGAAAAGGTATCTGTCGAGCGATTTATCGATTGCAGAATTATTTCGGCTCTATTCAGAAAAGTATGTTCCAGTTTCACTTTCTAAGTTTTCGAAAATTTTCAACACTCTGAACTTGAAATTTAAAAAGCCAAAATTAGATACTTGCCATAAGTGTGAAGTTCTTAAAATGAAAATTGACGCTGCTACTAAGGAAGAACTAGAGAACCTTAAAAAGGAGCAAAATGATCACCATCGTGAAGCAGATTCTGCGTATAAATCGAAAGCAATGGACAAATCTAAAGCTGAAAAGTCCTCATCTATAAAAGTTCTAACGTTTGACTTACAACAATGTCTGCCGACGCCATTTTTAAGATCGTCAGTCTCTTTTTACAAACGCCCATTGTGGACCTATAATTTAACAGTTCATGACTAATAATACTGGACAGCCAATATGCTATATGTGGCACGAAGCATTAGCAAATCGTGGAGGAAATGAGATCGCGTCATGTGTATTTAACCATCTTCAAAACCTTCCAGCTGAAACTCGACATGTGGTTTTGTACAGTGATTGTTGCCCGGGACAGGATAAAAATTCTTTTATTGCTTCAATGTTCGAGACTTTTTTAACACTGCAAAATAGTGTGGAAACTATTGATCATAAATTTATTCTTCCGGGGCATACTCACATGGAATGTGACGTGGACCATGCCCTTATTGAAAAAAAGAAAAAGTTTACAACCGTTAAAATACACCATCCTCGTGATTGGTATCAATTCGTGAGAACAGTGGGCGTAAAAAACAAATTTGAAGTGAAGGAAATAAATCAAGATGAGATTTTTAATTTCTCAGCTGTTTCCAAAGAAAAATTTATGTGGCGAAAGGTGGACAATGACGGAGAGAAATTTTGTTGGCAAAAGGTAAAGTGGATGAGGTTCACAAAAGAGTTTGGAACAGTATATTTCAAAACATCACTTAATGAAATCGAAGAATTTAAATCACTTAATATAAAACGTCGTGGTTTCAATTCCCTCAAAATAGCTGATCTGCAAAAATGTTATTCTTCACCACTTGCAATCAATGATAAGAAAAAGCTAGATTTATTGGATATGTTGCCATTGATTGACAATATTTATCATACATTTTATAAATTGAAGTGGCTGACTTTCATCCTGATTTAACCGCAGGTGATAAAGAAGATTAACAATCTAACGTAAAAAAAAAATACTGTTTTAATTGAAATCATATGTTTATTTTGAAAAACCTAATGAATTTTGTACGGTTTGAGTTCCTTTAGTTACATTTTTATAATTATATTGGGTCAATAACTTAATTCGTGCGGTTTGCTAAGAGATGACGTAACTTGTATTATTCCATTGTTATTATTCCATTGGAACATGCGTTTGAAAGCTACTGTCATTGTACGTCATTTCAGTATATGTCATTCATTTGAAGGGTAAACAACAATAATTTTTTTTCACTCAAATATGTCGAACTTTGTGCCTGAAAAAGTGTTTTTGCGGGGAGTTCTTCTTCATTACTTTAATATGAAGAAAACTGCGTGCCGAAAGTCATCGTATTTTAGTGGAAGTTTATGGTGAACATGCGCTAGCTGAGCGAACGTGCCAAAAGTGGTTTGCACGATTTAAAAGTGGTGATTTTGGCTTGGAAGACGATGAACGTCCTGGGCAGCCAAAAAAAGTTTGAAGATGAAGAACTGGAAGCTTTACTCTATGAAAATTGTTGCCAAACACAAGAAGAGCTCGCAGAATCTTTGGGTGTCACTCAAGCAGCCATTCCAAAACGTTTAAAAGCAGCTGGATATATTCAAAAGCAATGAAATTGGGTTCCACATGAACTCAAGCCGAGAGACGCCAAATCAACGGCAAATCCGAATATCCATGGCGCGAAGGTAATGCTCTGTATTTGGTGGGATCAGAAGGGTGTGCTGTATTATGAGCTGCTAAAACCGGGTGAAACCATCAATGGACAACGCTACCGAACACAATTAATCCATTTGAAGAGAGCAGTAGCCGAAAAACGCCCGGAATATGCGACCAGACACGAGGCAATAATTTTCCATCATGACAACGCTCGGCCCCACGTTGCTATTCCGGTTAAGAACTATTTGGAAAACAGTGGATGGGAAGTTTTACCCCACCCGCCTTATAGCCCAGACCTTGCCCCTTCTGACTACCATTTGTTCCGGTCGATGCAGAACGCCCTCACTGAAATACGGTTCACATCAGAGCAGAATATCAAAAATTGGCTTAATTCATTCTTGGCTGCCAAGCCGGCGCAGTTCTTTTGGGATGGGATCCACAAATTGCCAGAAAGATGGGAAAAAGTCATAGCTTCAGATGGGCAATACTTTGAATAATACTATTGTACATGTTTTTCTTAAAAAAAACGTTCAAACTTTGACAAAAAAAACGCACGAATTAAGTTATAAACCCAATATAAGTTAATAAAAGTTTCTAATAATTTTCTTATGTTTTGTTTGTTTGTAATCTGCAATTCATCATAAAATCTTAAGTCAACTTAGGGACATCATAATAATTTCTGAGGTTCCGACAGAAGAACTTATGTAACATAAGACATTGCTAATCACCAAATTGATTTTATCAAAAGAACTTAATTGCTAAAATCACGTTTTATTTATACATTGTTCTTCAAATATTTTTACAAATTAAAAGAAAATACAACGTGTATTCTGTACTCTATACTTGAGCATTAAAAAAAAAATCAAAAGTTCATAAACAACAAATTTAGACAAAAACTTCAATATTTCAAAATCACGTTTTTTAACATAAGCTAGGCACATCGTACATAATCATATGTATGTATATAATTTGATAAGGACATCAATCTTGCTTTTGTTCGATTTTATTTTTCAATTTCATTTTCATTCGCCGTCAACTTTCGAGGGATTTGGCTGTTTTTGGTTTATGATTGAGCGATTTTTTACAGCGATATATGTACTTTTTAAATATGTGTAATACACGTAAAAGGAAGTCTGGCGTTTCTTGTTCGATTTGTAAAAAATCGAAAAGGAATTTCCCCGATCTGAAAATTTTTGGATGTCCTTCAAATGAAAAAAAAAAAAAAATTTAAGTAATTTGTGGAGGCAGGCATGGCGATTTTAAGAGCGAAAGAAAATATTTTGTTTGTCAAAATCATTTTTCTTCGGAATTTATTCGCAGAAAAATGCTTAAAAGGGACCTATTCCCTCCTTAAATCGAAATTGTAATTTAAATTTAGACTTAAGTTTAGAAAATCTTTCATCTTTGCTACCAAAACGAAGAAGAACCTCTAGTAGTTCAAATATTTCTTGCGTTAGATGTAATAAATTATTAGAAAATGCGCACAAGAGAAGAAAACAAATTCTGAATTGAAACAAAAAAAATATATTAAGCTGCAGACTTAAAATTCAAAGCTTGAGAAGAAAACTTCGCTCTAGAACTAAAACACATAACGCTCTACGAACTAGCAAAATATCAACTAGTTTATCATCGCAAATTCAAGTACTTGATATTTCAGAGCATTCAAAAATTTTTTGTGGTATATATAAATATAATGTTGCCGAAAGAGAACTTTTCCAAAACATTTTTTACAGATCTTAGAACGCTTATAAATTTCTTCGAGATAGACTTCTCCACGTATCCACATTTTATCGTTGGGTTCCTGTTAGTGGGTCTCATTACGATAAAAATATTTTAAAGCGTAGAGTTCAGGTCGGAAATCCAGCTTATAATGAGCTTAAACAATTCTTGTCTTACTTAAGATCAATGCAAGAGTCTACTAATCTTCCAAGGAACTTTTGTGTAAAAGGAATGGTACAGACAATAAACAGGGTTTTATTACTTAGTGAAGATATAAGTGATGGTTTATTCGGGAAAGTTGAGTATTTATTTACAAAGAGAACTCATCAAGATATTTTGGAAAATTTATTTTCTATTATTCGCAGTAAAGGCGGTAATAACAAAAATCCCTCTGTGTACGAATTTAATGTTTTAATATCAAAAATTCTGTCCTTAAATCTAATTGCTTTCTCTCCTCGTAGTAATTGTGCTGATGACGATGTAGAATTTTTGAATTTAGATACCTCCCAGACTCAACCGCATTCATCAAGAACTTCTTTATTACCTGAAGCACGCGAGGAAACTGTATTTGATAATACTTTGTTCGAAAAAGTGATAAATGAAATCAAAATTACAAATAGAATTTCATTGGAAACGATTGCAATGCGTTATTTTACAGGATATCTGGCGTTTAAAATGCTTTTAAAAAACAAGTGTGCAAAATTGTTCGAAATTATATCCGAAATTATATATATTATATATTATACTTCCTATATCCGACGATAAACTCAAATAAGTTTCTTTTCGGTGGTAGTGAGATGATGATGATGATGATAATGATGTAGAGGGGACGTTTTTTGATTGTTGAGAAGATTATTGACTTCTTTTTTCAACATCTTCCTCGACATAATCTCTCAATATTTTTTGGATCCCCCATGAGGCTTTTCTTTGTATAAGTTAACACCCAACAAAGATGCGTTAGGTGCACATCTAACTTTGGCATAAACAAGTTGTTTGCGCAAATGGATTGGAGTAAACAAGTTGTTTACGCAGATGCGTGAAAAGAACCGTGAGTTGCAACGCTACTTTTGGAGTAAACAAGTTGTTTACGCAAATGCGCGAGTCATTATTTTAGCCACTTAAGACTCCTACACTTGAGTCGAAAAAGTGACACCGAAGAAAGACATCCTCATAGAGGACCATCAAATAAAAACAACCCACATATATCAGTGATTATTCTTGATAACAAGTAAAAAAGTTTAAAAACGCAAAAATATAAATAAATTAATAAATTCATAAAAAGGTTGTGTTTCATTAATTGGCGCCCAACGTGGGGCGACGCGAGTCTTTGTGCTACAAAAAACCTTATAAAGGATTAAAAAAGACGTCTTTTAACGCGTCGCACTTGAACCTATAATTTTTTTTTTTTTTTTTTAAAGTTTTTTTTAGTTTGGTGTGTGTAATTCAAACACACCAAACTAATACAGTAGTGAAACGAATGAATAACGAAATAAAGAGTGCACCTATGTAAGTGAAATCAAGGAAGATTTGCAGCCTGAGAACTACAGAAGGGGAAAGGGACGCAGATTAAATTAATTAATGTACATAAGTGGAGTGCTTTGTTATTTGTAAAAGATTACATAGATTTAGTTCTAAGGAAAATCTACCTAAATCATAGGCAAAAAAAAAAAAAAAAATATTATTTTGTTTTTTTTTTTTTCAAAATACTGAATAATAAATATTACTATTTATACACTTGAAATTTTTCACTTACATGAAAGTTGATTTTTTTTTTGTTTTTTAATTCATTGTAAAGAACCAAAAAATAATTTAATTTGTAAACAATGGATGAGTCACAATTACGCGCAGTTATCGCAGCAACTGTTAATGCTGCAGTCGAACAAACGCAGAGATCTTTTCAATCCGTAATCGGTGAGCTTGAGAACAGTCTTTCCTGTCTGGAAACACCATCAAAGGTTTTAGAATATAAAGCAGTTCCAATTAACTCTCAAATCAAATGTGAAGAGTCACTCGATCTTATTAAGTCGCTTCCAGAATTTCATGGTGATCAATTAAAATATGTTTCCTGGCGACAAGCTGTGTTCGCTGCCCATAAAATGTTTGAAAGTTATGAAGGAAGTTCTAAGTACTACCAGGCAGTAGCTATAATAAGGAACAAAATAGTAGGGTCTGCAGATTCGGTGTTATCGTCTTATAACACTGTTCTTAATTTTAGGACCATAATTAGTCGGTTAGATTTCACGTATTCTGATAAGGGACCAATTTATCTTATCGAACAAGAAATGTCCACCCTCAAACAGGGGAAAATGTCTATCTTTGAATTTTATGATACAGTTGAGCAGAAACTTACATTACTAATCAATAAAACAATAATGACGCATGAAGGTAAATCTGAGCTCATAGCTTCACTCAATCAAAAATATAGGCAAGATGCACTTAGGACATTTATTTCTGGTTTACGGAAACCAATGTGTGACGTTTTATTCGCATCAAGGCCTGCAGACATGCCAACTGCATTGGCACTTGCTGAGGAGCTAGATGCCAATCAAATGCGTTATACGTTCGCAAGCTGTTTTGCTAACTACAGTGAACGATCAAATAAACTGCCGATGCAATCTAGCCAGAGATATAACTCGTTTAATTCGCCTTATTATACACGTGAACAGATCAATCAACCTAAAGTGCATCCAATGGAAATAGATCCTTCAACATCTAATTACAAGTCTCAAAAATTAAATCCGACTCAGAACCTTAACACTTCATTTGAAACACCAGATCACAACAACTTTCACAATACTTACATGAACAATAGACCACCACTAAAAAGATCTGGACCCTCAGATAAATATCTCCACAATGTACCATTTATAGGAAATAACCAATCCATACGACGACAACCACAACTAAAAGTTCAGAGATTTAATCATTTAACTCAAGATCAACCAATACAACAAGAAACGGTCAATTATGGACAATATTACGGCAATGCAAATTATTGTAACAGATATGACGAGTCATCCTTGCACGAATCTGAAAGAAACGAAGGCGAAAATCCAGAAATAATAGAAGAAATAAATTTTTTAGGAATAAGTCCCTCCTACCGTACATAAGCAGAACTTTAGGAGGGAAGGAAATAAAAATTCCAATAGACACAGGCGCGTCAAAAAATTACATAAAATACAATAGTGATCTAAAGGGTATTAAGCCGATAGGGACTCCATTCATTGTAAAATCTTTACACGGATCAGACGCAATCAAATTTAAATGTGTAACGAATTTATTTAACAAAAATACCCCATTTTTCATTCTCCCTCGCCTTAATAGTTTCGACGGTATAGTCGGATATGACTTTTTAAACAAAATAGGGGCACAACTTGATTTGGAAAAGGGAGTTATTAGGTATGATGGTAGGGAGGAAAGGCTTTTGTATTTCTTTTGCAGAGACGTAAACCACATTGCAATCGATAATAAATTTGTACCCCCAGATGTACGCAAAGAATTTGACTCTATTTTAGAAAACAGACAGAAAGTATTTGCTGATTCGAAAGAATCATTGCCATATAACACAAAGGTTGTAGCCACCATCAGAACAACGGACAATGAGCCAGTCTACTCAAAAGCGTACCCCTATCCAATGGCATCAGCGCAATTTGTCAACAAAGAAATTTCAGATCTTCGCAACGCAGGTATTATAAGACCATCGCGGTCCCCTTATAATAACCCTATCTGGGTTGTCGATAAGAAAGGGTTTGATGAGGACGGCAATCGAAAAATGCGGTTAGTAGTTGACTTTAGGAAACTAAATACCAAAACAACGAACGACAAATACCCCATTCCCGACACCTCAGTTATTCTCGCAATCGAATACAACAATCGTTATTTTTCTCAACGTTGGATTTAAGGTCTGGATTTCATCAGATAAAGCTGTCTGAGCGTGACAGATAAAAAACAGCCTTTTCCATAAACAACGGAAAATTTGAATTTTGTCGACTTTCGTTTGGCCTAAAAAATGCACCTAACATTTTTCAAAGAGCCATAGATGATATTTTGAGGGGTGAGATTGGCAAGTGTTGTCATGTTTATATCGACGACGTGATTATATTTTCCAAAACGAAGCAGCAGCATCTTAAAGACATTGATCAAATTCTCTGTAAACTTTTTGATGCTAATATGCGCGCTTCTGCAGAAAAGTCAAAGTTCTTCAGGAAGGAAGTTGAATTTTTGGGTTTTGTGGTCTCCGAACAAGGCATTAAAACCTGTCCAGATAAAGTCAAGGATATCATTGACTATGAAACTCCAAAAACCCTTCGTAGCTTACAATCATTTTTGGGACTCTCTGGGTATTACAGGAGATTTATAAAAGATTACGCCCAAATTGCAAAGCCGTTAACAAAATTTTTGCACGGAGAAAATGGTAATGTTAGCGCTAGGAAGTCCAAAAACATCCCTGTAAATTTTGACGAAGATGCCATTAATGCTTTTAAGCGAATCAAGAACATTTTGGCTTCGGAAGACGTTCTGCTTCTCTATCCAGACTATAGTAAGCCTTTTGACTTGACGACAGATGCATCCTCGTGTGCATTAGGTGCTGTCTTGTCACAGAATGGTAGGCCGATAACGATGATCTCTAGGACTTTATCTACAACGGAAGAAATCTACGCTACCAACGAACGAGATGCCATAGTTTGGTCCTTGCGCAAACTTCGCAATTATTTATACGGAGTTAAAAGACTCAATATTTTTACGGATCATCAGCCTTTGACGTTCGCCATCTCTGAAAAGAATCCTAACACCAAAATAAAGAGGTGGAAGGCTTTTGTGGAGGAGTTTTCGCCGACATTCCATTATAAACCGGGAAAAGAAAACCATGTTGCGGATGCTTTATCGAGACAGCATATTAATATCATGCAACAAACGAATGAATCTGAATCAGAAACTGCACACAGTAAAGAATCATTGACCCAAACGATACGTACTGTAGAAAATCCTGTTAACTGCTTTAAGAACCAGATTATCATCAGCGAAGTTTCAGAAAACAAAATAGTAAGAAAAATAATATTTAGAGATAAGTTCCGGCACATAATAACATTTTGTGATCGAAATAATCTGTTGAAAATGCTAAAAGAGGTTATTAACCATAGCGTCGCTAATGGCATTTACTGCGAATTAAAAGTTCTAGCATCTTTTCAAAATGAGCTTTTCGAAACCTTTCCATCTACTAAATTTTTCCACTCGGAAAAATTTGTGATAGATATTTTCAACGAAAGTGACCAGAAGGAAATTCTCGCTGTAGAACATAGTCGAGCTCATCGATCCCTACGTGAGAACACACAACAAGTCCTTTGAGACTACTTCTTCCCCGACATACGTAAAAAGTTAATGCAGATTATCACGAACTGTTCAATATATAACGAAGCAAAATATCAGAGGCACCCCCCTAGGGAAGAAATAGGGAAAACTCCCATACCATCTTATGCAGGCGAAATGTTACATATCGACATCTATTCCACTCATAAGATGCATTTCATTACTTGTATCGATAAATTCTCTAAATTCGCTTCAGTATCTCAAGTAAAATCTAGGGCAATAGTTGACATAAAAGAACCTTTAATTCAAATTCTTAATTTTTTTAAGGATACAAAAATTATAGTTTACTTTACTTAGAGATTATTTCAAAATAGATATTTTCACCATACCACCTTTTCATAGCACAACTACTAATGGACAGGTTGAAAGATTCCATAGTACGTTAGCAGAGATTGCGAGATGTACTAAGTTAGAGCAGGATATCAGTGACACAAGTGAACTCATTTTATTATCTGTTGTAAAATACAATAGAAGCATTCATTCGACAACAAAACCAAGACCGATTGACATAATACATTCAAGAGTGTCTACATTACAAAATTAAGTTAGGAGAAACATTATGCAAAAACAGGTTACAGATTTAAGGTACCATAATAAAAACATGCAAATAAGGTCATACAAACCTGGCGATAAAGTGTATGTGCGAACGAACAAGCGAATAGGTAACAAATTCAGAAAACTTTTCGTTGAAAAAACAGTTCAACAAGATCTAGGAACTACGGTTCTTATTGACAAAAGAAAAATTCATAAAAATAATCTTATGTAGATGATGTTCTGCCTCTAACTTCACTGATGGCGGATGCGTTAAGAATGACTTTAATATGGAATTATTTTTTGGTTTTAAGGATTTTTACGTTTAAAATTTAGACTTGGCTTTTGTACTATTATATTCTTATGTATTATTATCAAATGTTATTCGAATTGATTAGGAAAAACCTCTCATTTGTAAAAAATGTATGTACATATATACATAGTACACAAATAATTAAATAATTAATAAGTTAAAAAAACAACGTATATAATAGTTATGTAAATAAATAAATAAATCTATAAGACATGAATAAATAATAATAAAGAGAAAGATATGTATATGTATATAAATCAATAATAATAAATAAACATCTAGGAATAAGTAAAGGCTTATGTACTACATGTATTAAATTTTTTTTGAATTAAAATTTCATTTTGGAAATATCATATTTTTGTATAAAGAACTACAAAAACAGAATTATTTAATTTAAGGAACTAAAAAAATAGAAATAGCACTCCACAATAATGATATTAGTAACTTATGTATCTAAGTATTCTGAATAAATTTATAGTCCGCCGAGGACGCCTGAATTTGAAGGGGGAGCAGTTAACACCCAACAAAGATGCGTTAGGTGCACATCTAACTTTGGCATAAACAAGTTGTTTGCGCAAATGCGTATGCATAGAAAAAACACACTTGCTGTATTTTGTTTACGCAAATGCATAAAAACAACCTTGGATTTGGAGTAAACAAGTTGTTTACGCAGATGCGTGAAAAGAACCGTGAGTTGCAACGCTACTTTTGGAGTAAACAAGTTGTTTACGCAGATGCGCGAGTCATTATTTTAGCCACTTAAGACTCCTACACTTCAGTCGAAAAAGTGACACCGAAGAAAGACATCCTCATCGAGGACCATCAAATAAAAACAACCCACATATATCAGTGAGGGTTGGCGAAAGGTGACTTCAACGAAGTCTTCGTTTAAAATGCTTTTAAAAAACAAGTGTGCAAATTGTTCAAAATAATTTTTACAATGTGATGAACAAATAACATGTCCGTCAGAATTTCTCATTTTTGCTAAGAATTTTTCCTAAAATAGTGATTTTGGAAGTCTCTTAGCACCAACTGATGAATTTTTGAATATTTGTAAGCTCCATTTCAAAGTATTCCATACAATTTTTAGAAAAAAAAAATTCAAATTTTGTCAGGAAAACAAATGCAAAACAATCACGAAATTGAACCAACTACGCCAGAGTGAGAGGCACGGGGACCTCACTATAAACCAACACCTCAAGAGTACGAGTACACTGGTGAATCCAATCTATGACTTCCGTCTATGTATTCAAATGAAATAATTTAATAATCCACTTCTGTAGGCCAGCAAAAGCAACAAGCAATTTGTTGTTCCAACCAAATTTGAAAGAACAACATGTCTTATGCACGATTCAAACGAGTTCGACCAAACTGGGACATAGTAGTAAATCCCATTCGCCTGAAAAAGTGACATATTTTTTTACTCTGCATGCGATATCTATGTAACTTTATTATCTGTGGTACTAAGCCTTCATCGAAAATACTACCCTTTTAAGTTAGTTTGTACTACTTTCGCTTTTCTTCGAACGACAGCGCTGGATTTGTTATCCCTGTGTACGGTTACCTGGACCAGGGTTCATCTTGTGAAGTCACTATCGTGTACGGTCACCTGGACCGAGTCTATTACGAATGAAGTCACTGTCGTGTACGGTTGCCTGGACCGACAGCCTTTCGAAGTACGTACAAAACAACTTTTGCGAAGTAAACAGAAATAATTGTGACCAAATCGAAAAACAGTGAGCGAAATAAAAAAGACGAAACAATAGGCACCCAACATTTAACTAGTTGTAGACAGATCCTTTTTTTCATTGTCGTCACTTCTTTGTTGTACCTCTTCAAGTCTAGACATGATCTATAAACTAAAGAAACTTAATCCTAAATTATAATTGTAATCTTTATACATTTAAATAAAAAGTGAATTACAACAGTTTAGGTTTTAATTTTTGGGTTCTAAATTTTTATATTTTGGGGCTTTTTTTCATTTTGTTTGGGGTGATATTTCCATTGTGCTCTCCCAGTTATCCGAGCCCAAATATATATATATAAAAAAAAAGAATAAATCCAAACTGTTGGTTCCCAACAAAACACTCAACACTCAATACTCAGCACACAACACATTATTTACTAATTTATTCAATATTCATCAATTTCCCTTCCACATTTGACACCTTGATGCTAAGTGTTTTGGCGCATTGAACTAATTGTTGAGATATGATAATAAGGGCTGCGTTCCCAAATGCAGCACTGCTTGCTTTGTGCACCAGCAACCATTTCGAAATGCAAACTCAAAATGACGACGCATTACGCATTACGTCGTCAAATACTCTGCGACTTAAAAATAACTGCGTATTGCTGTGTATTAAAACTGGTAGCAATCATCAAAATACAAATAAACAAATTGATACTACTGACCATAATGAAGACTCTAATATTTCTACACCACAGACCAGACTTCAAGGTACTCGAAGCAAATTAGCAGAATTTTTCGATCTACTGCCGAACGTTGAATTCCATTACTGTCGGGCTTCTACGCAAAGGCTTTATCTCGAACCGATTTGGCAAACTAAACAGGATTTATACCGATTTTACTTAAATCCTTTTTGCAAAGAACAAGGAGAGCTGGCTCCTGCTTTTAGAACGACATTCAATGATGAGTTCTTAAAAATGAACTTATCACTCTTTCGTCCAAGGAAAGACCAGTGTGATACTTGTGTAGCGTATTAAACCAAGAACATAACAGAGGAAGCCTATCGACAGCACCTTAATCTGAAACAAGAAGCACGAGATGAAAACAATGAAGACAAAACTTCAAAAGCGTTTGATATTGTGCTGACAATGGACATGCAATCTGTATTACTAGCACCTAAGAACAAAGTTGGAGCTATGTACTACAAAACAAAGCTAACGGTACACAACTTTAAGCTTATTGTTTTTTGTGGAATGAGACTTAACTTCGAATGAATTCTCCTCAATTATAACTAATTTCATTGAAGTCGAAATTTTGACTCACATGCCAGATAAAACATCAAAAATCATTTTCTGGGGCGATAGTTGTATGGGCCAAAATAGAAATGTATGTTTATCGAACACTTTGCTTAATTTATCCATCATTCATAATATCCATACACAAATGGAGGCAGATTCGATGCACTCTGCTATTGAAAGAAGAATTAGAAATAAGGACATTAATGTCCCAGTAGACTACATCACTCACTCTACTGACCTAATCTGCGAAAGCCGAAAAAGTTTCTACGAAATTAGGGAGAGACTCTCTAACAAAAACAAAACTTAACCGGCGAAGAGAGTTACACAAAATACTTTCACATCAACCGACACAGATTTTCCCGCTCTGAAATCTCAACGAAGGAATACTCTCGCCAACTCATTAGCAACACCAGCGATCAACTCAACCAACTACTCGAACGTGGGGACCAACAACAATACCATCACTGCTACTGAACCCAAGGAAAGCAATAATTCCTCACTTTTCTCTACAGAAGAAATCTACGCGTTAACTAACATTACTTGGAAAATGCAACACCAAGGCAGAACAATTCAATACTATTGCTCAATTAGCAGTTAAGTATTTGTATCAAGAAGCTAAATAATGAATGTTAGTCTTAATGTTATATGTTGGAATGCTAGAGGCATTCGAAGTAAAGCTGTTGAATTTTTTGCCTTTTTAAGCAAACACAGCATTGACGTAGGTTTAGTTAGGGAAACTGGATTGAATCAAAATTCGAATAAATTATCTAACTCAATGTATAAATGTTATCGTCTTGATAGGAATGAGAGAAGGGGTGGCGGTGTTGCCACTGTCATTAAAAGGTGTATAAAACATAAAATTCTTCCAATTGTAAAAACAAAAGTAATCGAGAACATAGGCATTGAAATTCGTTCTATTAAAATATTTGTAAAATCCACGGATTTATCAACCACCAAACTTTTAAGTATAATGGTAAGATTTTCCTATAGGGCAAAAGTACGGGACTATTTGCTACCTCTTGAAAAACTGACTGCTTCTGATTGAAAATCTACAATTCTATTATTGAGATTTTTAATAGTGTTTTAATAGTAATAGGATATGTTGCGGATGGAGCTAATAACATGACGGGGAAACATAATTCCGTCGCAACACTATTAGCAAAAGATTGCAGTAACATACCCATTTTTAAATGCATATGCCATTCGTTCGCTATTTGCTCGTCATATGCATGTGAGAAACTACCAAATACTATCGAAACAACTTTGCGAGACATATACAATTATATATTCAACAGTCCAAAACGAACAGATTAATTTGAGAAAATAATAACATTATTAGAAATTAAACCAAAAAAACTGTTACACCCTTCGCAAACGAGGTGTCACTATACTCTGTTGTTGTAAGAGCAATAGAATTATATGAGCCTTTGAAAATATATTTCAGGTTTGCTCTAAATGTAGATCAAATCAACAGCGTCAAAAAAAAAAAAATTATGAAAACTTATGCGATCTCTTCATAAAACTCTATATGCATTTTTTAAAATTCATTTTACCGTACGTTAACAAACTCATAAAAATTTATCAAAGCGAGCATCCTCAGATATATAAAATGTACGAAGATATGAAGCACTTAGTGCTGACGTTTTTAGATTGCTTTTTAAAACCCGTTTTTCTTAAAACGCTTAATATCCGAGATATTAATGATGACTGTCGCAGAACACCCATTGAAATAATTATTCTAGTACAATACACTAACTTTACTTGTGAACGCAGCCATATTCCCATTTTTCTTTTATTGACGTTTGGTCTAGTTCTCTTTGGCTGTCTCCTTCGATCGAGCTGCTTTTCCAGTGTGACCAATTTAGCATTTTTCCTGCTAAATTTAACAGGAAAATTTTAATTTTAGCCCCTTTTTTTAGCATGATTTCACGTTATAGCAGGGGAATTTAACAGGATTTTGGTTAACTCAAAGTATGAATTTAAATAATATCTATATTAAAATGAAAGCACACTTAAGTGTGAACAAGCCTAATAGCATTTTCATTTGACAATTAACACTGAACAAACCCATTTAGCGAATTCAGCCGCCTTACAATCAATTCGCCGAACAAACACACTATTTCTCTTTTGTACTCGCAAAATAATTACATTTCATCTCCTCATCTGTCATTCATATGCACGTCTCTCACTATTGAATTTGAATGGCAGCTGGTGTTACGAAAATCTAATAAAAATTAAGAAGTAATTATGCAATTTTCAAGTGTTAGTTGAAATAATTTCAAGTGCTAAAATATTTATTTTTTAATTTACTGCAGATATTTCCCTGTCGTTTCACCGAAATCAGTGGAAAAATCGCGGAATGATGAGAATTCTACTGTGAACCAAAATGCCACCAATCCGTTGTCTACGAGTACATCTGAAGGCAGTATGCGAAACTATTGTGTTGAATGATTTACTTGAGTAAAAGTCGCGTTTAGCCTTGCTCTCTTTTATTATCAATTTTATTTGTTAAACCTTCGCCTAAAAATTTAAACTTATGTCGTGCTTGATAAATTAAGAATTACTTCTTTGTATTATCATTAGCGCGAGTTGTGTTTTTAGCTCTAAATTATTTAATTTCAAAATAAAAATAAAACTAAATTCATACATATATACATATACATACAGTTAATCACAAAAGTAAGTTAGCACCAATCATCGCCGAATTTCATTTGGAACAAAAAAAATCCCGTTAAAAATATTTGCACCACTATGCATTCAGAATTATGTTTACCATCTGCACAGTGTCTGTTGAGCAAAAATTACGGTAAAAATTTTTCAGCGTCGGTAGTCGACGACTGTTTTACAACTGGGTGCATTTCTCATATCACAAAAGTAAGTAAGCACTAGCGGCATTTGTGTGTTGATTACTCACTGGTAAATACGTCTGCTGTTAAATTCGGTATTTTATTGTATTTGCTTATTTTTAACTGTTTTACATTAATATTTCTTTTAGTTTGCGATAAATTACTTGCAATTTAAGAAAATGGCACCAAGAGGGAGGGAGCTGAGCAAAGATTTTAAGGAAGTTATAATTAAACACTTTTTGGAAAACATCTCGGACCGCGAAATAAATAAAATTGTGGACAAAAGCCCATCAACCGTTCACAAAATTATAACTAAGTATAAAAACACTGGGAACGTAGAAAATGATGACCGATCTGGACGTCCTCCAAAATTTACAGCACAGGAAAGTCGGCTTATTGTGAGAAAAGTGAAGCAGAATCCCAAAATTAGTGCACCAAAGATATTGACCGAAATTACCTATGAAACCGGTAAGTCATGCAACCCCCAAACCGTTCGTCGTGTGCTTTATGAAGCTGGGTATCATGGTCGAAACATTCGGAAGTAACCATATGTGAGTAAAGTCAATCGTCAAAAGCGGCTTCAATTTGCTAATGACCATCAACATTACCGTGCAGACTTTTGGAACACCGTTATTTTTTCTGACGAAAGCAAATTCAACATTCGCGGTTCGGATGAACGTGAAAAAGTTTGGAGGAAAAAAAATGCAGAGCTCGATCCTTTGAACATGTCAGGGACAGTAAAGCACGGTGGTGGGAATGTAATGGTATGGGGGTGTATGTCAGCATCTGGCGTCGGGAATTTAGTCTTTATTGATATTTATTTCATATTTATTGATTATATCCAACAACACTTATAATAGACTTTGATTATCTTTAAGCAATAAATGTTGACATATTTCATTACGTATTTCAAATATTTAAATTTACTTAAAATTAAGGTTATATTTTTGTTTAAAATTTAGTATGAAGCTTAGTATGAGCTGGTGTTTTAACAAAGAAAATGTAAGAAGAAAAAATAAAGTAAGAAGTAAAAAAGAAAAGTTAAAATCAAAGGGAAATGATAATTAGTTAACCTAGAGGGTATTTTCTGTATCTATGTGCCTGCAAGGTGCCGAAAAAGAGTATCACCAAAATTGTTTGCGTTGTAGAGCCTTCTCACGCTTAGAGGGAGTGCATTCCAGAGGCGAATGGCATGAACAAAAAATTGGCGTTCCGAAACCTGGTATGTAACACGCGGCGAAATCAGACTCAAGGAGCGGTTTGAATAAGAAAAAATAAGTTTTTCGTACAAATAAATAGGCTGTTTAGTTATTATGATTTTGTGAAGAAACTTGATTGTACAATAGTCAAGATACTTGTCTAATGTACAACCAAGAATCTTATTAGAGTGCGCAGAAACATGGTCGAAACGCTTTAACCCAAAAACATAGCGAGTAATGTTGTTGAATGCAACTTGTAGCTTCCGTTGTATGAGCGCGCTATTACAGCAAAAGATTTCACAGCTTTACGATATTAGTGGTACAAGCAGCGTTCTTGCTAACATTAGCTTAGTATTTGTTGGTGTATAGCTCCGCGAGGGTGTAAGATTCCTAAGACAGCCATAAATTTTACCGATTGAGGTCCGAATGTGGTTATCCCAACACAATGTTGTGCTAAACCAGACACCTAGATTTTTAGCTTTATGGACGAATTCAATTTCCGTATTCCCAAGATATATGGTGGGTAGGCAGGAGGTATCAAGATCAGTTCTACTTATGACAAGGCATTTGGATTTACCAGGATTTAATCGTAATGAATTCTCTTCAGACCAAGTAAGAATTTTAGTAAGATCTTTATTGATAGATATGACTACTTAAATATTTTAAAGAACAACCTGCAGGAAAGTGCCAGAAAGTTAGGTATGGAGAGGTCATTTGTCTTCCAGCAAGACAAAGACCCCAAACATACCTCCCACGTTGTCCAAGAATGGCTGTTATATAGCGTTCGAACCCAGCTCAAAACGCCACCACGGTCGCCGGATTTGAACGCAATTGAACATTTATGGGAGCACCTTGACCGAAAGATTAGAACGCATGAGATAAAGACCAAGGATAATTTAAAACGTGTTCTTCGAGAGGAATGCTCCAAAATTGGGCAAAACGTAACTCAAAAATTAGTAGATTCAATGCCATCACGAATGAAGGCTATTATAAAAGCTAAGGGATATCCAACAAGATATTAATTTCATAAATTTATCAATAAAAACTTTCAATAAGTTCATGTTTCTTACAAATGCTTACTTACTTTTGTGATTTGAATTTTCTACTGTTTTTAGTTAAGTCCACATATTTTTTTTTTAAAGTTATTTTTTTTATTCTGAACTACATTTTTCGAAAGAAATACATGAATTCTAAAAAAAAAATTGTTTCATTCATTCAATACGTATATATAAATTTTGATTTTAATGAAATATTCTGTTACTCGAGGGGTGCTACTTACTTTTGTGACTAACTGTATCTAAACAAAATTAAAAGTTGCTGATTTAATAACAGAAGAACTTTTTGAGTGGTTCTCTTTAACCCATATTAACTTGCCGTATATATTTGTTTCATTTCGGCCGTTAATACTTATTTTTCGACTCGTATTTAATAACTGAAGAACTTATTGAGTGGTTCTCTATTACCCGCATTAAATTGCCGAGAGTTTACTTCCAAGAATAATCAAAATTTTTGAATAAACATTGTGGTGATCTCACTCCCCCGGTCGTGTGAGTACAATATTTAGTGCATGTTCTGCCATTGAATTTGTATTGTCTTTACTCATTGCATGTCACAATTATCGTTCATCAAATACTGCAACCAACCAACTGGCTTTTTCGCCGAAAATATTTGCTATCTGATACTCCAACCGTTTTTCTCCGAATTTTCTTGTGGAAATATATTCTTAACCATGAGTGATGCTGAATGCTATGTATGCAAAAAATCATCAAATGGTGTTAAATTATCTTGTGCAATATGCCCTGAGAACGTGCATGCCAAATGTATTAATATTAAAGGGAAAGGCATTGATAAAATTGTGTCAACCCCTGGCCTCTGCACCATTTTTATCCTCTGCTGTTACATTCGACCATCTCAGCCCATGCAGAGTTACCAGCTTGCCATAGACGCGTTCGATTCTCTGCTTAATGTTATTGATCCTCGCGACACCGTTTTAATTCTGGGGGATTTCAATTTTCCCGACCTCCAATGGGCTCCATCAGACGATCAGTCCCATTATATAGCAAGTAACCCCTCTTCAGATAAGGAAGTCATTTTCATTGACTGTCTATCAGACTCCAGCTCGGATTGTTCTACTCTGAAATTTTCAGCTGTTTTATGCAATCCGTCCCATACATGCCCCAAAATAGTTTCTCGTCATCTCCACTAAGGAATTACGCTCACTTCGCAACAGAAGAAATACCTACTACCTCGAATTTCGCTCTGATTTCAACTTGTCCAATTACCTCCTTGCACAAACGCATTTTTCCGAACTTTGTGAGTTTTTTTATATCAAATATATTGACAGTATTCAATCTGACATCATCGCTGACCCCAAACGATTTTTTCCACTTCATTAATACCAAGAAAAAGTCAGACAGCTACCCATCAACTCTGATATTCTCCAATACATCGTTAAGCGATCCTCGAATAATAGCAAACTTATTCGCCCATTTCTTCAGTCAATCATTCTCTAACCACACATCAGAGCCCGACCATTCTTACTTCTCCTACATGAGAGATTGTGCCCAAACCTCTTTAACTTTAATCGATATAACAGTGGCTTTCGTGAAAGAAAAGATCGAAACACTTAAATGCGAATACTCCGCTGGACCGGATGGTATACCTACCGTAGTTTTAAAAAAATGTGTAGACTCTTTAGCTCAACCCCTGTCGCTTTCATAGTCCGTTTTTCCAAGCCTTTTATCATTCCCCTTCATAAAAAAGGCCCGAAAAATGAAATTTCTAATTATCGTCCCATAGCCAAACTCTCTTGCTGCATACCTAAGCTATTCGAAAGTATTGTTTACGATGCAATGTTTTTCCATTGTGTCTATATTTTCCCCTCACCAACACGGTTTCTTAAAGGGAAGGTCAACAACCACAAACCTAACCGAATTCATATCCAGCACCCTGTGCGCATTGGAGGAAGGCAATGTTGTTGCTACCGATTTCAGCAAAGCCTTCGATAAAATTTCGCAGGCAATTGTTTTTTTGAAACTCAAAGCTCTCGGTTTTCAGTCTGGGTTTATTGCGTGGATCAAATCCTACCTTCATGAACGTCAATATGAAGATCCTTTATATCTAATCCCTTTATGGCCCCCTCTGGTGTCCCTCAAGGTAGCTATCTTGGATGTTGATGGCATTATTAAATATTCCCGTGCACTTCAATCTGACTTGAACAGCTTTTCTACTTGGTGTAATAAAAACTGTCTTGAATTGAATGTCAATAAATGCCAAGCTATTACTTATTCCCGGAAGCGTCTTCCGACAGCTCCTAGTACGTACATGACTTGCGATGCGCCTGTTTCCACTGCCACCTTTCTGCGTGATTTGGGTGTCATTTGCGACAGTGAGCTTAATTTTCGTAGTCATATTGACAATATTATTAGCAGAGCAAATTCTGCGATAGGTTATGTGAAACGTTGGTCCAAGGAATTCTCAAATCCTTACGTCACGAAATCTCTGTACTTCACATTTGTAAGACCAATTCTAGAATATGCCTGCCAAGTTTGGTCTCCCTATCTCGATACACATTCGTCTCGAATTGAGTGTGTCCAACGGAGTTTCAACCGTTTTGCTCTACGTGGACTCCTGTGGCCTGACAGATCGAGCATCGCTTGAACTTGCTGAACATGCAATCGCTTGAAAAGCGTAGAAAAGTTGCCGATTTACTATTTGTACATCAGTTAATAGCAGGCAATATTGATTGTCCTATGCTGCTCCAAACCATCTCACTCAGCACCAATCCGCGTATTCTGAGGTCAGTACCTCTCTTCCGTTTAAAGTTTCACCGTACGAATTACGGATGTAATGAGCCTATGTCTCGAATGCTATGCATGGCTAATGAGTGCCATAACCTTTTTGATTTTCAGTGCAGCAAAAACTCACTTAGAAACTCCCTTCATTCCCCTTCCTCACTCAGGTCTTGATTTAAATTTATGTATACTAGCTATTAAGTAAACATTGTAAATAATAATTTATAAGTCTCTTTACCGCTTGTATTAAGCTAATTGAAATATACAAAATATTCTCAAAAAGCAAGGATAGCGTGGACTACAAATCCTGCCTATAAAAGTTGGATGTTGACTGACAATAAAGACGAGTCATCTGTTAAATGTAAATTTTCCAATTGTATATTAAGACCAAAACTTTCTGTGATAAGAGAACACAGTCTAGCCCAAAAACATAAGAAAGCAGCCGAACCTTTTTCTTCTGCACGACAAAAAAGAATTGTTTTAGTGCAATCCAAATTAAAAAGTGGTACAGTATGTATCGGTTATAAGAAAGTCGTATATAAGAAAGAATCGCTTATAAGAAACGCGGGCAAATACACCGTACACTTCTTCATAGAACTTCATATAAAAAAGAACGTGTATAAGAAAAATGCTTATAAGAAAAAAACTGATATAGGAAACTTATTTTAAGAACCAAATTTGTTAGATGTGTTGAACAAAAAACGTTTATAAGAAATTTTTGAGCATGAGTGTACACAATAACTTTGTGAACAGCGCCGTGCAAGTGACAGTGCAACCAACTTCAAGTTGACTTTAAAAGAAATAAAAAAAAACCGCGAATATGGATAAATTACTTGTTTTTGTTTGCATTCTGGTCTTCACTGTTTATTTAAAAACTGTAAAAATGTCCACAAATAAAAGAAATACTGTGACCTTAAAAACTAAAATAAAAATATTGGATGAAATGAAAAGTGGAAAAACAAGGAAAGAAGTAGCCAAACAGCACAAAATATCGGAAAGCACTCTTAGCAAGATATTAAAAAACTCGGAAGCAATCGAGGAAAAAAAATTTACTTGCAAGAATTTAAATATTAAAAGAAATCGGAAGCCTTAACATGAAATTCTAAATAAAACAATGACCAAATGGTTTGAACAAATGATGGAAAAAAATGGTATAATTACGGGACAAGTTCTTATGGAAAAAGCTGAGATGTTTGCCATAGAATTAGAAATCCCTGACTTCAGACCTAACCCGGTATGGCTTTTCAACGGCGGAAGAGAAGTCAAAACATCCTCTTTAAAAAACTCCACGGAGAATTCTCCTCCGCTGATTCTGAAGCAGCGGATTGATTTAAAGAAAATATCCTTCCTACTATCCTTCAAAATTATACGCTGGACAACATTTACAACGCTGACGATGTATAAAGCTATTCCTGGCGGAACATTCGCTCCAAGAGATAAAGCTGTTACAGGTGATCTCAAATTACATAAAGACCGAATGACACTGCTCTTCATATGCAACGATAAGCATATTTTTTCAATCGGAAAATACAAACAACCCAGATGCTTCCGAGGAAAAAACCTTCCCATTGCTTATAAATTTAACAGAAAAGCCTGGATGACCAGTACGATATGGTGTGAGGTAATTAAGGAGCTGGACGAGAACATGGGAAGGAAAAATAAGAAAATTCTTCTTCTGATTGACAACGCTTCTTGTCACAAACTCGATTTCACTCCCCAAAATATCGAAATTGTTTTTATACCGCCATGCACTACAAGTCTTATACAGCCATTGGACCAAGGTAAGAAACAATGAATTCAATGTCAAAATCTGAGTTAGCATTACGTTTTTTTTTCGTATAGGCATTATTCACTCCTTTAAGGCCCACTACCGAAAATGTTTGATCAGGAAACAAGTTTTGGCAGCTGAGGGCGGTTATATGAACAATTTCTTCAAAGAAATTACCATTTTAAAAGCCCTTCATATCATCAAACGATCTTGGTGGCTTGTTACACCTCCAACCATATCTAATTGCTTCAAAAAAGCCGGCATTTTAAATGAAATTGCAATAATTGGTTTTACTGGCAATCAAGACTCGGAAATTATCGACTCTTATATGGATGAGGAATACAACGAAAACTTTTTCAGAGCTATAACGGATGAGGGAGGCCAGGACTGTTATGGGAACATCGACGAAAATGAATTAGTAGCTGAAATGTTGAACAAGGAAAGTGTGGAGGAGGTCCAGTCGGAATTTATTGAAACGATTGTGATAAAGCCAAAAAGAGAAGAAGCTGTTAAAGTGTTTTTGTTTTGAAACAGTATTTATCAAGTGCTGAGGACTCTCTGTCAAATATATAAGAACTTCTTTTCAATCAGCGGGATAAAATACTGTGCAAAGATGTGCTCATATGTATTTGATATGTATGTGCATACGTATTAATTTCTCTTATGTTTTTTATATGAGCAACGACATCTACCCACTAAGTAGATGTAAATGTGAAATGTGATTTTTATGAAATGGATTTTATACATCTTATTTTTTTTTATTTAGGTTTTGTTTTGTCTGTTTGTTTTTAACTATTTTTTATAAGAAAGTTTTTTTTACTTATATCAGTTGTTCGGATATAATAATTTTGTTTGCTTATATCCGTATATTGGGTATAAGCAAAAACGGATATAAGAAAGAAATTCTTGGGATTTTCGGACTTTCTTATATCCGATATATACTGTATGTAAAAAAGCTTAAATCGTAGGAGCATATAAGGTCTTACTAATATGCTCCTACGCGTACGATATAAGAAATAAGTGAATTAGTATTGGTATAAGTTCAATTTTTCAGGTTCGTCGCTATGCCGAACAATGTCTTCAACAAAATGCACGCCCAAAAGCACGTATACAGAAGTGGACACCCACAAATCCCAAAGAAATTGAACAGTTCTTAGAAGCTGTCATATGGATGGGTTTATGTTCACTTCCAACTGTTCAATCATACTGGAGGAAACATCGACTGCAATACCAACTATAATGTCCAGAAATCGATTTCAATTATTGCTGAAACTGTTACATTTTTGCAATAATGAGGAAACAACTGAGAATACATTCCACAAATTGACACCACTTCTGAATAAGTTACGGGAAACGTTCCAGAGTGCAGTAATTCCCACCGAGTACGTTTGCACAGACGAGATTCTTGTACCCTTTCGGGGAAGACTGAGCTTCCGTCAGTATATCTCTAATAACAGACACAAGTTTGGACGGTTACACATTTAATTTTCAAGTATATTGCCTTCAAAAGTTGTGATGGATATGATGGCAAATCTTTTAGACAAGGGTCGTACTCTGTGCACTGACAACTACTACATTACAGTAAGCTTAGCATGTGCCCTCCTATGCCCATCTTATTGGAACTTTGAGAGCAAATTGAATTGAAAGTTGGAGAGTCATTTGCTCAAGGATGTAAGCAAGGAACTGTGGTTCAGAAATGGAAAGATAAGAGGGATGTTTTACTTTTCAGTACAAAATACGGAAACGATATTCGATCATGATAAGTATTGAAAAGAGAGGCATACAAAAATAAAAACCCAAGAATGTACTGGAATACAATAAATATAAGGCTTACATTAACTTATCCGACCAATTGAAATCCAACAATACCTCTCTTCGTCGTAGTGTGAAATGGTGTAGAAAATTAGCATTTGAACTGTTGTCTGGAATTGTGATAGTCAACGCCCATATTCTATTACCAACAATAGAATAACCATTACTGAATTCAAAGAAAGGGTTATCGAGAGATTGCTGGGAACAGAAGAGTGTGACGAAATAATACACGAGGAGACTGAACCTTAACACAAATTAGAAGATGTTAGCCGTTCTAACAGACGTAGATGTGCCACCTGTTACAAGAAAATAACAGAAGAATCGGGAAGAGCATTTGCGTCAAGGAGAACTCTGCAAACTACATTGAAATGCGTTGCTTGCAATACATTTTTTTTTGTTTGGAGTGCTTTTTTGATGAGCATACGCAGCATTGGTGTCCCAAATTTGTGTGACGCCACATTGGTCTCATGTGGCACTCAACATGTTAAGAAGATATATGTACATATTCAGCTGATATTTAGCTCTTTGGCGATCACTAGCAAACGACAAAAGTCAGTTTTTCCTGTCGTTTTGTGGCATTAAATTCCTTATAGAATGACAGTTACACGTCGTTCATCGTAACTTGATGAATTCCACAAGGTGTTAAACGACAAAAAGCTTAAAATGTGGTAAGAAACGCAAATCGTATTGCTGATTTCAAATTGTAACACGCTGCTCTAACATAAGTAAGGAATTATGCTTATTACTGATTATAATTATATTCGATTCGGTTATTTTCTAAACGTTTTAGCCGAGTAATATTCCATATTTGGCGAATTTAACCCGACATTCAAAGAAGACATTATATTCTAATAGAGCAATGCAAATGTACATGTAAACCTACAATTTGTCGTGTCAAATTCTTAAACATTATGAACTAATCTTACTTCAAACTGTGGATAGAGCATTATTTCATATGCATATAACTACCATTCGCAATATGAATCTTAAACTATATTATTTGGTTACGTATACAGTTTGCAGGTAACATACTTAAAAAATAAAAATAGCTTAACTTTTAAAGACATACTTGTGATGCAGGTTGTAGAGAAGATATGTTGAAGTATTGTTGCGTGTTGTTAACATTGTAGATACTCGATGTAGATGAACTATTCGGTAATCTTCCGACAGTGCACGCACGAAATTGTATTTACATTACAATTTATTGTTTTGTTTTAAATTTATCACATTTTCGACAGTCAACCCAATTCAAAGAAACTCGGTACGGACGAAATAAATCACAAACTATGCTAGTTAGCAGTTGGTATCATTTTCAAGAGGAGTTTTTAAAGCAAGCACTTTCATTCAGCTTCAGTATGTGAATATTTAGTCTGTTAGTACGGGTTTTACAAAAAATAAAAGTCATTCCTTCGGGTTAGAGGTACACTGAACGCTTTTCTGTTGTATGGTTCTCTTATTACCTAAAAAGAGAAAACATAATTATAAAAAATAAATAGAAATAATAGCCTAATGTTACATACCTCATCAACTTTACATTGCCATTAAATTGTGCTCGCTTGCTTTCGACTTTTTCATTGATTTTTCATAGTTCCTCATACTACTCCTATAAGGAAGGTGTTTGAAACAAAGCTTTCGACAATGGCTCATTATAGAGTCACTTATATATGCGAACATTCAGAGCGTACGATACAGTGTAGCTGAAATGAAAGAAAAAACAAATTATGTTAACAAACAAATTCGAAGGAGTCAATTCTTTTCCCAATCCCAACCAATCTGAGTCGGGCGGTAATCAAATACTGAAGATGAAACAGAGCTGCCGGAATACCATATCCAGCAGCTGTATTTAGGCAACTGAACAATAAAACAATCAGAATTTACTCACGCTTCTACTGCAGACACAGAAGTTGAACACGTTCGAATGGTATATATGCACAATATATGAAGACACACACGTCGACACCTACCCTCTGTCTATTAACTCCTACTCCAACCTACCTCAATCCGAGATTGGGTCTCAACCTCTTTGGAAGGTCGTTGGTAAAAGCAATCGAAAGAGGGAGGAAGAGTGTTTGCACTAAGGCACTCTTCCTTGGATCCTGGTAACTCCGGGAGAATTCTCCAGATGGAATCAACGATGGGGTCTCCAATTCCGGTGGGGCCAAACCATTTAGTATACACCTTAGGTGAGCTAATTTGATATATTCGGAGCTTAGGTCTGCACTGGTTTTAGACTGAGTCAAGGGCTAACTGTAGTGGGTTACTGGCACCGGTTTACGATACTCGAGTAGATCTTATGAAATAATAAGACAAACTGATGCCTTTGGCATGATCCCTAATATCAGCGATACACCCACTACTAACACCAATGACATGACAACAGGGTCGCAATCGCCTGAATTGGAATTACAAATTATCTAATTGGGAGGAGTTGTGGGGCTTGTTCGTTTCTTTCCTATGGGCTGAGATTTGTTTCAGCAGTGATGTCAATGTTTGTGAGACAAATGGCACCGAGGTAATTATTCCCGGAATGAAACTATATATTTCCCTCTACCAAACTTTGGTTCAACAGAAAGTCTGCGCAAAGAAAGTTAGTCGTATTATACAAAGCCACTAGCAAGCTTTACAGTGGCTCGCGTTCTCTCTGAGTAAGTAGGATCACTAGTAAGAGGACAGATCACTAGCCGCAACAGCCAAAGAAAAAGCCGATCTTCGCGAACATGTTTTCAGACAATTCGACTCCAAATCCGACAAGCGCGGAGCCATTGACGTGTGAAGTTTCGACCTCGTTTAATCCGACGCATTCTTAATAATTTGGATTGCAGAACTGCATCTGGTCCCGACGGAATACCAGTACACAAAAACTGTGCACCTGAACTTGCAATGATCCTTGCTAGACTTTTTTCTATGCCATACGTGGAGTAAACGTTTCCTCCACTCTGAAAAATTGAACGCATTCAACTGATTCACAAAAAGAGATCGTCCCATAGCGTTGTTGTCTATGCTATCCAAAGTGATGGAGTAAGTCATCAATACCGAAATAATAAAATTTCTGCAAGGACGCAAAATTAATAATAATGCTCACCAAAATTGAAACAGTGAGGACTGGAGAAGGGTTCTTTGGACTGATAAATGCAAGTTCGAACTGTTTGACACGAAGAGAAGGGTTTTCATTCGACGTTCCGCAGAACAAATCGTCTTCGCGCAATGTATTCTGTCCAAAGTAAAGCATGGAGGTGGATCGATTTTAGTGTGGGGAGCCTCTTCTTTCAGCGGAACCAGTGATCTCGTTTATAACGCAGGCATATTGAACAAAGAGGGCTACAGAACCATTCTAGATAGGAAGGATTCGTCTTTCAACAAGATAATGACCCTCAACACACTTCAAAGTTGTGTTCAAGTTTTCTGCAATAGAAGGAAAAAGAAGAGGTGTTAATCAACATGGTTTGGCCACCACAGTCATTAGATTTGAACCCAATTGAATTTTTATGGAATAACTTGGACGGAAAGGTTCGCCAAATGTCTTCTTGATTTGCGCCAACTACAGAGTCTCCTCAACATCGCCTTTAAGATCGTATCTGCCTTAGTCCATGTCAGTGTAATTTTCGGCCAGGAAAGTCCACCATAGATCAGATATTCACTCCAAATCGATACTCACTAACTTTTCATCAATTTTAAAGTCCGCTATGATGGCGTCTATAGAGAAGTGTTATACAGATCCAAGTCTAGTTTGAGCAAACCAGCCAAACTCGTCCATATGTCCATCAAGGTCGGTAACAACATCACCGATGCTTTTGATATCAGAAAAGGACTACAAGTTCTTTTTGGTGATTTCATTAGCATCATACTTAAACGGATTGTACAAAATTCTCAAGCTAACATCAGAAGTACGATCTTTCAAAAAGTCTGTACAATTACTCGCGAGCGTCGACGACTTTGATATAATTGGAAGAACTTTCAGTGGTGCTTTCGGGAGTATTGAAACAGAAGCGGCGAAAATAGATTTATCTGTTAACGAGGGTAAAACAAAATTACATGCTGACTTGGACAAAACGTCACAATAGACAGCTATAATTTTGTTAAGACACCGCTGTAAACAATGACACCAGCGCAGAGATCAAGCGAAGAATCACTCTTGCCAACCGCTGTTTCCGTGTTCTAAGGACTATGAGCAGCAAAGCCCTCTCACGTACAGTCCTGCTATACGACGCAGAAGCATGGACGTTATGAAAGGCGGATTAAAACACCTTTGGTTATTTTGAAAGAAAAATGCTTCGACTGATTTTTGGTCCCATTTATATGGAAGGGGTAAGGAGAAGAAAATACAACGAACTATGTACAGCGACATCGACCTAGTCAGAAGAGCTCAAATTCATTGCCTGAGATGGCTAGGACATGTAGAGCGAATGGACACAAACGATCCGGCACGAAACAAGATCGAGCTGGCTGGCGATGATTGTTGGCTGAGGCGCAGACCCACTCCGGACTGCAGCGCCATGCATAGCGAAGCAAAGTAACTGAACCGAAAAAATATCAAAATTGACTGAGGATGCTCAGACTTGTTAAAACTGTTATAAAGGCTCGAAGAAGATACTTCGATGGTTAGTATTTTTTGTTTTTGTTTCAAACCAGTTAAGCACTCAATTTAAAGCAATAATATAGTAAATATGTATTTCAAAAGGATTTATGTACCTACTGTGGCCCGGTTTCACACGCAGAATGAGAGGTGCAGTTAACAAGACTACCGGCTTTTTGTTTTCTCCTCGTAGCCGCTCAAAGTTAACAGAATTCAGAACTAATAAATTTCTCCTCAACTTCCTGCACTAGGTACCTTCCTCTCAGAATTGAATTAAAAATGAATTCTGATGTCTCTTGCCAGCTGTCAATTTCATTTGTTCCTTCTGTCAGTGTTGCCAAACTATTAGAGCATTGAAGTAATGGAATGAATAACATTGCGTACTACACCGTGACAAATATATTCTGTCCCAAAGATATTGTTCTTAATATCTCGTGTTGTATTTGTTTTATTTTTCGGACGAATATACCAAATTGTAGAGCTTATTAATGGTAAGTACTCATATAGTTTTCAAGTGGAAAAAAAATATTGTTAAGTGTTAAATCGAAGATGAAGGAGCATCGTGGTATTGTCATAGACGAATGTCTGCGTGGCGCAAATCCGAGTTCGATATTCCATCGCTACAAACATTTGGGTATCAACAGAAAATTTGTTTCGCGCACTATTGGCAGATACAGGGAGACTGGTACAATTCAGGATCGAGTAAGAAGTGGAAGAAAAAGAACGGTGAGAACTTCAGCATTGAAGAAAATCGTTCGGGAACGTAAAGGGTGGTTAAATTTTAAGGGCCGATGTTGAATGTAAACCACACCTAAACGTCAAGTTTTTTTCTGCATTTCATTTGACATTTCTCAATTTCAGACTAACTCAATTTGAACCATGAAAAGATACACAATCGAGCAACGCGTTAAAGTTATTTAGGCTTATTATGAAAATGGGCGTTCAAATCAAAATGCATATCGTGCATTTCGTGATTCTTTCGGTCAATTTAATCGTCCAAATGTGCGTACAATCGGAAAAATCGTGCAAAAATTTATGCAAACCGGGTCTGTAGGAGATGTGAAAACACCAGTGCATGCTCGTACAGCTCGTACTGCAGAAAATATTGCTGCTGTTCGCGATAGTGTGGCTGAAGAGCCGTCCACCTCAACTCGTCGTCGTGCCCAACAATTGCACCTCTCACGATCGTCTTTGATGAACATTATGCATAAAGACTTGCATTTTCGCGCTTACAAGGTGCAATTGACTCAAGAACTAAAGCCTCTTGACCATTTCAAGCGTCGTCAATGGTCACAATGGTGGAAAGAAATGGCAACAGTGGATGATCAATTTTCGAAGAAAATCATCTTCAGGGATGAGGCACATTTTCACCTCAGTGGATTCGTCAATAAGCAGAATTGCCGCTTTTGGGCGAATGATAATCCAAGAGTGATTGTCGAAAAACCAATGCACCCACAAAGAGTGACTGTTTGGTGCGGTTTATGGGCTGGCGGCATCATCGGGCCGTATATTTTCCAAAATGAGGCCGGTCAGGCAGTTACTGTGAATGGTGTTCGCTATCATGAGATGATAACGAACTTTTTATGGCCCGAATTGGAAGATATGGATGTGGACGATATGTGGTTTCAACAGGATGGTGCCACTTGCCACACAGCTAACGAAACAATGGCTCTTTTGCGCGACAAATTCAATGGCCGTGTTATCTCACGTGGTGGCGATGTCAATTGGCCGCCAAGATCATGTGATTTGACACCGTTGGACTTCTTTCTTTGGGGTTATTTGAAAGAAAAGGTGTACGTCGATAAGCCAGCAACAGTTCAAGAGCTAAAGGATGAGATAATTCGGCACATTAACGGCAGCGTCATCGAAAATTTGGACCATCGGATGGAGGTGTGCCGCCGAGGTCGCGACAAGCATTTGGCCGATATTTTGTTCCATACATAATTGAACCATACCAATATTATCATAATAAAAAGAAATGACAGTAATTTCCTAAATAATTTGTGTTTTATTCAAAATCAACATCGGCCCTTAAAACTTAACCACCCTTTATAAGAAGAAATTGTGCTTAATCCTGCAGAAAGTTGGCAAAACAGCTCAATGTTAACCACGAATCACTCCGTTTGCTCATGAAAAATGATCTGAAATTACAACGTTTCAAAAAAAGTAAGATTCACGGATTGACAGTTGCTACTAAAGAAAAACGATACAAAAGAGCGCAAGTCATTCTTCAGTGGCACGCTGGTGACGAGTTCATTTTTTCCGATGAGAAATTGTTTGTCCTAGAAGAAAGTTTCAATCATCAGAATGATCGTGTATGGGGGGCAACACTAGCTGGTATTTCTACTAACCGGAGGTATATTTCAAAATTTCAAAACAGATCATCGGTGATGGTATGGGCTGCCGTTAGTAAGAGGTGCAAATTTCCACTGGTTTTCATTGAGAAAGGAGTAAAAGTCAACTCTTATTATTTCTTGGAAACAGTTCTTAAAGAAAATGTGGTTAAACATGCAAAAGAAGTCTTCGGTAATGATTACTACTGCTTTCAACAAGATGGAGCACCATCACACACCTCAAACTTGGTACAGGCTTGGTGTCAGCATAATTTGACTGATTTTCTACCAAAAGATGAATGGCCGCCATCATCACCTGATCTTAATCCATTGGATTATTTTGTATGGTCGTACATGAAGCTTAAGGATTACAAATATAGCAACATAGCTGAATTCAAGCAAACCATTCAAAGAAAGCCTGCACTGATTTTGAAAAGCGTTTGAAGCTTGTTGTCAAGGCTAAGGGAGGGATAATTGAAAAAAAAACTTACTGTAATCAATATATTAGTCATTGTGAAAAGAATAAAAATAAAATCACTCAGTTAGATAACTGTTCTTTTATTCTATGATAATTTGAATTTTGGACAGAATATATTTGTCACGGTGTATATGAACTGTGTTTACTTTTGACATTGTTCGGGTTTTATCAAGGCCTTTTACACCAAATGGGGATGGATTTATGCATATTGCTAACGTTAACCCCAGAGGTAATCTCGACGTTCGTGACTCTACACTCACTACGGCTTACGCATCAAGCTGTCTAAAAAATGTTGAGTTTTATGATTCAATCGCAGGTTATAATTTAAATTTGATATAAAACATAATGGAGCATATTCAAAGATGTTTGATAAGTTCTTATTATGTTATTATTAAACCAATTCGATATCTCATGTCTAAACGACAAACTCGAGTCTAACATTAATCACGAAATAATGAATGTTCAAGTTGTATTTAACTCTGTTAAACGTCAGAAATTTGTGAACGAAAAAAAAATATATTAAGAATTTTGCGATGCGCGAGTGATTTGTGATTTGATTTTAGTTTTACAGTAATAAAAATATTGTACCACGTAGGTAACAAACTAAACAAAATAAAGAAAAATATCGGTCGATTACAACATTGATCAAAATTTTGATATCTTGGTGAATATTGGAATGGTACCACCAACTAGAAGACGGAATCGCTCCAGGACCCGACTCGATCCCTTTGAATTGACTAACGAGGAATTTTATGAAAGATATCGATTCGACAATGACGCGAATACGTTTATTATAGAACTATTAAATATTCAAGACTAACCAACTAAGAGAGTCTTACTAGTATTTGGAAGCCTTCAAGTCCTAACAGCATTAAGATTTTTTGGTCGGAATGTTCATCAAAGTGATATATAGCTTTAATAAGCTAATCAATTCTATAATTGTTGTTACCTCCCATATAGATGGCCTGTATTGCATTTCCCAATCAACTGTCAGTCTAGTTATTGCGAAATTAGCAAAACTGGCTTTACAGCTTTGCTGGCTTTTCTCATTTCCATCCACAAATCGAGAAGTACAATAAATAGAGTCAGCATTTTTTCAAATCGCTGGATTTCCTGGAGTTACCGGGACGATTGACTGCACACATGTGCTCATTAAGTGTCCTGTAAAAATTGTTGGGTATGCGATGGTGGGTCATTTTCTAAATCGCAAAGGATATTATTCTTTAAACATGCAAGTCTGAATTTCAATTCAATTCATTTAGTTCGAAGTAATTACGGTCAAAATGTTTAGATTGTCTGCGATGCAAATTGTAAAATTACAGACATAGTTGCACGATCTCGGCGTTCAGAACATGATGCTCGCATATGGAACAACAGTAGACTAAAAAGTTCTCTTGAAATAACACGAGATACTCGCAATGGAATCTTACTGGGAGACGCAGGTTATCCTTTGTCTATTATTTTGCTCACTCCCGTAAGGAACCTTCAAAGTCGACAGGAGGAAAAGTTTAATATTTGCACTATCACAGCAAGAAGCAAGGTAGAATGTCTAAAAGGACAAATTAAACCTGTCAGATTTAAAATGTAACCTCCAATTGAATAACTCTGTAGAAATGGGAAAACTAAATGACTTCGCGATGCTCTCTACACTGTTATGTTGGTTCAATTCCAACTTTTTATTCATTCAAATGTCAGTTTCGTGTTCTCATTTGCCTGTTTCTTGGTGGAAAAATTTCAACTTGCATATCAACTATTTATTATTTGCCGCACGACCTGTAGAAATCGCCAACTTGAAAATTGGCCTCCAATAGTTTGCGTATCAAAAAAGTCATTGCTCTCGTGTGTGTTGTCTCCCATAAGGCCCGGACATAAACGATATTTGATTCTCACATTGAAACCACCAGTAGGCGACCATTATCTATTACTTCGCTTAATACTGGAACATGAAACAACTGATCGTCGCAGACAAATCAACGATCAGTGAGGAACAACGATTTTAAAGTAATTCTACGATTGAAAAACAATTGTCTGACGACTTCTTTTCTGATCGAAACACAGTCGTGTCGTCTCAGGCAGAAAATAGGCCTTACGGACCTCTCGACGACATCTGACGGATCCCCTGCTCCACTAAATTTTTCAGCTGAGGAATCGAATAATTTTCTAAGTTTTCAGATACTCAAGTATTTTGGATTTGTCTCCTTACCGACTCTTGAATTCAGAGTTTAAAATAAGAGCTATCAATGAAACTACAAAAAATTAATAGCCAGAGAGTGAGAACATACACGAACGTTTTTCGACGCTGACGTCACATCGATTTAACGTCGCGTTGTAGCGTTATTAGAGCTACTTAAGACCATATATGTACGTGCAGCGAGCGTTAGCGATGCCCTTCAACTTCAACGGTTATTTTGAAACTCGGAGTTGAATTGCAACGGGCTTTGCACTTTTACATTAAAATATATGTAGACTAACTGCCCGAACACAATGGTGAAGTTGAAGCTGCAGTACGCAGCGCTGGCAAAGTTAAAATACACGTACTCTGTAGCACGCACACAATGCGAAGCTGCAGCTTAATTACGAAAAGTAGCTGCAACACAAGTTGAGTCAACTTCAACTTCCGAACGAGCTGAACTACTTTTTGACAGTTAAAAACAAAAAAATCAAAGTGGCAGAGCCGTCTACGGAGAAATTTCATAGAATGCAATTTCTTCTTCCTCAGTCATTATTATAACTTTCCGTTTTGACAGATTGGGCAATCGAGCTGCGCTTCACCATTGTGTACGTACATTGCTACTTCAGCGAAAGACTTATTTGACAGTTTATACTACAGCGGCTTTATCTGCTGCAGCGCTTCTTCATTGTGTTCGGGCAGATATACATGAAGTGCAAAACGAAAGCGCGTCAATTATCATTTTGATGGAGATGCATATGTTCTTTTTATTTTGCTTTCGAGATATTAATTTTTGATAAAATGAGTGGTACTACTTCTGTATTTTAGCTACATACCAATCAAATCCAAATTGTTGTTGGCGAGGCGTTAAATGCACTTTTGTGCGTGGTCGTGAATAAATTGACGTTGACATTAGTGTCAAAAAAGCGCTGGTGTGTTCGGGGTCTCAACAGAGAATCTCTGTTACACTTAATAGAGGAAGACGCTTAATTCTTATATATTCAGTCCTATGTATGATAGTTACATACTAAAAAGTTTTATTACTATTTTTATCTTTTCAAACTAACTTACAGACATTAAATATACAATATGTACATACATGAGATCAAATATTTTTCCTGTTCATATTAAGGCAGCAGAATGATGACAATTTTTTTCGAAATCTGCGGTACTTAATTCTAAGATGTCCACTAGCAATCTGAATTATATGTATAAGATTTTGGCGATGATTTTACTGAGGAAATTTGAGAATGTGGAATTTCCTCCGTTTTTTCGGTCGTTATTTCATCGATCAGTCCTAAGATTTTCCTCTTAAATAGTCTCATTTGCGGTTCTGTCATTTCATTAATTTCCGGCAAAAGACTCAACATAAACATTTTTCGTGGATTATTATCATCAGACAAATTCTTCTTCCTCTTCGAACTCGAATAGTGCACGGATGTGGTATCTTCGCTATATGTGCTATCTTCGCGATAATTGTCTTTTCTTATATTCGTGCGATCAACCGCTGTTGGCGAAATCAATGATTCAGTTTCCTCCTTCTTTTCGGCTGATGACTCCAATAACTCTTGCGAATAATCATTGTATTCCAGAGGAGCTGGAGATAAATCGTCAGGTTCTTGTATGTGCACTTTAATGTATGGCAGAACAAACTTCATTAAGTTGGTTAGGTAATACGGTTTTTTCGCCCTAGTGGCCGATCCAGTTTTATAAGTTTTTAGATGTCTCGCTAAAACGGCCCTTAAGTTTTTCCATTTTCTTTTGCAAGCCGTCCCTGAAAAAAATGACAGTGTCTATGAATAATTATGTAAATGTTTAAGTAGATAATTTATATTCGAATTTCAATTTTTTATTTTTTTTTTCGAAAAACCCTAATCGCAAATTTTGAGGTCTCGCGTTGTGACAAATATTATCGTCAGTCAGTAGAAAGCCTGTCAAACGCGCGACCGCATTTGAGCACCTTATTGTGTTTCTACTTTAATTCTAGAGCGCTAGAGTGAGATCACTATTCTCTCTCATCCAATATTGTGCTTCTTGCCTAAAGAGACGTCCAAATTCGTAGGAACTTGAAATGGTGTTCCTTACTGCCAGCAGACTTTTTTGCTTTTTTATCCGGCTTTAAATACGGAAATGATTTGCGTGATCATGTGAATCAATCGTAAGGCTCCCCAAACTAACGTAGTTCTGCGGGAGAGGGAACGGCAGTGAACGAGGCGCGTCAGGGTGAAGGGGCGGGAAGATGTGATATGTTCATTCCACAGACTCTAACACGATTCTAGAGGCTATAAATAATACAAAATACAAAACTTTTTCGAACAACCAACGAAATGACATATATACAGTGCAGGCCAAAAGTTTGAGGCCTACCTAGACAATGCATGGAGATTGAATTTTATGAATTACATTGGGTTTTTTTTACCTAAATTTTGCAAAGTTATAGCTTATGCGGACGAAGTTGCTATAGCAGTTTCTGGTAAACACCTTACTGCTTTCAAAGAGCTCCTACAAAACTGATACACCCTGTATCGCTAGCATAATTAAAATGCACATACAAATGTAGTTTAACATAAGATGTCAATATCGGTCAATACCACATTAGAAAAATGTCAAATATTCTTGGCGCGAAATCGAGATTTTTCCCCGCGCAAACCTTAACCTATAAAAGAACCTAGAATTGAAAAATTAATTCATTAGCTACTAAGACGTACTGAAATAAAGTTCCTAATTTGAATTGAGACAAAGTTTATATCAAGTAAAAGTTTATATAGTTTTGAATAAGCTATCTAGATAGACAGCTCAGTGTGGTCTAGGAGTGAACCCCCACAAAACCGAACTAGCCCTCTTCTCAAGGAAATATAAAATCCCACGTATTGACCCTCGATCTCTTAATGGAACAAGCTTAATTTTCTCCAACGAAGCAAAATACCTAGGTCTTATTTTGGGTAGGAAACTAAGCTGGAAACCTAATATACAGGAAAAAGTTAAGAAAGCCACTGTCGCACTCTTCTCTTGCAAAAAAGCCATTGAGTGCAAATGAAGCTTACAACCTAGACTAACTCACTGGCTCTATATCTTCGTCATTAGACCAATCCTTATGTATGGGGTAGTTGTCTGATGGATTACCTTGGATAAGGCAATAAACCAGAAGTTATTAAGCAAAGTCCAACGTTCAGCTTGTCTGTGTATTAGCGGACCACTGCGGACGACACCTTCCGCAGCTATGGACATTTTTTCATTTAACACCCCTTGACATTTATGGCAGGCAAATGGCAGCTAACTCAGCTATTCGCCTTAAAGCTACTTCACAATAAAAAAGTATATGGCCACGCCTCCATCTTAACTAAGTTTGATAACTTCCCTGAATACATTGACAACCATCCCCAAGCTAAATTTTGACAAAAACTTCCAAGTTACCATCCCTTCCAGAGCATTCTGGGTGGCTTTACGGAAGATAAGTCGGTACATTTTTATATCCACGGTTCAAAAACTAACGACGGTGTGGGTGGTGGTGTCTTCTCTGATAGGCTTAATTTAAACCTCTCTTTTCGTCTCCCAAATCATGCAAACTTAAATTAAAGCTGGATGCTACCGTAAAGACAAATTCTAGGTGGGCAAGAGGTACAACTTGTTTAGCGACAAAACAGATTTGGCCTTTGCTGGATCTGAAATGCTCTAAGAATTTGATTTCTCTCAATAGAAAGCATATTAGCGCTGTTAAAGGCAAGCATGCAACAAGGCTTGGCGTCTACTCAAACGATTTCTGCAGAAGTTGCATGGACGACGAGGAGGAAGAGACGCGTCTCAAACACATATGGTATCACAATGGACCTATTATTGGTCTAAGTGGGTTGGCTTCTTTTTTTCGCTGACAGCCACCTCAACTTAACCTAACCTACCTACATTTTTACCTGGACAATGCACAACACATTCAGATAATAAAAGTCGGATTTTACACCCACGTTTTTGAACAGTGGGCGTTTTGTTTACAAATGTGGGAAAAACCGCTTTTGTAGTTTACTGAGAAGTGTTTAGGTTTCACACAATTATTAAATTTTGTTGTTGTTGATTCAGCACTTGTTTGTGACTCCTTTACATCAAAAGTCTTACATAAAAGCCACACCTTGAAGTCATAAAAATTTATTTGAGATTCTTTACGTCTTGAGTAAACAACTCGTTAAAAATAGGAAAAGTCGTGGAAACCACAATGGACAAACGATCTGCAATCATAACCCTTCTTAAAGAAGGCAAATCGTAGTGGGAAGTTGCTTCGCAGTTGAAGGTATCAAGGTGCTGCGTTCAACATACCATTGAACGACATGCTCAAACCGGAAGTCTTAAGGATAAAGCACGGTCAGGACGGCCAAGAGCTACAACTAAACACGTGGGTCGGCTAATAGTCACAACAAGCAAACGAAGTAGATGAAAAACAGCACACAAATACGCGCCGAAATAAATGAAACACGGAATAAACCGCTGTCCTTGACAACGGTCAGACGAAGATTTAGACATGCTGGACTATTTGGGCGAGCTGCTGTTCGAAAACCCCTGCTGCTACCACAAAACAAATAGAAAAGGTTAGAATGGGCCAAAAAGCGTAAAGACTGGATGGAAGAAGATTTCAACAGAGTTTTATGGAGAGATGAATCCTAGTTTGAGGTTTTGGCACTAAATGGAGACATTTCGCTCAATGCAGCGCTGAATAAAAGATGCCACCAGACTGTATGGTTCCCACCGTCAAGCGTGGAGGCGGTTCAGTTATAGTCTGGGGATGTTTCTCTTCAAGTGGAGTGGGGAATCTAGCTCGAGTGATTGGAAAAATGAATAAGGAGGCATACAAAACAATATTGGAAGAAAACGCTGTGACCTCTGGACTAAGATTAATTGACGAAGGTTCGTATTTCAACAGGATAACGACCCTAAATACACGTTAAGACTTTGTCAAGACTACCTAAAACAGAGGAAGATGAAGAAATCTTACAATCATGATATTGCCGCCACAATAACCAGATTTAAGCCCTATAGAGCTGTTGTGGGAGGATCCGGGATCAATGCCCATCATCAGAATCTGCGTTGTGGAATATACTATTGGATTGCTGGAGCAATATACCACAGGCAACAATTCAAAAACGGATAAAATGCCAAGGATTTAAAAAAAAAAAACGTAATAGATTGTAAAGGTGGCTTTTTCAAAGGAAAACCGGATTCTTATTTTTCTTTTTAATAAATTCCTTTATGTTAAGAACATGATTATTATTCTATAATACTAAAAAGTTTTTTTTTATGTTAGATTTTGTTTTTCCTTCGAGCACAGAGAACGGCCTCAAACTTTTGGCCTGCAGTGTATGTATGAACATAGTGTATGTATCATCAACAATAATTAAATATGCGTTGCAAGCAATCTGAAGGGACTTTAGCATATGTACGCATGTACTAACTTTAAGAAAATAATTTTATCCAAACCAGAGAAGTTGTTTTTGTCGGAACACGAATGAGGGTAGGTAAGGTATGTACATTATGTATGTACACCTTCAAACTCGTACATTGTACAATATGACTTTACCTGACATATTCAGTTTCTCGCCAACTCTATTCCAATTATTTTCGACTACATCTTTCCGTGAATATTCCGGTAGCTTGTAATTGTACAAGCAAGGAAATTTTTCCACTTCCTGAACAAATTTAATATTTTGTGCTTGATCACCCATCACCATGATTCTCCAATTTATGTAATAATCATACAAACAAAAAACAAAACCACGCTACCCGAGACGGAACTGAAACTGAAACACATTTAGAATAGCCTGCTCACATCTGTACGTGTGTGTGCCTAAAATCGCTTGGCAGACGATTCTGTATCTATATGTACTTGCTGGCGACGCATACTAAACGTGTTGAGAACCAGTTTCTCTCCATTTACTGTGGCGTGGTAGTCTCCTGTCTACTGAAAAGTGACAAACATACGTACCTACTCTTCGTCTGAACATACGAGTATGGCGTCACCACACCACCAATGAATAGGCAAAAGTAAAATCGATGTAACGAAAAGTTAACTATTTTTGCCCTTCTCTCTCGTTCGCATTGTATAGCACAGAGAGAAAAACAAAATATATTTCAGCTGCACATTCGTTAGCATAGTTCTCAATCAGGGTTACCACTGTACTAGAACACAATTATTATTCAATTTAGTTTAGTTTACTTCATCTACCTAGCTTAACTCTAACAGATTTCAGATAAGATAATATAGGGTGACCAGATAAGAACAATAGGAAAACAAATTTAAATAAAACAACAACGGTGTGAGATAACAAATTGATTGTGGTTTCATTTTGAAGCTACATTCATGCTATTATTTATATGGAATAGCACATCATTTAAATGGTCTCGCTGGCAGTGCTTCAAGCCAATTCGGTCCAATTTTTGATGTCTCGGTCCAATCTGTGCGGCGTTATTTTGGCAATAGCGTCTCGAATGTTGGCCTCGAGCTCGTCCAAAGTGGTTGACATGTTAGTGTAGACTAAGGACGTAGCCCCAGAGAAAATAATAAAAATAACAATTGATGAACGCTAGCCGTGAGATGACACAGTCGCCAAATTTCTCCTTCACCACATCGGGCGTTACGTCGCTTGTATGGCATGCCGCCGTGCCATAAACCGCACCAAACAGTCAATCTTTGTGGATGCATTGATGCTTGGTCGAACACTTGTTGATTGTGGTCGCTCCAATAATGGCAATTTTGCTTGTTGACATAGCCGCTGAGATTTTTTGGCCAAAATCCAGAGCTCCGGCCAACATTTCCAGCGCCTAATTAGCGAACTCACGGCGTTGTCTATGGTAGTTCGTCTTTAATTCTTGCATCAGCACAAACTTATAGGACTTTGTAGGCCCAAATCCAACCACAAAATAAGCCTGGTTGACTCTCTGCCGAATCGACATTTCTGGGTCTTCTTCGATACTGGCCGCTATGGCGGCTATGCTTTCTTCACTTCGTACCGATCTCTGTCTGCTTGGTGGCTCAAGGTCCAAAAGAGTGTACTCATGCTTAAACTTTTCCACGGTACGACGAATTGCCTGCGCACTGAAGCCATGATTACGACGGACCTCACGACGAAATTCACGTTGCGTATTTACAACTGAGCCGGAACTTCGATAATAATTTTTAATAATTTTCACAAGTTTGGGAAGTGTCAGGCAATGCATAATGGAATGGTAGACCATACTGAATATTTTGACAGCTAGACGTCATTGGTAACTTTAACAGCTGCTGAAACATAACAATTGGAAAAACTATCATTGCTGGTCACCCTTTACTAATAAAAAGTGAATTGAAAAAAAAAGTTTTTAATGATTTTGTTTAAAACAATATATAGGTACAGTACATATACATATGTGCAAGTACGTGCGACCCAGTCGTGCACTTTATTGTTTAATCTGCTCCTTAAACGTGTTCAAAAAGTGGCAGCACTAACGAGAACCAAGCAAAGTTGAAATGTAATGAGTTGCAATTGAAAACTGATATTTATGCTTTTTTAGCGACCGTTGCAAAAATTCAATTTCTTATTAGCTATACGAGTGGCAATGATGAAGATTCGTGAGAATTGAAATTATCATGCACCTACATACTCGTAGTTTGCAGATTGTGCGGTAAAGTGGAAATGGTTTCATTTTAGTGATGGTTAATTAGAAGTTTGCGCGCCTTGCTCTACGAACGTTTGAATTTCGAAATATTTTCTGTGTATCTCATCTTACGATGACTCGAGTAAGTGACTTAGTACATTAATATTTTTCGTTAATATTCCACGTATTTCGAACAATTTCCAATCCATTGTACTATTCGCTTGAATTCCCAATTTATTTAGTTTGCTCTAAATGCACAGCGTACCCAGTTAAGTATTTGAAAATTTATTTGAAGACAAAGTGGCATCAAGTGCATTTTACTATGAAATGAGAAGATACATTTTGTGTGGTTGTAATTTCTCAAAAATAGTTATCTCGTTGGTGGATTCCTTTAAGCAAAGTAGGTATGCATGTACATATTTCTTTCAGATTTTACAAAATAAATTACAGGTACTCCTTTATTAGTGTTTCTGAGTGGAGCAGCTTTAAGTTGTGGATTGCTTTAAAGTTATCTAAACTGCTGCTTTATGGTATCGAAGATCACTGTTTGCCATTTCGTCTTTTTCTAGCCTAATTTATGGCATGCTGCAGTGGCCAACATTCGTTCTTTTAAGCTAGTGGATTACCTTATACTGGCAACACATTAAACTTAGTAAGTGAGATACATATAGAAATCTCCTGCTTGCATGCTTATGAGGATCTCTTTTTCTTTTTAGCTGTTGTAGAAGACTCCAACTTAAGTAAGCTAAGGGCAGTTACAAAAGATCACCAATGGGACGGATAAGAGGCAAGTACAATTATTATGCTATTAATTCCACAATTAAATATATTTGTCTTAGATAATTAGAAGTTATAGTGGAACAAGTAAAGGTGTTTTTTGAAAATAACGTGAACAGGTATTAAGCGTCGGTTGTGAAATAACTTTTGGGTGATTATTGATGGCTCAAATTTCAGACAAAAAAGGCTTACCAACCTGATATAGTTGAACTCTACTGATGGTGAAAAATGTGCAACAAAGAAAAGTGCAGATACTTTTTCGTATATATGCAGGTAATATTAGAAGATTCATCTGCTTTCTTTGGAAATCAGACAAATTTAAAAGATCCTGTCCTTACGATGTTCAAAATACTCAGTGAAATCCCAACATGCATTCAACAATCATTTATCGATCAAATATAATTTGTTTTTCTACGCAAATTGATGAACGCAAGTATGTATGTCTCTGCTATTTAGTTATTTGTAATTTTTTGTACCTTAAGTACGAACACAAACCGAATTTTTTGAAACAAAACTACATTTTAAGTGCCTGTAGTTAAATGCAGATGAACTATTGTTCTATAGTCTTAAGTAGTATTGGACAAATTGTGGTTGTTACTTGAGATAAATTAATATTTAAGAAGCATTTTTTTTTTTTTAAATTTTTAGTGAAAAGCCAATTGAAGATTTCTGAATATATACATAGCTACTTGAAGTATTATTATCGAGGCAGAATATCTAGTAGGTACCTACGAGTAAGGTGTTCGTCGGCGTTCTGGCAAAAGTAATTAAGTTCAAGGGTCACTACGTCCTGATGTGAAAAAGTGTTGATTGTGACTTAAAGGTGACTTGAACCAGATATTCTTGTACGTATAGTAATTTACAAAATTGAACATGCTATGTTCTGAAAAATGAAAATATTTGGTTTAAAGACTTAAATTAATAACATGAAAGTTAATAACATTTTTTGTTCGCTGTAGTAAAAGTAAGAAAATAAAAATAAACTTCACCAAGCTTGATCAATTCTGTGAGTTTAAAAAAAAACAAAGGTTTCCAAAACTCAATATTTCGTGTATCCACCAAGAGCGTCAATAACCACTTGGTTTCGATTAAGCATGCTATCAACAAGGTTCTTGAAAACCTGTGGCACTATGTTATCCCATGCGGTCCTGACTTTGGCCCAGAGATCGTCTAAATTGCCGATTTCGACTACAAGGAATCTCTTCAAAGCCCCCCATATCTGTTCAATAGGGTTGGGATCCGGGGATTGTGGTGGCCATGATAACACTGTTAAATTGTTATTATTTAACTATTTTTGAGTTATTTTAGCTGTGCGTGTCTTGCTGGAAGACAATGTCCGAAACTTCAGCACCTAATTTCACCAGCGATTCCATTAAATGACAAGTCAAAATCTCTATATACGATGACGCGCTATATATTCTTGGATCCTGTGAATGTTTCCAACTCCTTGTGTCATTATGCAACCCCAGATCATAATGGATCCCCCACCGAATTTCAAAGTGGAGTTTTCCATACCCACTCTCGTCCATCTGAGACCAAATTTGTTTTTCTTTGCTCTCATCTGACCAGATCACTCTCGCCCAATCCTCAAGTATGCAACTGGAATATATCCTTGCAAACTTCAGCCTAAAGTCTTGGTGTTGCTTTGTAAGCAAAGGCTTTTTTACTTTCGCTCTCCTCTTAAACCAGCTGCCCATAGAGTCCTGCCAACGGTTTCCACCGAAACGGTAATATCTGTTCCCGTTCCGTGCTTTTTTTTTTTTTTTTTTTATAATCTGCGCGCGCCAAAGGGAGTATTAATACCCTTTAATTGTTTCAGGGCACGGGCGTCAGGGAAAGGGGGAAGAGGAACAGAGGAGGTACCTATGCACGTTGGCTTTGAATGTTTGAAGGCTGTAGTGATGGGGAAATACAGAGCCTGGTAAATCATTCCACATTCGTGTTGTTCGGCTTATAAATGAATCCCTATATTTGACAGTACGACCGAAGTCTGGCTTTATGGTAAATTGATGTGCATTCGAAGCATGTCGCGTATTGCGGGTGAAATTTTGAAGGGAAGGAATGCAACTGGCTGTTTCGCTGGAGCATTTTTTGTGGAAAAAACGATAAAACAGATAGAGACAGGAGACATTTCTCCGATGTTCTAGTGAATGAATGGAATTCACAATGTCTCTATCCCCTATAAGTTTTAACGTGCTTGATTTGAACGGCATTTTAAAATTTTTGCATTCTCAAGTCTCGAACAATCTTGGAGTCTTGAACTGCAGACAAGATCTTTTTGCGTCCAGCTTATTTTCTGCAGGGCAAGTTTTCCAGAATTTGCCGAAATTTGCTTCACTTCGAGTGCAATAAAATCATATCATAAAAGTTAAACACATCTACCTTCAAGTCGTTTAAGGGCATACTGCATTTTTAAAGAAAAAGCGTGATCAATATTGTGAACTTATAAGACTTTTGGCTGTATAAGTCTACGTCTTCCCTGACAGTATGAGGGCACTTCGAGAGCATGAATGCAACGATATTATATGTCACACTTTGAAAGTCTATATCTCCGGAACTAATAACCGCAGATCAAAGTTTCAACCCCCCATCCCTTAACCCATAAATACAGTAAATGAATTTTTATTTTTTATTTCACTTTATTTGTGCCCCCTCACTTACAAATCGGTGAATGAATTTTGACCAGATTTTCACTATTGCTTAAGTTCGTAAAAGTAAACTGGGGTATGTGTTATCTCGATATAGTACCAGGAAGCTGAGAAATTAAGGAAGAAGTACGTTAATGTGCTTATGCTCATAACTCTAGAACGGTTTCACCGATTTTAAAAAGATTAATTTTGTTGCTTAGGGGATATTTTCGTGAGTAATTGATTAAGAAATAATAAATAAATTCAGCTTGGATTAATTCAAATTAAAACTGTCAATAAACCATTGCCATTGATCGTGACTCTGTTGTGAGCGGGTTGTCTTATCAATAGCCATCGATTTCCCTTTTACTTTGCTATTTGTGTGGTTACTGGGGAGAGTGAAATGGTTACATGTGGCTATCGTGTCTATCTAATATGTGCGCTGTTTATTTTTCAGACCTCCAAGTCTACATACATATATTTATGATCAGCATCGAAAGTTATATCGATTCAGCCATGTCCGTATCACAAGTTTGTCATAAGTTTTTCGGCCTTAAATAATGAGGAAATTTTGTACATAAGCTTTCTCGAATCCGAAGCAGTACAAGGGTAAACATTTTTGGAATCCATTTTTCTTTAATATTTTTACATTGATATTCTCTAATCCATTAATATTCTCTGACCACGTCCACTTTTTGGGGCCGTTTTCTTGAAAAAAAATGCTTTTTTAAATCTGTTTACGATGATAGATAAGTTTCAGTTACAAATATTGAGAGCCACTCCCACTTTCTTATAAGACAAAGTCCTTAAAAAGTATTTTTTCTAATAAAATCGATTAAATAAAAATCCCCAGTTGCGGGAAATAATTGCATTTAAAGCAAACATTTCACAACGCCACACCTACTTTATGAGGGATAAGTTGAAACACGAGAGAGAGAGGGTATCATACCATCCATTCTAGCAGATTGTAACTTTTCTGAATACTTTTAGTTCCTACGCCTTCATTTGTATATTTGGGTATGCATATATTATACTTAGATACGTTCTCTTGTTTTCTCCTGTGGGAGGACTGCGTTACCATATAATAATCGGTTATCGATAGATATATCGAAATATTCATAATCAAGGTGTACGAACTTAAACTAAACAAAAACATACCGAAGTGGAAACAAATGGTCACCGTTCGGATTAATTTTTTTTTATTTTTTTATGGGTAAAGATTGATACCACATTAAGCTGAGGCCATTGCCAATAAGAAATACATAGGTATGTAGGCACGATTCTTTACCATTTATGAATTATATTATTTTTTGGACTTTTTGCCACCATCTTTTTATTTTGACTTTTACTTCACCAAAGTAGCAATCTCAATTATTCTTCGTATTTTGATACATAGATTGTAACATAGCGAAATAAAGAAAGACCCTCTCAAGTATGTATGTATATTTGTGCTCATCATGTCCGCCTGTCTGTCTGTCTGTCTGTTCGTATGTCACTATTTTGTTGGGCCTTAAATTTTGAGCTAGAAAAGTGCCTTTTAATACCCGAAGCAGTACAAGTGTTAACATTTCTGAAATACGCTCCCAGACACGCCCACTTTTCATAGTATGTAGTTTTTCTCAAAATTTTTGCGAGAAACTGGAAAATGTTATCGAGTTAAAAAAAAATGTAGATGTTGACTTTCTCTACATTTTGTCATTGTAGATGGCTACGCCCACTTTCTGGGGGCGTTTAATTAAGAAATCATATATCGCTAGAGGAAGACCGACAACTACTTGGAAGAAGACGATAGAAAGAAAGTTACTAAAGGCAGGTATAAGCTGGAAAACGGCTAAGGAACTTGCAAGAGGCAGGACCATATGGAGAAAACTGCTGAAGGAGAGAAATATGGATACAGTGGAATAACCTCGACACCCTATGGTAAAAGATGACATGATTATGCTGATGATAATATCGCTTTTTTGAAAGTTTTTTCACTTTCTATTCCTTCATCTGACTTTATAAACTCTGTTTGGGTTTCTTCGGCTTCCATATTGGACTGTTTTACTTCAAATTGGTCCTGGTTAAAGCTTACGTGAACCTTCAATAATTTTGTACTTCTCGGAGAGTGAATGTATTTCGTGGGCGTGCTCTCATTTCTCATTTAAATTTCTTGCAGCAGTTGCAAGTTTTTAAGAAATTCATGTTTTTTATTTCCAACCTAGTGAACAGATCCCACTGAATCCACTCAATTGATTGTGTATAGGGCTTAATACCTCCTTATTGGTTATAAGTTCTGTAAGAAGAGTTTCATCAAAAGATTTAATTTCTTGAGCGTGTTCATCACTTTATTTCTTCAGTTAATCAATTTTTTTAAACAATTTTTGACAGATCAAGTACAAGTCAGGCTTAAAAGTTTCTTAAAGTGGTATCTTGAAGTGGATGGTTTTAAGCCCTGCACGAATCTTTTTTTTTTATAAAACTCCCACTACTCCCTCTAAACGCTTAACTGGCACTTAACGGATTTTGATGAAATTTTGGTTTTGAGTGGAGGCGGTTGATCTAAATTTTTCGTAAAATTTTTATATATATAAAGATGGGTATATTTTAAACATGGGATGAACAATGCTTTTATTGTTTTTGTTGGGTAGACTACGGTAATTGTATCTTAATTACCAGTGTTGAACCAAAACAATTAATAGGCACAGCCCCTAAAGCAGACTCACTTGAGAGATTAAAACAATCACCAATATTCTCAGCGACGTTTACGCCAATTTGAAATCACAATTACGAATGACGTTTCTTTTGACGTCTTACGCCATTTCTCGATGAACGTCTTGTGGAACTTATTTTTGCCCAAAGTAAGCACATTGGAAATATTTTGTCATTGTCCTGCGATCTAACATAAGCCTTTTCTGACGCATCAGCGAACACATGGAATTGTACGTTTTTGCAAATTTCGTGAATAAAAGTATGTCTGAATATTTCAATACTGTAAAGTGTTTTTAATCTTTCTCGAAATTGTGTCCACGTTGTTTGCATTTCTTGTGGAAGTGCTGCATCCGTCATATTTAAGTTCCCATAATTGTTTTAGAAATATTTTACCAGTCCCTACGAATGGAGACATAAGTCTTTTTATTACCCTTTCCTTTTCGACCCATGAGGTTTTGATACAAAGCTTATCAGATTTTGGTAACCATGTCAGGCCAACTATTTTGTTTTGGATGAGAGTGACTGATAGTTAGCATACCACTTTCTAAGCATACTCGTAAATCACTCACGACCCAGTGGTCATCAAATATTTTCATTGTTGCAGTGGCGTCTATCTTATTGATTTCTAAACTATTTTACTACTATTTCAGAAAGGCAGCGTTTAAATTAAAATAAAAGAAGTTTCCTTCTCAGGGGAAGTGCATTGTGGAAGTACAAGTTGGGGTTGATCAGAGTTGTTGTGGTTAACTCCTCACCTCCTTAAGTTTGGACGTCCTAGTTAATAATTTTTAATATTTGCATTTTATTACTTCGTTATCTAATGATCACCATTGGATCACCGCCTCATGATCTGAACTTGTTCTGATGGCATGTATTCTTGGTTTAAGGTTAGCGTAAAGTAGAACGATTATAGCAAGTCTTCATGCAACGCCATACCACATCCACTTATTTGTCTCTAGAGTAATGCTGAATTCATTAATTTTTTTTTAATTTTTTCATTGTTGATGAAATATAACTTGTGCAAGTAAAGTAGCGAAATTCATTTGCTGAAAGCAACTTTGTTTAAAACTGTCTTGTTCGGTGCAGGTAGGTAAACTATGTCGAATGCTTGATTTGCGTGATATTCCTTTCCGTTGATTTTAATTCTGTCCTCAAATGTTACCAGTAACGATCCACTTAGAACAATGTGCTGATCCCTGGCGATGATTAGTCCATCCGCAAACATTTCAATTTTTTTCAGATGATAAGCATGCGTAGTCGGATATTGCTCTGTGTGATTATTTAGGCAAGGATTTTGGTGACGCGACAGACAGATTATGAATTTTTCATTTTGTATTTTCATTACGAGGATATCCACCACAAGGATGTGATGGAATTGGTGTGGACTACAATTGGGGGTTGATGAGATGTCTATCGTACTAATTAAATTATTCTATTTGAATTTTATTTAAAAAAAAACTTTATTTATCAAACTGGCAGCTATTCCGCCTCTGAACAAAAACTGAACAAATTTATCTTTAAAACTGGAGCTCAAATACTATCTTACACTTAACAGAGGTAAACATTCTGCAATGGCATGATCCCACAGGTCTTCTCACATTTCAGGCAGTAAGTGATGGAATGCGCGTTTGATGATCGCCAGACGTAGTGTCAGGAATCTATGACGACCGTGGCATGTACAACGAGATGTTGGAAGTTTGAGTCAAATGATAAATAGGAATTTATTCTGTGTTAACTTACTTGTTAAACCTGCAAACTTCACTATCGGCAGTGTATTTTTTGATCAGGCTGTTCACCTTTGGAAAGTAGTATTTCTCCAGCAGTTGTTTTTTATTTTCTCTGGGGTTTCGATGTGCCCTTCTGTGATCGTCCATCATAAGTGTGAAAAACGATCGTTGTCCCTCATATCCTCAACAACCCTCTAATTCGCAATTTGTAGTTGACGAAGTTGTCCAAGTAAATTTTTTGTAGCAGACTCAGGTGTTTTAATATCGTTTAGAATGTTAGGCCTTAGTTTTTCCTAGAGAATGCGCGTAAGATCTTCTTTAGTTGTGTTTTCTAGCGCAATATAGTGAAACTAGTAATCGGAATAAGGTTCTTCGAAGATGTCTAAACCTTCCTCTATTTTTATTATGATTTGTTTACGGAACACATTCAAAGGTGCTTCCAAATGAGGGATAAGATCGGTGCTATCCTGATTGGCACTGTGCATCGATTCCACTGACGATCGCTCTTTGCTGGCTGTTTCTGTATTTGATTTGTCTTCTTCACTTTCGTGGCCTTCGCTACAGGTATCGGTTGTAGAGCCATGGTATCCAATGTTTGAATTACGTGCCTTTTCACCGTGTTCTGAGTCGGACAAGTGATTAAGTCCGATCTTAAACCTTGAGAGAGCATCTGCTAACAAGTTCGATTTACCAGGTTTGTAGATCAACTCGCAGTTGTACTCCTCAATACGAGCCTTCCATCGTTTGAGTTTAGTGTTGTAGTTCCTGTAGCCTAAAGCGAAGGTCAGAGGTTGTAGGTCAGTGTAGATGCGTATCTTTTTAGGCCCATACACATACAAATAAAGATTTTCCAGAAACCATAAAATAGCTAGCATCTCCTTTTCGTTCGTTGCGTAGTTTTCTACGGCCTTGTTGACCGACCGCGAGATATATGCAATTGGTCCTCTTTGGGATAAGATGGCTTAAATCGCATAGTTGGAGGCATTTGTGGTTAAATTGAATGGTTTTTTCGAAATCAGGGAAGCTTATAACCTCGGAGGATGTTTAAAGCTCTTTGAGAACGTTGAAGGCAACTACATAGATTGCTGTGGACGCGTTTCCACTAATTGACCTTAATTTGAGCGTTTTTTCCCCTCGTGAGATTGGTATTGCTATTTTAGCGTAGTCGCGAATAAAATTTCGGTAATACGATGTTAGCCCTAAGAAGCTTTTTAGTTCTTTTAAATTTTTTGGTTGTAAAATATTTTGAGTCGCCTTGACCTTCTTCGGGACTGCCCGAATGCCATTGGGAGTAATAATATAACCCAAGAACTTAACCGTCCTCTCTAGAATTACTTTAAGGTTCACCTCCTGCAATCTGGAAAAGATGGTTTCTATGTTTCTCTATTCGCTGCCCCCGATGATGATTATATCGTGAATGTATACGTAACAAATTTTCCCAATGTACTCTTTTAATACGTAGTCCATCATTCTTTGGAAACTGGCCGGGGAGTACTCTAAACCGAAAAGTAACCTCATTTCCCATTCATGGGAGAATACTGTTTTCGGTAAATTGGACTCTTTCATTGGAATCTTGTGATACCCAGAGATGTGGTCCAATGTAGTGAAGAATTTTGACTAGCGTAGAATTTATGTCTGGAATATGTAGGGTAAGCTTCAGAGATGTTGACAAGGTTTAAACGCTTGTAGTCGATGACCATCCGGTATTGCTTCTCCCCTGAGGTTTTACGAGTAGGTTTCTTAGGGACCACCCAAATCGTGGAGTTGTACGCGCTCTTAGAAGGGCGAATGATGCCTTCTGCCAGTAGTTCTTTTATTTATTTTTCAACCTCGATCCTCATGCAAGTCGGACACGGGTAACTTTTTGTATATACAGGTTCGTCAAAAAGACTTTCGTGTTTGTCAATTAAATGGCATAATTCGGTTCTGACGTTTTGTGAAAGGTTCTCGTCCAAAACGATGTTAACTTGGGGTGACAACTCTTCTTTAAGGGTCATCCGTCAGGGTCGGGTTTTAGGCTTAAGATATTTTTCTTCCGGTCTACTATAACCTCCAGTTCCTTCAATTGTATCATCCCGAATGATACCATAAAAACAAACGAGACCTGATAGGACATAAAATGTCAGAAGGGTGTCATTGGCAGCTTTTTTAAAGAACCGCATTTGTTGATCTTAACTCTACCGGCGGCCGAGTGAACCGATAAAGGTTCATAAAGTTTCTTGTTGTACAAACGGACCGATTAAGTTCTAGTTAGCCCCCGTGTCGATAAGAAACTTCTGTCCTTAATAAGGTACTCTAAATATGGTAAGCTGGATAGGTGTCTGTCATAAAATGTACCTCCTCTTCGACAGCATCCTGTACAGCTTCATTAACAGCTAACATAAGCAGCCTTTTCTGTTTGTTCGGACAGTTTTCCGATCTAGCCCCTCTTTTGAAAGGATTATTACTCTGTGGTCAGTTCATGTGGCCCGATTGCACATCATTGTCGACTTCCATTTGCTCATGGGGTTTCGGTGCACTTGGTCTTGGAAGTATACCGTTGTCACGTAGTAGTAAGTGACGGAGCTGCTGCCCAGACCTATCGAAAGAGTATCTTAAGAATTTCTTTTATGGTTACGCAGGTCTGTAACCACCTCGGAAGGACTGGCTTATCAGAGCTGTTATCCTGTTTGACGTAGCAGGGATGTGTATCGTGTGATTTCAATTTTCTGAAGCCAGGCAAGATGAATAGGCTTCCGGGAGAGTCCTGGGTTTTTGGATGATTAGCATATTAGTTAATTCGCCATGAAGGCCGCGGATAAAAACATCTAAAGCGCGATTTCTATAAATTTCGACTAATGCACTGATTGTTTCCTTGGTAAAGGATTCAGTCTTTATTTTATTTATCATTAACGACAGCTGGTGATTCACAGCCGCGTAAAACTCATCTAGCATCGAATACCTTTGAGATAATTGATTGAGCTGATGCTCTAAAGTTCTGATGTCTCTCTTGTCTGCGTAGTGCAGTGAGAAACATTGTTTGATGGCCGGCCAGTCGTTATCAAAACGAAATCAGGGCCGCATGTGCTGCAAAATAGCACAATATAACGGCTTGGCTTTTACAATTTCGAAATCCTTAAGAATTCCCTCAACATTATATGTCCAAGAAACATATTGAGTTGGATTCCCATTGAACACCTGAAGCCAAAGTTAGTGATTGTTGGCAACCCTTTACCCTTACGCGATCTCCGTTATATTCCCGTGGGTATAGCGGAATTTAGCTCTCTAGAAAATATATCTTTCCTCAGGGCAGAATAGTTACTCTGTTCCCATGGGTACGGTAACGTCCACTCGATAGAATGTACTGATCCTTGTCCTGTATGAAAGGACGGTTTACCACATTATCGCAGGGTGAAAAGGTCTGGAGATTTTAAGACGGTCTTTGCTTGGGCGCTCAGTGTGGTTCTAAACAGTACAATGGCTCATTGAAACTAAAACTAAACAGTGCTTCCCACAGGTGAGTTACGATGATTAATCCACATATGTTACGTTAGCTAGTCTGGCGGATGCGCGTGCACTGTGTGAGCATGACCAGCGTACTGTGGAAAGTGCTGACTCAGGTAAAATTCATTGCGGGCAGCCAGCATGCAGTGAACTCATACACTGGATGGAATCTGTTTTGCTGTGTTAACTTGGAATATTTTTGTTTCCAAAATATTCTCAACTTACTTAATGCTTTGTGCCCCGCAGAAATTGAAAATTGAATTGATCGGGAGTTTAATTGGGCGATACTAACTCGATTTTGATTTCATTCTATTTAGTACAAACATAGTGTCAGAATATGTGTCCATGGGTTCAGATGGGCTTATTTTTTAAGTTGAATCGATGGAAAAGGGTGATCATCGAATATTTAAGGTTTGGCAAAGGTTTACTTTTATAAAATATGTTTAATACTTTGCATCACTTTCTTTTATTTTTTTATGTTGAAGTTTTATTCTCAAACGGCTTCGTTATATTCCCCATTTCCACCTGGTGCTGCCTCAGAACCAAGTGATTTACCTGGGTTTTAAGGCTAGAAAGAGCGTTGGCTGCGACGTTCGATTTACCTGGTTTGTAAACCAACTCGCAGCTGTACATTTGAGCTTTTTCATAGTTCCTGTTGCCCAGTGTGAAGGTCAGGGGTTGATGGTCAGTATAAATTCGTATCATTTTGGCTCCCTATAGGTACGAGCGTAGATTGGCTAGGGCCCAGACTATAGCCAGCATCTCTTTTTCATTCGTCGTGTTTCGTTTATCGGTTTGTTCTTCCATAAAAGCACCGCTCCAATCACGGTGTTGGAGGCATCTGTGGTTAGATTGAAGGGTACACCGAAATCCGGAAAAGACAGCACCTCAGCAGATGTTAGCAAATTCTTTAGATCGTCGAATGCTTTCATTGCCTCCTCGTCGAGCCCTATGCGGATTTTTTTCAATTGATTGGCCCTAACCGGGGCGTTTATTCCCCTCGTTAAGTTGGTTAAGGGTTTCGGAACCTTAGCGTAATCGCAAATGAATTTTCGATAATAGGAAGTAAGGCTCAAGAATGACTTTAACACTTTTAAGTTTTCGGGAGATAAAATATTTTGTATGGCGGTAATCTTTTTCACGTCGGGTCGTATGCCATCGGGTGTGATTATGTAGTCAAGAAACTGAACTTGGGTACTTATGAACTAGGTTTTTTCTAAGTTCACCTTTAAATTAGCCTCATACAATCTAGCTAGGATGGTGTCTAAGTTCTTGAGGTGAGTCCTTGGACTATCACCGAAGACAATTATATCATCTATATATACATAACAGATTTTGCCTATTGTATGGTATCAGCACGTCGTCATACACTGAAAGATTGTCGACGCGTTCTTTAGGCCAACGGGTAATCTTAAAAACTCATGCTTGCCGTTCATTGTCGAGAAGGCGGTCTTAGGTACGTTGGCTGGTTTCATACGGATTTGATAGAAGCCCGACGTCGAGAGTTGTAAAATACTTTGCTTTACCAAGGCTAGTGAGAGTTGAGTTTCTATCAGGGATAGGGTAAGTGTCGGATAGAGGGCTTGGGTTTCTTGGGAACAACCCAAATGGATCAGTTGTAAGGGCTCTTACAAGGTCGGATGATTCCTTCCTCCAAGAGCTTTTCTATCTCTTTTTCCACCTCTTCCCTCAGGCAAGCCGGGTAAGGATAACTTTTCGTGTATATCGTTCTTATTTCGGTACTCGTTCTTATTTCGGCTGGAACAGCTGTTTCGACGACCTCTTTGTCGTTGATCGGTCCAAAAAGTACGCCGTACCCTTTAATCAGCTGGTGTAGTTCAGACTTGATCTCGTGCGGTAGATCTTCATTCATTGCGGCTTTCACTTGCGTAGATACTTTCTCTCTTAGTGGTATTTCAATGGCCGGTTTTAGCTTAAGCACATTCTTCTTTCAATTGATTACGGCTTCCAATTTTTCAAAGTATCATCTCCGATGATTAACTGTATATTATACAGCCTCTGCTGTTTATTTGGGTAGTTATCGGACCTGGCCCGTCTCTTGAATGGGTTGTCTTTCTGTGGCCGATTCATGTAGTTCACATGTCGCGACTGAGCAGATTGATCGGCGGAGAGGGCCTCAGTGGTGGCCCATCATTGCAAGGTGGTGCATAATGCGGCCCTCGTTTGCAAAATGGCCTGAGGGTTTCCTCATAGGCAAGGTCGCTTTGGTCTCAGTTAAGGGACTGATTGATAGGGGACGTTATTGTGTTCGACATGGCAGAGATGTGGATGGAGTGATTTCTGTAGTTCAGGTTCCGGCAAAGTTTTCGGTTTTTGTATAATCAGCATCTTGGACAAGTCGCCGTGAAGGCCGCGGATGAACACGTCCAAGGCTCGATTTCCATATATCTCCACCAATGCCGCAACCGTTTCCTGACTGACAGATTCGGTTTCGATCTTATTAATCATCAAGGAAAGTTGATGTTTTACGGCGGTGTAGAATTCGTTAAGCCTTGTATTTCGTTGGGACAGCTGATTGAGCTGGTGCTCTAGCGTTCTCATGTCCCGTTTGTCCGCATAATGCAGAGAAAGACATTGTTTGATCTCTTGCCAGTCATTATCGAAAATGTTATAGGAAACGAGAGCAGCATCTGCAGGGTCTCTAACTTTCTGCCTTATATGCTGCAGGATAGCTCTGTATATCGGTTTCGATTTCACTATCTCAAAGTCTTTCAGGATTCCCTCCACAGTGTGTACCCAGGACACATATTGAGTGGGACTCCCATCGAAAATCTGGAGCTCTTTTACGCAGTCGGGGAGTCTACTGATGTCTCTTAAATCCGCTTCGCTCTGCGGGGGGTAAACCTCGACAATCGGAGTGGCACGAATTCTTTCACAATTGATTCCCCTTACCTAGGCGACCTCCGTGCAGGTTCTCAAGTTTACACATGAAGAAGTCAGAATGGCTACTGTTTTCTCACGGGAACAGCAGAGTGCACTCGATAGAACGTACAAACGTACTGTATGAAATGACTCGTAACAATCGCACAGTGATAAATTATGGAATCAATTTTGATAGGCCGGTCCCTGCTTGGGCGCCAGTTAACGTAACCCGAGTTACTTAAATAAAAGAAAACCGCGGACTAGGAAGCTTGCTCCGCCCACCCACTGTTCGCTTTAACTATCAAAATACCGTTCTAAATGTATTATGATTTTATTAACTCGAATTCGCGGTTACAACAAGTAAATAACTCAAGCTCCAGACTAAGACAAACCTTGGAAAGTCGCCGCTCCCAAGATTCAAGTTTCTGCTTCATCAAATTTGGCCAATGTATGCAAGTTAATAAGAAAATAAGCTTTCTTTTTGGATGCCAGTCTATGACTGATTCTTTATTTACGAAATAACTTAATTCTAACTTAACAGATTATGCTTACTTAGGGAAATGATCGGTGCATGGGGTCAACGTCTGAAAGATGCTGATAGTGTAGGATTGGGTTATTAATTGGGTGAATGTGCTTGGGGTAAATGTACTGGAGTGTAGTGTGTGACGGAAGTGCAGTATAAGCTAAAAGGTGAATGGGTAAATGTGCTTGGGTTAAATGTATGGAAGTGTAGCGTGTGGCGGAAGTGCAGTATAAGCTAAAAAGGGAGTGTGCGGGGGAATGAACTATGGATGTGCAAGTTGGGGTTATGCTGCGGTTAACTTGCACGCGTATCCAGTTCAGTGCAAATGTAAAAAGATTCCGTTGCACTGGGTCCATGGGAACAAGTTTGCACCCGAACAAATGAAATATGTTGATTCAGCGAATCTACGGGTATAGTCTTCTAAGACTATTAATGTTTTTTGGTTTACTAAGCAGATCAGTACCTATAATAACTGGTATCTTATTTGGATAAGGGTTTAACTTCCCACCTCAGAAGTGTTACTACTGGTGCATTTAGTCCATCTGGTACTGGTGTATAAGCTTCATAAGTAATGAAATTTATTCCATTTATTGTATTTTCCAGAATGTCTAGTTTCTTGATCTTGGTAATTTATGTGACACTGTCGATTGTCGATTATTTTCTGCATGATAGTTAACGTGTTCCCGTTTGCGGATACTAAAAAAAGCGGACGACAGACGATTGAATGAAACACGTACTTCTATGTTAGATACTTTATTACAAAAAACTGAGATTAAATTTAGATTAATGATTAAATTTGTCGTCATCGATAGACTCGCTCCCTAATCCAATCAACTCATATACGTCGCTTCCCATATGCTTGATCTGCATGTTGATACAGCTGTCTCATCTGCTGCATATCCTGAACCAAACCGCGTGTGCTCCGTCAGCATAGGTTCCTATCCATTAGCTGATGCAATCCACGGTCAGGTCCAAGTGGATCATATTTCCTTATGTTCACGATATTTGTAACGTGATAACCTCAATACTTAAAGGTAAAAATGTTTAACCTACAAATTACAGCTAAAGCTAGAGGTACAAAAGTGCAACATAGTACCTTTATCGCAAATACACTCTAACCACATTTTATTGGTAAGAAAATATTTTTTTTTTTTTTGCTGAGCATGACATAAACATCTAATACTTACATTATCAGCAACAAAAGGATTTTTGACCAGCAAAATTAAATTATTTGATTAGCTGTTTAATAGCTTTTGATCATCAGTAATTTATCTTTGGTTCTACAGAAAATTAAAACCAAAACCAATAGAAAAATTGTTTGATAAACAGAAAAAGTCGAAAATCAGAAAATATGTTATGTTAGATCAACAAAAAAAAAAGTTGTTCAAGAGCAATAAATATTTGATTAGCAGAATATATATTTCAAAAATCAGAATTGCAGCAGGAAAATATCAAAATAATCTGGAAAAATGTTGAGAATTAAATGCAAATTGAAAACGGAGACAAAGTAACAGCTTAACTTTTTCTAGAATAACTGTTTCTTTCCTTTAGCATTCTTTCTCTCACAGCATTCCCTTTCTGCTGATCAAATAATTAAGTTTTGCTAATAATTTTCTTTCTCTGCTGATTTGGTCTTTAATTATCTGCAGATCAAAAAATTATTTTCTGCTGATCAAAGAATGTATTTTTTGCTGGTGAATTATTTTTATGCTGGCGTATTTTTTTTTTTTTGTTAGCATATTTTGCTGATCTTGTAATCATTTAGCTGGTGTTTATGTTCCACTTCTGTAGTGCGAGTACTAATGATGCAGAGTGTCTTATTTCGTTTTCTTTGACCGGGTGTCAGGTTTTCTAATCGCAAAGATCCGCCTGAATCAATTTTCATTATATTTTTATATTTTATGACTTAAGCGCAACAGGCGCGATGATACCTATAAAATGCATGAGAGTGGTAGAGGCGGACATTTGCGATGCGGCGTAGTGTACGCTTTTTATTTCACTGTGGGATGTGGTAAGATTGGTACAGACCTAAGGTTACGTGGATTTGATTGGATTCTATTGATAGTGGTTTGGGGCCCGCGGCTTTAATTGTTGGTGTGTACTTCGGTGGTGTGCTGTCTGTAACCCCTTGTGGTGTGTACTCTTCAGCTATAACTCTTGTACAGGGTCGATGTTGCAGGACCGATGTTGCAGGATCGAATTTGGTATGGATCCAATCGTCTGAATTGAATTGGCAGTATTTAATCGTCTGAATTAAATAAGCAGAATCGAATTGGCAGGATCGCCATTTGGAGGTACAACGTAGAGGGCAAAGTGTTTCCCTAAAGGCAGGGCGTGAACGCCAAAGTGATTGCCAAAGTCTGCTAATGAATAGCAGGGCTAAAAGCCATAATGAGAAAACACCTCGTTTGAATGTCAAAGTGATTCTAACTTTATTTATATACGAACGTGCAACTTATATACTAATTTCCTTTCTGTATTTTCTGTTCATATCAATACATTGGTTACAAAATATCGATAGAGTTTCGGGCTACAAAGTGTCAAAGAACACATGAACCAGAATTGGGCCAACGATCTTGACACATGATCCAACCTACGATGTGCACAATGTGTTCATGTTTAGCATTCTGCTTTGCCGGTATTCTCGCGGCGTCATCAGTTTGTGTTGGCTGTCGTATTTAATTGTATTGTGCCATTTGAAATGTTTGACCGTTGTTACTTCCGAAATGAAAAGTGGGTCATGTTTAATTTGACACAATGTTTGGGTGGTGAGGTAGGTCCACTACACTAGAAAATGGATATCGGAGAAGTCGATTTCATCACTGTTTGTATCCAAATCAGCTTCTGGCATATATTCTTCGAGAGCTTGTTCGAAGTTCTCGGATTCTAACGCCTCGTTATAGTCGGAATATTCATTATGAAAATTGCGTTGCTCTCTACCCATATTGGGGGCTTGTTGAGGTTTTGATGGAAAAGGTCTTGGAGTGAATCTGTCTGGTTATGTCCTCGTTTGAGAGCTTTGTGGCTCAAATTTTATTTGCGTCCTTACGGGTAAAGAAGGCTGTTGCATTGGTACAGAATTTTGTCCATTATTTGACTGATTCCTAATTTGGGGACGCGGTGGAACACCATGAGGAGCTTGACTTCCATAGTTCGGCTGATTATAAAACCTGGCTTAGGGTGGATAATGCTTTTGAAATGGAATTGAAGGCTATGCGGAGATTGGTTTCTTTGAGGTATTCAGAGTATTGTGTACATAGCTTGTCCTAACATTCTGGTTCTCCAGTTTCAGACAAAAGTGTAACGCTTGTGGCAAGTCTGCTGGTTCTTTTATGACAAGTTGCCGAGGTAGATCGCCTTTAAGACCCCTAAGGAAGGTGTCAAGGGCTTTATCTTGATAAGTTTGCGTTAACAAGTTCATTGACTCTGGACTTACGTCCATGCAAGACACTTTATACAGAATCAACGAAAGATATGAAGAAACGGATTGATAAAAGTCTTGAACGGAGTTATTACCCTGTACTAGAGACGTCATTTGGTACTCGAGGGTACCCATGTCACTTTTGTCCGCATAGTACATGACCAGGCAGCGTGAAATGCTTGACCAATTTAGGGGTGTATTGTATGACTTGAGGGCGGTGTCCGCATTGCCTTTGATCACATTCCGAATCACGATCAGAATTCCATAATATTTTGGCGTGTCTTTTATAGGTTCGTACCTTTGGAGAATACGATCTACGCTCTTCCTCCATGAACTAAATTCTCCGGGGTCACCCGAAAAATCTCATTGACACCGAACTACGTCAGGAATTCTGTCTAAATCCGATAGATTTCCCCTGTGTTCTAGGGATATTGTTTGGTCAACGCCAGCGAAGTTATCAATATTCAGATTTAATAAGCTCGCTTCCTGTTCCTCCATCCTGTTAATAGGTACTAGGGGGCTCTTAGTTTCTCACTCACTGAATGTTTTTGCGAACCGATAATTTCACTACGTCCACTTGTGGAGCTTCTTGAGATCACTGAATATGAGGACGAAAAGATTGCGAGGCACGGAGACTACTTGAGTTGAGAGGCGGGGCAGCTACTTGAGGTCACTGGTAATAAACGAATTAAAAGTCATACTTCTCACGCGTCATTATTTATTGAAATCACCGGTCCCTGCTCGGGCGCCACGAAAAAAAAATTCTTTTATTAATTTTATAAAAAAAAACGATCTTTATTCAACGAAGGTAAATTACAAACTGAACTTAAAATCTGACAAAAGTTTTCTTAACGGCTAATGCGGCTAACTTGAATTAGCTAGGTAAATATATATTTTTACTAAATTGATTACTTAACCCAGCATTGAATGGGTTATTTAATCTTATTGGTCGATTGTTATTGCTATTGTTAGAAAATTATTTGGGGGTAGTTAATGTCCTTTTAAGGATATGCTTTAAAAAAAAAAAAACGCGAACGTCCGATATTGCGTACGAACAATCACCGAAATAGTTTAAGACTAACTTACAATCTAAAACACTTTTCCTAGCCGTCAATCGGTTCCATCCTCCAATTAGCTGTGTTATCAGTTAGGAAACGGCATGTGTATCCGGTGCAGTGCAAATGTAATGTAATTCTACATGAGAGTGCTAGTGAACAATTATAATTGAACTTATAATCCAACATTTTATTTCTTCTAACCTAACGCGACAGCAGACCATAACATCACGTTTATTCAACCGTCTTCTACAAGATACAACTTAAAACTAACTTTTCACTATCTAAGTTCCCATCGTTCCACACAAGGTTTCAACAACTGAACCAATCATTTGCGTCACAGTGCGTGTTGTATTTCCGGTACTGCATGCATGTCACTTGATCCCGTTGTATAGATCATTGGGAACAAGTTCACACCTGAACGCTTATACGACGTGACTTACGTGTGCCTTCTTTTATTTGTTGTTTCAAAACGTCAAGAAGTCTATCTTTAGTTGTCGAATGAATAGTTTGCTTTTACAACTTTGTCCCTTAAGCTGTGTAAGTTTCTGATATCTTTTCTATCCGAATTTGCAGTCTTCTTGTAAGGGGTCGTCATGTGAAGTTCCACATTATTGTCTTTTAGATATTATTTTATCAGAAAGGAAGAGAATCCTGATTCTCCATCCGTTACTATTTTCTGGGGTATGCGAAACGATGCGAATCTATATTAGCAACGCTATCCGTATTCTGTGTTTAATGTAATGTATAGTGTTTACTAAATTAGTCTATCATCGTGATAAATATTAAATTAATATTTGCGTATTTGGTTTGGTTTTGCTGGTATCTCGGTATTTTATGAGATTTTCTTTTGCACTTTATCTATTATACAGGGTTTTATTGAACTGTAACTAACTTCAGACTGATATAGCGTTCGAACGTCAAATCGAAACGTCAAACGCGGTTGCAGAACAGGCTGTAGAGTATATCGTAGAGCTGGTTGTGGAGCAGATCGTAGAGCAGGTGGTGGACAAGGTTCGGTTTCTATCATCTCGGCGAGAATCGAAGTAGGAGGAATGTCGTCAATTTTGTTAGACGATATTTTAATCTCTTCAGCGATGTCACCTATCATGACTCGGGAAGTAGTGACTCCATTGCCTAAGTCAACGGGAAGGGATTCTAACAAGTCATTAAATGTTGGTAAATGGGATTCTAAAAAATATCGTTATCGTTAATTAAGAGTAGGCAAGTCATTTCTAAGCGATAGAAGATTGGGGTTCGAAGAATCACTTGGGGGATTTTTTAACACATCAGCAATACTTATGAGCTGCTTGTCTATACTTTTCAGTTTAGGCTTGCAAAGATTTGTTGAATGATCGGTAATGTTGCTCAATTTGTCCAAACATTTATTGAGCTCATCGAACTTTGATAGTTGTTCAAGTAATTTCTTATACCATAGTTTGTTGTCCGACGTTAATGACGCAATGGAGTCACTAAAAAAAAAACACTTAATAGCACGCATTAAATGGGACAGGGAAATATTTTTACATTCGTCGGAGAAAAACAAAAAGTTATTGGTGAATTCTTGAGGTAGCCGATAGCACGTTTGCTCAGTATGTTATGCCGCGTGACCGTGCTTCCTCAGTTCGAGGGAAGAGTACGAAGGCGAAGAGTTTGATAAATGAAGAAATTATATGTTTGTTTATTAGGCCCGCCGTCTTAGCGTAGCTGCACATTTAACACGCCACACATCGATCACGCGCTAAAAGGGTGAACACAACTCTTCCAAAGCCGGGGTCCAATAAAAAATTCGGTTCCTTCGGTTTTCGGCTTTTATCATTTTTTGCTTAATTTCAGATTGCAATATATAGATATAACTGAACCATAACCGCACTAACCGGAATATCTAAAAATAGACAAAAAAGAAAAAAAGGAGCTCTTCATTCCTCACTTTCGGTATCGAAAGAGTGTAAAGCAGAAGTGAGCCGTTAGTGTAGATGGGAGGGGATCAATACTCAATGGCCTGTATTTCGTTCACATACGGTATAGTCTCAATTTCGCTGATGATTCTATAAATTTATTCCTTGTTAAGCTGGTTGGTATTGATGGTCCCTACTCGGGCGCCAGTTAACGTTACGCTAATGAGATAACGATCGAACTAACCAATTTATTCGAATTTAAATGAAAAACTAAATTTAAATGATAATCTTTATTCCTTGTTGCCAATCCTAAAGCTAACTTAGAACTAACTCTTATCTACCATACTATATCCAGGCAAGCCGCTGCTCCAATCTCTGAAGTTGCACCGTCATCAGTTTCCCACCGTCGCTCATGCACGCACATCCATTTGAGTGCAATGTAAAACGATCCCTCAACCTAACTGGTGATTTTATTCCTAACGATATTAAGAATCCCATAATATTTGGGTGTTCCCTTGATGTGTTCATAGATGTGCAATACCCGATCAACAGTTTTCTTCCATCTCCTGAGAAATTCCTCAAACATCTCACAACATAAGGCACTTTGTCTAAATCGTCTAATTTGTCCCTATGCTCTGCCTCAATAGTTTGATCTTTACCAGGAAACCGTTGAGAGTTGGGATTTAAAACATTTTGAATGATGCTCCGGCCTTGTTGATCAAGAATTCGGCATACTATTGAAGAGCTGCGGAAGTCCAGTGCTGGAGTAGTTCTAACCTCATGTTGTTAATCCGCATGAGAAGCACTAGATAAAAATGAGTTATTCGGGTTTTGTTCCGTGGTACTTATCAACATACACGTGAGCGTTCCTAATGGGTGGATTTGGAGAGTTATGCGAATTTGGTGGAAGGTCCTGATCGGAGGTCTAGCATGATGGGAATATAATTTATTTCTATGAGATTTTATTTAAATAAATAAATATTCAGGACTTAATAGCTAATTACAGAGCTTAGATAGATTAGAGTTGTTTTCATCCTTATGGTGAGCGGGTAGCGCCTCGCGCTTCCTGTTCCTCCGTTTGTTATCAACGGCTACTAAGGGGCCCTTTATTTCTTTCTCACTTACTCGATGTTTTCTATTCTTTTCCTTATTTTTTCACTTATTTTTCCTCTTTTAACCAGAAGAAATTTTTACTTTGTAAAATCTATCCTTTATAGACTTTAATAATTCGTAATTAACAGCTACCTTACCGCGGGTGGGGGGATAGCTATCAATAAGAGATCGTACTCTTGTTGCTTGAGTAGATCTGAATTTATTTATTCTTTTAACGGGTATTTATACATACATTTTGCTTACTGTGTTAACATCACAGGTCGTTCACTGCTGTTCGGCTGTTGTGCTGACACTGCTGTTGTGCTAACTCGCCTGTTGTGCTGACTCGGTTGTTGTGCTGTTACTCAGCCACTTGATGTATGTAGGTCGTGATTGAGTAACATGTTTCTGCGCAAACTGCTGATGTTAGCGCTTGCTGGTTGGGGTTCAGTGTATTTTGTTTTTTATTTTGTTGATGTATTCAACACACTTTCTTATTGTCTCACTTATTTTTCTACTTTTGAAAGAAAGTTTTCACTCTGTTCTAAGTAGTCTGTTTTAGAGGACGATAATTTCACTCGCTCGATGCACTGGAGCTTCTTGAGGTCACTGGCACTACGAGTTGCTTGAGGTCACTGGCGTGAATTTATACAACACGATGCGCGGGAGTTACTTCAGGCCACTGGGAATAGCGAATTTTGCACGGGAGCTACTTGAGGTCACTGGCGATTATGTTAATTAAACTCGCGTTTCTGACAAGCAAAATCACCGTCCCTGCTCGGGCGCCAAATAAATAAAACTAAATTAAAATTTAAAAAAAAAAAAAATATTTCTTTTGAGAGCTTAGCTCCTTTATTTCTTAAGATCTAAAATAGAACTGACTTAAAATCTAAGAACAGATAATCAAGAAACTTAATTATACCTGCTGCTGCCTGTGTTAGGTATCGGATGCGCGCTCCAGACGTGATGCCAGCATCTTGAGACAGGAGCGTGTGCAACTGCATGGAAAAGGTGCTGCGCGAGTTAAATTGAGTAATTAGCCGATTGCCTTTTTAAAAAAACAAAACTCACAATTTTACAATTTAATTTCAATTATTCATTTTATTGATCGAGAGTTGGCTGAAGACTGAAAAACTAAAATCTTAATTCTATGTTCGGTTATACCTGTTGACCTTGATACGGTGGGAGAAAATTGCACCTGACTTCGTATCAAGTTCAGCGTCTGGGAAAAGTGCATTTCATAATTTCGCAAGACTCTGCTGGCTGGCCGGAAATCAATTCTCGGAATTATTTCTGAATTGGGAACGACCGGTGGGGTCAATGTGTTGACGTTCGATGTATCGGCGGTCGCTGACTCCGACATAACTCGCGTGAAGGTGTAGGGTGTCCGTGTTCCGTGGAAACAGCTTCTGGGTGCATAAATGGAATGTTGCGCGTGCAGGTTGTAGAGTGTCTGTGTTGGGAAAGAATGTGCGGTGTTAACTTATATACCTGCGTCTAGCGTAGCTACGACCTTTATTATATTTTTGTTTTGCTTTACTTAATTGGACCTGCCGTCTTAGCGTCGCTGCGATCCTTTTAGTTTGAGTAGATAAATTCAACTCTGCCTGACCTTTTCCAACCACTCCTTTCTATACTTAAAATTTTCACTTATATATTTTGTTTTCATTAATTGCCTTAATGATGTTCTTTTTTAGTTGAGCTGAATAGGGTACTTTGTTGGTTCTCCTTGGTTCATGTTGGTTCCTCAGCTATGCTTAGTTCGTAAATTGAGTGACGCGAATTATAACACTCAGCGCCACTTTTGATTAAAAAAAATCAACTTTATTTCAATGCAACTCACTAAGAACTAACTTAAGCTATTTGACAAACTTTCATTGAAACCTATCTATTGCGAAGGTGATCGGTTGGCCGGAAATTTGGCAGACGCTGATAAAGCTATTTTGATCTTAACTTCGCAATTTACAAATATCAATCTGTGCACTATGCACTTTAACGGTTGGCGTGTGTGAACTGCTGTTGACGGTGGCAATGACCGGATGTCGGATATGCTGATGTTGGTTTTCCTGTGACAGTTGAATTGGGTATGTAACAGTGGCGATTGGGTATGTAACTCGCACTTAAAATTTGTTTGACGAACGTGTTGGAATGCAAAAGTTCTCTAAGTTGGAGTTAATTTATTAGTTTTTGAAAAAAAGGGAGAAGTTCGTTGTCGAATTGTTATATGTAGCTCTACGACATTTAATTTTAAATTTAAAGAAAATAGGTATAAATGGATCCGAGAAATCATAAAATTAAGGAGTTAAGATTGCTCAAAACTCCACAGCCAGCACAGCAACAATTTCGCTTTATTATTCTCTTCAGATTTCGACGTCAACTCAAGCCAGTGACAATTTTCTACGAATGTTAAAATGGAGTCTAGTTTTGATGACCTACAGGAATGGCTTGTGTTCGGAGTCGCTTTTAAAAAATTTGCTTAAATCTGCCGGATTTAAAAGCTAAAAGCCGGGATGATATTATAGATGTCGTTAAGACTTATTTTGTATTCTGTCATTGTGATGGCGGAATCTGAACATTGTGAGACGAATAGGGACTTAAATTAAACGGAAGGTATTTGAATAGCTGGTTGGAAATGTAAAATTTGGGAGAGGGTAACAAAGAAGGTTTCTCTCTTTAGCTACAACCGAAAATTCTCCCTTTTCATAAGGGAATAGAAAAAATTTTTTAATAAAGCGAGTGTGAACACCCTAGTGTGCGCACACGAATCCTTTTGATTTCTTTGTGATTTCAGGTCGTGTTCTCATGGGAATGACGGATGTTCTTTTAGAATCGAAATAAACAGTGTGTTCTCAAGGGAACAGTTGTTTGCGTTCAGCTGTCACCGGAAGAAAAGGATGCCGTTTACGGGGCTATCCCTGCTCGGGCGACAGTTAACGTTACCCCTTCGGGGTATCTTAAGAATAACAAAACTACTCGGACCTTCAATAAAACCCACAATGCAATTCTTTATTCCGACTGTCTCTGACAACGTCCACTTTAGAACTGACTTAATTTTGTCCACATTTTCTTTCATTTGCATGGGTTTCGGTATCCAAGCTCCAGACTGCTGTTGCCTGATACTGCAGTGATTTGTTTTCACGCTTATACGTCATGACCTGCATGTCCCGGCACGACATGTAAGCAACGAAGGAGAAGTGAGATAACTTACGAATGTTGGAGTGAATCTTCCCAAATCCTGTATTTCGAGTAGAACCAACTGTACATCCACTGTTCGTCGATACCAAGAGGAAGACCCCTTATGAGATAGGTCACTGTATCATGTTCCAGTAGAGAAATACTTTTTTTCTTCAGGGTTCATTGTTGTCTCCAGGTGTCAGAAGGTTCGTTTGGTGGGTTAGGTGAATATTAGATATTTGCGAAACCAAGAATTATTTTGCTCGAAAAATGCGAGAGGGAAACGGGCAGTACTTGGGCTAGCGCACTAATGCCGCGGAAATGATACGCAGAGCAAATTGAAAGTACGTCTGAACATGATGATGTCGTTCTGGGGGTAAGAATAGTCTTGTTTTGGAGGCAGTTGTGGTGCTCTGACCGATTCAATAGGTTGTGGAACGTGAACCAATTCCGGGAAGTAATGACTCCTAGGGGCAGGTACAGGTGCAGCTATTCTGCGCGTAAGCACTGGTGGAATCAATACATTAGCTCGCCTAACTGCCCCTTGGCTGTTCATGGCGTGTTGGGTCCTGTTGTTGGGTATTTTCTCTAACTTTAGGTACAAGTGGAGAGTCTGGTAAAGATCTGCTGGTTCTCGTATGCTCGGCAGCCGTGGTAGATCACCTCGTAGCCCTCTTATAAAGGTGTCTAGTGCTATTTGACGGTAAGACTCCATCATGACGGTTAGCGATTCGTCGCTTAGATGAGATAATTTATTCAGAATAAGAGACAAATGTTGATACACTTCGTGATAAAATTCGGGTATGGATGAATTATTTTGTACCAATATAGTTCGAGGGTGCCCAAATCCCTCTTGTCAGCGCAGTGCAACATAAGAAGACCGAATTAAGAGGGGTATTATACGATTCGAACGCTATTTCTGCGTATACTGTGATTTTATTTCGAATCACACTTAGAATTCCGTAATACTTAGGTGATCCGCGAATGGGTTCGTATATTTTAAAAATCGTGTCTATGATCCGAATTCACCAAACTGGCCGGAAAATTCGCGTAAATTTTTAACGACGTTTGGAATTTTCTCCAGGTCGTTAAAATTGTTAGCTTGACTTGCGTCAATAGTTTGATCATAACGATCGGAGTCCTCTGAGGATGTCGTGAGACGAGCAAGAGCATTGGCAGCTATCTGATTTATTAGTATTGTTAAACCTTTTTGCGTTATAACATTGCGGTTTGAATTAGGATTCGGATTAGGTGTAGGATTTACAGATTCGGCAAGGCCGTCAAGGGCACTTGCTCTTAGCACATTGTTGGTTGGCATGATTTCACAATAATAATGACGATTTAATTTTCTTAATCTATATAGTTTCTTTTATGTTATGGGTTACAATATTTCTTTTTACCAATAGGCAGTTTTAATTACTTAATTCTTATCAATTTCTCAGAATTTGTATTAAAATTTATTCAAAAAATGATGACATACAGCAAAAATCTTAGTAATTTCATTGTTGGGATGCAGTGGTGGCAACACTGTGCTGGTGGTGATTCGGGTACCCTTTCTGCAACATCGATGGAAAATCCACTGCGCTTACTGTGCTTATTAACGGCACTTCACTCTGCTTTCTACAGCAAGTTTATGTTTTTATCACTGCTTAACCAACCGCGACGCTATGCTTTATTACGGCAGTTAAACTTTTGCTTTTTTACAGCAAGTTATGTTTAATCACGGTACTGCGGTGTTTCATGTTTGACTTTTTTACAGCTATTTAATTCGTTATTTTTTAGGTAACGCTAATTTCCACGATACATTAACTTTATCACCACCGACCCTGCTCGGGCGCCAATTAAATTTATTCTCCGGATTTTATTATAAAAAAAAATAAACTTTATTATTCGAATTCCAACTTAGAACTAAAAACTAAATTTTTCGTTACTTCTACTTAAACCCAAATCGTTCCGAAATGCCATGAGAATCAATGCAAAGTGCATTTCCCTCTGTGTAACTTTATCCGGTGTCGTATTCCTATCTGGCGAATTTAAATTATATTTCTTCTAGGTTATAGAATTTACTGCCTACGTTGCTACCGGTCGATTTGCGAAGAATCTATTGTTGACGTTGTTAACTTATAAAACTGTCCTTTGGCTTGGAGTGTGTATTTATCATGTATTTCTGAGGCTAACGCTCCTGCAGATAACTCTTTTATTTTTAAAATTAAAGCACTTCAGACAATTACCTATATCTAATCTACATATTTACATTAAAGGCTGCACATTCTGTTATGTTATTAATATTTTCTTGAATTGTATCTGATAAATGATTAATTGTTATTTATATCTCTTAGGATGCTGCTTTGATCCTTCATAGGCCTCTCGTTGTATATGATGATAAATTCTTGTTGTGCTTCCACTCCAAATTCCTGGCTCTCCATTGAATGGCTAGATAAATTTTATCTGCTCCTCCACTAATTTTCTCCAGGTTTTGTCTTATTAAGATGCCCGTTAATGCCGCTAATCACTGTTCCAGAATTGGTTGTTGCTTCATGTTATCTAATTGTTTATATCTTCTTGGTATTTTGGCTTGTTTCTACCGTACACTGCTAAATTTTTATTCACTGTACTACGTTTCTACCTTATCGACTGGACACTATTGATTGTCACTTTTTATTTTAACGTCACTTCGTCCGCGTTTTAACTTTTCACTCTTCCCTAGTTCGATGGAATAGAGAAGTACCGACTGCGCCAGTTACAATTTGGGATCCGACCAAATAAGTAAAATCTTTGGTCACTCTTGGACCTTACAAATAATAACTTTATTACACTATAGTTAAAATGGTATTACTGGACACCCGCTGTTTCTTCAGCTTGCCATTAAATAGCCCTATATTGATGACGCTGCTGTAAATTAAGTTTTTTATTTTGTAAAATGATTAAAAAAATAATTTTTTTGTGAGGAAAAACCTCTTTATTTATTCAATTCCACTTAAGAACTGCATACGTGCTACTTAAGGACGATTTACGAACGAACCTGTGGTCCCTGCTCGGGCGCCAATTAAATATTTATTTTGTATAATGATTAAACAAATTAATTTTTTTTATTTATTCAATTCCTCTTAAGAACTAACTGATTAAAGAACAACAAGTGAACTTAACACCTAATTTAAGCTATGCGGGAGAACGTTGGAGAATGTGGGAACATGAAAACTTGAGAAAATATGTGCAATGGGATATAGCTACAGACGTCGAGTCAGCAACCTGAAGCTGGTTTTTGGTTTTTGTATGATCAGCATCCTTGACATGTCACAGTTGAGGCCAAGAATAAATACATCTAGAGCTCTATTATTATAGGTTTCTACCAGTGCCTTAACCGTCTCCTCACTGAAGAAATCAGTCTTTAACTTGTTAACCATCAGAGACAACTGATGATTAACAGCGGCATAGAATTCATTCAATCTACTATTTCTCTGAGCCAGCTGATTTAGCTGTTGCTCTAATGTCCGCATGTCTCGTTTGTCTGCGTAATGCAGAGAAAGACATTGTTTTATTTCCTGACAATCACTATCGAAGACGTTGTATGAAACGAGGGCAGCATCTGCTGGCCGCATCTGCTGGAAGGATTGCTCTGTATATATAGGTTTAGTTTTTACGATATTAAAGTCCCGTAGGATTCTCTCCACAGCACGTACCCATTATACACACTGCGTAGTAAGCAGGGGATAGCACTTGCACAACTTGTATATTATTTATATTATTTTTTAAGTTCGCGCTTCCGTTCTGTAAAGAAAAAGAAAACAAAAAGGAACCGATATTAAAACAGAACCGAATTTTCAATGGGAACCGGTCTTGAAAGAGTTGCGTTATTCCCTTTTGGTCTCAAGCGTTTATAATTGCAAGCAACCTACTTATGGCGCAAACAACTTCACATCAAATCCCTTTATCTCTGACGATGACTGCCGTGTTCCCATGGTAATGACAGTATTTGTTGTTGTGTTCCCATGGTAACAGCAACGTGCACTCAGTAGAGCATACTAATTCTCCCGTCCTGTATGAAAGGACAGAACAATTCGCACAGGATAAGGGAGGTGATTGTAGACCGGTCACTACTCGGGCGCCATTCAAATATTCCTCCCGCACGAATCATTAAAAAAACCGCGAACGGGGAGGCAGGGTCCTTTCCAATGAAACAAAATGCACCAATTAAATATTATTTTAATTACACGAATTTATTACTCGATCGAATCCCGCTACGTCCAACTTAAGACTAACTTAAATAACTAACTTATCCTCATCCGAGCTTCTGTCCCACGATCCATATCGCCACCGGTTCCACGATCCATATCGCTGATGCAGCAGTCTTACGTCGGTATATGTATCCGGTGCATTGCGCGTGCATGTTATCCAACTCCTTTGCACCGGCACTATGGGAACATATTTGAACTGGAATATGATGACTCGGTGAATTTGGATTAGCTGCCTGTCATGACTTTGGTGCGTGGAACAGGTGCACTGTGTTAATTCATTACGATAAGCAGGCGAAAGTGAAGTTGAGGTATTATCTTACGCCTATATTGCGGTGAACTCAGGTCAATGGGAAGCACGAGTTTTCGGTATCCAATTTAATGTCAGCCGGCTGGCAAATGGATGCCGTCGCACTATGGATATTGACCGTACTCAACATCCTACCCCCCATTGAACTGTGTTCAATCGTTCTGCTGATAGGTGATTGTTGACTCGACCGCTGAAATCCTCTCGGTTTTGGAATAGGATATTCTGTTCGTCTACGGATGGACCGTCTGGATTTCTAAATTAAGAACACGATGATTCCGCCCTCTAGGAGTAACCCGGAGGAACTCAGGAAGGTGTGTCGAAAATTATGATGTTGAATTTGGTATGGTAACTCCATCTGTTGGAAACTGATTTGTTCACGTATTCTTTGCAATTCCAATTGATAAGTGCTGATATGTGGAATATTATATTGAATAGCAACCATATGATCCACATTTGTAAGGTTTATATCACTACTTAGTCTGGTGTATATGACACTCGCATACTGTTCGAGTAAATGCGATGACATTGAATCGTTATGTGATCGTGTTTGACAATGCAGTTTGTTTTCAACTTCAAAATGCCACTTCCTTGGATTGTGATGAGTGACGTATGATGATCGCAAACTATATTGAATACCGCGTAGATCCATTGATTTGTCTGAGGAATTTGTGTCCATACCGAAGTATTTTTAATAATTTTTAGTTTACATGCTGATAATGATGATGTATTATTTAGGAAGTTCAATTCGCACATGCTGATGTTTGCTCCAGGTCGGTAAATTGGATGAGATTGAGTGCATAAATGATGTGTATCTTCTATGCGATTGCATATAGCGAGTTCATCTTCTGATAATAGGTAATATTGATCGTGATGAGCACTCACATTAGTACATTGTTAACGATTGTCGGGATGGGAATGATCTTGAATATCAAAAATTCATCTAGGCCAATCAAAGGTACGAGTAATTCAATTCATCCTTCTGTTGACATCAATTTGTAAAGCTGCAGCATATTTTCTGGTTCTTAATTTTAATGAGTTCTTGTTTCAATTGCTGAGGTGAAATTAATAAATGATTAATTTTACTTGATGGGTGTCTGATAAAACGTCAAGCCTTGATGCTTGAGAACGATGTATAGTGGCGACTATCAATATAGTGTAAATCGAGCAGGAAGAAAACAATTGCTGAACCTTAATCTGATACATTTTGTCGGTGAAGTTATTTATTCGATTAGTTATTTGTTCTAATTGTGTTATGAGCGAATCTGCTTCGTTATGTTTCATTATGTTAACAGTGGAATCTAATAATGACGTATGCGTTGTTAGGTAATTTTCAATATATTCATCCATATCTTCAACGTATCGAGAATCAAGAACTCCAAACAGTGAATTTGCAACACTGCCAACGATATCAAGAGCTCCTCTTTTGACCTTCCTCGAATTACGCGTAGTCCCCAGTTAGACATTTCGGTTATTTAGACAATTAGTTATATCTAAGCTATTTACATTAAAGGCTGCACATTCTGTTATTAATGATTTCTTGAATTTTATCTGGTAAATGATTAATTGTTATTTATGTCTCTTAGGATGCTGCTTTGATCCTTCGTAGGCCTGTAGTGAATTTTTAACTTTTCCTTGCATTCTTCCCACGTTGTCGGCGCTTATGTCGATACAACATTTTTTGCTGCTCCCGTAATCTTCTCATTGTATACGAGTATGATGATAAATACTTGTTGTGCTTCCACCCGAAATTCTTCTAGGACTTGATCCACTGTTGCAAAAAAGAAGGTAGAGTGCCTGGCTCTCCATTGAACGGCTGGATAAATTTTATCTGCTCCTCCACTAATGTTCTCCAGGTTTGAGGGGCGTTTTGTCTTACTAAGATGTCCGTTAATGCTGCTAATCACTGTTCCAGAATTGGTTGTTGCTTCATGTTATCTAATTGTTTATATCTTCTTGGTGTTTTGGCTTGTTTCTACCGTACACTGTTATGTTTTTATTCACTGTACTAAGTTTCTACCTTATCGACTGGACACTATTGATTGTCATTTTTTATTTAACCGATAGCACAACTTGAAGCTGGAGCTGACGTGTGAATATGTGGGATAATGTGAAGTTTATTAACTCCTCCCTGCTAAAATGCAAACGTCCTCGTTTTGCAACATTTTCTTTTAGAAAAATGGAATTTGGTTTATTGTGGAAATTCTCGGGCATATTTTTGGAATTATTGGTTTCTTCGATTCGATCGGTCTTTCTGGTGTATCTGTGACCTTTGTTGTGGTCTTGTGTTTTCCTGCAGTGGTGATCTCTAGTACAGGGGTTTTTCTTGGTGTATCTGTGACTTTTGATGGGGACATGGGATGTTCTACAATGATGATCTCTGGTTCTCTCTTCTTTCGGCAAACTTTGTCGTATAATGATGGCTATTAGTGTTTAATATTGTTTTCCGAACTTCATAAATTTGGTATTGTTCATATAAAGTTCTTTAATAATGTTCAGCGATAGGACTTGTTCGTATTCATTGTTATCCGACAGGGGTTGAAGTAGTACTGATAATGGTTTTATCTTCTTTATTTCCTTGGATGAGTATGTTGTGGAAGTAAGCAAGGAAGAGTAGGACATTATTGTAGATTCTTTACTCCCTTAATCGAGATAAAGTGTAGCGACAATCGATTGAATCAGCGGAATTCGTGATAAGTTTAACGACGGGGGGGAGGAGAGGGTCGAGAAAGGATGGAGAAGAATTAGCCACAGGGTAAGGGTTGAAGGTATTATTAGCACGAAGAGAGGCGGAAGAGTTTGAGTTCGAGAGATCAAAGGACACGTGGTTGAGGTTGCTCTTGTTTTCTGAACGAGTGGCAGCAGATGATTCGGATGGAGATAGCAGGAGAGAGGCAGAAGAGTTTGCACGCGAGAGGTCAAAGGACACTCTGTTAGGATTAAATTTGTTAACAGAGTGAGTGGCAGCAGATGTTTCGGATAGAGATGGGGCTAAAGAGATTACACGCGTGAGGTCAAAGGACACCCTGTTAGGATTAGATTTGTTAACAGAGTGAGTGGGAGCAGATATTTCGGGTAGAGATGGGGCTGCAGGGTTGAGAATATGCGATCGCGTGAAGTTGGGAAATTTTGGGAGCACCATTAAGATAAGGAAGTAATCCAACTTTAAATTGCCAATTAGAGTGCGGCCCGGGAGAATTATTGCCGATGGAAAGAGAGTGAGGCAGAGATGACGGATTAGGCTTAGAACTATCGGAAGGTTTGTTAGAGCTAGAGTTTTCCCCTGGCTTAGAGTTAGGTTTAGAATTATGAAAGTAAGGCTTAGAGTTAGGCATAGACTTATGGTTAGGATTCTGCTTTTTGTTACCCTTGTTAATCCATTTGGCCATGGTCATCTTCCCTCAAATGATGGTATCGTCAAGGGAGTTCCAGAACAACCAACTGTATTTCATTCATTCCATGTTGAACTTGAAGCAACTAGTCTTTCTGGAATTGGATGGAGAAATCTTCCATATCCAGGTAGCATCGGCATGTTGAGGAGCGCCTTTGGTGGTAAATGTAGTGTACTCAGCGTTTTCCGTCTTGTTGCCCTTACTTAGTTTTTCAAGCCTCTCGTTCCATTCAGAGAGAGTCCATGAAGTTCCGAATCGATTAATACAAGGTTGTGAAGCTTCAGTCTGTTTGGTAAGTGAGGTAGTGGGAGGATTAGCAGTCGAGGATACAGACACTAGAGACGGAGGCGAAAGAGCTCTTGGAGATAGATTGATTGCAGTTTCGCGAATTTCATCAAGTATTTATGTATTGTACGGGCAGCTTGATTGTGGTTGGATATGATCCGGTTATGCTGGAAGCCGTCCTAATATCATCGAGAATTTCGCATATTGTAAGCCGAGTTACTGCGAGTTTATTACTGACCTCATTAATTTTGTGTACCACCATGTCAACAAGTAGCGGATCAGGCTGACGGGGAGAAGGTATGGCTAATTGAAATGAACCTCCAGGTCAGACCGAAGAGAGTTGATATCATCGTTAATATTGTTATATGGGCAGGGTTTCATGGTAGAATTAATTTGGCGTTTGAGTTCCTCGAGTTGACAGTTTGTAGAATCGTACTGGGGACTATTGGTTATAATTTCGGTTAAGGCTGCTAATTGATGTTCAATGTTATTAAATTTGGCCTTGCACAAATCACTACAACACTCAACGGTGTTGCTCAAATCCTCTACACTTTTTATAATGTCATCACACTTTAGTAGGTCTTTGAAGACCTTTTTGCTGAACTGCTTAAAGTTAATGACCATTGCTTTGGTCGAATCACTGAGACACTTGATTGCAAGCATGACGTGCAAGAGAGAAATTTCTATGCACTCGTCGCAGAAGAACGCGAAATGGTTCAAATAATCTTTAATATAAATAATAGATCTTTTGCTGAGACCGGTGCATATAGGGTCTGAACAGTTGGGCGGTCTAGGTTGACTATGAATTACCTATATCTATCAAATTTTTTTCCATACAAATTGATAAAATATTAAATGTTTTGCAATTTGCATTGATTTCAAATATCCTTCTCTTACAATTCACTACTGATTTATAATTTATTTCGTTAACATAGTTTCCATTCTTAACTGGATACACAATTCAATTTTAGCATTTTTCATCGCCAGTAAGTTGTATATTGGATAAACAATATTTGCGGGAGGTTCCTGACGACTTAGTGCGGCTAGCATGCGATGCTTCCCTTTCGTCCCTGAGTTTTCTTGAGGGCCCTTGTATGTGGTAATTGCTTTTAGTTTGCACGTTTAGGTCAGAGAGTTCCTGCTTTTTACTCAGCAGAATTATGCCAGAGAGTTTCTTCACAACACTTTCATTAACGCGGAAAAAATATGGGAACCTACAGGGTTTATTTTTATTTCGCTCGTTCGCCATAGTGCTTCGGTGCTTCTTGAGGACTCTTGACTACGCGTACGTGCTACTTAAGGACGATTTTACGACCGCGGACAAAATGTGGGAAACCACAGGATTTATTTCGATTGATTTGCTGTAGTACTTCGGTGCTACTTTTGACTACTCGTACGTGCTACTTATGGACGATTTACAAGCGAAACTGTGGTCCCTGCTCGGGCGCCAATTAAATTTTTATTTTATATAATGATAAAAAAAATTTTTTTCATGAGGATAAACCTCTTTATTTATTCAATTCCACTTAAGAACTAATGGATTAAAAAATTAAAAGTGAACTTAACACCTAACTTAAGCTATGCGTGAGAACGTTCGAGACGTCGAGTCAGCAAATTGAAGCTGGAGCATGATTCTATTGAAATGTGGGAATGTGCTAAGGTGTGGATGTGATGGGTCGATGTGCGTGAGTTATGTTAAGATGAATTGTATAAGGCAACAAAAAAAAAAAGTTTATTCAATAATTAAAATGACAGTTCGGTCTGAAGCACAAAAATCAAGTCAAGTTTACAATCTATTATTTCTGATCAATTACGTGCAGAGGCGATATACTTAGGTTGCAGCCAAGAAAATAATTTACAATATCATCGATATGAAAGGGTTGCTAATTAATTTATTTGCAAAGATGTTTTCTAAGAATATTGAGTTTGCGCCAGACGCTTAGGTTGGAGTTTTCGGGGTCACAGCGGCCAATGCGTACACGGGCCGTGTGGGATAAATAAAAGGGATGTATGGCGTGAAGGAGGTCAATGGACGGACGTACTATGGGTGAAACGGATTGTGGCGTGTAGAGAGTCAATGGATGAACGTAACTCCTCCCTCCTTAGCGTAAAGCGACGGCCACAGTGATGTCAATGGGATTGGAGTGAAGGACTTCAACACGGGGATGTTCTTCTCGTTGTTTTTCTTCTTAAGGCTGATGATTACGATTAATGTAACGAGAGCCCTGCGGATGTGCCGATGATGTAATGCAGATGTAGGGTTTTGTGTGATGAGTTCCGTTTCAGTTTTAAAGTTGAAGTCCTTAAGTTTTTCTATACATCGCTTGCTAATTCTGCATAGATGTAACTATTTGGTGGTGGTGGAATATTGATTTCATCCCAAAAGGTTTCTGGGTTGTCTTCGTATGAAATTCTGTTAACCTTAAAGTTGCAGTACTGAAAGTGGAGAAGCGCTGTGCTTTCTATTTTTGGTACATTAATGGTTCCAAAATGCTCCCGATCTTTCCCGACAGTGGGCGACTTTGTTGCCCATAAGGTTTTCAATGCATCTGGAATTGCTGACTCATCTCAATTTCGGTGAGGCTCGGGCGGATTATTGTGATTGGGAAGAGAAGGGAGGTGGGAGGATGGCTTTGAGGAGGGTGAAGATGTAGAGTTAGGCTTAGAGTTATGTTTATTATTAGTTCGTTTAAAATTAGGCTTAGAGTTAGATATATTAATGTTTTTATTAATGGTGTGGTGTTAGTCTCATACGGAGCCTACCCCCTAAGCTGTACCCAGCGCAGCACGCTCTTCTTAAGCTGTTTAAAGCGCAGCTCGCTGTAAGTTTATGGCAAATTACTGCCGCAGTGAAGTGAGTCTAAATTAGGTTTAAGACTGTCTTTATTCCAATGTTCATTCTCCTTTTATACAAAATTCTTAACACTAGATTTTACTATGTACATTGAGCATTAATCATTCTAAACACAATTTGTTAATTTGATCCCCTTACTCTACTCTACTTTACTTATGAATGGTGGGTCCAAAGAATAAAATATGAACCACATGAACTGAAGTGAACTTCTACGTAGCGTGAATCACTCTCGACCTCAATTGAATGCCATATGACACTTTCGATTGAATGTGTGGAATGTGTTATGTAATGATTCCTCATTTCCACTTTGTGTGCCTGCATTGAATCACACTACAATGGGCTTAATATTAAAGCTTAACTTATCGGTCCATCGAGTCATACTCACTTTACCAAAAGCAAGAACATCTTTCACAGGGCAGGGAAGGCAGTCAAGGACGTGGAAGTTGAGGGTGTGGCGCTGTTAAGAGCGTTAAGAAGCTCTTCATGCAATGATTTATCTTGAGAAGAGTGTTTCACAGACTGGATGAAGTTAAGTTTACTCAACACTAATTTTAGTTCTCCTATAATGTCACTCGTTGCTAACCTTGAGAGCTTCGTGGCAGTTAATTCTTCGATTACGGAATTCAAAGCTGGATAAATTTCACCAATACATTACGCGTGATGGGCAATATTCGTGTCAAGCTCCTTCAGTGAGGTGGTGTGGCCGGAAAGTGTCTCAGATATGGATGACATATCGACATGGATATCCTTGAGAACTGGGGAGGGGATAGAGCACTTGGGGTTAACGGTTTTAATTTTCTTATTCTTAATTTCGTCAATTCCAGCGTTGGTTGATGTTATGAGAGTGAACAAGTGATCTTATCTTTTTTCGCTTTTATGGGAGGATTCTTTTATCACTTTTAAAACGGAACTGTGATCTGAAGCGTAGTTTTCTAAGGCGTTGTTGATGGAATCACAGTAGTTGCTACATGATTTCGTTTTGTTAAAGTTATGAAGCAGTTCCGATTTCAGCTCAGCAACTGAATTAGTAAGTGTATAAAGTTGTTCGTTGTGTGCCATAGAAATAGTTCTACACTCATCATAGAAGAAACAGAAAAGGTTGGTGTATTCCTGCAAATGAGCTTTGGCATTCCTCATTATGCCAATGCAGATAGGGTTGAAAAATTTATTGCAAATACCTTTGCATTCTATCATATGGGCAGAGTTGGAGAACATGGTGCAGTTAATGGATCCATAAGACGTCATGGTGAATGCGCGGAGTGGACTAGAAACACAACTTGGTTTCATGGCGGTTCGAACTGAACTAACTAGTTTATCTTGTATAAATTTTAGTTCACCTGGGTTAAGTATGAATTTAGGAATTATGTTAAGTTTACTTAGAACTACTGCTTCGGCGTGATCGGATATGTGATTTGTTAGTAGATCGATGTTGAAGTTTGTTTGGTTGAGATATTGTGGATCTTTTTATTGCCTTTCCTCCGGTTCATCTCTAGACATATTTAATTTTTCTATTCTCGTATTGGTTACTTTGTCCATTTTTCCTTGGATCTTGGGATATATTTCGTTAAGAAATTCATTCAATTTGGCTAGGTATTGCCTTTCAAAAAAGAGTGCCTTGCATATGGAGTGTGTTTCGTAATCGAATGAATGGCGTTGTTATATGTGATAAGGGTTTCAGACAGTATCTCTTCGTGTTCCGTGGTAAGTTTTTGCTCCTTTCTTTTAGATAGAATGAGTCTATACATTTCCGTTAGTGTGGAGTGTAACCTTCCCACTGGGGAGTTACTACTAGTCTGTTGGAAAGACGTGAAGGGCGAACTTATGTTTAGTTGTCTACAAAAATCTTGAACTATGTTTGCAATGAATTCGGAGCGTTGGTCAGACACAATTTTTGTTGGTATATCATAGAGGCTGATGTAGTTTTTTAGAGACTTTAAAGTAGTTACACTGCTTCTACACATTAAAGTATATTAGTTAATAATTTTAAATTAAACTCCGATCTCTTTTGATTGATTATGATTATTTAATGCTAACTTAACAAGGGTGAATGCGCTAGAGTATTGCTCATTGGGGAAGTGCTGCGTAAAGTGAAGATGCTGTGTGCGGTGGAAGTACTGACTGCAATTAACTCCTTCCTTCCTTAACCTTGAATGTCCCTGTTCAAGATTTTATGTACTTGCATCCGTATTGCTTCCTTATCAATAGCTGGTGTTTCTACTTCTGGTTGTGTAGTTTTTACATTTATTTCTTTTTGCTTTATTTTTACGTATGATGTCACCCAAATAATCAAGATAAGTATTCTGCTGATGCCATTCCAGGTCCAGTTACTATTTTCCAGTGTTACTTTAAATTCTTCAATTCGCTCATTCTTGCGAATGTGTAGCTTATGCAAGTAGGGTATCGAAATTTTTTGTTGAAACTCAGTCTCGTTTAATATTGTTGTTGCGAAATAAAACTGCGCTTGTTCAAGTATGAAACTAAACTGGCTACTCATATATATCTCGATTCCAAAACTAAATTAACACATAAGCGGAAAAAAGCGGGAAAAATCGAATGTAAAAAAAGACAGAAGAGAAGCGAAAAGAAAAACGGGTGCTGCCAAATCACATCATCTTGTTAAATTGCAAGTTGATGGTTTGGCGTTAACAATTGTCTTTCTTTTAAACGTTCACTTAAATTTAAAAAAGATTCTAAAGTTTCTATTATAACATTCACTTAAACTTATATAAAATTCTAATTTTTTATTACGTTCCCTTAAATTTTGAAGCATTTATTAAACGGGAAGAATAGATCACAGTTCAGTACTGCGATTATCTTTGATTTACTAGTCATGTACCAGAATATCACAAGAATTGAGAAGAATTGGCAGCCTCCACAAAGGACAGCGGACCGTCAGTAGATTGAATTGAATTAATTTAAATAAACTAACAGGTCACAGCCGAGCCATAGACAGCGGACCTATAATACATCTTAAATAAAAACTTTCTTTCACTTCAACTCTCCTCCTCCGTACTCTTCCCTCGAACTGAGAAAGCACGGTACGTGTCGTTAATCTGCTGATAGTGTACGATGGACACTAACCGTACTCAACATTTACAACAAAAAATTCTTCATAGCCCTTCTTATCATTTCTGATGAGGAGTTGTAAGGTTGTTCCAGCGATGAGGAAATGTTGGATTTATTTAGCTTCGGATGGGATGGGATGGAAGATGATCCCCATATCCTTTATAAGGACTTAGAAAGTAAACACGAACTCTTTTATTTTTTTTTATGAAAACTTTTGGAATTCACTATGCAAGACGTACGCAAGTTCCCACGTTTTGGGCGCCAGTTAATAATGTTAAATTAAACTCCGATCTCTTTTGATACTCATTCACCAGTGATATTTATTTTGTCATTTTACTTAATTCTAACTTAACAAGGGTGAATGCGCCGGAGTATTGAGCATCAGGGAAGTGCTGCATAAGGTGGAAATGCTGTACGAGTATGCGGTGGAAGTGCTGTGTTTAGGTCAATGGGGTGAATGCGCCGGAGTGTTGCGCATTGGGAAACTGCTGCGTAAGGTGGAAATGCTGTGTGCGGTAGAAGTGCTGACTGCAACTAACTTATGTTCTATTCAGTTACATAATTCTAAGATAGTATTTACCTTAAAGTTATTAATTTTTGAGAGTGCGTTGTTGAAAACTATCACGGGCCGGAAGTGTTGTATTAATTGTACCTTGGTGTCTTCCTACATTATTAGTGACATCGTGTATAACAAACTCTTTGCTGTTCCTACTATGTTAAATTGTAGATAGCTCTAAATACTTCCACCTTTTGATTCGAAGGAATTGCTGCCAGATGAGTGTCCACACAAGTAAGAAATTATGTCAGTTCATGTTTTTCGCCGGAGAACGCCTTTATGTAGGAAATATTTTTTTCCATCGTGGGTTCTGGTCTCCTCTGACTCAGTTGTTGTTGAAGTTCTTGCTGCTGCCGTTGAACAGCAGTTAGTGTATTAAGAGTATCTACAATACTTTGGAGAACCTGCTCTATATTATCGTCTATGTCAATACCGCAATTGGTATCGAATAATTTTGAACGATTGCTTCTGCTCCTTATTTTACACTTTTGCACTACACAATTCAATATGACATAGTTATATGCACTTGGTTGGGACGTGGCGTAACACACAATATATCTTTCTACATATTTGTTCTTTTAACTTGGGGTGGGTTCTCTCCGGCGACTGCGCCAGTTAATTTATATCTTTTAGTTTCTAATGCTAGCTTTATTGTTTCAGATCTCAATAATGACTAAATGTCTCTGGCATATTCAAACATTATTATCATCGATTTGATATAATAAATAAGGGTCAACGCATTCAGTTTCCGATGGCCTGAAATTCCAATATTTAAAAAAACCACGGGCCGAAGCCCGCGCTACTTATTTATTCGTAAGTCCGGTAAAGTCTCTTCGGAGACTTAAAGAAAATATTTTTCTTTAATTATTTTACGTCGACTCTTCAGAGTGATGACCGAACTTGACTTAAAAACTAAATTACAATTCCTATATCTAGACCCCATTACGAGCATAAAAAATGTTTCGTCATCAATAAATTTCCAGCCTGTGTTCTGTTCTCACGGTGAAACGGTGATATTTGAGTTAGCGTCTGGAGCATTTCCATTATAAACTGGGATATCAGCGTTTAGCCATCGAACAGTGTTGGAATTGATTGATATCGTAACTCGGGCGAATACCATCAAATCAAGCTTTATTCTTCCGAACCGCACGATACAAAGTCAAAACTAAAACTAATTCTTAAAACTAATCCACTCCCATAGGAGTTCCCATCATCCAGACTGCTGTTCCCATCATCCAGACTGCAGTTTCACCAATTCAATCTCAGAGCGTGTATCCGCTGCAGTGCAATTCGATTCCAATGCACCGCCACTGTTGGAACATGTTTGCACCTGAGCAAACTGACTCATCGAATCCCATGTGATTCGCTCTCATGCACTTGGCTTGTGGCTCAAGTGCACTGTGTTAACTCCTCCCCCTTCAAAGATCTACGTCCCGCAGATCATACGTGACGTCAGAGGCTGATGCCCAAGTACGCGTTGTTGGGGGCTCGTGAACTCCATGAGGTCCTTCATCAGCCACAGGATCGGTTCTTGTACCAAGGGTCTTTATGGATGGGAGCTTCAGATCCAGGTTAATTTTTCGCCATATGATCCACACTATTACCATCACCAATATGACAATTAATGCATCCATGAAGGAAGAGATCGTGTCTTGGTTTGTAGGATCCCTCAGCCGCTCTATGCTTCTGACACTTATGCCATGCAAGTGTTCCAGGAACATTGTTTGCATCCGATTTGTAATATTTCTTAGGACGGGCGGAAGTACTCGCACCTGTGCATGGGAGTAATTGGAGCTCGAAAATGTCTTGCTTCCGTGTTGAATCACCTTGTTGTCCAGTTGAATTACGTAAGAACCGTTGAGAGTTCGTGAACTGTTATTTGAAGCCAGTTGCCCTTTGAAGTTTATTACAAACACCGTGTCTTCTTTAACGAATTCGATCACTTCCTTCGTGTTCGAGCAGAAGAGTCTAACCACGCAGCTGTCCTCTTCCAGTTCCCCAAAGGACTTCTCGCCACAAATTAGCAAGTTGTTAATGGAAAGGCATTTTCCAACAATGTTGAACGTTTCCTGATGGCTAACTAGCATTCTATCGAATTCCATGTCGATTTGTAGCCCATAAGTGATTGATGCTTTTGTTAGAAGCAAGTTAAACTCCTCGTTTTTCACCTTCGGCATCGAAAGGACATAGAGTAACAGTGACTCGTATTTTACGGCTTCAATTTGATAAGCAAAATTCACTAACAATTCTGTCGATTTCTTCTTTATCCAGGAGATTCGTATTTATCAAGTCACTTTTTTCCATTTGGCAGGCGAGCACCATTTCATCGACCTCGTCTTCTATGATCAGGATCTCGTTCAGGATATCCTGCTCGTACCTTTCAATATTGGATGCCTGGATTTCGTTAAATTGGTCTATCATCCAGTTGACTTTTTTCGTTGTTTCCTTCATGGTACCAAAAAGTCGACTGTTGTATTGGTGGTTGTTATTATTAATGGTGTCCTGTTCGCTCGAAACGATTTTGTTCCAATCCGCTGCTTCAGGGTTTCCTGCGATCCACTTCTAGGCCGATCCTATCCAATCGATGGACCTTGCAGTCCGGTCTTTTCTCCCTTTGAGTAGGGTTAGCCTTTCACAGATCTTCCTCAGATAGAATTCAATTGTGGTTCTTTTTTCCGGACTCTTAAAACTTTCTGCGTTATTGATATGTTGACTCTTTCCATTAAGTTGTAGAATTGTGTCACTAGTTTGAAGTGCCCGGCAATGATCCAGCCTTTGCCTTCCTTTATCGTGATGACTGGCGATTGATAATTAAAAATCTAGTAGCCATGGGCGATGCATCACGGCTTTGCTCATTTTATTCGAATTTATTCTCGGTTATTTTGAGTTCGGTAGAATTTTTTCCGTTCGATATTTTCGGCGTTTCAAGTTCGGAAATATTTTTCTGTAAGGAAAGAGAAATTAATCTCGGGTTTTCACTTTTGGGTACGGCTCTTTTGGAAGGATTGTGTTATCCGTTTTAAGTGCAAACGTTAATAATTGTAAGCACCCTACTAAGGCAAGATTTACTTCATACGAATCCTTTTGATTCCATTGCGATCTCCAGCCGTGTTCTCATGGGTATGATGGAAGCTTTTTGAGAATCGATGTATGAAACTGTGTTCTCATGGGGACAGTGATTTGCGTTCAACGGAACATATCGATCTCGTGTCCTGGTTAGAGGACATAAAAACAATCGGTGGAAAAAAAAGAGAATGTCGTCTACAGAACCCTCCCTGCTTGGGCGCCAGTTAAATCATCGCGATTAGCGAATATTAGAAAAACCACGGAAACAGCCGAAGCCCGCGCGAACACTAACCGTTCGCTAATTACTAAAAAAAAGATATAAATCAAGCTTTATTCTTCCGAACCACACGATACAAAGTCATAACTAAGACTAATTCTTAAAACTAATCCACTTCCATAGGAAGACGCTGTTCCCACATTGCAAGTTCAGGTGCACGGGGAATGTGTGTGGATTCGGGTAACTGTAACTGGGTCGGTGATTTCTGGGAATTGGTATGAATTGCAGGTTCAGGTGCAAGGGCAATGAGGTTCATGGGAAATTGAGTGAACTTGGCTCCACGGTCATGTGAAGAATTCATGACCGAGTGATAATCAATTTTCTTTGTGTTAAGTTACTGCTGGTCTGTTGGAATGACGTGAAGTCATGAATTCGGAGCCTTGATGTAGTTTTTTAGAGACTTTAAGATAGTAACACTGCTACTACACGATAAAGTATATCCACAGGCAAAACAAGAAAATTTATCTATTAACACAGATAATAAACTACGTCTGTAGTAAACTACTATGCTTACTACAGATGTCGCACACCCATATAAAAAAATGAAGCATATATTTGTCCTGGCAGACAACATCCTGGCAGACAGAGAGCTTTCAGAATAAGTACCACAAATAAAGCTTTTTCTTTTTCCTCACTCCGTTCGCTCGTGTGGGAAAAGTTCTTGTTCAGATCGTGTGTTGTGACATGGAAACGAACGAGGTTATGAAGTGTAAAGGGGTATGCGGGAAGGGGCATGAAGATGCATGACGGTGTGATTTCCACTTCACGGCAGCAAAAGAATACATTTTCATGAATGGAAGTTTTGCAAACGCGTATGCGTTGTATATGAAGAAAAGGTTTGAGAGATTTTGCTCGAATATCAATCATTTAGATTTTCAGATTAATTACTAACATACATATACTAAAAAATTAAAAGGCATAAGAAAATTGTCTCCAAGGAAAAAATGTCCTGGAAAAGAACGAAGTGCGCAATTGCACACTGTGATATCACCAAAAATTAATTGCCTGATGGAAAATTATTTAAATTTTCTAAAAAAGGAACAGTTAAATACGATAAATGGCTAGCTTTAGCAGAGAAGTCTCGGGAACACATAAAAAGCCTTAAAACGCCCTCAACAAACATTTTAAGAATGCCTTTATTGGAAAGAAATATTTAAAAAAAAATGCTTACCCTTCTCTCTTGTTAAAACTAAGTGTTGCTATATCTGATGACGAGTTCATTTGTTTTGATCCAACGAGAGCTAATGTTGCATATGGAAACTGCAATAAATTAGCACTGGATGCGAATGATGTTACAGTAGAAGAACTAAACTTGTCTTTTAAAAGGTTATCAAGAAAAAGATTCAATTTATTGAATTTATTTGCGCCAACTGTGAGACTCATATAAAAAGGCAATCTATTTATATTAAAAGAATTGAGAGGCTTAAGAAATTTAACAATAGCTTAAGGATAACAATAAAAGGAAATTCGCAAATCTAAAATAAGTTTGCTGCAGAGAATTCTTCGTTTAAAAGAGGACAACAAAAAGTTGCAAGTGCGTGAAAAGAAGAGTATCCAAGAGAAAATTGATTTATTGCTTGGTATTGATCAAAATACTAAGACATTTTCGAAGCTCATTCATACATATCTGAGAGTACAAAAAAATACACCGAAGAGGAGAAGTGGATTTCGCAGTGCATTTTTTTCCATTCGTCTTCCGGATACAACTTTTTACGGGATCAGCTTGGACTACACTTGTCGCACACGTCTTCATTACATAGGTGGATTAAGATTAAAAGTCTGTCACCTGGAATAAATAGAAATGTCCTAGAGGAAATAAAGAAAACAACTTCGACATTACCACCAAAAGAAAAAGAAGTCGTGATTATAAAGGGTGGTTAAATTTTAAGGGCCGATGTTGACTGTGAACCACACCTAAACGTCAAGTTTTTTTTTTCCTCTCATTTCATTTGACATTTCTCAATTTCAGACTAACTCAATTTGAACCATGGAAAGATACACAATCGAGCAACGCGTTAAAGTTATTCAGGCTTATTATGAAAATGGGCGTTCAAATCAAAATGCATATCGTGCATTTCGTGATTCTTTCGGTCAATTTAATCGTCCAAATGTGCGTACAATCGGAAAAATCGTGCAAAAATTTGTGCAAACCGGGTCTGTAGGAGATGTGAAAATACCAATGCAGAAAATATTGCTGCTGTTCGCGATAGTGTTGCTGAAGAGCCGTCCACCTCAACTCGTCGTCGTGCCCAACAATTGCACCTCTCACGCTCGTCGTTGATGAACATTATGCATAATTTACATTATGCATTTACATATTTGATGCGATGAACCTTCAGACGAATCTAAAATGCAGTATGCAAAACTCATATTCATACCCATTTTCAGACCAAATTTGTGTCCATAAAGTTTACAGAGTTTTTAATTATTTAATCAAGTGCTGAAAATAAGGTACATACATACAGACAAAATGACAAGCACACAACATAAGCCCAACCATTTGCACGATCTATACAGATACTACATATCCATCCTACCAACGTGTCGGCATCAGAACTCCGTGACCACAGTCGCACAAAATATTTTTTTTGTTTCTTTTTTGCAGTGAAGGTAAACAAGGGTATGTTTGAGTGACAGGATGGACTAAAAAGTGAGCAGAAAAAACAAATTTTCTGTGTTCTGATTTTTTCCCTTTTGTAAGAAGTTTAAGCTTTTTTTTAGGTGAATTTCGTTTTCATATATCACTTCTTCCCATATGAATGAGACATCTGGGTAGTTTATTATCTGTGCTATTAATTTAAGAACATGGTTGTGATTTGTACTATAGTTTTCTATGTGAAGGATTTCTAATGGCTTTAAAGGATTTTCGTGCTTGGCGTATTGTGGTTTTTGGTGGGTTTGTATTGTATTTCAGTAACTTACATTTCTCGTAATTATTAATAGTTTTTTGTAATTTTGTCTTTCATGATTGGAAAGAAGAATTCACGTTTTAAATGAAGGTACGTTTCGTTCATACCTCTATGGTTCGACCGTTCGTGGTAATCACGGATTGCTTTTTCACGTTCGTCTTCGTTTCTTTCTGTACATTGTACAATTCGAAATGTCGTATTTTGTGAAAAGTATCTAGAGAAAGTGGACTGAACTAGACAGAAGATATCATCAGTTGTATATGAAGCGATTAATTTATTGGGTGGACAAATTTATTTGTATATTCATCGAAGGTTGCTCTTCGTATCACCCTTCTTTGTTTGTACCTAAAAGCATTTTCAGTTGTCATTGGGCATCCTTTGTCTCTGGCTTCTATTATGACTTGGATGCTATAGTCATTCAGGGGTTTCTTGGATATACATATTCCCTCGTCTAAGTCTTCTTGGGCACTGTGAGCAGTGTCTATATCGTCAATCGGGTTAGTGAATTTAACACGACTTAGGGCGTCTGCGTTGGTATTTGCTTGTTGGGAAACATCCTATTGGGTGTCTCACTTAATTCATACTTAAGTTTTATCGGTTTTCGTTCATATTTCGTTTCTAAGTATAATTTACAATTATTAATAATTCTTGTAATTTCTTTGAATAATTTTGGATAATAAATTTTGTTTTTTGAGGGTATGATACGTTTCTACTATTCCACTATGCATACTTTCCTTTGTGTGATATAATTAGATTTGTATATGAACTTCATTTAGAGTTTTTATTTCCAGCTTTTATGAATCTTATTTGATGGTCGTGGTGGAACAATTCTATTAGAAACTGTTTAATTTTATTGAACTCATGGTATGATAGTTCGGTGTAATTTCCAATCAAACTTGGCTTTATGTATGTTCTTAGTAAATCTATCCAGTGATCCCTATTCCTAGTCATATCAACTCTTCTATTGTGAACAATTTCTATCTCTTTGTCAGCATCATTGGTTAATATTAATCGGGTCTTGTATTTATTCACTATTGTTCCTTTAATGGGGATACGGTCTAATTGTTGTTCTACCTGTGAATGTACTGTTGCATTTTCGGATAGCTAGTTTATTGATTGATTATCTACTGTTTCTTGTTTCTCGTTGCTATCGGGAATCCTACTTAAAAAATGTGCAATTTTGTACTCTTTCCCTTTTCAGTATTCTATATCGTATTGATACTCTTGCAGTTTGAGTAACCAACGTTGGTTCCTTTGACTAAACTCTTTTCCTGTAAACTTCTAGTTAAGATATTTGATGGATAAGTGGTCTGTGATTATCTTGAATCATTTTCCTCATAAATACGGTCTAAAATAGGTTACTGATCATACAATGGTGTTGTATAGTGCGGGAACGAAGGAGAAAAAAGAAAAAAAAAAAAAAACACAACACAGTTGCTTTAAAAAACACACTAGTGATTTTATTATGTGGATTGTTATAATGATTATCTTCGACTGACTGTTCATCGTTTGCCATGTTTCCTCCATGCCTTTCGCTTCATTGTCCTATCGTACGCTCTATAGGTCAGCAAAGTAAGCCGATCCTTGTGACCCATTCTTGCACCTGTTTGTTTATACAAGTAGTCGTAAGAATACGTAACACTTGATATTGAATACTCTGTGACCTTTTCGTTTATTTGTTGCGGGCACTCAAGTAGGTCAGTGTGACGACGCTTGTGTGTTCGCCGCAGTGGGTCAGTTGCAATGTTTGCACATTTGCTAAACTGGGTTATCGGCGCTTCGGCGCTGATGTAATGGGAACACGAGGCTGAAATGTCTTGTGCTGTCTCAGCAATGTGTGTGTGCACAAAACTCTTCCCCCCTTAAAATACGAAAGAAGCCCGACGTTAGGAGTGAAGACTTTCGAGATGCGATAGGATTCATAGTAAACGATGAATTGGTTTACAAAAAAGTTCGATAAAAATGGATGAAAAATACATACATATGTTTGTGATTTATGGATAGCAGTGTTTTATTTGATTTAACTAAATTTTTAATACTTATGCCATATTTATCTAACACCTCTACGTGTGTGGTATGGGCTGGTATTTGGGAACGGTTTGCGGGTATGCCTAGTGCTTCCGTTGGTAGCACGTTCTCGAAGTGGTAACTAATCGGGGTAGAGTTGTATCTTTTATTTGACGTTTGAGGATATACTTACCTCGTTAGTTATGGCCTTGAAAATGGGTCTATGGTTAAAATTCCGCTATCGACTAGTTTTAGGTTTTTAGGTGTGTCACCGCACAAAATTCTTACGTTAGTGGGTTCAGGTATGACATAGAGCCATGAGTTTTTCCAAATTAGATTGAACCAAATTTCGTAGTCTCGCAAGTCGACGGATTCGCATTTCCTGAAATTAGTTGTGTTAAACAGTTGTTGACATTGTGATTGTGTATTACGAAATTTTGCTAGCACAGGAAGCGGTTCGTCGAGTATGTTGTACATTTACTCAAATCTTTTCCGTCGTTAGTAGCGATTATCTCGTTCTCCATTGCGGTAAATGTTTGCGCTTAATTTAATAGGAAGTGCTGTAACCCTAAACAACTGAAATTCGTCGTTTACTAAAGGTATGCTCACTTGTATAATGATTTTATTATTCATATAAAGAGGGGTTGTGGTCGCTATAGAATTGATTATTTGTAAATTAATTGTTGACAATTACTCTGGAAATCTTGCGCCATGTGGGAGTTCGAGTTGGATTTGTTTCATTGTCGACAGAAATATGTCTGAATTTAAGAATCGACTGTCTAATCTACCTAATTTTGCTTCCTGTATTAAAGCTAATAGTTGGGATTGTTTTTCTGGTATTTCTGAAGCGCACATAGACACGAGTAATATGTTTGCCATTTCGTCGAAGTTTGTAGTGTTTTTTCGAAATTTGTTAAAATCGTTAGCTTTATCGTATTTTTTGTTATTTCTTCGGCGATAGTGTTGAAATTTTTCTTCATGTGGTTTGCTGATTCGTTGAATGAGTCTATGAGGTGTGAGATTACGGTGACCTGGTTTTCTGACAGGTGCTACAAATTCTCTTGCCTTTCTGTAAGTTCTTGTAGCGCCTTGTCTATCTTGTAACTGAGTAGTTCTTCTCATGATCGTTCAATAATCTTGAAGCGTAACATATGAGTAGACCATCTTGCGATAATACCGCTCCTATCGCGTGTTTACTTGCGTCAGTAAATAGAGTGAACGTTTTGTTAAAATCGGGAAACTTCAATATTGGATGTTTGGTTATATTTAGTTTTAAAGCTCCGAATGCCTTCGAATATACTGTGGATCTTTTTCCCTTTTTCCAAGTATTGTACTTTACTATTGGATTAGCAATCTTTGCATAAACATTCACAAATTTCCTATAGTACCCGGTTACTCCCAGGAATCCCCTTAATTGTCTTTCGGTTTTAGGTAGAGTAAAGTCTTGGATACACTTTATTTTGTTAGGATTTCGTTTCATATCCTCAGCTGTTAAAACATGGCTTAGGAATTTAGTATCTTTTTTTCAGAAATGAAAATTTATCGAAGTGTAATGTGTTCGGAAAGTTTCCGGAAAATTAATTTTAAAGAGTTTCTATGTTCACTTAAACTTGTTGAAAAAACGGATATGTCGTCTAGATACTCGACACAAATTTTATTGATGTATTCCCTAAGTATCTCGTCCATCAGCCTGTGGAAGATTGCCGGCGCATTTTTTAAGCCGAAAGGCATTCTTACGAATTCATACAACCCATTGGGTGTAGCGAAAGCTGTCTTATGAACGTCCCTCAAGTTCATCTTAATTTGATGATATGCCTTTACTAGGTCTAACGAAGTGAAATACTGGGCTCTTCCTAATTTATCCAAGATGATATTTATCGTCAATCGTTATTTCGTTCAGTTTTCTATAATCTACAAAGATTCTGAATTTTTGACGACCAGATTTATCTATATTTTTTTTTTTTGGCAACCATTACTATTGGCGATGCATACGAGTAATTACTATTAGATTTCCTAATTATGCCCTGCCTTTCATTTCCTGCACTTGTTGTCTTACTTCATATTCATCTATTCTACATAACTTAGCGTTAATTTGCTGGTCAGTTATGGTTTTAATTTAATGTGATATGGATTCCGTATTGGTTAATTGATCCCCTTCTGTGAAAATTGAATTTTGAAACTCTTCATTATTTAAATGGCTTAAATCTACGTATTTCTTTTTCATCAGAGATGAGCTCGAAACAATCGACGTCTGTTCTAGTATTGGAAGATTAAATGGGTATTTTGCCACCGTTATTTAGTAAGAGACATTTATTATCAAAATCCAGAGTTTTGACAATTTTATTTAGTACGAGTATGTCCATGCCGATAAGGACATCATAAGGACCGCCCCTCTTGCGTCATATTTAAACTCCTTTGGAATGTTTGTAATGATTCTGTCCACTTTTTCTCTAGTTATATTGTTTATTGTCTGAAGTCTTAGTGTAGCTTGTTCGACAATCCTATATTTCCTACAATATGTTTTACTTGAATCTATGATGCTCATTGTGGAGCCTCTGTTAATTAATTCTTTATATTTTTCTTCGTTAATGGTCAAGTCTATAAAAATTTGTTCTCCGAGGACTAATTCAGAAAAACTCGGGTTCGATGTTATGTATCTCTTCTTCGTTGGTAGTCCGTTTGTAAAATCTATCCTTGATAGATTTTAATAATTCCTAATTAACAGCTACCTTACCGCGGGTGGGGGAATAGCTATCAATAAGAGATCGTACACTTGTTGCTTGAGTAGATCTGAATTTCTTTATTTTCTTAATGGGTATTTATACATAAATTTTGCTTACTGTGCTGACTTAATTTTAATTGATTATTCTATTCATCGAACGACCTGTGTTCACTGCTGTTCGGCTGTTGTGCTGACACTGCTATTGTGCTGACTCGGTTGTTGTGCTGACTTCGTTGTTGTGCTGTTACTCAACCACTTGAAGTAGGTCGTGATTCGATTCATCGCAGGTGCCCTATTAGGTCATTCACTGTTGTTCGGTCGTTGTGCTGACTCGGTTGTTGTGCTGTTACTCAACCACTTGATGTATGTAATTCGTGATTGAGTAAACTGCTGATGTTAGCGCTTGTTGGTTGGGGTTCAGTGTATTTTGTTTTTTATTTTGTTGATGTATTCAACACCGTTTGACATTCCGATTAGAGATTTGTCCAACTGACATAGGTGTCGAGTATTGAGCTGCGTTTCTCAATTGCCGTGAAGGAATGAAAGTTTGATAGTTTACACTTCGATTGTTCCTATTGATGTTGTTGTAATAAATTTCTATTACTGTTCTGTCTATACTGTCCCGATTGTCCTATTTTAGAATTATTGTGTCTCTCTATCTGAGCTGACCCAGGTCTATTTTGTTGAGTGTGATTATATCCAAAGTTTGTCTGTGTATTCGGATAATTGTTTGAGTTACTGTGCGGTTTGTTTGCCCTAAACTCCCTTTTTATATTTCCTTCATCATATTCTATGTAGCTGTAGTCTACGTCTTTATGGAAGTCGTAACTATCTTTTATATCCCTAGACAAATTCTAATAATTTCTATTTATTATTAATGTATAAAATGCATTTTTAGCTTCAGTTTGGTTATTCTCATGTGTCGCAAATGAATTTACATTCTGTATTAATTCTTCTGATTTTATATTAAGGTCTGTTATAGAACTTACTTTAAGGTACGTTATTTTGCTCTTTATAGTTGATTGAAGGTCTGAAGTGCTGCTTAAGTAGATCCCTGGCTTGATCCCAAGTTGCTGGTCTATTATGGAGAAGTAGCTCTTAGCCCGTCCTGCTATCTTTGCCTGCCCAAGTTCAGCATTTTCCGCTTCCTTTACTGTTCCGATGGGGTTTCCAACTACCTTTAAAAATTGTGTTAATGCTGCACTATCACCATTGAATTCACTAATATATGATATTTGTTTGAGTATTCGAACCGTGCGACTCTATTTTTGAATTGGTTTTCGCACTCCTAAGGCTTCGATAGCCTGTATCAAACGGTTGAGATTTTGCTGTTCCATTTCAGGAATGTTTGGCTTCTTTTTCAGCTCTCAAGCTTAGCTTTCCGATGTTACACTTTTCTTGGGTTCTTGTTGATACCGAAAACTTCACTTTTCAATTTTACCTTTTTCGACTGCGCCACTTATAAGTTGGGAAACACCGAAAGGCTTTTTAAAAAATAAAGTTTATTTCTTTTTTCCTTGGCGCACACTTATCAAGTAACTTACAAGTCCATTCTTAAATTTAAAATCATTTTCATATTTTTCTTTTACTACCTCAACAGTCGTATTCCCGTATGATTCTCAAGGAACAGATAATATGATCCGCAAGAATGTGTTCGTTGCAAAATATATTCAAGGTAAAGGGAATCGGTAAATTAGCTGCCTGAGTTTGAACTTTAAGACTTTAATGTAGAGTGGCATCTGCTGCTACCGGATACGTAACCTTCACGATCTCATGGTCGAACTCTTCGAGCTTAAGGCGCCATCTTACTAGCTTAGAGTTTGGCTCTTTCCGACTCATAAGCCACGTTATTGGTCTGTGGTCTTTTCTTCCAATTAAATATATCGTGTGGCCCAAATAATGGCCAAGTGTTCTTTCTCGATAATGGAGTAATTAGATTCTATGGTGAAAAGCCTGCGACTTGCGAAACTGATTGCTTCCCATCCGCCCCTGGGATAGGACGGCTTCCAGTGCGTAGTTACTCGCGTCCGTTGTAAGGATAAAAGGCTTGGTAAAGTCTTAAATTTTATAGTTAGTTAGATAGATAGTTTTGGTCTATTTTAACCTTTGATCCCTTTGCCAGAACTTTTATGAATTTTCTATAGTACCCTATTAACTCTAAAAATGCCTTTACTCGTATCTCCGCGTGATGTTTCGGAATGAGAAATTTTTGCTGCGGCTTAATACCTTCGGGAGTTATGATGTACCCTAGAGAGGCTATTTCCTTTTGTAAAAATTCACATTTATCTAAATCTCGTTCTATACTATTAATGTGTTCTTGGAGCGAGGTGGAATAGATGATAATGTCATCTAGGTAGACTAGGCAGATTTGTCCCACCAATTCTTTTAAAACGTTGTCCATCACTCGTTGAAATGTTGACGAAGCGTTTTTAACCCGAAGGGCATTCTGAGATATTCGTAATGTCCTCCTTCGATTGTAAATGCAGTTTTTGGAATGTGTCTACTGTCCATCTTGATCTGGTGGAAGCCACCTCCCAGATCTATGGTCATGAAATATAAGCATTTTCTTAACTTGTCCAATATTTCGTTAATGTTGGGCAGTGTGTAGCGGTCAGAGATAGTCTTCTCGTTGATCTTCCTGTAATCGATGACTAATCTTCATTTCTGTTTCCCGCTGTCGTTTTTTTGAAGCGATCCAAACAGGTGAGCTCCATGGAGAGTAGCTGTGTCATATGATTCCCTGCTCTAACATTTTAGAAATTTGATCCTGTACCTCTTGTTAATGAACGAAGCGGTACCTATAGGATTTAGTGTATTCTATTGTGGGTGCAAAATCCCCCATTTATTAGGCTTAATACAAGCTAACTTAAAAACTAAGACATATTTATAATGATAAGTTAAACTACGAGAGGTTAACAGCAAGTAGGGATTGAGGTAGTAGACTTAAAGCTAATGTGGTACGTCAGGAGAAGATAAAGAGTAGGGTAATTTAGTGAGAAGACAAGTTCAGTAGGGAATGTGTCAGAGTGGATTTACTACAATGAAAATCAAAGATATTAGGAACCTGGCCATAGTCGGTACGGCAGGCAAGGTGGAATAGGGGTACTGAACCTAGATGGCGAGGATTAGTGTTAAAGGAAATCTGTTGTAGCAAATGAGGGAAATAAATGGTTCCAGTTAATAACTGATGTACAAACAGTATATCAGCGGCATCACGACGTGTCTTCAATGGTTGTAGATCTGACAGTTTTAGTCGGTTCTCGTGGGGAGGTAAGTTGAATGGGTTATTCCATCCGAGACACCGTAATGCAAAACGGATGAATCTACGCTGAACAGCTTCAATTCTCAGAATGTGAACGTGATGGTATGGTGACCAGACCTGGCTGGCATATTCAAGGAATGGTTTGGTGACATAGGGGTTAGAAAATTCCTTCGGCCAACGTTTAACAAAGCCAAGTGCAGAGTTAGCTCTATTAATTATGTTATCAATGTGAGAACGCAAGTTAACTTCAGTGTCACAGATGATGAGATTGCTGTGGGGACAAGCTCATTGTTAATAAAATATGTTCTTTGATGCAGGCCAGGACGCTTACGGGAGTAAGTAATAGATTGACATTTTATCACGTTGAGTTCTAAGATGTTTTGACAGCACCAGATGAAGAACATGTTTAGATCAGCCTGTAATGAATGAGAATCACCACTGCATGAAATTTGTCATGTCGCCTGCGTAGATCTCTAAGTTGGATCCTGTAATGACAAGCTGGACGTCGTATGTGGTTAGTACGAAGATGAGAGGTCCTAAATGGTTACCCTGTGGTACTCCTGGGGTCGCACTGATTGGATTTGAAACAGATGATCTGAAAAGGATGCTATACTGGCGATCTACTAGATAGGACTTAGCCCATAAAATAAGTATCAGCGTTCGAAACAAATTCAGTAAGGTTAGTGGTTGCTGCTTCGGAGAGCAGATTGATTTGCAGTGGAAGAACATAGAGTCATCTCAAATAGCTTAGCAATGGGTCTATAGAAATATCACTCTTGGGGATAATAAATGAGACTTTCCACAATTTTGGGAAAACTCCACGTGCAATTGATAGCTGAAAAACAGCAGTTAGGGGCTGGGCTAATTTGCAAACACATTTTTTCAAAACTATGGCAGGAAGTCCATCTGTAGTAGTTAAGACCTGGCTCAATGTTGTCATTCGAGAACGCTTGACTAAAGAACTTGCGGGGTGACTAGGAGTTTGACTGAATGAAGAAGGAAGGGGATAGGTTTATTAAAAAGACTAGGATAGTATGGTTTGAAATATAAATTTAATGATGAGGGGTCAGTCCAGCGACGATACTCGATGCCATCACCTGAGAAGACTTCTGTGTTGGGTATGAAGAAAAGCCAATCGTATTTCCTAGAAATATAAACAATGAAGTAGGAGTGAGATAACTTCCGAATGTTGGAGTGAATCTTCATCAAATGTACTTCCGAAATCGTGTATTTCGAGTAGAACCAACTATACATCCGCTTTTTGAGATAGGTCACTGTATCATGAGAAATACTTTTTTTCTTCAGGGTCCATTGTTGTCTCCAGGTATCAGAAGGTTCGTTTGGTGGATTAGGAGAATACGCTGGTTTCAAAGTCTTTGTTGGGCGGGATTCCTTGCGCATCTTGGTTTTCTTAGCAGGAGGAGGGGCAACAACGTTAGGAGTATTAGACTCAGATTCGTCGATAATCAGGTCGATAATCAGGTAGATAATTTCGGTAGACACATTGGCAGGGTTAGCAGTATTAGACGATTTATCCGAAACAGTAGCGACATCGATTTTAGGGGAAGCGTGGGCTGTGCGGAACTCGTCGAGTAGAGATTTGTTATTCGAGGAATTGCCCTCGTGTGGCAAGAGATCCAGTTTGCTTGAAACTAACTTAAGTTCTATAGGGTGTCCATAGTGGCCTGAAATTCTTCAATACATTTAACGTGGTCAGCCAAATTATCAGCAACAGAAACAAGTGCACCAGATTGCACTGACAGTGGCCTGGTTATATGTGACATGACGCTGTGAATTTCGTTCACTTTAGTTGCGTCAACAGTGAACGCCGATTGTATCATTCTTTTACGCGGTATATTCCTTCTTGGATATATAGATTGTCGTTAAGCTTGGTGTTATTCAAATAAACATCTCCTGTGCGTATATCTAAGGGTAGTTTCAGAAGGACTTTAGGACTTGGGGCAATTTTGTGTTTGCCTGATGTGAAGTTTGGTTTTAATTGCAGGGGAATGTTGTAAGAACCAAGGCTTCCATTGAAATTTGTTAGAAAAAATATTTTGTCGTCAATCATCTCGATCACTAGTTTCCTGTAGAACTGGTAGTTGCATCCGGCGTTGGTTCCTTTCAGTAGCTGGCTAATACAGTGGGCTGGGGACAGCTTCTGAAGTTGGTTCTCCTTGCAAATACTCATATCTCGGATTAGCATGCAGTTTCCCGTGATGCCGCACTATTCGTCATGTGTCGCGAATAGTTTGTTGGGTTTAACCTTTATGGTTGACTTAGCAAAGATGTGATTGTATTCTTTTGCTTCGGGTTTTGGCAGGGATATCGCGTACAGTAAAAGGGATTTCTGCTGGAGCATTATGGGTTCTGCATATTCAATGGCTGCGATTGTGTTGGTAAATGGGAGTATTTCTACCTGTAAGTTGAATTTCCGTTTTGTCCAAAAGGTTAGTATTTATGATGCCCTTCTTAGCAAGATGGGCCGCTGTTACAATTTTATTAATTTCTTCTTTGATTATGGTGAGTTTGTTGAACATCGTTTGTTCGTATTCATTGTTGCTGGTACTATAGATCCTTTGGATGACTTTGTTGTAGTTTTTCATTACCTCTCGAGTGACTAAGATTATGCGTCTATTGATCTTGTATTGGTTACGAGTATTGTTTTTCTTGATTATAGTGTTCAGCACGTCGGGTGTTCCCGCGTTGCGGGGTGATCCATGCGGATCCATGTGGATCCAATCCAATTAATAGACCTGGTTTGACTCAAACATTTTCCGTTCTTTCTATTTATCTTTAATTCAGAAATATTTTTGATTTGACTGTTGTAACGTTCAACACCGTGCTTCCTCAGTCTGTCGAGGGAAGAGTGTTGTACGGAGAGTTAAATAAAGGAGTCTTGGAAATTTAACAATATAACTTTCTTAATTCGTTCGGTTTTGTCTCGTTCGGTTTCTGTCTCAATGCTATGGCAGTTTTCAGTTTTAGTTTCTAAATTCAACTCCCTTTTGTTCAGTTAACTGAGGGCCCGCTATCTTAGGCCTTCGGATGAGATCGGTAAGGTTTTTATAATTTTGTTTCGGAGGTATATAACTTCGAGAATTTATCGATGCAGGCTAGTGCAGGTAGTATTTCCGACGGATACGTTGGGATGGGTGTTTCTTAAAGTTCCGGGTTCATCGGGTGACGATCGTAATTCCTTGTGATGTACACTTCACATTTTTTGACGTATTTTTAATAAGATTCGACATTCCTTGAAAATGATATCGTTCAAGAATTTGATCTTTGTTTTCCTTATGATTCCGGTGGGCTCTACTGTGTTCTTCCTTCTGTGTTGTCTTGGCTACCTAAATCTTGAACTATTCTTTGCGATTTTGAATTTTCTAAAGTTATTCCGATAGATTTCTTGCAGTAGCTGCAGATGTTTTTCCAGAATTTGTATGCCACTGAGAACTGATGTTTTTAGACGTTCCTTCTAGGTCTCTGTGTTAAATTCTCCTTATTTCTGGTAGACCGATGCAATGTCTATGATAAGTGGGATGGGGCTCTTCATGAGCACAGATTTCGCTACCCTCACCAAATACCAGCTGGTTCCTGAAGACATCCAATTGAGCTTCGCAGTGCGGAATTAGATCTGAACTGTCCTCCTTCGCTCTATGCATTGTCCCTAAGGCCAACGATGTTAGGTTGTTCACTTCTATTTTAAGTCTAGATTTTGATAGTTAATCCTTTGTATTTTGTCGGGTTTTGCTACTTCCACAAAATCTCTGATGAATCTCCTATAGTAAGAGGCAAGTCCCAGTTCCTTTAGGTTTTCCGGTGGTTTGATTCTTTGAATTGCCGCTACCTTCTTCGGGTCTGGTCTTATACCTTGGCTCGTTATTAAATAGCCAAAGAATTCCGTTTCCTTCCTTCTTCAGAAATTGGGTCTTGTCCAGATTTACCTTAAGGTTTGCTTTCCCCAATGCGGAAGTACAACGTAGAGGGCAAAGTGTTTCCCTAACGGCAGGGCGTGAACGCCATAGTAATTGCTAAAGTCTGCTAATGAATAGCGGGGCTAAAAATCTGTTTCGATTATTTTGTATGGTCCGTGATAAGGAGTTTGTAATTTTTTCTTATTTTCTAACTTAACAAACACTAAATCTCCTAGTTTAAAATAAAGTATTATTCATTCATTGACTGCAGTCCATTATATATATTTTTAAATGCTTCGACATGTATATGTTCAAATATTTCATTCCTTTCGCTCAGAGCTACTTCATTAATTTGTGCGCGCTTTAATTCGGATGTCAGCTTCTCTAGAGTCGAAACTAGTTTGGCAAGATTATCTTACTATAACTTCATTTTCGTATATTTCAATTTAAGGCCTTTTATAACACACTAATATGAACTTCAACTTCCTAATTTTTCTGACGCCAGATAAGGATGTACATTCCCATATGTGAAGGTGATCAGTCTTCTGTTGAGATATGTCGTTCTCCATTACTTTATTTTCATTGCTGTCATGCCCCTTGTTATCGCCACGATCCGCTCCTTGGAGTCGCAATCATCACTCTGCTTTGGCACCATGGATTTCAAAATGTCGCTATCGATTTTTATCCTCGAAAGCGCATCGGCATTCGTATTCATTGTTCCCATTCTTGTACTTTTTCACAACCTTTGCAAGTCTGTCGATCTCCTCCCAGATTTTGGTTGCTAAGTCCCACGGTATTGGTGTGGGGTCGCTTATTTCGACGATGCTCTTTAGGTAGGCCAACCTCTTCCTGTCCCTGTATATCTTACCTCCTCTCTTCTTTGGTTTTATACTGTCGGTTGGATGTATTTTAGTCAACCTCGTTTCGTTATTTTCCAACTGTGTTCTCCTATATTCTTCTATTGACAGTGGTTTGGGGCCCGCGGCTTTAATTGTTGGTGTGTACTTTGGTGGTGTGCTGTCTGTAACCCCTTGTGGTGTGTACTCTTCAGCCATAACTCTTGCACAGGGTCGATGTTGCAGGACCGATGTTGCAGGATCGAATTTGGTCTGGATCCAATCGTCTGAATTGAATTAGCAGAATCGAATTGGCAGGATCGCCATGTGGAAGTACAACGTAGAGGGCAAAATGTTTCCCTAAAGGCAGGGCGTAATTGCGTAATTGAGAATGCAGTTTTTGGGATGTCCTCATCCTTCATTTTGATCTGGTGGAACCCTGACGTAAGGTCCAGGGTTGTGAAAAATTAAGCTTTTCCCAGACTGGCTATTGCTATGGGATAAGTGTCGGGGTTCAGTCTCTTATAATCTATTATGACCCTGTATTTCTTTCCCCCCGTGGCGTCCGGGTACTATCCACAATAGAGAGTTATAAGGACTCTTTGATGGTCTTATAATTCCGTCTCTGAGTTATTTCTGAATTTGCTCCTCGACCTCTCTTCTCAGATTTACTGGATACGGGTAGGATGTAGTGTATACTGGTTGTGATCTTAATTTCAGCTCTGATGTTAGTATCGATCATCTGCTCTCCGCTTATTGAGCCGAAAACGTTTCTACATTTGTTAAAGATGATCTGAAGACTCTTCCTGATTTCTGCAGATAAGTGGTGATCCTTGATTTGTAATGTTGTTAACCTGGGTCGATTCTTTTTCCTCCAGTGGAATTTTTACTCCAGATTTAATTAGTAGTAGGTTGTTTTTTTTATCTATCACTAATAATGCTGTCAAAGGTTTTTAGGCCAGGCAGGACGAAAAATTCTATTGTATTTCCAACGCTTTCGAAAAACTTGCCGCTGATCTTTTTGTCGATTTGAATTTCTCCTCCAGTGGATTGGATCTTAAAGGGCCTCTGAGCCGGTCATGCATTGATGGCTAATGTGGACTTTATAAAATTGTTGTTGGCTCCTGTGTCGATGAGGAATCTTAGGGTGTGACCTTCTCTAGTGACATACTTTATGTATTCTAGAGAGACTCCTATCAGAAAATTTACCTCGGATTCGTCTTCCTCCAGTTTTCAGTATACACTTCCTCGTCGTATTCCTGTTCGTACTCCTCCAAATATTGTTCCTCGTCCTGAGTTACAATATTGTATAATCTTTGTCATTTTTGTGGGTAATTCTTAGAATTGTTTTGGGATTGCTGATTGTAGGCTTGTAGTTGGTCTATTCATATAGTTGACCTGTCTGGTTTGAACAGACCGGTGTGTTGGTCTTGGAGGAGGCAGCTGGTTCCTCTGGGACCTTGGTGGTTGGAGTTGACTTCCCTGATATTGATGGTGCTGGATGTTATACGCGATATTTGTTTATTGCAGCGGCAGCGATTTCTATGGAAGTTGTGGTGGCATAGTTTTGGACTGTCCTTGCCTGAAAATTTGAGTGACTGGGGCAGTTAAGGTGTCTTTCAGTATTTTTTTGGGTGTATTGGTATACTTCTATAGTTTAAGTTCTGTATTTCCAGGCTTGACGCGTATGCCTCTGGAAGAGTTTGTGGCTTATAGATGACGAGAACCTTAGAAAGATCCCCGTTTAAACCCATTATTTTAGATTTTTAGATTAGATAGACTTTTTATTAACTTCATACAATTCATAAACAGAGTATACATAGTCGTTTATGGTATGGCTTAAGGCGGCCAACCAGATTGACAATTTAGCTATCATAAAGTACATAGTTAACTAATAGTGCCTTTAATTATGTTTTCTACTTATGATCAAAAATCGCCCTCCAAAATACGCGCTCTGTAGCGGGATGCAGCTGTAGCGTAGTTGTATAAAACTAACCACCCATGACTACCGTTCAATACGTTAATAACCTCATCAAGGTTAAACCCCTTTTAAACACATCAAGGGCTCGGTTTCTATAATTTTCGACGAGAGCCTATATAGTCTCTGTACTATAATCCTAAATTTTGATCTCATTAATAATTAGAAAGAATTGATGAATAACTGAAGCGTAAAATTCATCAAGACTCGAGTTACCTTGTGTTAGAATGTTAAGCTGGTGTTCGAGTGTAGGCGGCTTAGTGAAGGGATAGACATTTTCTAATGGCTGCCCAATCGTCGTCAAAAATATTATAGGAAATTAAAGCGGCGTCCGTTTCACCCCTAATCTAAAAGAAAAGCTCTAAAGATGGGTTTTCCCTTAACTATCGCATAGTCCGTAAGAAAATTTTCAACATTATGCATCCAGGATATGTACGAGTATTAGACCGGGTTGCCATCGAACATTTGAAGTTCCATGACACTATCCTGTAATTTACTTATCTGCTTAAGATCCTGCCCGGTCTTAGGAGGTCGTAACGTTGATGCAGATGTATTTGAGGCTTCTGCAGTAACCTCTAGTAATTCTAGTCTTCTTTCGAGAGATTGCGGACTACTCATTAGAATTAGTTTCGGTCTCGTGTTTAATTGTATGTACTGTACGTATAAGGAATCTTGTTAAGGACACTACACTTTTATGTTCGTATTCACTTCGCTCGAATTATGGAAGGTACATCAAGGTTTGGGAAAAAAAAAGATTTTTATTTAAACCTTCCCGGTTGAGTTCTAGATTACAACTGTCTGTTACTTAAAATTTAATTTGACATAAAAGGTTAAAGCTATTCCCAGAATTTCACCCCGGAAACATGCCAGACTTAATTCTTGGGATAACCTTTCACAATATTGCTGGTTTAAAATAATTTGAGTTCGGTGCAATTGCTGATAAAGTGCAAGGGTGACGTTGGGGTCACAGATCATAAATGCTGATCATACAATAAAATGTGGGAAAGAAATATGTTTAGGGTGTGAAAAGATAGACTATGTAGGTGTTGAAGTAACTCTTGCGAACCATTCGATTGCCCGTGGGCCCATGCCTTGAGCGCGAGTTAAGGTAGCGGGCTTTCATTTAAGAAAAAAAAATTTAAGAAAAAAATTTATTTTAGCAGAGCCTCGCCCTACACTTTATTTGAAGAACAATTGACAGTCTTAACAATTTTCCATAGGTTTTTATATTGGATATTTGCTTACGTTACAATTTACTTTCGGATGTGAACAACATAAGAGAGTTTAATATTACTTTGGGACATATATTATTCGCTTAATAAAAGTTTAATGTTACATTACGTCTATGGGAATGCAAAAACCGAATGAGAAAGTTTAGGATTACGTTATGTCTGTGGGAATGCAAAAGCTAAATGAAAAGGTTTACAATTTCTTATCTTGGCTTTGAACTTTAAGAATGAGAATTTCATGTATGTATGCTATGGATACGTATCTGGGTACGTAACTCGTGATCTCAATTTACAGACTTTGATTACGCATGTTTTTTGTTTTTATGTAGACAGGGTCCCTGCTTGGGCGCCATTAATCGATTTTATTACCAAAAAGATAAAAAAAATATTTGATCAGAGAACTGAGTTCTCTTTTATTTGCCAAACTTAACTCTAACACATTGGAATGTTGAATGTAGGCGCGTGCATGGGTCGATGTGCACGAGTTACGTGTGGGGAATTCCCGAAGAATAAAAAAAAAACTCAACTCTTCATTTTTCCTGTTTTAATATCTGGCACTGTGGGAAAATGCATACTGAATTTTTAAAGCAAAAGTGTTACGCAAAAGCGTTACGTTACCTAGTATGATATCTCTGACATTCTGGGTACTGGAATGTATCTAGGTACAAGCATATCTGGCATGTGTTATGAGATGTACATACCTAGGAAATGTGAGTATCTTTGGATATGTAACTCGCGCGAATGCTGACTCTTTGGAATGTATGCGCTTCATTACTGGAACTTTGTGTCAATACGAAATTAGGTCAACGCTTTCCACGAATTGAATTCGCCTGGTTTACCAGAGAATTCTCGTAGACTTCTTACAACATTCGGAATTTTTTCAAGATCTGTGAGGTCACCTCTATGTTCGAAATAAAATAAATCTTAAATTACATACAATATCAGTACATCCTAATCTGAAGCGGTCGCTGTCTCCTTTTCGTCTGCTGGGAGGCAAATGCTGGGAAGCCATAATTTTCTCCAGAGGAGCTGGATTGTTGACTTGCACTTCACCCACGGTTTGTTTTGTTCTTAGAACACGCACAACACTTTTCCGTGATATATTATATGCTTTTTTATTTGTGCACTCTTACTCTTTATTTCTATACAGACTATTATTTCGTTTTTTACGCACTATTCGCTGTATACTCACGAACCGTAAAGGCTTAATCGAGAGACTTGTTCGGGCCGGTTTGAATACACATTTCAGTACTTTATTTTATTTTTTAAGCTCGGACGTCAGTTACGTTTTAACGCGTTAGGAAGACGCAAAAAAAAAAAAACGCTAAAGTTATTTTCTTTGGACGGTATGTCCTTTATTTGACGTCAAGTTCGAAACTCGAAAACTTAAATCTAATTTATATTTATTTATACCTTCAGTTGCGACAGGTGAAAATGTTGATTCAGCAGCTTGCGTAGAACTTTATGGTGGAACGAGCATGATCTGGGTCATGTGACGAGTGCATGGACTGTAGCTTTTTGGGTGTTAACATATACAACTGAGTTTATCTGTGCTATAGGTTTTGATAATTATTATTGATTATAATCAATGACAATGAATGAGTCAGTAAGACAATCCTAAAATAAGGGTTTTTTGAAGTTTTCTATTTCAGAAACCCCTTAAGCTATGTTGAAAATGGGAACTTAATAAGGTTTCCAATATGGCTCGTCTTAATATGATGTCAAATATTTAAATTTCGTATCATTATTTGGACCCTTGTCAGGGAAAAGTAGCTTGACATTCATTGGCTTTTCACTCAAAAATTAAGGATAAACGCATATTCAAAATAAAAAAATTTAATTATTGAATAAGCATAGTGTTTTCGAAATTTTGATTTATATACGATTACTTATAATATATGGTCTTGAAAAGACATTATAAATACCATAAACTTGAAGTAGCAATCCAGCAAAACGAACTGACATCATTAGTAAAACAATGAATACATATTAAGTAGGTGAAACCTAGACATTTGGTTAAACTTAGTATATTTAAATTAATTAAATGTGTCTAGAGACAAATTTTACTCAGCTGCATGTACCAAAATTACTATACTTGTACGATATTATTAACTTACATACATACATATGTATATGAATATATGTATGTGCTTAAAGATATATACTTTTAATTATAAATCAATCTGAAGAAGAATAGATACTTGTAGATACAAATTTTATATCTTATCATACTTTAATTACTTATTTAAAAGCTGTGCAAACTTTGTATTGATTTGATATGTATAAAATAAAGTTACAACATTAAAGTTTAAAGTCCTAAATGATTTTGCGTTTTTTAAATACAGGTGTGAGAAAGAAATGGGTAAGCTGAACATAAAAAGCAGATTAACACTGTTTTATGATCTGTAAATGTCGAAACGTCAGTCATAGTTTATATTTTTATTATGGTGAAGTTCACGAACGAGCAATGTTTGCAAATTATTAAAAATTACTATCAAAATTCTGAGTCGGTGATGGCAACTTTAAGAGCGCTTACTCCAATTTTCGGTCGTAATAATCGTCCCACCAGATCTATAGTGGATAAACTCTAGTCAACATATTCACTATTGAATGTTCCTGTACCAGTCAGACCACGCACCGGTGGAAGTACTGAAAATATCGCAGCCGTAAGTGCTTCAGTTCGAAATGAGCCAAATCAAAAATGAATAAACAACCGAAGTGGTCGCAGTATTTGATCTTCGAGCGTGTATAAAGCTATGAAAAATGGTTTGATGAACAAATAATTGAATGTGATGGTTGGCAAGTGGCAAAATCAAAATTTTTGATATTTGAAAAGGGAAGCCGGAAGGAATCGGCTTGTATGGACGCCACGCCACTGCTGTGAACAGCTCTAACAATCTCTCACAAAAAAAAAAAAAAAAAAAAAAAATGGAAGAAAGGGCAGAATATCGAAATCGACCTAACTCCAATCTGCAAAATGTCAAGCTTCGGAAAGATACAATTCAGATAGCCGATCTCACTGATATAATTAAATAGTCAGCGAGTCTACAAAGTAGTAACATAAAACCTACAATTCAAAAAATAAGTGGTACAATGTCCAGTGCGCAGTGGTGAGGAAAAAAGCCTTCAATTTATTAAACTCATTTCGAAAAACAGAAAATCCAGATGTGATAGCCCAAAAAGAATATAAGGCAGTTTGTAAAAACAGCAAAATATTATACAAAGATAGCAAAGATTGGTGGCGTCTAGCAAAGGAGATAAGAAATCCAGAGCAATATGTGTGTCCTGATATAAGTGCTTTGGAATTTAAAATGTACTACAGAAATCTCCTCAACCCAAGTCAAGAAATTAGTAGCATTTCGTATGTATCAAATTTTGTCGCAGATCCGAATTTGGACAGATCTATTTCTCTCGATGAAATTAAAAACATGCTCAGAAAAGTAAAGCTGAACAAAGCCCCAGGAGAAGATAGAATAACATACGAGTTTATTATAAATGCGACTGATGGTTTTCTGGAAGAACTAGCAATCGCATATAGAAGCTTTCACGAAATCCATAATATGGCCGATATTCAAAAAGGGTGATGTCCACGACCCAAGCAACTACAGAGACATTTTATATATAGCGAAGATCATGATGGGGGTCCTTAACGAGAGGTTATATGCTTGGGTGGAAAGAAATAACATTCTAACTGAGTACCAGGCTGGCTTTAGAAAAAAATACTCTACAGTAGATAACATACGAGGGTGGGTCAATAAGTCCATGAAAAATGAAATAACGAACACTCTTTTCGGTATAAAAACATTTTATTTTTCAACATAGTCTAGTCCTCCAAATAATACGATTTCTCGAGCCCCTCAAAATAAGCGTTTGTTTCAGCGATGACCTCTTCATTCGACCCAAATCTCTTACCTCCGAGCAATTTCTTCATGTTTGGAAACAAGAAATAGTCGCAGGGGGGTAAATCTGGGGAATGTGCTGGATGAGGGAGGAGTTCGTAGCCTAACTCATGCAATTTTGCCATTGCGACTGCGGACTTGTGCGCCGGTGCGTTGGCCTGGTGAAAAAGAACTTTTTTCTTCGCCAAATGCGGCCGTTTTTGCTTCAATCGATCCAGCAGCTCTGCGTAATATGCGCCGGTAATCGTTTTACCCATTTCAAGGTAATCGATGTGAATAACACCGCGCGCATCCCAAAAAAACTGTCGCCATGACCTTGTTTGCTGACAAACCCGCGTTGGCCTTCTTCGGCTTCGATTCACCAGGAGAAGTCCATTGTTTTGACTGTTTCTTGATTTCTGGTGTGTTGTGGTGAATCCAGGTTTCATCCACGGTTATGAAACGGCGCAAAAACTCAGCCGAATTTTTCTGGAACATCGCCAAACACACCTTTAAAGTTGTCAAACGAATGCGTTTGATGTCGATTGTGAGCAAACGCGGCACCCATCTTGCGGAAAGCTTTTTCATGTCCAAATATTTATGTAAAATCGAAATCACTAAGCCATGTGATAAGCCTGTGGACTCTTCAAGCTCGCGTACTTTCACTCGCCGATCGTCCATTATCAAACCATGGATTTTGTCGACCATTTCTGGTGTGGTGACCTCAATTGGGCGACCAGAACGTTCGGCGTCACTTGTGCTTGAACGACCGCACCGAAATTGAGTAAACCAGTGGTGAATGGTTCCAATCGATGGTGAAGAGTCCCCATAATATTTGTCAAGCTTTTGTTTGGTTTGCGTGATAGTTTAATGAGCAAATTCACTTTTTTCCATTTTAACGAAAATGCTAGTAGGCGTCTATAAAAAATGGCTGCCACAACAAAACTATTTGACATATCTGTCTGAAAATTAGGATGCGTTCTTTTGAAAGATGATTCTTGACAAAAAAAAAAAAAAAAAAATTTAAGGTGATGACATAATTTGTGTTAATTTTCAGCGACTTATTGACCCACCCTCGTATATAACCTTGCACCTATCGTACATATCCAGTTGGGTGAAAAAAAGAAAGTCTATGCCTTCTTCGTAGATTTGAAGGCGGCTTTTGATAAAATCTCGAGGAAATTGCTGATCTTTAAGTTACTTGAAATGGGATTTTTAACCAAATTTGTTAATTTGCTGGAATGCATATATTCTAATACTCAATCTGCTGTGTGGACGGGAAAGGAGCTATCAGAATACTTCGAGACACTTTTTGGGGTGAAGCAGGGATGCTCGTTATCGCCGTTACTTTTCGCACTCTACATCAATGATTTACATCCGTGCATAGGAGGAGGTCCCAATATCGAGCTTTTAAATATAAGTGTACTGCTGTGTGCTGACAATATGGTGATCCTAGCAGATGATATTGAAATCATGCAACAGATGATAGTCCGCTTTGAAGAATACTGCGAGAAATAGAGTTTAGAAGTGAACCTCTCAAAATCAGAAATCATGGTTTTCCGAAATGGTGGCAGGCTATTAAACCTGGAAAAGTGGGCATCGCAGTATACCTATCTTGGTGTACTTCTCACTCCCATTTTTGGAGTGAGAAGTACACCAAGACATGTAGAGAAAAGAAATACTGCAGCTAAGAGCAGCATCAACGCAACATGGCATTGCTTTTTGAGTAAAGAGAATATAACTCTCAGTGCAAAGTGGAAACTATTTCTGGCTGTCTGCAGAGCTATCTAAATTTATCGTGCTCAAGTTTGGGGCTTTGGAATGTTCGAAGAAGTTGATAAGTTACAACGCTATTTTCTGAAAAGAATTTTGAAACTACCATCAAGCACTCCAAACTACACCTTGTCGATTGGGACCGGAGCGGAAGATGGGCATTTCTATACATTAGACCTATATCTAAGATATGTCAAGAAAACAATGTTCGAATACAATGATACCAGACTACCACATAAACTTATCAAAAATTGTTTTGGAAAAAGAACTTTTTTCGGTGAAAGCGATAAACGATAGCGGAAATTGGTTTGGTCTACACTGGGATCAGAACTAGCAACGAGAAAGAGACTGTAACATTAAAAACTTGCAGCTTTTAGATCGACTCAAAGCAAATAGTCACCAAAAAAGTGAACGGAGAGCGAGGGAAAGTAGCGCCAGAATTTACAAGTTTCTGGACTACTCGTAAAGCCAATTTTATCTTATTGATGAATTTAATATTAGCAAAATTACTAGATGCGATCTAATCCTTCTTAATGGAAGCAAATTTGGAGGCAACGGTTCAACTCTATGCAACATGTGTAACATGAGAGAAGAAGAAATCATCTATCGCTCTATAGGCAGATGCCCCGTATTAAGCGAATTTAGAGTGAGATACTTTGAAAAGGCAAAGCGAACTCATTACTGTACTCAATGCAGAAAACATTAACGATTGGAATAGACTGGTCAACTATATTACTGTGGCCATATCCTACAGAAAACCACTTATAGCTGAATTCAATTAGTAGAAAGATTAGTAGCATCTTTTATTCCATAATTTCTCTTCTTTTTACATAATTATTTGAAAAGCAAAATACAAATTCCTAATACGTAAAATTCATTATTAATTGTAATTTACCCGACAGGCGATTCTTTATTGTCATTGTCGTAAGTTTCAATTTTCCAAAAAAATTATGTATTCTAATTTCTAAACAGTGTACTTGTATAGATTTAAAAGTTGAAAATAAATAACATTTTATATACATACATACAAGACAACAACTGAAATTGAGTGGATAGGTAGTAAGCACAGTGGTGTGGGTTACTACGTTTTGGTGTTAAGTTCCAAACACTGAATACGCTTCTCCCTACCGTGTGACAAAATTAGATACCAACAGTTTCACCGTATTAAATAGTGGTAAGCGTATTAAAAGGTGACAATCAATCGATTGTAATTGCGTCACCTATTGAACGAATTGCACCGTCCCTAATATATTTAAAAAAGAATTAATCAAAATTCAGACCAATAGTAAGTATGTAAGTGGCGGGCATTCTATCGATCAGATTCTTAAAAGTTTGCCTTTCGATGTTGAACACTGTCTTCCAACCTCCCTGTCAAGCAGCTCTTTGGGGTTGAGGCAGCTCTATAGGGTGATTGGAAAGGCCATTTCGTATTTTTCAGTGTTCCTTCTTGTTCTTTTTGGTGCACGTATCCTCGGCAAAGCTGGGAAGAAAGTTTTGGATCATTATCTTGCATTAATGTGAATCCAGGGCCTATTAATCACAAACTCGATGTTAAAGTGTGTTCTTCTAATATTTGTCTGTACTTCTCCTCATTCATGATTCCATCGATACGGATGAGGTCTCCAACACCGGCGGAAGAGAATCATCCCCAGACCATTATTGAACCACCGCCATGCTTGTTGGTTGGGACCACGCAGCTAGGGAGCCTTTTGTTTTCTTCAGCAGAACGCACTTTTTTTTTTTTAACTTCAAATTTGGATTCGTCCGTCCATAAGACTTTCGTACAATTGGTTGATGTCCAATCCTGGGTGCGCTGTTCCCCAATCTAGCCACTTGACTTTGTTTTGAGGTAGTAGCAAAAGCTAATTGTACTGCTACTCGACCGTGAAAGCCTGCGGTAGCTAAACGCCTTTTGTCGTTGTTACTGATATCTGCTTTGAGTGTGAACGGTTGAACTCTGCACATATATCTCGATCCTTCTTGCTTTTATAGGTAGAAAACAAACCTAGTTAAATTGCAGTTTTTTGGTAAAATTTTGTACAAAAAAAAAAAACGTTTTATGATAAGTTAATGACGTTTGCAGCTTTTGTCTTATTACTCCCTACATCGGTTTATGCCTTAGTTCCGTGCTCTTTGCTTAAAATCCTTACCTACTTTGAGATGTAGTAACGTCTACTATCCACCCTAACAGGATTTGAAAGGATTTTGTTCAGTTGAATCTTGTACAGATAGATAAACGTATAATTTTGGAAAAAATGGTTTGTCCGGTAAGTTATGGACGGCAGTGTATTTAAAGGGTGATTCAAGTGGAGGCTACAATTTAAATCTGATACTATTGTGGTTCTGTCAAAGATAAACAGCTGATATTTGACATCTGTGAATATTAATCATTGACATTTGTAATTATGAATCGATATGCGAGAGAACAATGCTTTTTACTTGTTAAAACCCATCTCCGAAATGAGGAAATTGTGAAATTGCCAGACTAATTAAAATTTGGAAATCGATTGAATAATGTGCTCCGATCAACCAGGGCCCCAACTCACATGAAATTTTCATGATCTAATATGCAACTCCGATCTATTACATGCTTTTGAAAGTGTTCTGGGATCAAAGTGAGGTATGAGTGTAGCAAAATAAAAAGATTATTAGATACAATTTATTATCATAGTTGAAATCTTTGAATAACTTTACTTAATGAAATATTCAGTAACGAAGTGATTACATAGAAGAGGGTATACCTTACTTATGTATATATAATCTGACTGGCATAATACTGCAAGAAACCAATCATACAAGAAATGAACATATCTATAATAAACGACACCGAAGTTGGCAAATCCATACCAATGACCTGACAGGTCAAAGAATTTAAGTCGTAGATTTTACTTCGTATCATCAACTGATCGATCTGCAAGAAAAGATGATTAAAGTTAAGCTTACGGAGAATACACACACTCACCTCCCACTCAAGTAATTTACTCCCATTCAGTTTATTTCTACAAATTAGCAACAATATCCTTTGCTTGAAACTCCTTTCCGAATAAGTCAACATATCCGATAGTCGACCAATCAAATAAATGTTGTATAATGTCGTCACTGAGAGTGGAAGGGACGTCATGAACTTAGTAATTACATATGCGTTGTTTTCTATTAATACTTTTGAGGACTTATAATACAAAAACATTTTCAGAAATGAATACATGAAAACTAAGTCGAAAAATAATCCCAAATAAGTTATTAGGAAAACAACCGAGAAGAACTTGTTCAAATTGTGCTTCACTCGATGTATACGAAACGATACCTTAAGCAGATCCCGTACATTCTTCGTAAACTTGTGCTTGGTCATACTAAAGCAAGTGATTCGAAGGATCTTATTCATTTTCACGAAGAAGCAGTCCAACACCAATTGAGAGTACACATGGGCCATATACGTCATAAAGTTTAAAAGAGAGATATATAAGTGCAACATCATCAAATAGTCGCCTTCAATCGTAAATACATAAGTTGTGATCAATATCCAATAGAAGCTGTGAGCTATTTTTAAAACAATAAATGGTTTAAAAGATGATTCAAAAAAAATCGTTGAATCGGATTTCTTCGCGAGGAGTTTAAAGATCTTGATCATTTCATTTATCATCGGTAGCAAGTTATGGCCTTGAGTCACGTAATTCCTTGCAATTATCCATATGTTCACGTGCTTGAAAAAGATTGCACAAGCCATGATTAAATGGTCTTGCACTTGAATGTTTGTAGACCTTGATGTTACGAAGTATTCATATATAAGTGTACTGTAGGTGTATGATATTAAACCAACAATTAATGCACTGTAGATACATAGTATTTCAAATACGAAACGAGAGATTAGATAACGGATTCTACTATATTCTAGTACTTGACTGGAACTATTAAAATTGAAATTCGAAAAACCCAATAGTTGGAAATATTTATATAACGTTTTCAGATACGGACGCAAGTCTATTATTTGTTGCGTATTAGCCATGTTTATGTGACTGCAGCCAGCGGCATACTATGGAGTTGGTTTACCGCGGAGTACATATAATACAAGAAGCACTTTATCGTAAAAGGCTTTTAAGTTATTGGCTATGGAATGTGATTTATTGTTTTCGCCTAAATGTAATGAGTATAACACATTTAAGTCGATTATTTTGAAAAGGACACAAGTCGCAATTTCGGAGAATTTTCTATGGAGGGGGGTCCAATTCCATGCCCTGAGTCACTACGGCCATTTGTTTCTGGCAGCCACTGGCTTTCAATGTTTAGAAAAAAACAGGCCTGTTGTTAAATTTAAAATTCGAGTGATTTTCAAAAGAACGGCATATACATATGTATATGTACTGTAAAAAATAAAGTCCACAACTGGGTCGCACCTACTTCCACCTACACTGCCATCCATAAGTTTTCGGACAATACATTCTATCAGAGAAATTGATATAAAACCATGTCTTTTTAATTTGAATAATCTAAATTTATAGTAAATAGTGTAATATGCGAGCTACGGCTCGAGTAGATAAAACGATATTCTGTGAAATTATTTCATTATTTTCTAGTCTATAGAACAATTCAAGTTCACACTATACTATTCTTCGCAAACTCCTTCCTTCCTTACAAGGTCTCTTTCTTCTCAAATCACTTTATCTCCTTTCAATTACTTAATTCACAAATCCAAACTAATTGCTTCTTCTTGTTAACTCTCAACTTTCAATTTATCACAAAATTACAACTTCCTCCATATCACTTTTCCAATCTCTTCGTGCGGTTCACAACCAACTGCCTCCTCTCGATCGCCATCTGTCCTTATATAGCAGAAGTTTCTGATAGCCAGAAAATTCTAGCAAATTCTTCGACCACTGGAACAAGAAAATTCTGATGTAATTATTCCAAGATGACAGCTGCAGCCAATAATCTCTTGCGGTTATAATTCTCTCCAAATTCCGTGACGTTGTCTTAGATATTATCCGTCTCTCATCGTGGACACGAACTGTGGACACTAACTGCAGACACGAACCTCGAATGAAAGGACAGTTCGGAACAAAATTATGCCAGAATGAAAAGACACTTCGGAATTTGTTGCATAGTTGTTGGTGCGTAGTTATTATGCTGCATTATGATACAATAGTGTAGCATAATAATAACTACGCTCCCTAAAAGTATGACGCAACAAATTCCGAAGTGACTTTTCATTCTGGCAGAATTTTGGTTCGAACTGTCCTTTCATTCGAGGTTCGTGTCTGGGATGAAGTCTCCACAGCTCATGTCAACGAAAGAGACGGATAATATCAGGGATAAAAGGGAATTATAACTGCAAGAATTATTACATCAGAATTTCTCTTGTTCCAGTGGTCGAAGAATTTGCTAGAAGTTTCTGGCTATCAGAAACTTCTGCTATATAAGGACAGATGGCGATTGAGAAAGGAGCAGTAGTTCTTAAACTGTGGCGAAGAGATTAGAAAAGTGATAATGGGCGAAGTTGTAATTTTGTGATAAATTGAAAGTTGAGATTTAAGAAGAAGAAGTAATTAGTTTGGATTTGTGAATTAAGTAATTGAAAGGAGATAAAGTGATTTGAGAGGACAGAGACCTTGTAAGAAAAGGATTGCGAAGAATAGTATAGTGTGAACCTGAATTGCTCTATAGACTAGAAAATAAAGAAATAATTTCACAGAATAATTGTTTTATCTACTCGAGCCGTAGCTCGCATATTACATTGGTGTCAGAAGTGGGATAAAACTTATTTTGTGAATAACTATTTCCGTGGTGTGAAATTGAAAAAAAAAAAAAAAAAAAAAAAAAAATGATTTCCGTGTTGAGTTAATTAGTTGCGCAAAATGGGTCGCAAATTGGGAAAACTAACTATAATTCAACTAAAGGCAGAACTCAGTAAGCGGAACCTCGACACAACTGGGGGAAAAGATGCCCTGCTGATTCGTCTGGAAGAAGCAGTAAAGCAGGAAGGTGAAAATCCGCCCGACGTAGAGTTTGACATGGAAGAGGAACCAGCAAGTACAGCAGCCGACCCGGGTATAACGAGTCTGCTCCTGCAACTTAAGTTAGTCATGGACGAACAAAAGAAAGCAATAGAAGACGAAAAGAAGTCTCTGGAACTTAAGCTCGATGACCAAAAGAAAGCAATAGACGACCAAAGGAACTCTCTAGAACTTAAGCTGAGCGAACAAAAGAAAGCAATGGACGAACAAAAGAATACTCTAGATGCTCTGGAAAGCAAACTTGATGAGCAAAACAAGAACTTCGAATCCAAATTCGAAGTGATCGAAGAGAAAATCGAGAAGGTCGAGACGCAACTCGAAAAAGTCGAAACTAGATTCGATGAAAATTTTGAGAAACATGAAACTCAGTTCGAGAAGATAGAGACTCAGTTTGAAAAAGTGGATACGCAATTCGAGATAGTAGGAAAGCAAGTCGAAAATCTTGCTAAGGAGCTCAGCAACGTGAAGAGACAGAAAGCACGGGAATATTCCACTGACGGTCTGAGAAGAAAGGAGATGCAGCCTCCTATCTTCGATGGTCAAACATCATGGCCAATTTATAAGAGGCAATTCGAAGCGGCCGCAATGACCAATAGGTGGGACGATGAAGAGAAGTCTATTGCACTCACACTTGCACTGAGGGGTCCAGCTGCGGAGCTCTTGCAGGCCATCCCGGAAGATAAACAGCAGAACTACGACTCTCTGGTTCAGGCTATCGAGATGCGGTTTGGGGATGAACACATGCAGCAGGTGTACAGGGTTCAGCTGCGTAGTCGAGTCCAGAAAAGGGAGGAAACGCTCCAACAGTTGCAAGCGGATATAGAGCGACTAGCCCATCTTTCATACCCTAAAGCCGGTGAGGAGCTTATCAACGAAATGGCGGTGGAAGCTTTTATTCAGGCCATAGAGGACAGACAACTGCAAATGGCTGTAAGGATGGCTGAATAGCGAACACTCCCCGAGGCATTGGCATTCGCTTTGTCAATGAAGGCTGCGGGAAATACCAGGGAGTACACCGTGTCAGGGAAATGTCCGTCATGGAATGCTCATGCCAGAGAACAGCCGTCATGGATGAAGACAAAGCTCGCGGAAGTCAAATCCGTTGCTGGAATTGCAACCAAACCGGACACCTACAACGGCAGTGCAGAAGTGCACCTAGACGAGGAAATTGTCCACATTGCGGAAGTAGGAGAAACAGAGAGGAAGCATCCTGTCGGTCAGACTTCCCAAAACCAGCAGTCGGGAAATGCGTAAGGACCAACTTCGCGGGGCAGAAGTTGGTTACTGGAATCGAGGCCCCCAGGACCACCATTCAAGTTTCGCAAACCAAACGGGGTAACAAGAGCCTGACAGTGGAGGCACTAATCAACAAGAAGAAGTGCGTGGCCACCATCGACACAGGTGCCACCGCCTCCATTGTAAGAAGAGATATCGTCAGAAGCGCCTGGCTGCACAACACCAACAGCTACTGCCTGAAGACTGCAACAGGGGAAATGGCGAAGGTGTTTGGAGAAGTTCGTCTTACGATTACTCTGGCAGGACTGACGTTCTCCCATGCGTTTCTGGTGGCAGATATATGCGACGAGTGCATCATCGGAGTAGACTTCATGAAAGCAAATGAAGTAATCTTGGACATCGGGATGCAAGTACTGAGGTATCGAAATGTGGAGATTCCGATGGTGTACGGAAATGAGAATGCCGTAACTCTCAGGACAGTCATCAGCAAAGACGAAGTTTTGCCGCCGTCTTCAGAGACAATCATTTGGACGAAGCTGGAAGGTGATCTTGGGAGCAACCGATTCTACATAGTAGAACCAGACCCAGAGAAGAATTCTCAAGACTACATCGTGGGAAAGACGTTAGTCGAACCAAAGAACACCATGGTTCCAGTGAGGGTTTTGAACGCAAGACTACACACTGTCAAACTAAGGCGAGGGGAGGTGACTGGAAAATGCACGCCGATTACCGCCGTCGCAACAATATCTGAACGTGATGCTCCAAAACCTTTCCCATCACCGTGGACAGCGGAAACGACAGAGACGATTCTCCAGTCCAGTGAGCTGAATCAGGAGCAGCGAACTATGGCAGAGAATCTTATCAATGAGTACGCTGATGTATTTGCCTCACAGGATGGAGAATACGGCCGAACACACCTGGTACAACATCGAATAGACACTGGTGATACTAGACCAATTCGTCAGCCTGCTAGGCGCCTTCCATTGGCAAAGCAGACAGAAGTTGCAGAGATGGTGTGGGCAATGGAGAAAGAAGGTCTGATTGAAAGTTCCAAAAGTCCGTGGGCATCACCGGTTGTACTAGTTAAGAAGAAAGATGGCAGCACGCGGTTCTGCGTGGACTATCGGCAGCTCAATTACGTCACCAAGAAAGACAGCTACCCTCTGCCACGGATTGACGACACGCTAGACACACTATCAGGAGCCCGATGGTTTTCCACTCTCGACTTGAAGAGTGGCTACTGGCAGGTATAGATCCATCCAGAAGACCGGGAGAAAACCGCAGGAAAGGGGCTATGGCAATTCACGGTAATGCCATTCGGGCTGTGCAATGCTCCGGCGACTTTCGAGCGATTGATGGAATGTGTCCTGCAAGGGTTAACATGGAAAACCTGTTTAGTATACTTGGCGCAACACCGAGACAATCTAAGGGATGTGTTTCAAAGGCTTCGAAGTGCCCACCTGAAGCTCAACCCCAAGAAGTGCGCCCTGTTTAGAGCAGAAGTCAAGTACTTGGGGCACATAATTTCAGCGAAAGGAGTGAGAACCGATCCAGAGAAGGTCGAAGCGGTGAAAAACTGGCCAGTCCCCAAAGACAAACACCAACTAAGGAGCTTCCTGGGCCTAGCCACCTACTACAGACGGTTCGTGAAGGATTTTGCCGGGATCGCAAAGAGCCTGCACCAGTTGACGGAAAAGGGAAAACAATTCAAATGGTCAATTGAGTGCGAGAAGAGCTTCAAGGCACTTAAACAACGGCTATGCGATGCCCCGATACTAGCTTACCCCACTCCCGGGGAAACGTTCATTGTGGATGCAGATGCTAGTAATATCGGGGTAGGAGCCGTATTCTCCCAGGTGCATGACGGCCAAGAGAAGGTGGTTGCGTACTTCAGCAAGGTGCTCTCTAAGCCAAAAAGGAACTACTGCGTGACAAGGAGAGAACTTCTAGCTTTGATCTTGGCTACGAAGCATTTTCACAAATACCTCTACGGGAGGAAGTTCGTTCTTCGCACAGACCATGCAGCCTTAAAATGGCTATTACAGTTCAAGAGTCCTGACGGTCAGGTCGCAAGATGGATCGAAAGGCTGCAAATCTACGACTACGAAATACAGGATCGTAAAGGAAGGCTCCACTCTAATGCGGATGCACTGTCCCGGAGACCATGCAGAACGGATTGTAAACATTGTGCGCGTCAGGAAGAACGGGAGCTGGTTTCCATCGAAAGAATGAGAGCCGAACCTATCGCCGGCTGGAGCGTAGATAAGATCCGGAACGCTCAGAAGGAAGACCCGGATATCGAGCCGATTCTGGCCTGGAAGGAGAACATGGAGAAACCGGATCATCAGGACATCTCTCACAGAAGCCCGACCTTAAAGGCATATTTTGCGCAGTGGGACTCCCTCCATGTCCAAGAAGGTGTTCTGAGAAGAAAATGGGAATCCTCCGACGGAAAGTCGTTTGTAATGCAGCTTGTCGTACCGCGGACGAGGGTCAAGGAGGTGTTACAGGAAATGCATGGCGGGGCGTCCGGAGGCCACTTGGGAGTGAATAAGACGCTAGAAAAGGTACGAGAACGTTTTTATTGGTTAAAAGCGAAGGAAGATATCGAAGACTGGTGCAGAAAATGCGACGTGTGTGCAGCTAGCAAGGGTCCGAGAATCAAAACTCGAGGTAAGATGCACCAATACAACGTGGGAGCACCTTTCGAACGAATCGCCATTGACATCGCAGGGCCCTTTCCGGAAACCGACAATGGTAAACGGTATATACTCGTAGTGATGGACTACTTCAGTAAGTGGCCGGAAGCGTTTCCGATCCCTAACCAGGAAGCCAGAACCGTGTCGGAGCAGATCGTCTACAATTAGGTTAGCAGATTCGGTGTGCCCTTGGAATTGCATTCTGACCAAGGACGGAACTTCGAGTCAAGAATCTTCCAAGAGATGTGTCAACTACTCGGAATCAAAAAGGCAAGGACAACCCCGCTTCATCCACAGTCGGACGGTATGGTGGAGCGTTTCAATAGGACTTTGGACGAACATCTCTCGAAGGTCATAGGTGACTACCAATGGGATTGGGACCGGCAGATTCCCTTGTTTTTGATGGCCTATAGAAGTGCCGTGCATAGCACTACTCGACATACGCCGTTCGAAATCTTATTTGGTGGAATAGCTCGTTTACCCAGTGAGGTGAAATTTGGATCTCCTACCAATGAGCCCAGAAATGAAGAAGAGTACGTGGCGGACCTTAGGGAAAGGCTTAGGGACATACACCAAAGGACCAGAAGCCAGATTAAGATGACGAGCGACCGCATGAAGACCAGGTATGATGCCAAGGCAACAACGTCAGGATTCCAGGAAGGAGATCTGGTGTGGCTGTATAATCCCCATCGCCAAAAGGGGAAATCACCTAAATTACAGCGGAACTGGGAAGGTCCCTACAGAATAGTAACCCGCATCAACGATGTTGTCTACCGCATCCAGCGAGGACCGAGGGCCAAAATGAAAGTGGTTCACGTGGACCGACTGAGTCGATACAATGGCCGAAATGAGGATGCACTTGTTCGGGACGAACACGTCTAAGAGGGGGGCAGTGTAGCATAATAATAACTACGCTCCCTAAAAGTATGACGCAACAAATTCCGAAGTGACTTTTCATTCTGGCAGAATTTTGGTTCGAACTGTCCTTTCATTCGAGGTTCGTGTCTGGGATGAAGTCTCCACAGCTTATGTCAACGAAAGAGACGGATAATATCAGGGATAAAAGGGAATTATAACTGCAAGAATTATTACATCAGAATTTCTCTTGTTCCAGTGGTCGAAGAATTTGCTAGAAGTTTCTGGCTATCAGAAACTTCTGCTATATAAGGACAGATGGCGATTGAGAAAGGAACAGTAGTTCTTAAACTGTGGCGAAGAGATTAGAAAAGTGATAATGGGCGAAGTTGTAATTTTGTGATTAATTGAAAGTTGAGATTTAACAAGAAGAAGTAATTAGTTTGGATTTGTGAATTAAGTAATTGAAATTAGATAAAGTGATTTGAGAGGACAGAGACCTTGTAAGAAAAGGATTGCGAAGAATAGTATAGTGTGAACCTGAATTGCTCTATAGACTAGAAAATAAAGAAATAATTTCACAGAATAATTGTTTTATCTACTCGAGCCGTAGCTCGTATATTACAATAGCTTCATCAATATTACATTTATCTAGTCAAATGAATTTGTTCATTTAAACCTAAGAAATAATAAGACCTCTTTTTCGTGGAAAAATCCACCTCGTACTTGCATCATATTGGCCGTCAATTTAGGCATTCTGTCGATTAGCTTCTTAATAGTTTCCAATGTTATTGATCTCCAGGCTACTTGAAGGATCTCTTCGTTCGTCTCAAAACAGCTCTATTGCGTTGAGATCGGATGATTGGACAGGCCATTTCATATTTTTCAGTGTTCCTTCTTGTTCTTCTTGGTCCACGTATCCTCGGCAAAGCTTGGAGGAATATTTCGGACCATTATTTTGTGTTGGTGATTCAACTCAATTCAAATAAAATGCAATTAATTAAAATAATATACTGGCAATTCTTAATTCAATTATGTATATATAACGTAACGTAATGTAAAAGTCGAATCCATTATTATTAATTGACAGATATTAAATGTTTATATATATATAGCCTGTAATTTCCCGCCAAATTATGGGTATAAAACCCAAACGGAATTTTGAGTGTGCAGTCGAAAGTGTACAGTGAATAAAGGCAATTATTTATAACGTGTGAGATGCGGTTTTTTTTTTATTACGAGACTTTCTCCCAGTAATTCCCTATTGGAGTGGAAATCATTTTTCCCATACTGCACGTGTGTTAACATTTTGGTCCTTCGAGCCGGATTGTGTGTGCGAGAATTCAAATAATAAAAACAGAAAACATTAAAGTGTGTGGTTAACAATTTAAACTAGAACAAAACTTACATATAGTTCAGGTGAACAGATACTATACAGTGCAAAGAGCAAATTTGTTCTATCTTCCATTGTTCGACAATTGAAAATTTTCAATCGTGCAAATCGGGATTCCCGCGTCGTGCAATTCAATTTTCACCGTCAACGCAAGGCATAACACGTAAGTCCTCATTTTTTTTCATTTCCTTTTTGTTCTTTGTTTCATTTATTGATAAGAAGAGGTCCTAGCATGTCGTTTCGAGAACTCCAAAAAATGCTTTTAGAGCAAATAGTGCGCGATCGCACTATTTAAAAAAAAACAGGCGAGTCTCGTCGTACATCCAATTATTTGGCAGCTCGACTTTCGGTGTTGGAGGAAAACCTGGCATACTCTAGGCGATACCATGAAATTATAAGTGCAGGCAAGTTGGAAACAGGGTCATTTCATGACATCTTTGTATCGTTGACCCACCATAACAAAGCACTTAGTGAAATTCAAAAGCTGCATTACCTTAAGTCAAGTCTCACGGGTGATACAGCTAGACTCCTGCAACATTAGGCTTTAGATGCAGGAAACTACACCAAGGCCTGGGAACTGCTGAAAGCGAGATTTGTCCATAAACGCGTGTTGGGTAATGCACAGCTGAGACTCTTTTTCAATCAGCCTACCCTTATGAAAGAGTCTGCAGAGGGACTCAATTCGATTTTAGATGTGTCTCAAGAATGTTTGCATGCATTGGACGCCTGTTAAGCATTGGGACACAATAATTATTTATGTTATCTTTCAAAAGCTACCCATACTTACTCAACAATTGTGGGAAGAAGGACTTGGCAGTACGAAGGAGCTACCTACCATGTCTAAATTTACAGATTTTTTGGAAACGCGGTTTCAAACACTGGAGGCCATCGGGCAACAATCAACACTGAAGCCCAACGCCATGCCAGGGTCAAGATCGGAGAGCATGCCGAAGTGTTTCACGCTAAAACACAGGCGAAGCAGTTTCAATGTAAGGTGTGTCAGAAAGGGTAACACTGTTTAAGAAAATGTCTCCGATTTTTGGGCATGGACGTGACGCAGAGACTTCAGATTGTTCGCCAAGTTCGTGTTTGTGAGAACTGCCTCGCCTATAGCCACTTCAGCCGAGATTGTCCTAGTTCCAAAGACTGCTACTTCTGTCATAAGCGACACCACACTCTTCTACATACAACTACACCCGCACACACTTCCTCACTTTACACAAAGCCACACAAGCAAACATCGTTACCCCACACTCACACATCAGCACTACGGAGTCAACACTCTAATGGTAGCAGTCAACTGGAGCAGGTAGCCATGAACCCAAATGCGCCTGAATTCCATACGACAATTACCGAACAACCGAGCTCCAGTATACGCAACACTTATTTCGCATCGTTGAAGGTCAACGCGAGCATTTTGTTGGCCACAGCGGTGATCAAAGTTAGGTCGGCTGATGGGAGATATGTCAATTTACGTGCCCTAATTGACTCCGGTTCTGAAGCAACATTTATCTCCGAATCAGCTGCCCAATTACTCCGCCTTAAAAAACTCCATACTTTGGTTAAAATATCAGGGCTGGGGAAGGTCAGCAATGGCACTAGTCAGAGCTACATCGACATTGCGTTCATGTCGAGCGATTCGAATTTTAAGTTCAAGTAGAGAGCTCTGCCAGGGCCTACGTTTTCAAGTCGTTGACTGGGCTTCTTCCGGCCCAACCAATGACGCATACCGATTGGCACCATATAACTGGGTTACAGTTAGCCGATCCCGCCTTTCATTTACCTGCCACCGTCGATATCCTGTTCGGTACCGATGTTCACTCAGACATCATCCTCCCAGACATCATTCGAAATGCCGATGCCAACGCCCCTACTGCACAAAAGACACAATTAGGTTGAATCATTTTGGGAAAGGTCGCCGAAAGGGTTCCAAGGACCCTTTAAAGTTGTGTGCATCTGGTAGATCTCGACAAAGAGATGAGAAAGTTTCGGGAGATAGAAGAAGCACCGTTTCAAACCCAAGCAGCGAAAGAGGACACGGTATGCGAGCAGCATTTTACTACGATTACAAGACGACTAGCTGACGGAAGATATGAGGTAGCACTACCATTCAGAGGGGGGAAACCTCCTGCATTAGGTTCAAGTAGGGAGGTTGCGATTAAAAGACTCACTTACCTAGAAAAACGTTTTCAGAACGACGAACGGCTACACGATGGATATAGTCAGTGTGTTATGGAGTATCTGCCACTGCAATAAATGGAGAAGGTCGATCTGGACAACGACGTCATTATCAAGTCACCCTACCACTCTTTTCTACCGCATCATGCCGTTCTAAAGGAAGCCAGTTCTCGACCAAGCTCAGGGTCGTGTTTGACGCTGCTTCAAAAAGCACGGATGGAACGTCATTGAATGATTGGCTCCAAACTCCAGACCAACATCGTCGATATAATCCTAAGGTGGAGAAACTATCGATACACATTTACGGCGGATATCGAAAAAATGAATCGTCAAATCTGGGTCACTGAAGGGGATAGCTACTATCAGCTTATTTTATGGAGGCCAAATAAAGGTCAGCCTGTCAAAGTCTTTAAGATAAAAACGGTCACCTTTGGCACGGCATCTGCACCTTTCTTAGCCATTCGCGTTCTCCATCAAGTCGCCGAAGATGAAAAGTAGAAGTATCCTATAGGGGCGACACTCATCAAGAGCGATATGTACGTTGATGACCTCATTAGCGAAACAGATACCATCGAAGAAGCACGGCAAAAGCGGGATGAAGTTCGAAAAATGCTCGCAACCGCTGGGCATAATCTCCGGAAATGGACCTCCAACGACAAAAGGTTGATAGACGACATTCCTGTTCAGGATCGTGAAATTAACTTCGAGTTACCCTTCGGTTCTTCAGATCATGTGAAGACGTTAGGCATCAGGTGGTACCCCAAAACGGACTCTTTTTCTTTTCAGAATTTCCAACCGGAGGTCGAAGAGGTCACCAAAAGGACAATTCTGTCGGCGAGTGCCAAATTGTTTGATCCTCTGGGATGGATATCACCCTGCATCATTAAAACAAAAATTGTTATGCAGCAATTATGGCATCAAGGAACTGATTGGGACCAACCAATTCCATTGGACCTGAGGGAAGAATGGGAAGTATTTCGCCTGGAGCTTCCACTCATTCAGAGGATCAAAATTCCCAGATGGACTGGAATTTGAAATAGCAGCAAGTCGACAGAGCTGCATGGTTTCTCCGATGCTTCACTCAAAGTCTACGGGGCAGCGGCCTACCTACGAGTATTGGATGACTACAATAAAATACGCATGCACCTTGTTCTTGCAAAGACCAAAATGGCTCCTTTAAAAACGGTAAGTCTTCCGCGACTAGAGCTGTGTGGAGCAGTCATGCTAGTCACACTGCTACATCACGTCAAAAGGGTCCTAGATTTATCGCACGTAAAGGTCTATGCATGGTCGGACTCTACGATCACCCTAGCTTGGATTTCCGGACACCCTACAAAATGGACAACATTTGTCAGCAATAGGGTCTCGGAAATTCAGCGGCTCACGAACCGCGACGAATGGAGACATGTACCAACTCAACATAACCCAGCTGATTTTGCATCGCGAGGCATCTCTCCTTCAGCCTTAGAAACCCATGATATATGGTGGAGAGGTCCAGTCTTGCTGAGAGATCAGTGGGAATTCGAGGAACCCGACCAGCTAGCAGTAATGGAAACCGAAGAAGAATCGCGGAAAGTCAAGGCTCTCCACATTCTTGCGACACCAACAATGAGATACGAAAACTCATCCGAAAATTCCCAAAGCTCTCTAAGGTGGTTAAAGTTTTGGCTTACTGTCTTCGTTTCTGCCAAAATTGCAGGGCAGGGTCTACCTCCAAACAGCTTGGTATACTCGGACCAGAAGAACTTCAAGCAGCAACATAGGTGGCGGTTCGGTCGGCTCAAATGGACATGTTTTCTAACGAATTAGATGACAATGTCACTATCCCGAAAAGCCTAAAATCACTAAATGCCTTTAGGGACGGCCAGGGTATTATACGAGTAGGCGGTCAACTTCAAAATACATTACTGCCATATAACAAACAATACCCTGTAATTTTACATCCTAGTCACCCTTTCACAATCCTGATAATCCACGACGCACACGAGCAAACCTTGCATGGTGGAATTCAGCAAATGACAGCATTCATTCGTACTGCATACGGTGCTCAATATCAAAAGAAGCATCAAGAAGCATATCCATAAATGTGTCATTTGCTTTCGATTCAAGAAGCAACATATGCAGCAGTTGATGGGGAGTCTGCCAGCTCCTTGGCTCGACCATTCAGCAACACTGGGGTTGACTATGCAGGTCCAATAGAAATTAAGACCTGGAAAGGGCGAGGAGCGAAGATCTTAAAAGGCTACTTCGCAATATTCATTTGCCTGGCTACTAAGGCAATACACCTAGGAACGGTTTCCGACCTTAGTACACAGGCGTTCTTGGCAGCCTTCCGCCGCTTCACGGCTCGGCGGGGTACCTGCTCTCAACTATACAGCGACTGCGGTACTAACTTCGTCGGAGCGAATGCAGAACTCATACGTATGATGGAGCACGTTCAACACGATTGGAAGGAAATCGCGAACACTTTAGCTACACAGGGTACAAAATATAGTTTCATTCCCCCTGCTTCCCCGCACTTCGGCGGACTATGGGGAGCCGGGGTGAAGTCGGTGAAATACCATCTCAAACCGGTTGTGAAAGATACCAGGCTCACGTTGGAGGAACTTTACACGGTGCTAACACAAATTGAGGCATGCCTGAGTTCTCGGGCGCTATGTCCGATTTCAGACAACCCAGATGAGATGGAGGTCATAACCCCAGGGCACTTCTTAATCGGCCAAGCGATCAACACTGTGCCCCAAAGAGATGCCTCAACGGACAAGGTCAACTATCTGGAGCGCTGGAAGCGCCTTCAAACTACGGTGGACACGTTTTGGCGAAAGTGGAGCGGAGAATACCTTTCGCGTCTGCAACAGCATCTAAAGTGGGTAGATACGGTCGAAACACCAAAAGTAGGGGACCTAGTTCTACTCAAGGATGAACGCTTACCACCCTCTCAGTAAATGCTCGCGTGCATCCTTGAACTTCATCCCGGAACCGATGACTTGGTACGAGTGGTAACTCTGAAAACGAAAAACGCAACAATCAAGAGGCCAATAACCAAACTTTGTTATTTACCATCGAACAAAACCAATGAAATCGACGCACTAATCTAACAAATCAAACATAAACAACAAAATATGCTACACATTTACTATACAAAAACTAAAACTAAACTAATAAATTAAACGACACAATTACGAGTACCTATTGTCATAAAGCACACTTTTAACAACACAATTTACTTATTAAATAATATTTTCATGCAACATAATACAAAACTACACAATTTCGGCATTTTCTATAACTCTACACAACACACACATACACCTGATCAGACAAAATAAAAAAATAAAAAAAATACAATCAAACATACTACAAATCAGTCATGTCAATTCATCTCATTCATAATCACAACACAAAACCAAAACAAACCAACGTTAGGGCGAAAGGGAAAGCTGGACAACGACGGATACATACGATGACAAAAGCAAGAGAAGGACAGGAGATAATATTAACACCGATCGTCTCCTTTGATAGACCAAAGACTTCTACCAATAATGTGTCCGTCTCATCGCTCCACACACTTCCATATATGTCGCATTGTGTTGTCTCTTTTATGTTCCGATTCACTAATCCCATTTCTCTTTACATTTGACCATGGCCATCAACATGTATACAGTAGATTGACTCAGCAGCACAGGGCCACAAGGTGGTCCGAAATTAAACTTGAAGACTGAAAATTGAAGACGTCTATGGGCAGCAAATTGCGAACTCCGTTCACAATCGGGGAAAATGTTGGTGATTCAACTCAATTCAAATAAAAATGCGTTTAATTAAAATATTATATTGGCAATTATAATTATGTACATATAACGTAACGTAATGTAAAAGTCGAATCCATTATTATTAATTGACAGATATTAAATGTATAACCCAAAGCAGAATTTTGAGTGTACAGTCGATAGTGTACAGTGAATAAAGGCAATTATTTATAACGTGTGAGATGCGGTTTTTTTTTTATTACGAGACTTTTTCCCAGTAATTCCCTATTGGAGTGGAAATCATTTTTCCCATACTGCACGTGTTCTAACATCTTGCATTAATCTGAATCCAGGGCCAATTAATAACAAACTCGATGGTAAAGTGAGTTCTTTTCATGTTTGTCTGTACTATATCGATACGGATGAGGTCTCCAACACCGGAGGAAGAGAAACATCCCCAGACCATTACTGAACCACTGCCATGCTTGATTGTTGGTACCACATAGCTAGGGAGGCTTTTTTTTTCTTCAGCAGACTTTTCTGCAAAAACTTCAAATTTGGTTTCGTCCGTCCATAAGACTTTCATATAATTGGTTGATGTTCAATCCTGGATACACTCTTCGCCAATCTAGCCACTTGAATTTGTTTTGAGGTAGTAGCAAAAGCTACTGCTACTCGACCGTGAAGGCCTGCGGTAGCTAAACGCCTTTTGTCGTTGTTACTGATATCTGCTTTGAGTGCTGAACTCTGCACATATTTCTGTTTCTGTAAGCCGTCGATCCCTCTTGCTTTTATAGGTAGAAAACAAACCTAGTTAAATTTTAGTTTTTTGGTAAAATTTTGTACAAAAAAAACCTTTTATGATAAGTTAATGACGTTTGCAGCTTTTGTTTTATTACTCCCTACATCGGTTTATGCCTTAGTTCCGCGCTCTTTACGTCTACTATCCACCCTAACAGGATTTGAAAGGATTTTGTTCAGTTGAATCGTGTACAGATAGATGAACGTATAATTATGGAAAAAATGGTTTGTCCGGTAAGTTATGGACGGCAGTGTATTTAAAGGGTGATTCAAGTGGAGGCTACAATTTAAATCTGATACTATTGTGGTTCTGTCAAAGATAAACAGCTGATATTTGACATCTGTGAATATTAATCATTGACATTTGTAATTATGAATCGATATGCGAGAGAACAATGCTTTTTACTTGTTAAAACCCATCTCCGAAATGAGGAAATTGTGAAATTGCCCAGACTAATTAAAATTTCGAAATCGATTGAATAATGTGCTCCGATCAACCAGGGCCCCAACTCCCATGAAATTTTCATGATCTAATATGCAACTCCAGTCTATTACATGCTTTTGAAAGTGTTCTGGGATCAAAGTGAGGTATGAGTGTAGCAAAATAAAAAGATTATTAGATACAATTTATTATCATAGTTGAAATCTTTGAATAACTTTACTTAATGAAATATTCAGTAACGAAGTGATTACATAGAAGAGGGTATACCTTACTTATGCATATATAATCTGACTGGCATAATACTGCAAGAAACCAATCATACAAGCAATGAACATATCTGTAATAAATGACACCGAAGTTGGCAAATCCATACCAATGACCTGACAGGTCAAAGAATTTAAGTCGTAGATTTTACTTCGTATCATCAACTGATCGATCTGCAAGAAAAGATGATTAAAGTTAAGCTTACGGAGAATACACACACTCACCTCCCACTCAAGTAATTTACTCCCATTCAGTTTATTTCTACAAATTAGCAACAATATCCTCTGCTTGAAACTCCTTTCCGAATAAGCCAACGTATCCGATAGTCGACCAATCAAATAAGTGTTATATAATGTCGTCACTGAGAGTGGAAGGTACATCATGATCTTAGCAATTACATATTCCTTGTCTTCTATTAATCCTTTTGAGGACTTATAGTACAAAAAACTTTTCAGAAATGAATACATGAAAAGTATGTCGAGAAATAATCCCAAATAAGTTAACATGAAAACAACCGAGAAGAACTTGTTCAAATTGTGCTTCACTCGATGTATACGAAACGATACCTTAAGCAGATCCCGTACATTCTTTGTAAACTTGTGCTTGGTCATACTAAAGCAAGTGATTCGAAGGATCTTATTCATTTTCACGAAGAAGCAGTCCAACGCCAATTGAGAGTACACATGGGCCATATACGTCATAAAGTTTAAAAGAGAAATATATAAGCCCAACATCATCAAATAGACGCCTTCACTCATCCCTACACAAGTTGTGATCAATATCCAATAGAAGCTGTGAGCTATTTTTAAAACAATAAATGGTTTAAAAGATGATCCAAAAAAAATCGTTGAATCGGATTTCTTCGCGAGGAGTTTAAAGATCTTGATCATTTCATTTATCATCGGTAGCAAGTTATGGCCTTGAGTCACGTAATTCCTTGCAATTATCCATATGTTCAGGTGACTGAAAAAGATTGCACAACCAATGATTAAATTGTCTTGCACTTGAATGTTTGTAGACCTTGATGTTACGAAGTAATTATACATAAGTGTACTGTAGGTGTATAATATTAAACCAACAATTAATGCACTGTAGATACATAGTATTTCAAATACGAAACGAGAGATTAGATAACGGATTCTACTATATTCTAGTACTTGACTGGAACTATTAAAATTGAAATTCGAAAAACCCAATAGTTGGAAATATTTATATAACGTTTTCAGATACGGACGCAAGTCTATTATTTGTTGCGTATTAGCCATGTTTATGTGACTGCAGCCAGCGGCATACTATGGAGTTGGTTTACCGCGGAGTACATATAATACAAGAAGCACTTTATCGTAAAAGGCTTTTAAGTTATTGGCTATGGAATGTGATTTATTGTTTTCGCCTAAATGTAATGAGTATAACACATTTAAGTCGATTATTTTGAAAAGGACACAAGTCGCAATTTCGGAGAATTTTCTATGGAGGGGGGTCCAATTCCACGCCCTGAGTCACTACGGCCATTTGTTTCTGGCAGCCACTGGCTTTCAATGTTTAGAAAAAACAGGCCTGTTGTTAAATTTAAAATTCGAGTGATTTTCAAAAGAACGGCATATACATATGTATATGTACTGTAAAAAATAAAGTACACAACTGGGTCGCACCTACTTCCACCTACACTGCCATCCATAAGTTTTCGGACAATACATTCTATCAGAGAAATTGATATAAAACTCTGTCTTTTTAATTTGAATAATCTAAATTTATAGTAAATAACTTCATCAATATTATATTTATCTAGTCGAATGAATTTGTTCATTTAAACCTAAGAAATAATTAGACTTGGCACCTCTTTTTCGTGGAAAAATCCACCTCATACAGCTAGGGAGCATTTTCTTTTTTTTTTCAACAGGCCGCTAAACGTAAACTCTCCTTTTTTGTCCAAAAACTTAAAATTTGGATTCGTTCGTCCATAAGGCTTTCGTACAATTGGTTGATGTTCAATCCTGGATACACCTTTCCCCAATCTAGCCACTTGACTTTGTTTTGAGGTAGTAACAAAAGGTATTCGTACTAAACGCCTTTTGTCATTGTTACTGATATCTGCTTTTAGTGCTATTGTGTTATGTTCCTTTTAATTTAATTATTTATTTCAAGTTAAATATATGCATGTAGTTCACAATAATTAGAGATTAGGTTTTAAGTATTTTAATAGCTAGTATATAGTATAAGGTTAGTGAAAGTTTCTTAGTAGGTTAAGCCCGGTTTTTATGAATGTTGGCAGATGAATGTCCATGTGTCTTTTACGTGTCAATAAAATCACGCTGACAGATGTAAAAGTCGTTCTCCGTGTTAATACTTCAAAGTTGGTAGACTTGCATTTGCTGGTAGAGTTCAGACACAACAAGTGCGAATGGGTAAACTCTATGCAGATTTCTGTAGCTGTAAGCCGTGCTTTTATAGTTAAACAACAAACTTAGTCTTCCCAAAAAATACCTGAATTGCAGTTTGTTTTGGAAAATTTTGTACAAAAAAAAAAAAAACGTTTTATGATAAGTTAATGACGTTTGCAGTTTTTGCTTTATTACTAGGTTAGATGAATGTAATAATTACTCCCTACATCGGTTTATGCCTTAATTCGGCTCTTTTTTTCTTAAAACCCTTATTTGCTTTGAGGTGTAATAACGTCTACTATCCACCCTTACAGAATTTGAAAGAATTTTGTTCAGTTGAATCCTGTACAGATAGATAAATGTGTAATTTTGGAAAAAATGGTTTGTCCGCTAACTTATGGACGGCAGTGTATTTAAAGGGTGATTCAGTTGGAGGTCAATGATAAATCAAAGATAAACAGCTGATATTTGACATCTGTGAATATTATTCATTGACATTTGTAATTATGAATAGATATGCGAGAGAATAAAGCCTTTTAATTGTTAAACCCATCTCCGAAATGGGGAAAATTTAATCAACCCGATTCGTACATTGTAAAATTCGCCAGATTAATTAAAATTTTGAAATTAATTTTTTCCACTAAAACAATACAAAATAAAATTGAATAATTAGCTCCAATCAACCAGTGTCCCAAACTCATATGAAATTTTCATGACCTGATATGTAACTCCGGTCTATTACATGCTTTTGAAAGTGTTCTGGGATCAAAGTGGGGTATGAGTGTAGCAAAATAAAAAAAAAAGTGAAATTTTCAATGGATGTAGATGCAATTTATTATCATATTTCAAATCTTTGAATAACAAGTTTACTTAATGAAATATTCAGTAACGAAGCGATTATCTAGAAGAACGGTTTCAAACTCAATTAAAGGGTATACCTTACTTATGCATAGGTTACCTATAATCTCACTGGCATAATACTGCAAGAAACCAATCACAAAAACAATGAACATATTCATAATACACGACACTGAATTTGGCAAATCCATACCAATGACCTGACAAGTCGAAGAATTTAAGTAGTAGACGTTGCTTCGCATCATCTACTAATCGATCTACAAGAAAAGAAGATTAGATGTAAGCTACCCTCACCTCCCACTCAAGTAATTTACTCCCATTCAGTTTATTTCTACAAATTAGCAACAATATCCTTTGTTTGGCATTCCTTTCCGAATAAGTCAACGTATCCGATAGTCCACCAATCAAATAATTGTTATATAATGTCGTCACTGATAGTGGAAGGTACATCATGATCTTACCAATTACACTTCCCTTGTCTTGTAAATATAATGCAATTAAGGTTAAGGTTACTACATATTGCCACAATTACCTGAGTAAAAATATTATTTCCTTACTAAATGTAAATGTCTTGGTAAAAAAATGTGTACAGTCAGAGAAATAGTGGTGGTCTTAAACTCGTGAACGATAGTGTCCCTCTTAAAAAATGATCCTAATAAGAAAAATCTGTCCACTTATTTCCGAAACAGAGAAAAACCATAGCGACGTTCCTAATTTTATTGTTGGGGTACCGTACAAGGCTTATGTTAGTCGTAACTTCATAAATAAATTTAAATTCCAAAAATTAATTGTAATACATTTACGGTGTTCATATAGGTACTCGTATACACTACATACTGTCCTTGTAATGTTTAATAAATCACGGATGGTCAACGAGATAATGAATAAATGTAAATTTGTTTTTTTTTTGCGGTCTAAAATTGTTTTTTTATTATTTTATATATATAGATTCAAACGGTTTTTTATGCTGAAGATGGAATAATCAAAAGCCTATGGAGATAATGCATCAACCATCGTTTAGAAGCATACATCATCATTTCCAACCTAACTCTTCAAATAGTACTCAACATGATGCCTTATCTATCAATGAAGAGAAGAGAAAAGCAATAAACTTAATTCGTGGTAATGTTTTTCAACTAAAGCCGTCAATGCTATACTTATGGCGTGGTGTCTCCTTTGAATATTCCTTTCGCTTAGGTATGGAAATAGAAGAAGCAAAAGTTTGATGATTTAGATTTTGAACACAAATGTGAGGCTTACTTATATGTATATGTATTTGAAAGCTAAATCATCAATTTTTTTAGCTTCTTTCCGTGCCTAAGCGAAGGAATACTCAAAAGAGATAAGGCGGTCAAAATCGCATCATCACCTCCACGCGGTGCCTGCTGGATAGCTTTTTTTTTTTTATAGTGAACTAACGATGAGCGTATATTGAGTTTGTTCTTCTTTTTAAAGTTAATTTATATAGTCTATTGACATAATATGGACATTGCACATAGAAAATAATAAATAAAATTAAAATTTCAGAAAATCAGCAAACAAGAATGGTGATATGTAGTCATTTAAATGTTTGAGCATTACCTTAGCTTACAGTTTTATTTATTAACTAAATATAATAAGTACACATTTGTTTCCAAACGGAACTAGACTTTTATGTTTTAACCAATCAAATTGAAATTTATTTTTCCAAAAATACTAACTTAAAACTGTAATTCTCTAGCCTAACCTTACATAATACGGAAATTAAATACTTATTGTAACGAAAATGAATAAATAAAACAATAGACGTGAAAAGACTTGCCATTTGACAAAGGCTCTAATAATTTCTAAGTTGGCAAAATATATAGATAACCCTGGGCATTTAGATGATACTTTGAAAAATGAAGTTAATTAAATAATCCCTGTGCTTTGCGACCACCGAAAATGTGATGCTCTTGCTAATGCTTTAGCTGGTTTTGACGCCAAGCGATTACTCATTAGCTTAAGCCATATTTTTACTACGAGCGGAGGTAAACTTAGGCACTTTCGTTCGTCAGACGGATGATTAAAGCCCACTGAAATTTTAGTGCCGGTTAAGGATTAGGAAAAACAAAAATTAAAAAAAAAAAAAATGCCCAAGAAACTCAGAATCACATATGTACATCTTAAAACTGTCAGTCTTAATCTGTCAAAATTATGGTTCAAAGCAAAGACTTTTATAAAGAAATTAAAAAAAAAATCTAGACTTTAAATTCAATGCGCGCTATAAAAAAAGCAATTTTGAGGCGACTGTTAACTAAAAACAACTCTAAAGTTGTAGAAATAAACTATAAAATTCCATAAATGTTGACTCTAATTTAAGAAATAGTTAGAGTTGCGTTAAGTGTTTTTAAATTGGATCTAAAGTGACAGCCCAAATAATTATCTTTTTCTAAACAATGTCTGAATATCAACACGAAAAAAAACAGACAAACAAGAAAGTACTAAAATCAAATAAAATGATTTCACCAAAATAAAAATTGCAATAGTTGTGAAAAGTTGACTTTTATTAAGCTACATTTCTACTTCAGATTTTATAAATAGAATAGAAACTATTCTATTTATAAAATCTCTACTTCTAAAGACCAACAACCCTTGGCTGTAGCCAATTTGTGACAGCTGATTTGTGCATACATTTCGCAACATTTTAACATTCGTGGTACTATCTTCCACATTTGCTGAACTGCAGTAATGACTGCCTTACACGGCGTATATTGGCGTCAACTCATTTAGGGTTCGTATCTGTTTAAAACCCTAAAAAAAAACTTAATTCTTACAAGTAGGGTAGGTAGGAGTGGCGGTTATAAGAACCCAATTAGCACTAAGTGCCGATTTGATACCACAACTCATGTAAACCTGGCTATTAAGTTGTGTTGATGCTAAAATCTCTAAATCCAACCTGTGGAATTTAAGAAAGTTATTAGTTCTTTAATCTTACAAGTAACACGTAGCCCATAAAACATACATCTATTACTTTATCATGACCGAAATTGTAGACGTCATCATTGATCTCATCTTAAGGCTGAACTATAATAGTCTGAAGCAATCGGAAGCTAATGTCATAATTCTACGTAAAGTTTCCTTCAGTACTGTTAATTGCTCAGGTAGCCCATAATAGGCGTATGTGTTCGGAAGCAACTGTCAAATCGCATTACCTGTCGTTTGAGCTGTTGTGTCACATTTTCGTACGAAAGAGCGAATGGATTCGCTCTTTGGTAAGTGAACAAAAGTGAACGAAAACCTAACGAATCGATTATGGTCACACAATACAAATGGTCACACAGTACGAAACCATTCTTCTATTATAGTTCGGCCTTTAGAACTTTTCTGTTACAGACTGGCTGTGTGGAAGACTCCTAATGCACTAACACCCAATGTCCAGTCGAGGTCCTATACACCTGAGTCTCATCGGGAAGAAATGAGGATAAGTATTGGTAAGTAGAAGACTTCGTGTCATTGCTCGTGTCTTAATATAATGCATGCTTAGTCTGTACGCTAGAAAATAGTTGCTAGAATGTTTCTCTTTAATTTTTAGAGTACGTTCGTTGAAATATAAAAGCTAGAACGGGCTCTAAAAATTCGAGAGAAATTTTATGGCATCACCTAATAATTTGTAGTAATAGAGTAATAGTGAACGTTGGTAATGCTTATAAAAATTAGGTTAAAGGTAAGGTAGATTTAGATTTTTTGAATCGTCTCAATTAGAAGACAGATAAAGAAGCGGTCGCCAGCACGTTGATCGTACGATCGAGATTGTAAAAGCTGTACGCGAGCGAATTCGAAGAAATCCCCTACGAAAGTAGGCTTATTCGGGATGATCTCACCATGAAAGCCTTTCGTCGGTCAACTGGACATCTATTGACGCCTAGCTTAAAGCAAATTGGGCTTGAAAGATGCAAGCGATTCTTGTACTGGCAAGCGGATAATGGTCACGAAAAGATTTTCACAGTCGAGGGAGTTTTTAATAAACAAAATGATAAAACTTTTCCAAGGATTTCTAAAGAAGCAAAAAATACAGTTCCTACGGTTCAGCGTATTTCTTTTATGGGGGTATCACAGCAAGGAGTTACTGCTCTCCTTTTTTGTGAAAAAAGAGTCAACAATTGGGCATACGAGTAGATGTACCAAGAAGATTTCCCAGAAGGCGTCGTTAAAGGCTTTTTAATTCAGCAAGATTGATTTTTCAACAAGACTGTGCTCCAGAATATAAAGCCGAAAGAACTCAGCAGTGGCTTAGAATCAATATTCCTGTTTATATTGCATCCAAGGATATGCCTTCAAAAAGCCCAGATTTAAATCCTTGAATATTGTGTGTGGTCAGTGTTAGAGAGTGGGCTACAAGTGACCCCACCGAAATTTGAAGAGCCTCAAAAGTGCTTTAACCACAGTAGCGTTATCCATACCTCTGGAAACCGTGCGTGCCGCTGTTGCCCAGTGGCCATATCGTTGTAGAGCCTCCGTTAAAGCAAAAGGCGTTCACGTTGAATAAACCGCTTTTTTTTAAATGCTTACTATTTAAACAAATAAATTTTATAAATACTAATTCAAAATGTTTTGTTGTTTAATTTTTACAATGTGTTGCATCTGTAACATAACTTATGGCAGGACTAGGCACATATGTATATACTAAAACGGGCATCGCAGATTCGAGAGAAATTTGATGGTGAAAAACGTCTTTGATTTAGCGAATAAAAACGAATATCAGAATGTCCATCATCATGGCCGCCGATCTTCTCCTTGAAGATGTTTGTTCACCTTTACTTTCTATGAAAAAGTATATGGCGCACCATCCAATACATGTTATCTTACACCTACTTCACATTTTCGTTTAAACAAAAGACGTTACAATTTTCGAAACGTAACAATGTCCTAAATTATTTCGAAGTAATAGAGTACTAGTGAACATTGTTAAGTTTTACGAGATTTACGTGATCATAAAACAGTATATTGTGGGTAAGCTAGATACTGTTGATATTTTCTCTAATGAATGTGTCAATGATATTATTTCAAAAATACTCGTAAGGTGGTATCTACACAGGCAATTCTTTCACATGAGGATTGAGTGAAAGCATATGTCACACAAAGTCCAAATCTTCGATTACAAAATTAGCTGTTCGGAGGTATTTCTAAACAATTTAAAGGTGAAACATACTTAGAATATATAACAAAAAAGATTAGAAAATAATCTAAACTTTCGTCAACCATAGATGAAGCGGTGCGTCGACTGGTAATTTCCTGCTTTGTTCCGAATGCTACTAAAGAAGCATATTGATATCATAGGGTTCGCTTATTAAACAACAATGGTATTCAATTACCATTGTCCCCTGTAAAGTTTGTTATTTGGAACATATCCGTAATAGATTTTGCACGCTGAAAGACGGAAGAACAAACAAATTTTGCAAAATCAATTATATCTAAAAAATACAATTGACACGAAGATCAAACAAATCAACAAAGAAGATCAAACAATCTAACAATAGATACGGTCTATTCCCCTACTTGAACATTCGTACGGACTCTATTCTCTAAGGCAAACGAGTAGCAACGCGAGTATTTTTTGTAAAAAAATTATGTGCAGCGATAATCGAATACAATTTTTTGCGCGCTTACTGCACTCTTTAGACCTAGAACACACACAACCGTTTTTTCGACACTTTTTGCGAATGTCGAGTTCAAGAGCGCTACAGCATCATGTATAAAAGCTTATATGCGATACCATGCACGTACAGCTATTGTTGGCGTCGTCGTCCCCCAAAATTGACATCGATTTTCATTCAACGTTGTAATTTTTTAATTGCATTGCGTACCGCAATTTTTCATTGCAGCATGTGGAGAGGAACACATGAGTTATAAAACAAACGTGCGTCGATTGTCGTTCTCACGAATCCATATAAGCGGAACACTAATGGATTCAACACGGTGTCTGTCATTTTGTACAAGAATAGTAGGTGGTGGACCAAAATCAGGGAACAAAAATTTAAAATATGTTTTTGGTGGGCGCTTTTGGAAGCATAATATACCAAAGAAAATAGAACTATTTGTATGCCCCATCAAGTGACAAGGAGTCCACAAATATAAACAAAATTTTTCTTTTATGAATTTTGTTGAACAAAAAAAATTAAAAACAATGGCACAGGCAATGTCACCCATGAATTTTTTCTAAAACGTACGAGCATTGTATTTGACTTAAATTTAAATATATTTATAATTTTTTATATGAGGCATTGTCTTTCCTAATGATAACTACCTCTATATCTGTGGCCATATTTAACACAAATTCAGCAAAAGTGCGAGAGCAGGTAGACCCTAGCAGAAAGGGTATAAAATGGGAATACCTATGGTACTACAAAACAATAAAGGAAATTAAAGGTAAAGTAATTAAGGGAACATTTAATAACATTAATTAGTCATTATTACGGGGAATCCAGTTTTTATTTTTTATTATTACTTTGTAGCACCGCCTTTAGCCATTATGAGCATTTGGACCCTTCGTGACGTAGAGTCGTAAAGTTTTTGGATTTCTTTTATTGTTCTGTTCTATGACTGTTTTGATCTCTCCAATTGTTTTAGGTGCCATGTTGCGTACTTTCAGACCTATTTAAATTTCTAGATCGTATTTACTTACGGAATAAGCACGATGATAGGGAGCGGAATCATCCTGAAATGTAGGAACAACACCATCAGCAATGATTTCTTTGTATTTTGCTACATTTACGGAACCGTCCAAAAACAAAGTACGGCCAAGACCCGAATTTACCATGCGTTCCCAAACCATAACATATGGTGAATCCTTTCCTTCAGTTCTAATCAAATTAAATTAGGATACATCAGAAAATATTACCATTTTCCAATTATTGGCGGTCCATTCTGGTGCTGGTTGGCCCACATCAATCTTTTTTTCTTCATTACTGCAGGGAGATGCGGCTTTTTTGCAGGTCTACGGGCCTGTCATCGAGCTTAATTTCTTTAAAGCCCTCTCACAGTGCTTTCGTGGCATCCCACAATGTATGCGATTCGCCTATTTGAAAAATTTTCACAATGAAGAGTAAGAATACTCTTCTTTATCTGCTTCGCACAAATCTATCGTAACCACTTTGTCGTGGTCTAAAGCACTAATGCGTTATCGATTTGAGTGTTTTTTTCTTTTATACATGAAAAAGAATAAGCATATCACAGAAAAACTGCAATCGTACCTACAAATGTGTTAAAAATATGAGAGGAATGCACCCGGAAGTCATAAAATTTCTGCATTTGAACTCCTTATTGACAGGAGTTTTCAGAAGTTTCGTTTTTCAGAGAAATGCGAGGTCAAAATTGAGATTTTCGAACTAGAGATTGCAATAATTCGAATGCCGTTAGATTCGTGCATGTTTTCGAAAATTGCCGTTTTTTTCAAAGAAAAGTCATGTCAAAAGGTGTACATATTAAACGTAACTCAAAACCTAGAATTCATTAAGTGGTTCTTGAGTTAGGATATGAGAAAAATGTAAAATGATTCCGTTATGTCTAGTGTACGGAACACTAACCGTAGGACATAAATCATTTTATATCTAAAAAAGAACTATCATAGATATTTGAAAACGTACACTATCGTCTAACCCAGCCCTAAGGAGTGGCACATATTTCTATTCTGACCGAAATTCACGGATTCTGATGAGATATTCTCAATAAGACTTAAACATAACCATAAATAACTTTGGAAAATCAATGTATGTTTTTTTTAGAAAACGCCCCAAAAAGTGGGTGTGCCTATACACTAAATATTTTATGAAGGCAATATTTTTCAGTTTCTAGCAAAAATATTGAGACAAACGGCATTTTTTTAAAAGTCTGTGCCAATTTCGTTCCAATAAAGATATAGATATAGAATAATCTAAAAATAGTTTCAGTTTAGATTTTTTCACAGCACAAGTGTTTTTTTTTAACAATTACCTCCCATCCTGTTTATATTATATAACTGCTCATTATAAGCATAAAAGAAAATCGAATTTAGGGGGAAATACTGATAATTGTTTTTGCTACTTAACTATATTTTATTGAATCCGTAATATTTTCAAGGTTCGAAACCTAGGAAATACCCTTTGCGAATGTCTGACAAAAATCCGATAGTAAAATTGTCATAAGAAGATTCGCTGAATCAAAACAAAATACTATTTGGAAACGGCATAAAACTGTAGGTCCCCATCATTCGTACAACACGAATGTCTGCGAGAAGCTAGGTCTGGACCTACGAGAATATGGGCGCCAAAATATTTATTTAATTTTTACAGGACTGTAGATGAAAATAGATTTCAACCGCATGCGTCTGTTTCTTTTCCTACCAGTGCGCTGTGTGTTTATTTCTTTGAATTTTATTTGAACAAAATTAATAACTAACTACAGGGTATTTCTAATAAGGTGGCTATGATGTATGCAATCATGTTCTTCTCCTGTGAAATATTGCCTATGTACGCGTATATATTGATTTTGAACAAAATCGGTTGAGTCATAGCAGAGAAATAGCAAATTTTTAAAAACAGCCATTAAGTGTCGTTATACGCATTTCTTGCCAAAAACTTGGTACGCCATCTGTAACTCAAAAAATAAATTAAAAATAATTCTGCTTGGATTTTCTTTAAACTTCATATCTGGGGTCTGTGTGTTCCCAATTAACTGTACTTTCTCGAAAACGGCTCGAAGGATTTTGTTTAAATTTAATATTTTTGAAAATTAGATATTTTTCGGCTACGACTCGATTGGTTTTGTTCGAAAGCAATATTTGACAAGATTATAGTTTTGTAGAATTTTCAAAATATATATTTTATTTTTAACGAATTTGAAATTCGAAATGTCTCCAACCGACACTTCGGCCTCAGAAAGAAGCGAAGCATCATAGGGGCGATAAGGGCATTGTGCACTATTGCGCGTGAAACAATCAGGATAAAGGTGGTTAGGAGGGTGAAAGCATTACTGCGTCGTAACACTCTACATCAAAAACCCATTCAGTTCAGCTAGCTGGAGCTGCATAGTGAGAGCGCCAAGCAACCTGAACATACCTTATAATAGGCAGCTACCTCAGTAATAGAACCCTACACTATGACACCGAAGGAGGGCCTAAGAAGTACAAAATAATGGGAGGAGGTTCCCCAAGGTTCAGTACTTGGTCCAATTTTATGGAATGTCATGTTTGATGGCATACTGAGAACACCAAGGCTGAGTGGAGTAGCCATCATCGCTGATGACAGTCATCGTTGTAGCAAAAATACTAGAGCAAGTGTCCCAAAAATGTAGTCAGGTCATCAGTAACGTGGGGGTGTGGCTACAAGCATCAGGCCTGAAATTGGCAATACATAAAACGGAAACAGTGCTTATAAGCAGTAGGATGAAGATAGAACGTCTTACTATGCAGGTCGGCGAACAAACCATCGAGTGTTCACACATGAAGTACGTGGGAGTGCTGTTGGATCACGGGCGCAACTTCAAAGAGCATCTGAAGGATGCCGGCGAGAGAGCCTCTCGGGCAGAATCGGCACTTTCGAGACTAATGCCAAACGCAGGAGGACCCAGGCGACCAATTAGGAATCTGCTGGCTGGTAAGCAAGTCGATCCTTATGTACGCGTCCCCTATATGGGCACCAGCGACGGAAAAGAAAACGTACATAAGACGGATGAACTCGGGGAATCGCGTCGTTAAGAGAATAAATAATTCCTCTGACACAGTTCAGAATCCCTTCAGAACTGTGTTAGGGGAAGCGATCAGCGTAATAGCTGGCCGAATGTCCATTGATCTGGAAATTAAAAAATTAAGTGGTTTTAAGCGAGAACCAGCTGCAAGGTAGGAGAGCCACTACCAAGCAGAACAGAAACACAGATGGAACGCTACACCCAGAGGAAGGTGGACACATATGTTGATCGCCAACATATGACCACCTGACACAGTTCTGGATGGATGCTTCCGGGAGTACCTCCCTAAATACAAGGACGTGAATGTCCTCTACTGCCCGCACTATAAAGACAAAGTATAGAATGCGGAACATGCACTGATGGAATGCCGAATGTACGCGATGGCTAGGAACTTTCTAGAAAGAAAAATTGGACAGCCAAGTTATACCTAGAATACTCATAGTGTTCAAGCAATGACATACGAATAGAAACAGACATAACACACCTTCGTGTATCCTGCATTTATGTCGCAAACTGACTAACAGCCAGACGCACATAACTGTGCAGACAAAGAGGCAGCTACAGCAGACAGAGTGGCAGAGGTGGTCAGCTTTCGATGCGACGAGGCTGAATTTTCGATTTCCAAACAGGGCGCTACATAAAATATTTTAATATAAAACTTTCCATGCTTTTCAAATTTCTCGATAAAACACCCAAAGAACTCTATTTGTTTCAAAAGGTCCATATTTTCAATTTTAAATTTAGATCAGCAGTCAAAAATAAAAATAAAAATTAGATATCGATAAATTCAAGATTTTATTTGTAAAAATCGTGCAACAATGTGCAATTGAAGTGAAAGAGAATTGAAAAAATAATTATTTAAATACACATCTAAGCTTCGTTGTCTTGCCTATGTGCTTGAATAAACAATTTGATGTTCTCTACTATCATTTGATACTGACGAAAGATGCAACATCCGCAAAGAGAACAACGCAAAACTCCATTGCCCTCTAAATTGCGATTTCCAGGTTCGTTTTCAAAAAAGAACCAATAGCTGGTCTCTACTCCCAGAAATATGTAGCATTGGTCGTATCTAATTCCATCAATTGTAAACAGATCCGCATCTCCTGAAAATATCCTCCACTCCTTGTATTTTATGCGGTCTTCTAAGTCCATCATGGCTCTCTCAGTAAAATATGTTTCAGCATACTAAAATAATAACAACAAAAATAAAATAAAATATTAATCAAAAAAAAAAAATTAAAAATTGTTTGTGTAAACTTACCCAAGTACGAGCGGGTGCTACGGTTCCACTAGGTCTAGTTCTCTCCCTAGTCATCATCAGATGTTTCTTCCTCGATTTTCTGAAAAAAAAAAAATATATATTTAGATATGCGTTCTATGTATGGTTTTTAAGAAAAACAATAGAAAATTACTTACACGTAAATTAGGTGAATAATCACGAATTCGACATATTTTGGTGGGAACATTTTTATGTTCCATTTATTTATTTAATTTTAGGGAATTTATTAATTTCGATCTAAGATTGTTGTTGAATGTTGACTGACTGATATTGGAAATAATATGTTCGGTATTTATATGTACACGATCCGATCCACATATTGCCCAGTGTGGTGACTTTGCAGGTAAAATATATCCTAGAAGGTTGTTTCACGCCTTGAGCCCTAATTATCTCTGCTAATTTCTTAATTAATGATAAATCGCAAGTGAGTGATTATATTTTGTTTTGAAATCTTTATGAATGCAATTGATGGACTGAATCTCTACAGCTACCCACACACATACCGTTCTCTGGACGTCAATAGACGACGAGATCATTACCATACTCGTACACTGTGTGTTAATGAGTAAAATAATGCAGCCTACCTGCATACCCATCCACTCACAATAAATGGTACAAATCTGTGTGTGTATGGCTAGTTTAATTTTCAAAGGATATGGGCAGTGTTGCCACTCAAAATACTTACTTCCAGTCAAAAAATGTCAGACAAAAAAACCAATTAAATAATTTTGAACGCAAATCCAGTTATGTATCCAGCTGAAAGTAAAAAGATCACTAATTGTATCCAAATAACAATAATAAATAATTATAATTAATAATGTTTAAATGAGTGACTTATATTGGCCAATATTTTGATCGAAACCGAATCTCTATCGAAACTGTTTTTTTTTTTTTTTTTTTTTTCGAAAACGAACTTTTGGTCGGGCAGTACAGTCTACTCTAAGCAGTGAATAAGTGGAATCTCGCACATCCTGTCCCCTACTATCTTCACATGTATGTAAAGGGTGTCCCAAAATTCAGGCAAGAAGTAATTTTGATATAAAACACAGGTTTTTAATTAAAAATTGTAAATGTTTTATTGTTTCATAAAGTATACGTACAGTAAATGGCTTTGCTGGCACATACGCACTCTTTTGTCGAAATTTCCCATGACCGTTTTGCATAAATGTGGCTGAATTTCGTTGATACCGAAAAATCAGCACCTACTTGTTGTTGTTCCATAATCCATTCAACGAACTCTCTTCGCTGTGCGTGGTCGGTAGGTTTCAGTTCTTGAATCAATTGCACTTTGTATGCATGAAGGTACAAATCTTTCGTGAGAATACGCTGTAAAGAACTTCTCGAAATTTCCAATTCTTGACCACGGTGCCGAATTGATGTTCCTGGACTCTCAACAACACTCTCACGAACTGCTTCAATGTTTTGTGTTGAACGACATGTTGAATGACGGCCAGAGTGTCTAAGATCACTAATTGTCCAGTCTCCCTGAAATTTTAATTAATCTCTTCACAGTTGATGAAGTTAAATAACTATTCCGACCATATTTTGTACGAAAATTGCGAACTGTAACTGCCAAACCTTCATTATTTTTAAAATATTGCTCAACTTTGAAAACACGTTGTTCTTTCATGTAGCACTCCATTTTGAATAACACTGAACTGTCAGCTGTCACGCTGACTTTTTTTTATCGTTGGCAACCCTTTACCTCACAAATGACGCAAAATTCAAATCTTGCGTGAATTTGTTGGGACATCCTTTACTTCCTAACCATGAAAAGGCATGGTCGCAAATGACAGCGCCTTTAGACGTTTCAAATTTCTAAAGGCGTTCTAAAGGTTCTTTTTAATGGCAAAGAACATAGATATCTTTCAATAGGTTTAAATTAACCGAATAATCCATTCCTGTCTTCAAGTGTACTAAAACACTGAAAATATCCCGAAGTGCATTCATTTATTAGTCAAAAGTGACAGAAAGAGAGAAATAACAACTGGAGAGTTGTGTTGCCGCCTTTTTGACGCCAAAAAACTATGACCCGGCTCTTCAAAAACGGCTTTATTTGACCTTTTTTAAATTTTTATTAAAACATTTTGACACATTTTTCGTATAATATACATTTTTCAAAAACAAATTCTACTGTTTGCTTATATGCCATCATTCAGAGCGAAAAAGAAGTCACTTCACCTCCATTATCTGTGTATTCAACAAAAATATCACCAAATATTTCATTGTGGTAGTAATATCGCAAGCCATCCATCAATACAGGCAAAGGACGTTCAGAGTGGTAGAGGAAAATATTCCAGCACCGACACCAACTTAGATGCCGAAGTGTGAACAGATTTTAGTCGAATCCAGCATCAGCGTTGTTACACCGTCGTATTTATCGTATTTTACACAAGTCCATATTTACCACCTTTTCTACGATTTCAGAAAATTGTGTTCGATATGCAACCGATCCCGGTGTTATTCACTTTTTCAAACTCAGTTACTCCAAAGAATCTTTAATTTTACGAATAAAAAAAAAAATTTATATATAAGGCCCCCTTTATGGAGATTTTTTTTTTCAAAGACTGAGGAATCATACTTTTTCTGTTCAAACATTAACTAAATATTCGCACATCGGTGACAGCCATACCGTGGATACATTTTTAAGTATATGAACCACTGGTCGGGAGACTCAGGTTCGAGTCTCAGAAATAGCAAACGGTTCTTTCTCGGCCCATCACTCTCTAACATCTGGAGGGGAAGTGCACCTAAGTGCTTATCAAGGAGGCCATACGATCCATGGTTTTTCCTCTGGAAACGGTAATAAACTTTAGGTTCGTGTTAAAAATAGAACACGCACGACACGAGTGTCTGCGAGAAGCTAGGGCGGGTTCTGGTATGAACTGTAAGAATCAAAATAAAACTTAGTATGTTTTATACTCGTAAATTCAAATTATTTCAGACCTTTGGTGCATTAATTAATTTTCTCTTTTTTTCCATAACATAGGTAAGTACATACTTATTTTTTGTTTTATTTTTTTAAGAAAATTCCCCCAAAAAGTTTGCGTGACTAAGTACAAATTCACCCCACTATGTCTAACCCATGGATCATGCGATTCTGATGGTCTTAGGGTAAACTCCTCCATATATCCGACTGAACGCAAGGCTCAAATTTTATCAAAATCCTTTAGGTGGTTCTTCTCCCCATATCTTACCTCCACTTCTTCCGACTTAGGCTAGATGCGCACATGCGTTTTCAGTCGCAAAAAGTAGAACACATAACTTTCAATGTGAACGAGCGCACATGACACCTAGCAATCGCAACGTTTAAAAGTCTGCGATTTGTCCCATTTTTCTGACGACGCGATTGCCGCAAGCTAAAATGAACCATACGTACTGGCAAGTGTATCCACACACTTACGATTTAAATCGCTGCGATTAAAAAATCGTTGTCGCAGCAAGATGTGGGTATGCACGCACTTGCGGTTTTCTATCGCATCATAATTAAGTCGCAAAAAATGAGACCCACTGTTTTATATATGAATGCACACATATGCGACTTAAAATCGCAGCGATTAAAAAAATGCAATAAGTTCCATTTTATAAACGATTTTTTTGCCGCAATTTAAAATGGGACATATTGAATACTACGAATCTTAGCACACTTGCGACTTTGAACAGAAGTCTTGTTAGTATTAAAAGGGATTTCACGGGGAAGTGTTGTATTGTGGCTCTTTTGTTGCGCTTAAAATCTAAAAAAAGACGTAAAAGAAAATATTGGGTACATCCCGTTATAAGTGAAAGACTTCTTATGATCCAGTTTTTTTTGCGACAAAACAATCGTCAATAAACTACAGTTCGTTAACCGTTGTGATTATTTGGTCGTATATGTGAGTATTGAAATTAAAACCCGCGTGTTCTATTTTTTTGCGACTGAATAATCGTGCACTAGTGCGTGCATGGTCATATTTTTTTGCGACCACGATTTTTCTATCGCTGCGACAGAAAATCGCATTTGCGCGCCTAGCCTTAGGCGCGCACGTGCGATTTTAATCATGCGACTACTTAGTCGCAAAAAATGAAACACACACTTATCAATTTGAATGCGCGCACAGAACATCTAAAAATCGAAGCGATTATTATGCCGCGAATTGTTCCATTTTCTGAGCGACGCGATAGTCGCCAAAATAAATGAGTCATATGAATTTAAGACAGTAAGCACGCACCGGCGATTTTAATCGCAGCGATTAAAAAATCGCAGTCGCAATAATATAAAATAGTTCGCACACTGGCGATTTTCTCTCGCGCTACTATTTAGCCGGGAAAAATGGAACACATGGCTTGTAATGGGAATGCGCACATTTGCGACTAAATAATCACAGAAATTAGAAAAATGGAACAAGTGCTTTTTTTGTGATTTTTCAGTCGCAAGTTTTATTAAAACATGTGGTTGGCATGGACGCTAGCGCACTTGCGATTACTTAAAAGCAAATTAAACAGTTTGAAAATAGATTTCAATAAAAAGTGTTGTGTTGTGGCTTTGATGCTTCTCTCCGTGTTCCAGTTTTTAATTTAAATTTGCAACTAAAAAATCGCCTGAAAATTGGAGCTTATTTCAGTTGCGGCGATTGTTTAGTTGCAAATGCGCGCACTCGTATTAGAAGCCATGTGCTCTATTTTTTTTTGCGATTAAAAAATCGCAGCGTTTAATGTCGCTTGTGCGCGTATTTACTACAGGTAGTAGTAAATGGTCATTCAGGTATTCTTGAGTTAGGCAGCCAATGAATATGATATAAATATTATACCCCGTCTCCCACATCTTACCACCCCATCCTATTTGACGAAACTACTAGAAAGCTGGGTACATATGTACCTACATAGCTTCTAATTTTCGCCATTTGGTTCCGGCAATCAAATTGTAGATCCCTTTATTCGTGTGAAAAATATAACACGCACAGTACGTTAGGCTGCGAGAACCTAAGCCATATATCCTAAACGAGTCGTCGAGGGTATCATTGCCGTAGATACCCTTAGGTGGCTCTCCAGACCTATGAGTCAATCTATACATAACTTGGGTAATTTGAAGTTTATACAGAGAAAAGCAAACAAGAAGCTTGTAGGTAAATCTACCACTCACTTAACACTAAACATTTTTAGGCATGACATGTACTCGTACTCGTATGTACGTCATACAACAGCTCAAAGTGCGCACTGTAAAAAATCGATTTAATTGATTTACAAAATAAAAACAAATAAACTTATTTAAAAAAAAAAACACGTTTGCATTTATTTCAAACTTAATTCTTTATGCTTTCCTGAACCAGTGGCAGATTTTTGCTGGTGAAACACTTGAATCCTCGAAATACCCAAGAGCATGAGTCACTGCTCTGTTCATTTTTGTCTACACATTTCTCGATTTCACTCCTCACCTCAGCTTTGTTGCGATTGTGTCCCAATTGCTTGACAAGATTTTCCACCTGAAATCCACTTTCAGCATTAAAGAGTCCAAATTTGTCAAAAATGCATTCAATATAACACCGAGTGGACTCCTCATCAGGAAAATCGAATTTCTTGTATTTTTCTATAAGTTCTGCGGTCACGTTTCTTGATTCGGCGCATTGTTTTCGAAACTTGATGAGATCTTCTTTGGTTTTTATTGCAAATTCATTAGCTGTTATCTATGCAAAAAGATGAAAAATAAATATTTAAAATAAAACACTTTTATAATTGCTTACCACAGCTATAATGGCGAGGAAGATACAGGCTACGTATTTCATGTTGCTGGTAAATATTTGACGCACTCTCAAAAGACTACTGATTGTTGCTGTATGGTGAGAATGAGTTTTATACAAAAATTTTCAAGTTTCCAGTGACCGATTTAAATTGCACGATCTTTTGTGTGTCTCTTTAGTAGCAATAGCAATCACTAAAAGTAAAGTGAGTTGTTTGTTTCGATCCAGAGAATAAAAGAGGCGCTTTACCATACTCGGGTCTGACAAATTAATTCGCAAGTATTTTTGTTGCTGACAAAGAAGATGTCTTGAAGAATGGAAAATTTTACGAGAACCGAAAGCCTGGAGTCTTCTTTTATTAGTTAAGATGCCACCTTAGTAACGAAGTACACGATACCAAACAAAGAATTTCTAAAGTCGGAATCTTTGTCTGTGTGGATTTGATTAACAGTCGGCAAGAGCTAAACTTGTTATGATTTTGATTTTTTCAAAAATCTTTGTCCTACTTCCTGAGGAAGAAGAAACAATACGTACTAGTACTTGAATGAATTATCAATTGAATGCTTCAGTTGTATACATACGGATAACTGAGGTGGAGTGCAAAAATTGAATGTACACTAAAGACTAAAGTCGTCTGACGCATGTACTCGTATGTACATACATATATGCTCCAGCCAACTCGATCCTAAGCTAGCGCCCTCCAGTTTCAAATATCAAAGGTCAATATTCGAACATCACGAAATAGAAAAAATTGTATGCCGGTAGATTCGCTATTGTTTGCGATCCGAAATCTATATTCGAATTCGAATTTCGAAAATCAGTTTTGGAGAAATTGAGCTTTTGCGGGAAAAGCTTAGGTCAAAATTCGAACATCGCGAATTGGAAAAATTTTAATGCCGTTAGATTCGCTACTGTTTTCTGATTCGAAGTCTATACTCCAGTTTGAATTTCGAAAATTAGTTTTCGAGAAATTGAGCTTTTGCGGGAAAAGCTTAGGTCAAAATTCGAACATCGCGAATTGGAAAAATTTTAATGCCGTTAGATTCACTACTGTTTTCTGATTCGAAGTCTATACTCCAGTTTGAATTTCGAAAATCAGTTTTCGAGAAATTGAGCTTTTTCGGGAAAAGCTTAGGGCAAAATTCGAACATCGCTAATTAGAAAGATTTGTATGCCGTTAGATTCGCTTCTGTTTTTGGATTCGAAATCTATAGTCCAATTCGAATTTCGAAAATTAGTTTTCGAGAAATTGAGCTTTTTCGGGAGAAGCTTAGGTCAAAATTCGAACATCGCGAATTGGAAAAAATTGCATGCCGTTAGATTATGTATTGTTTGCTGATTCCAAATCTGTATTCGAATTCGAATTTCGAAAATCAGTTTTCGAGAAATTTAAGCTTTTTCGGGAAGTGCTTAGGTCGAAATTCGAGTATGGCGAATTGGAAAAATGTGTATGCCGTTAGATTCTCTGTTGTTTGCTGATTCCAAATCTGTATTCAAATTCGAATTTCGAAAATCAGTTTTCGAGAAATTGAGCTTTTTCGTGAGAAGCTTAGGTCAAAATGCGAACATCGCGAATTGGAAAAATGTGTATGCCTTTAGATTCTCTGTTGTTTGCTGATTCCAAATCTGTATTCGAATTCGGATTTCGAAAATATGTTTTCTAGAAATTGAGCTTTTTCGGGAAAAGCTTAGGTCAAAATTCGAACATCCCGAATTAGAAAAATGTGTATTCCGTTAGATTCTCTATTGTTGGCTGAAATTAATTGAAAAAGCTCAATATCTCGAAAACTGATTTTCGAAATTCGAATACAGATTTCGAATCAGCAAGCAATAGCGAATCTAACCGCGTACAAATTTTTCGAATTCGCGATGTTCGATTTTTGACTAAGCCTTCCCATTCGCTATAAAAAACTGTATTGGCTCCTATTGAGATATTCTTGTCTCTAAGCTACAAGCTACTGCTTTATAAGCAAATAGTAAAGCCGATATGGACACGTGGTCTCTAGCATTTTATGTGCACTTACATGGTATGTATACAATGTTTTCAAAATAAATTATTACGCAATATTGTTAATGCGCCATGGTACACAAGGAACGCTGATCTACAATACATAGAAATTTAAAAGTAGAATTCGTAAAGGACGAGGTCGAGACGAGACTTCGCAACCATACCAATGTAGAAGTAGCTGACTTACTTAATAATAACAATTTAGTTACAAGATTGCAAAGGATACAACCTTTCGAACTAGTTAGCTAGGGATAACATTATAGCATAACATCATCACACGAAATGAGTGATTTAATATACCTACATAGGTACTCCAAAACAAAGGCTAACTGACAAAAGACAGTTCCTCAATATATATACCCTCAAGTGATAAAAAAATATTGCTGATTAGTTTGATGACTAGGTGCGATAATTGGAAGGATAGCATAAATCATACCTTATTCGGTTGATTTTAGTGGATTAGTTGATCCCACACTATCGAAAAGCTCACATGCGATTTAATTCGACGATTTTTCACCCAGCTGCAAGCAAAAAAATAATAAATAAAGGGAAAAATTTAAGCTTTATAATTGGAGTTTTTACGAAACGTTGCCTGGTAAGTAGGCACACATCTTCGAAGAACTAAGCAAATTGTATATACTTGATATGATGACTTTTGTTTTGTTCCAAATAGGCCTACGCATAAGCGAGGAAGCTTCGAGTAGCAATGGATGAGACCTTGACATAATTTTCCTGTCAAGCTAAATTTAGCTGTAAAGTACCTGTTGCTGGATAATCAAGCAAATATGGACCTACGATTTGGACTAAGGCATAAAATATAAAATTTCGTAGCCCTCTGTAAATTGGTTTCTATTTTTCTTTAAATGTAGAAGAAACTCACAAACGTGTTATCATTAAAAGTGGTGACCGATGTCAATCGTTCTCCTGGTGAAGGGTAGAGGTTATAGCCAGCGCTTCGCGTGGGGTGAATCGAATAAAATTACATCCAACCAGCAGTCCCATTGCGAAGATTCCCTTGCGCGTTCCTTGTACTTTGTTTGTGAATTTGTCAACGTCAATTTGATTCGATTTATTGTCGATTGGTTTGAAGAGTTCTATGCTCAAGCCAATGTCTGAATCATCGACTTAACAGACGTTGAGGTCCTCGTACTTTGTTTGTGAATTTGACAACGTCGATTTGATTCCATTTATTGTCGATTGGTTTGAAGGGTTCTATGCTCAAGCCAATCTCTGAATCATCGACTTAACAGACGTTGAGGTCCCTGTACTTTATTTGTGAATTTGTCAACGTCGATTTGATTCCATTTATTGTCGATTGGTTTGAAGGGTTCTATGCTCAAGCCAATCTCTGAATCATCGACTTGACAGACTTTGAGGTCCTCGTTATTCTACGGCCTATTGCATTCGCATGTTTCCCTTGTAGAGTATCCACAAACTCGATTGGGGAATTCTATTAGTGTTAGTCGGCGGTTATTCTCACATAAGCTCTTTAGCCATGCTAGCTTTCGTGTTATGTGGATTTAGTATTGCTAAGCATATAGGAAATATTTATTGGGAGAAATAATATTTCTCGCTCCAATTTGTAGGTTTTTCACTGTTACATGGTGGCTGCCAGAAGCATCTGTTGATAGATTCGAGATTATGTGCTCCGGAACAGGAGTATAGCAATTGTACGTTTCATCATTTTGTGCGCCTCATGACATTCTTACATTTTTACTTCGATAGACATGTATTGTATTATATCGATATCAGACGATAAACAAATGGTTACAGCATCTGCGGCGCTACAAGAACAGACTTTAATTTCTGCCTTTCATTTTTCGATTCTCCAACGCAGTCTCACGTTACCTTAGTTCGTGCTTAACCCAAGTCCAATTAATGCCATGCTGTTCACTTTGAAGTTCCAGCTGATTTGGTAAATCAGACACACCATTTACCAAATCGGCTGGGGCTTCGAGTTGAAGCCTTTTTTTAATTTCTTGTTATAAAATAATGACCTCTAAGCGGATTCCTCTTATTCGGAGGTAACTACTTCTTATTAGCCGATTGAGGAGAACTATTTCTGGATCAAAATTTCGTCATCGACACAAACAAATTATGGAACAAATTTTGAGATAGTCAAGTTTGAAGTAAAATTATTTAATTTTTTTTTAAATTCAAACAGCTCCAGCTTGTCATGCCGCTTAAGAGTTATAGTCTACTAAATGATAAACTGCTGCGCGAAAACTGGGAAAAAAATTCAAGTTACGTTGATAACTCTAGCTTTTCGGTAGAGCGAAGAAAATCTAAAACTAAACTTAAACCTTAGATGAACAATTCTTTTCTCAGATAAAATAAACTCAAGCATATATATGTTGCGTATTAAATGCTTCGAGCATCCACTTGCTTTGAAAAGCCGTTTCAATCATCTTTGACAAATAATTAATAACGACGTCAAAATTTGCGCTGATAGTTCTTTCTAAGCAGAACAAGTAATGCTCGAGGGAATCTTAAAAAGAATGGAAAGTTGTAAATAGTATAATTAATCGTAACATAAGAAATCATAGCGCATCTATTGTACTTAAAAGTGGAAACAGTACTGTCACAGATCCTGCTGAAGTAGCTAAAGATTTCAATGAATATTGTGGGTCATATTCGTATGTCCTTTTGTATTGATTCGCCAAGGCTCTGCAGTTGTTGTTATACAGCTGGTCTTGGTGTGTGTACCCCTGTAAATAACAGCTTCTTTTTTGAACCCATTACAGGGTCTGAGCTGTTGAAAATAATAAACTTCCTCGACAACTCGAATTCCTGTGGCAACGATGGCATTTCTAAAATAGTCCTGAAAAATATAGCCCCTTATTTTTACGTTCATATTTTTAATTTGAGTATTTCTTCGGGTAAATTTCCTGATTTGCTAAAATGCGTCTATGAAATACCTATTTTTAAAAATGATAAAACAAAAAACAAAGAACAAAAAATGTACATAGTTACAGACCGATTTCCTTACTGTCAAAATTGGACATAGTCTAAGTAGTTTCATGGAAATCATTCTAGGCGTTCCCCAAAGATCTGTCCTTGTCAACTCACTATTTGCACTCCCATTTGCTAGTGAAGCTAAGGCTTTTGTCGACGACTTGGCTTTTGCATATGGCTCAACTAACTCTCTAAATTTAGTTGCTGAGATTAATACTAATTCTTTGGTTCGCCCAACACAAGTTAGTAGATAGCAATAAAACTAAGCTATTATATTTTAGGCTTACCGTGCAAGAATCCCTGGACATTGGCATTGTATTCCATGCTTCTAGACATGTTGAAGACATGGTTTATATGATGCAAATTTTGGCTGTAATGTAATTGGTTCAAAATTGAAATAGTTGAGCACTATAAATATTTGGGTGTCATTATTGACACTACTTTGAGTTGGCGTGGGAGCCGTGTTCAAGGTTCGGATCCAAGAAAACACAGAAAATAAGAAAACAAACAAAAAGTTTATTCACGGTCTCACCTCTCGCGAACGTCTGACAAACATCCCAGAGTAAAATTGTCATGAAAAAAGCTTCTCTCAATCGAAAAAAAAAATTGCCCTTCGGCAAAGGCATGAAACTGTAGGTCCCAAACATTCGTGAGGAGCACAGCACGAGTGGCTGCGAGAACCTAGGCCAGGCTCTGCTTTTGGCTGTTAGCGCCAAAATATTTATTTATTTATTTGAGTTGGCGCGAACACATTTCAATTCTGAAGCAGTATCTACAAAGATTTTAAATACCATCTACTTTGGGATTTTTCACTCTAAATTACAGTACGGAATAAACTGCTTACCTTAATAAACTCCTACAGCAGTTTTAATTCGGAAGGTATGTAAATTGGCTCGGTTAACCCACTTCCATCGAACTATTTAGAAAAGTGAAAATTCTGCCTGTAAGGCATCTCTATTATAAGTTTTTACACTTTTCTTCATATGAGGTGGCAGACCCCTAACTCTGATTCCTATAACCTACGAAGCAAGACAGGAACCTTCGTCTGTATTCGTTCTTTTCGCACCTCCAGTTTCAGAAATTTCTATTCGATTGTTTCTTGCAAACTATCTAATATATGAATCGTTAGAACTCTACCGGAATTTGAAAAAAAAAAAGTGTGGCTTCTTGATATGAAAGTTGATACTTTGTTACGTTTCATTATTTGATGGAACTTTGCCTTAATGCCTTTATATTTTTGATTTCTAGATTTTCGTATTAAATGAATTTTGAATTTGAATGAATTTTAATATATACAGTTAGCCACAAAAATATTGATACACCCCCTTTCTCTGGGTTCAATACGAATTCCAGTATAACAATAGTAAAAAAAACAAAATTATTCAATTCATTTATCTTCATTTTAGTAATACCTAATGAAACCATGTACAATTACAATCAAAATCAATCTCAAATATTCAAAAAAAAAAATAGAGACAGAATTTCACGCCACAAAAGTATTGATACACACTCATTTAGGCGCCAACAATAGTACCGTTATTCCGTCTGAGCAATGTATACTTTATTTGCCTCATTCCCTGTTTTGAGTAGAAGTTATTGGCATTCATTATTTGTGCTCGGAAGTAATTTTTAGTTTATTTTAAACATGGAATCAAGGAAAATTTAAGAAACTACATTAGAAGAGCGGACAATTATAATTAAATTACAGACGGAAGGACAATCCTACAGAAATATTGGGAAAATTGTTTTCAGAAATTTCACAACAATACAGAAAATAGTCCAGAAGTTTAAAGAAATTAATTCTCTGGAAAACAAGAGTCGCAGTGGCAGACCAACAAAACTAAGTGTTCAAAATTTTTGGTATTTGGTTCGAGAAGTGGAGAAAAAACCCTATGCACCAAAACTTGTGACCCATCTGAAAGAAAGCCTGGACATTACGGTAAGCAGCGAGACAGTGAGACCTGTTCTTCGAGAAAGGAACTTTCACGGGAGAACTGCAATACGCAAGCCATTCATTTCGGGGGTAAATCAGAAGAAAAGGTTGTTATTCGTCAAAAGTCATCGTCACAATTCTGGAAAAATGTAATTTTCTGTGACGAGAGTAAAGTTAATATTTTTTCTTCGGATGGCTTTCGAAAAGTTTGGAAAAAACCCGGAGAACCTCTCAAGGTAAAATATCTTAGGCCCACAGTAAAACATGGAGGTGGTTCCGTCCATGTGTGGGGGTGTTTTCTGCATCCGGAGTGGGTAATCTTGTTTTTGTTGACGGTATAATGGACCGGTTTAAATACATAGACATAATTAAAAACAATCTTGGAGCCAGTGCTGAAAAATTACAGATGGGAACGGATTATTTGTTCCAGCAGGACAATGATCCCAAGCACACTGCTTGGGACACAAAGATGTGGCTGCTGTATAACACGCCCAAAATGCTCAATACCCCGCCGCAATCACCGGATTTAAATCCGATCGAGCATTTATGGGCACATCTGAAGAAACAAATAAGAAAACACAGGATTTCTAGCAAGGCGACTTTAAAAACCGCTCTTGCGGAAGAATGGGCTAATATTGAACCAAACTATTGCAAGAAGTTGATGGAATCGATGCCACGAAGATTAGAAGCTGTAATCAAATCTCGGGGTAACCCAACAAAATATTAAATTACGTTCTTTTATTTTTTAAGCAAGAATTTTAAATATGTATCAATACTTTTGTGAGGTTGAGTTTATTACTTTTTATTTCTTTTGTTCTTTTATTCAAAAAACTGAAATGAAATTATGTTAAAATTATGTATATTGCTCAAATATATAGAATTAAATTTTACTTGTTTATTTTCCTGGTTCTGTAATCTGTTTTTTGCTTGTGTTATGCAGAGAAAGGGGGTGTATCAATACTTATGTGGCTAACTGTACATACACTTGTCACACCACCTTGTATTTATCTGAAGTGACTTTTATCTCTATTTATTTCACTGAATAAAAATGTCACTTACTGTAGAACATTAACTGATTTGCATAGTCACATCTGTGGGAAACTCTAGTGAAATTATTATCGAATATTAGTGCCGGAGACAGGTAGTCAATTACAGGCAAATTGTCTAAAGCCTCCTACTATGACAAGATAGAGGAATGACTATAGGAGTGTCGCTGACCATACTCATTGAGCGTGAGTGTGATCTTCGATGTCCTGCTGCTAGATAAAATAGAACTTAAGTGCAATGAGGTTTAGAATAGTCTCCAATGCTGCCTTGGAGTTATCCCAATGCAGACTGTCTTGCGGATATTGAATACTCGTAGAAGGTGTCACTTCTTCTGAAGATCCATTTACCAGACCGTTTGGCCTTAAACCCCAGGTATTACAATGCTGCCTTGAAGTTATCGCAATGCAGACTGTCTTGCGGATATTGAATACTAGTAGAAGGTGTCACTTCTTCTGAAGATTCATCTACCAGACGGTTTGGCTTTAAACCCCAGCTATTATAATGCTGCCTTGGAGTTATCCCAATGCAGACTGTCTTGCGGATATTGAATACTCGTAGAAGGTGTCACTTCTTCTAAAGATCCATCTACCAGACCGCTTGGCTTTAAACACCAAGTATAACAGAACGTTCTTATACACACATGAATTTTTGATGTGATTGTCGATATGAAATCTCACATTTGCAATATTTATGAAATTTTTAATACACCCATGTAATTTGTAATGAAAATAGTCCTGCGTCCTAAGTACTCGTTCGTATTTGTCTTAGAAAAAAAAGAATTTTTCATGAAAAATATCTTGCAATTCAGCTTTAATTATCAAATTTAACACGAAAAGCACACAAAATAAAACATAAATATTAATCACGCATTTTAAGCGAAATTTAGATTTATTTATATACAGTTAACTCCATGATATAAACCAGTCCGTCTTCAGCTTAAACTTGCATTTGTATTAACCAGTCTTCAGTTGGTCTTTAAGCTTTGTTGCACCAATGGTAAATTCTTACCAATGAAACACTTAAATCCACGGAACACCCATGAGCAGGAATCACTACCTTGTTCGTTCTTGTCAACACATTTTTCAATTTCAGCTTTAACTTCGGTCTGAGTACGATTTTGTCCCAATTGCTTGACCAAATTATCAATTTGGAAGCCATCCTTAGCATTGAAGAGCCCAAATTTATCAAAGATACACTCAATGTAACAACGCGTCGTCTCGTCATCTGTGAATTCGAATTTTTTGTACTTTTCTACCTGTTCGGCAGATACTTTCTTGGCTTCGACACATTCCTTTCTAACATTCACTAGGTCATCTTGGCTCTTGATTTTGTACTCTTCGGCAGATGTCTGAAATTGTAAATTGAAAAGGTAATTACAAATTTTTAAATACATACGGGGGTAATAATTTACAAATGCAAACACTGCGAAAAGAATTCCGAAAACGAGGTACTTCATGTTTATGATAGTTGCGGTGTATCTGCGTGTTGATTGATCAAAACTGACTGATAACTGAGAATACTGAGGACGGGGCTTATATAGTCATGTCCGAGTGGTAGGGATGGTCAATTCTTGAACGTTCGGGGGAATACACAATGCGAGCTCTAATAGCAGGTCATTTAGCGAAACTTATGACTGAGTGGGTGATTCTGAATGAATAGTATTTCAACTTTTGCGACATGAATTGATTAAGAGAGGAAAAAATGGGAAACATGGAAAATTTCTTGTCGTTGTGACTGCATAATGTACTGGAACTTGGACTAAGTGCCCTGTTGCTTAATTATGTCGCTTATTATTTGTATTATTCCGTACCGTACTGTGGAAATTTTTTTCATTCTCATTGAATTGGTAGATTTAATGGAGCATACGCCAATAATTCGAGTGAAGAAAAGGACTCCTGTTTAGGTTTTAAGTGTGTAGCTAATATACATCGTACAAATATCTATACCGTATAAATATTCGACAATAGTTGTTACAATCATTGAAGACACTTAATCCGTAATTAAGAAATGTTGTCTTTGACAATTTCAACTTGTCTAGTTAGCTCGTTAATCTAGATGTGGCCATGCATGCTTCGTAGGATTTTGGAATGCTTTGTACTCCACCACTATAAAAAGTGCATATTTGGTAGCGAATTCGTCTCATTGCGTATATACATCCAACAAATATTCTGCACTTCCTGATAGGCTATGGAGTGACACAATTAGAGTTTCGGAACAAAGGGCTTCTAGAGCAAATTGTAATGCCAGAGCGGCACAAATGCTCTGTTTTTCCATACCTAATCTAATTTTCAAATAAAATGGTGACCATTTACATTTACAGCCTGGGTATATACAGAAATAATCCCATATACGAGTACCTATACGTACATACGTGCCCCTATATTTATCTTTCTAGACTCACTCTTTGAAATCACCTAACTTTGAGTTTTCAATACCCCAATAAGTTATCTATGGACTGTAATACACTAGCTGCCTCATGGTGATATCGCCATTGTAATAGGTTACGAAAATATTAAAGTGAACGATGACAAGTTCTTGACATAATAACATCAAACAATTCCTGATACTCTTCCGGTGGAAAGTTTCGGAAGAATATAGTTTATCCGATCACAGAATGATAGAATTTAAGCTGACATGGTCCACTTGACGCACACAATCCTTTAGGAATCCGATGAAAACGAATTGGGAATGCATCAGCGATCAAGTGGCACGGATTAATTTGTGAGTCGCAGCGGAAATTTTTGAGATCGTTTGCAAGGAAACATGAAATAAAAAAAAAGGCCTTGGTGGTCTAGTGAACTTCTGGAGTATTGGAAGAAAACCAAAAAACTTGTCAGCAAAGCCAAAAGAACAAATGGGGAAACTGAGTGGGAATCCGATAAGGTTAGTCTCAGAGAACTCAAAAAGAAAATAAGAGCGGTTAAACGAATAGCATGAGCATGAAACGAATTTTCTAGAGCTATACGATAAGGTAGATTGGGCAATCAGTACATCCGAACCCTATAAGTCAGCAGGACCAGTTGGATTACTGCATATTATGATACAGAAAACAAAGGGGGTTCATAACACCGAAGCTGGTGAACATCATCTGCAGCTACATTGAAATTTATGCCAAAAGCCTGGCGCGTAGCGAAACTAGTCTTCCCTAAAGCGCAGTCACACAAAACCAATGACTACCAGCCAATCAGTCTAACCTCCTTCCTCTTAAAAACTTTAGGAACGCTCCTAGACATTCATATACGGAGCAATCTTCCTCTATCTCACAGTGCAAAATACCCGGGCCTTACTCTTTATAGTAAGGTGAGCTTGAAGCTTAATATAGAAGAGAGAATAAAGAAGGCCTAAATGACACTCCACACTTGCAACAGGATCTGTGGTAAAAATTGGGGACCATCCCCGAAAATTAGACATTGGTTGTACAAGGCCATAGTGAGAACAATACTGCAGTACGAGTGTCTAGTCTGGAACTGAATAAATCTAGGAACTCCAAGCTGCTAACACAAATATAAAGAGCGGCCACTCATACAAACTCCTGGACGACTGTAGCATCTTTCAAGCTGAGGTCTTCGCCATTGATAGGGCTGCACAGACTATACATTAGCAAAAAACAAAATTTTCGTGGATAGTCAAGCGGCAATCAAAGCACTAGACAGCGACGAAGTCAGATCGAAAACAGTTTCCAGATGCCGTAATACATTGAACAGAATATGCAACACATATGACGTAACTCTCTGCTGGGTTCCTGTACATAGTAATATAGAAGGAAACGAAACAGCAGATGAAGTAGCTAAAAAGGGATCAGCATTGGATCTCCAATCAGTCAGTAGAAGCTCCGCCACAAGCGACTGTGTCATATTTTGCAGCTTACTCGTATAGCCGACAGTGGATGAAAACAGAACAAAAAGCCTATTGGCGATGAATAAAAAAGAAATTCGTATCTTGGTAGGCGCGTTAACATGACACTGCGCGATAGGGGAAATGGCTGCCAACACACCCAACCACTACAGGAGCTGTCGAGAAATAGAAGAGACAGAAACCATCAAACACTTGTTATGTGATTGCCCAAAGATTCAAAACCGCCGCCTCCGTCATATGGGAAACGGAACTAGAGTATCTCGTACAAGTTCCACTTAGGAACATAATAGGCTTCATAAAGAGCGCAGGCTGGTTTGTAACAGAACCGACCGCAAGACAAAGGTTTTAAATATAGGTTCCAGATAACAAAGGGAAACACAATGGACCATATAGCCCCCGTGATAAGCACTTAGGTGCATTTCCCTCCAACCTAACCTTCTCCTTCCCTTTCTCTTTTTCTTTTCAGGTTTCTAACTTAGGGTAACGCTAAGGGCCCTCGTAGGCCTATGCGAGGTGACAGCTACGACTGCTTCAGCAACCCTCGAACCTAACCTAAACGATGACAATGTCGAGGCCACGGTATACTGGTTAGTGTGTTTGCATGTGATCCGAACTGTACAGGTTCAAGCCCAGAAGGGGACAACAACCAGCAGCCACTCGGACACAAAAGAGAACCGAATAAAATCTAGGTTTCGCCAATCACTACTATATTAGGTCTGTGTGTTCTGAACACGACCTTGGCAAACGCAACCGAGAAAGGTTTGTGGGTTTCTCGAACAGTAACCGCGATATTGTAGATGGCGCTATGCATGAGTACGTACAAAACATGAGTAGGTTACAAGTCAGTTCGTTATCGATTAACCGGCAATGAAGTTCGAACCACATTGATCGTATCGCCGACGATTTATACTTTTTGATATCTAAGACATGTAAGGAGCACACATCGAAATGGAAGGAGATTACCACTTAAGATTGGTTGACGACATGCAATTTTCTGTTTCGCAGCAGTCTGGTTTCGATTGTTACTTCTATAATCTTATGTGAGAGCGCGCACAAATGCAATATCTCACAGTAGCAATCGGAGCGAAACAGTTGCGAAACTGAAAATTGCCTGTCATCGGGTAGGCTAAACTAAAGGTAAATAAAGATCACAATGCTTTGAGAGCCAAACGGGGTTAGGCTAGGTATTTAGGTTGAGGAAGAAGAAAGTCTAGATTCGTTGTGATGCACAATTCGGGGATGTCCTTCCTTCAATTGTGGATCCCAATTGCAGGCCTTTAGCCTTTGCTATGTCTGAGAGTGAGATAACCGAGTCATTGAATTAGGAGCTTCCTAATTTTTTTTTTTATGTGAATTCTCATGGATCTCTTTGCCACTGCAGCCTCTATACAGGTCATCATCGTGAAGATTTAGTTTCATTGTACGTTTTTTTTAGTAAGTTATGACCAATGAGCACACCTAACCGCAACGACAGTGATCCGATCATCACAATTTGCACCATTTTGCTGGTCTTGATTTTAGTATACTTTGGCTAGAGTTCCCTATATACAAATCGCAGGCAAATGGCAGCTAACTCAGCTATTCGCCTTAAAGCTACTTCACAGTGGTCTAAAAAAAATGTGGTCTAAACAAAAATGTTCAAATCATGTGCCCTTAATCTCCATAGCTCTTTTTGATGATACATCTGCCCATCGTTTAGGGTTGCCGCCCTCCTTTTCTTGATCACCCTATCGACTTCCTCATTATCTGTCACTCCCACTTAGTCAGGCATTATAGGGTCATATTGTTGAATTAACTTAGGTTGTTAAGTTGAGCACACCTTCAAATCAAGTTAATTTTTTCCTGGAAGATGTTGGAGAACTTGCCGGAATAATCTTTCCCCAGCTCCCTCAGCTATCCTTGATCCATCCATGAACCATTTTATAGAATGTATTCTTGTTAACGGCACAAACCGTCGTAAGTTAGAGTAAAGCTAGCAATTCTAATCCGATCAGTTTCCCGTTTTCGTCCTTCGACTCAGTATAATGAGTATACAACGTCATGAGCATGTTTTTCACTTCATCACTCAGGAACAATTTCCTAACAAAATAATATTTTCGTGCACGTCAATTAACTTACAAAGTAAAATATTATCTAATAAAGTTGTAGCTTGGCATTAGTTCATACGTGGAGGTCGAGACGACCTCGAAACACCATTGCAATCATTTAAGCATCTCTTCTAGCCAATTTGTGTATTATCGTCATCCAGACGAATGGAAAACTTGTCCGAACGAGATCAACAATGCAATCATGGGCTGTATGAATAAAAAAGATTTCTGGGTTGTTGAACTACGAGTATATGTATATGAGTACGACTACATCATGGAATAATTTAAGTGCGTCCATTCTATTAAATATTATTTGAATGGGGGAACAGACAATTTCTTCTGAACAAAAAGACCCTCTTTTTTTTCAATTTTATAATACCTATACAGTATAACAGAAAATAATGTTTTATGTACGAGTATAAAATATTTACCAAACAATTTGAGCACATTTTCAGTGATGCCATACACATTCCCTCCAGTTCCGTAGGTTGTTTAATGGGTGGTTCGTTTATCCTTGAGATCACTGTCTTCGGGAATTTCATGGTAACAACAAGGACTATTCAGTAGACCTTAGAAAATAGCTGCTTAAGTAAATTTGCCGACAGAAGTGGTATTATCTGCCCTCTATAAGTACTATGTCTAATTGGTATGAACAAAAATCTTGGTGAGACGATGTAGATAAATATACATAGGATCAAGGTGACGCAAGATAACGTGGTGACCTTTTCATAATAAGTTATACCATGGAATGATGACAAGATTAAGGGAATATTTCTACCACAAGTTCTGTACCAGGATAAATGGAACTGATCTTTTTACTTCCATTCTTGGCAAATTCATCAATTCAGCGAGTAAGAGGATCATCACTTGCAAACATAATTTAGAATTCTGTTGTTAGCTGAGAAGTCATAACTATGTATTTTCGCACAAACTATCAGAGACCAACTTCAGGTGAATTCAATTTTCAAGCCTGGTCATATCTAGATTTATACCTCGCCTATAATAAGGCCGGCCTATAACAGATGAACTCCTAAATAAAACTCAAACAGACATCAAACGGATTGTAGCAATTATTACGCAAACCATGTTGTTGATCTTAATATCCTCTAGGTACAATACACATTGCTGCAGTTTTAAGGACGAGAATCGAACTTTTGCTAATTTATTTTACGAATGTCCAGCACTAGCTAGAACAAGACGCAGTGTATTATGCTAATCCTTCTCACCCTACATTAGATCTGGGAAAGAAAGTTATCGGAGATGATGTTACCGAAATTTTACGGGATGGATATAAGGGACACTAATTTATGATTGTGTTTTTCTCCTTTTCGCACTAATTTAATATTTGTTTTTGGCTACCATTTAATCGATCAACAGTAAAGGTTCTTCTGACCAGCAAAACAAAACTATTTGATTAGCAATTTAGTAGTGACCACATATTCGAGGTAGCTAAAAACACTGCCAATTATCAAGGATTCCTTAAGTGGTGCAAGCAATAGTTTACCCCGTCTGATCCAGCCTCAATTTATAAGACATTCATCCGCCCAAAGCTGGAATATGACGCCCATATCTCGTCTGGTGCACCCAATTCCGTTCTGCACATACAAGACGGGGTACAGAATCGCGCGTTAAAACTTATATGTGATAGAGACATTGTAAACTCCATACATTCACTTGAACATCGTCGAAATGTATCGTGGCTATTTTATCTATTTTATCGCTTTTCTTATAAAAAATGTTCCAACGAAATAGTCAGTTGCATTTCCCCCCTTGAAAATTTCACCCGTAATACGCGTCATGCTTCGAATGCACATCAGTTCACCCTTAGGCCCAACTTCGGTCGTACTGTCATTCGTTTATAATCCGAACGACACGAATGTGGAATGATCTACCAGGCTCTGTATTTCCCCATCAATACAACCTTCACACATTTAAAGCCAACGTGCTCCTCTGTTCTTCTTTCCCATTTTCCTAAAAGCCCGTGCCCTGAAACAATTTAAGGGTATTCGTATTCCCTTTGGCATGCGCAAATTATAAAAAAAAAATAATTCTCTGATATGTACAAAATTGGAAATAAAAGTAGCGGAAGAAGTAAATGATTAGCAAGAATTATTTGATCAGCAGAATATAATTTGTTCATGAGCTTCTGAAAAATTGTTTTTTTCATCGAAAATAGCTAATCGGAGAATACCCGACGTTATTTTTCTTTTGACTACTCGTAGCACCAATACAATTTCAGCAGAAAAAAGAAAAAAATAATCTGCAAAAGTTAACGCGAATTTTTTTCTATTATTTTCTCCAATTTTTCTTGAAGCATTGTTTGATTCTGTTGATCAAATAATTAATTTTTACTAACCATTTACTTTCAAACAAACCAGCAGTTTGCCTTTTTTTCATTTTATGAAGATGGGAAAATTTTTTTCGACTGATCAAAAAACTGCTTTCAACTGATCCAAGAATGCGTTTTTTGCTGGTAAATTATTTTGTTTGCTGATATTTTATTTAGCTGATCAATAATTATATTAGAGTTTGTGTACTGCATCATAGCAATGAAAACCACCACTATACATATTTTATTGACAACAACTTTTTCTCTTAACCAAAGACTATCAGTAAAGCACTGTTTCCAAATAATCAGAACAACTCCATACAATATCATGAATACCGTCGACTAAAATGATGTGTTCAGGAAAAATATTTTTATTTTTTCGTTGTACAATACTTTTATTGTCTACTGTAAGGAGGTGTGACTAATAAATTTAGATTAAGTTAGTTCTTAATGCTATTATTCAGGCTATGCGTTGAGTTGTCAACAAATTTTTATGGAAAATTCGAGAAATTTGTAGGCACTTATTCGCTTTATGACTTCGAAACAGCATATACTGATGAATCAGATGTGCAGATTACTAGAGTATTAAATTAAATGACGTCTACATTAAATTTGGGATTTTTACTGTACCAGTTCTAAGCAAAACAAATTAAGGTCTTATTTAATTTGATATAATTATCTCTATTAGAGTTATGTCATTTTTAGTGAATTGGTACTTGTTTATTTGCTTTTTCTATTAAGAACTTTAGAAGCGCATACAAAAGACTAGATTGCATCAGTGATGCAGAGCTTACCCTAATTTTTCTTAATCCTACATCTTAAGAGAATGTATTGAATTTTAAATCTGGATATTAGATAAAGAGGAAGTATCTACTAAATTCTATCTGTATGCCTTGATGCATAGCGGATGTTCTTAAAATTTCATACCCGAAGTCTGTGGGGACACGATTCGAGGTGAAAGCTAAATCTTCGTTCTTAATAATAACTGTTTCCTTTCATTAATATTTTCATTTATTAAATCTATATTTCATTCAGTTTACTTCATTCGCTGAATGAGTTGAGTAAGTCTGCAATCTTCCAAAATGTCAGACTTTACCACTAAGAGCACAGTATCTCAAAAACGCTGAGTGCTACAAAAAAAAATATTGAGACTGAAATTTTAGGCTTTGAATTTTTTTGCAAGATGGATGGGATGCCGATTTTGTGTTCAATTTCAAAATTGTAGATACACAGTATTCCAAAATGTCCAACTTTACCCCGAAATTAATGACGGAAATCGTTTTTGAGTGCTAATATGTTTCAAACATTACTTTATTCTGGGCGTAAATTTAAAACTATCGTTTCGAAAGAAATATTACTCGATTTTTACTCAAAAAGCTTTTTTCAGCGATATGCGTATCATGCCTACGTACCAAGAACATTTTTTTTTATTGAGACTAAAATAATGTTTTTTTTTTTTCGAAAATAACACCGACATTAGTGTGGATTATTGTTCTGCATGACTTCGTGAAAATTGTGCACTTAGCTTTTGTAGTTTAGGAGGTTTTTTTTTTTTTTTGTTACGAAGCGACCAATAGCCTCGGATAAGGATGAATTTACTGTTGACGACCCGGCTAATCGAAATAAGGACAATGACGTTCGAACCCTGAATAGACCGCGTGCAGCCGAACAACTAGCGGAGGCCCTAGACTGCTACAAAGCAGATATCACCGCCATCCAGGAAGTGCGATGGGATGGGCCGGGCAAAAGGAAGATGAAAAACTGTGATATCTACTACGGTGATTGCTACAGGGAACAGAAGCAGCGTCTATTTGGATGTGGATTCGTTGTGAGCGGCAGACTTAGGCAAGAAGTCTTGAGCTTTCGACACGTAAGTGAACGCCTTGCAACTATCCGCATCAAGGCTAAATTCGCCAACATCAGCCTTATATGCGCTCACGCCCCCACAGAAGATAAAGACGATGCTACCAAAGATTGTTTCTATGAGCTGCTCGATAAAGCATATGAGCAATGCCCTAAATATGACGTTAAAATCGTCTTAGGTGATTTCAACGCCAAAATAGTAAAGGAGGACCTCTTTGGTAGCACAATCGGAAAGCACAGGCTACACGACACCACGTCTGGAAACGGACTTAGGCTAATTGATTTTGCTGCGGGACGTAATGTTACCATAGCTAGTTCACGGTTTCCTCACCTTAATATCCACAAAGGAACATGGCGGTCACCAGATCATCAAACCATCAACCAAATTGATCATGTTGCGATCGACGCAAGGCTCCAGTATTCTAGATGTCCGAACTTACCGAGCGGCCAACATTGACTCGGACCACTACCTTGTTGTAGCCAAGGTACGGATGCGGATATCCCGGACGCCAAAACAACGAGAAAATACTGTGAGGAGATTTAACGTTGGACGGCTACAAACGCAACAAACCGCCAGAAACTTTGCCGATTGCGTATCCTTAAACCTCTCGAGAAGTCCTATGCTGCCAGCATCAAATGTCGAAGACCAGTGGCATCGATGCCAAGGAGCCATTAAAAACGCCGCAACTGATGTGCTCGGTTTCACCAGTCCACCCCCACGAAACCCCTGGTTTGACGAAGAGTGTCGGCAAGCACATGCAGCAAAACAAAGTGCCTACGAAGCGTCACTGCATAGAAGGACGAGAGCAGCTCGTCAGCTCTACGAGCAAAAAAGGAGGGAAGAACATCGGCTCCTCCGGAGAAAAAAGAGAGAGCATGAGAAGCGCGCGATCGAGGATATAGAGAGGTGCTACTCCAGGAATAATGTTCGGAAGTTTTACCAAAAGGTAAAAGGAACGTGTCGTGCCAAAAAGACCCGAACAGAGACCTGTAGAGACGAACGAGGAAACCTTGTAGTACAATCACAGTCGGTGCTGAGGACGTGGAAAAACCATTTCTGCAGACTGCTAAACGGCGAAGAGGACACAAATTCCGCTGTCAGGCAGAATGAACCATTCAACCTGGACGATGAAAGCCAAGATTTCCGTCCACCTGACCAAAATGAAGTGAGGATAGCAATATCTAGGCTTAAATCCAACAAGGCTGCTGGACCGGACGGCTTAACTGCCGAGCTGTTTAAGGCGGCGGGAGATTGACCTGGTGGAGAGCATACACCAACTCGTCTCCAAGATTTGGTCAGATGAATGGAACCTCAGCATCGTTTGCCCGATCCACAAGAAAGGAGACACTCTAAACTGCGCCAACTGTAGAGGCATCAGTCTCCTGAACATTGCGTATAAGATCATGTCTGCTGTACTGTGTGAGCGCCTGAAACCATTCGTCAACGATCGGATAGGTCCCTATCAGTGCGTTTTTAGGCCCGGTAAGTCCACGACCGATCAAATATTCACACTACGGCAGATCCTGGAGAAAACCCAAGAAGTCCAGATCGATACTCATCATCTTTTTATCGATTTTAAGGCCGCATATGCCAGCATTTATAGAGACGAGCTATACAGAGCCATGTCTAGTTTTGTCATCCCTGCACAAACTTGTCAGATTGTGCAGAATGACGATGGAGAACGTTCGCTGCTCCATAAAGGTTGGAAACAATCTCACCAAGACCTTTGATGTCAAAAAAGGATTTAGACAAGGTGACGCGCTGTCATGTGACTTTTTCAACATCATTTTCGAGAAAATTGTGCGAAACTCACAAGCCAACACCAGCGGTATAATTTTCCAAAAGTCTGTACAACTTCTTGCATACGCTGATGACATTGACATTATTGGCAGAACACAGCGAGCTGTCACTGGTGCGTTTGCAAGTATTAGTGCAGAAGCGGCAAAAATGGGTTTGGTGGTGAATGAGGCTGTCAACAAGAAGGGACACACAACATCGACGAATCGGACAGAACGTCACGATAGACAGCTACAATTTTGAGGTAGTTAGGGACTTTGTCTACCTCGGCTCCGCGGTAAACTCTGATAATGACACCTCAGCAGAAATCAAGCGAAGAATTACACTTGCCAACCGCTGTTTCTTTGGCCTAAGACGGCAATTGATTAGTAAGGCCTTGTCAAGAAACACTAAGGAGACTCTATATAAGACCCTTATCATCCCTGTCCTGCTCTCTGGCGCAGAAGCATGGACCCTAGCAAAAGCGGATGAAGATCTTCTTGGTCGTTTCGAACGCAAAATTCTTCGAGTGATTTTTGGACCCGTTTGCGTTAACGGGCTTTGGAGGAGAAGATTTAACAGCGAACTCTATGAGCTGTACAGCGACATCGACCTGGTCAGAAAAGTGCGCATCAGTCGTCTAAGATGGCTAGGACATGTAGAGCGAATGGACACCAACGCTCCAGCCCGAAGAGTCTTCGATTCCAACCCGGAGGGACAACGCAGTAGAGGAAGACCTCGCCTTAGGTGGCGCGCACAAGTGGAAGGGGACCTCAACCTACTTGGAGTGCGCAACTGGAGGCAGTTAGCCAAAGATCGCGCTAACTGGAGAGGCGTATTGGTTGAGGCCCAGGTCCACCCTGGACTGTAGCGCCACCTAAAGTAAGTAAGTTTAGGAGGTAGAAGATTGTACCAGACAGACGGACGGACACGCTAGCAAAAGCAAAAGTTCCTAGCTTAGCATTTCGTCTTCCAGATGCGGCAATAAACTAACGGATACCATCTGTGGGGACTATCTGCTGGTTTCTTCTTAAATTACATGTTATTTTAACACTGACAGCTTTTTCCCCCTCAAAACATTGACAGATTCATTTCGTATCTATACGGTACGAAATGAATCGATTTAAGATTGTGCAACGTTGGAAAATATTGAAAACTTTTTTCCAAAGTGAGGGCTGTGTTGCCGAAACAGTGCGAATTTTGAAAAGAAATTTCGGCCAAAATAATGCACCAACCATGCCTGCTGTATGCAAGTTTGTGAAGAAAGTTCGTGAGATTGACATACTAATTGATAACACAAGTTATCCCCATGTTAGTCCTGTGCGCTTGGCCGAAAATATTGCTGCAGTTGCCGAAAGTGAGTGCCTAAACCTGAAAACCTTAACTTGCCACAGATCTTAGCAACGGAACATTCGCCCCACTAGTCTGAGGAGAGTTATGTATAAAAACCTCGGATCATTCCCTTAGAAGGTGTTAAGAGGCATGATAACCGATTTTTTGGTCAGAAACTAAGGAATTAAACTTGGACGATCTCTAGTTCCAGCAAGACGGAGCAACATGCCATACAGCCGTCAAATAATAAATCTCTTGTGCGTTACGTTCAATAATCGTCTAATCAGCCGTTTTCATGATGTTGTTTATGACTCCTTAAATCAAAAGGGTTCCCAAATCCCAAAATTTGTCGACCTGGATTGTAAGTGTCGTACATAAAAGCCACACTTTGAAGTCATAAGAATTTATTCTTCACGTCTTGAGTTAACAACTCGTTAAAAATGGGAAAAGTCACGGAAAGCACAATAGAGAAATGATCTGCAATCATCACCCTTCTTAAAGAGGCCAAATCAGGTATCAAGGTGCTGCTTTCAAGGTACCATTGAACGACACGCTCAAACCGGAAGTCTTGAGGATAAACCGCAGTCAGGACGGCCTAGAGCTACAACTAAACACGAGGATCGGCTAATAGTCACAACAAGCAAACGAAGTAGACGCCCCGAAATAAATGAAACACGGAATAAACCTCAGTCCTTGACAACGGTCAAACGAAGATTAAGACATACTGGACTATTTGGGCGAGTTGCTGTTCCAAAAACCCCTGCTACGATCACAAAACAAGCAGAAAAGGTTAGAATGTGCCATTGGAACAGAGTTTTATGGAGCGATGAAGCCAAGTTCGAGGCATTTGGCACAAAACGGAGAGTTTTCGTTCGACGCAGAGCTGAATAAAAGTGCTACCAGACTGTGTGGTTCTTACCGTCAAGCATGGAAGCGGTTCTGTTATGGTCTTGGGATATTTCTCTTCAAGTGGAGTGGGAGATCTGGCTCGAGTGATTGGAAAAATAAATATGGAGGCATATAAAACAATATTGGAAGAAAACGCTGTGATTTCTGGACTAAGATTAATTGGGGAAGGATTCGTATTTCAACAGGATAGCGACCCTAAATACACGTTAAGACTTTGTCAAGACTACCTAAAACAGAGGGAAGATGAAGAAATCTTACAAATCATGATATAGCCGCCGTAATCACCAGACTTAAGCCCTATAGAGCTGTTGTGGGAGGAACTGGATAGAATTATCCGGGATTAATGCCCATCATCAGAATCTGCGTTGTGGAATATACTATTGGATTACTGGACCAATATACCCATACATACCCGATCATGCACAAAACTGAATTTCCATTAAAACAAAGGTTTTTCGAAATGCAGAATAAGAATTTCCATGTACGAAAAACGAATTTATTGGTACCATTTCAAGTGGAATGCAGAACACCAAAATATTCACTTTCGAACATACCATCAACAATTCATCATATCTTTCGGAATGCAGAACTTTTGGTGGTTGGATTCGCCAAAAGTGGAATGCAGAACATGGGTGTTCTGATACCATCTGTCTGAACCACGACCTGAAAAATCGCGTCCTTGTGTACAACTGCTACCTTCGAAATGATATAGAGCACTGGCGATTCGAGAACATAGGTTTTACCGAGTTCAATGACGATATTATGGCAAATAATGTCATCGCCGATGAAAGGGTACATCCCTCGTACGTATCGAAGGTGGAGCTGCAAGCGATCTTCGAAACGTTGAGAAGGAAGAAAACTGTAGGAATCGACGGAGTGTCGAACATTGTGCTTCGACATCTCCCTCTAGATGCGGTGGAAATTTACACCACTCTGTTTAACAATGCGCTGAATAATGCACATTATACAGCGCATTGGAAAACAGCAGTGATACAACCCACCCCCAAAAGGGGTAAGGACACCTCCAATCCGGCAAATCTCCGGTCGATAAGTCTCCTTCCGAACATCAGCAAGGTATTCGAAAAAGTGATCAATAGAGCCCTGATTAAGCGGACTGAGGACAATAAAATAATTCCAGATAACCACTTCGGTTTTAAGGCGGGATATGATACAATACATGCCGCGTCTAAACTGGCATCGGATATCCAATGGAACAAAAGCAAGAACCAATGCACGGGTGCCTGCCTGATTGACTAGGAGAAGGCCTTCGACACCGTATGGTTAGAGGGACTCTTCTACAAGCTGAACAAGCTGGGCATAAGCAAACCACTGCTGTACATACTTTATAACATGCTCACCAGTAGACAGTTCATTGTCAAAAATGGCAATGTGACTTCTACTGGAACATTTCAAATCAAAAAAAGGTGCGGTGAATTCACCGATCCTTTTCAACATTTACACGAGCGATCTGATACAATCACTTCACCATGCCATAGCGTACGCAGACGACTTGATCGCGTACAGATCAGGACCAAAAATCGAGGTCATTGCACTGCTCTTGCAACGTGACTTCGATAAGATTCAACGATATTGCGATGACTGGAAGTCGAAGATCAACTTCCAGAAATCGGAAACCATTCTTTTCAGGACGAATTGGCGTAAGTTCTAAATAGTGAGACCGCATAGACAGCCACTTGCGAGTCGAACTGTAGTCAGATACCTAGGGCTCTGGTTAGACCAATATCTATATTTTAACAAACATATAGATGCTGCTCTGGCCAGAGCTAAAGGTGCTTTTGCCAAAGAGACTTTTTTACAAAGAGACTTTTTTATAGCAAGGAACTCGATGCAAGGGTAAAAGTAATCTTAATTAATCTTAAAACCATGCTCGTATTTCGATGTCCTGTGTGGTTCAACGTGGGTGCAAGCTTGTTGGAAAAGATTCGGGTGTTTGAAAGGGCTTGCCTTCATTTATACAGAACACCAGAGTCCCAGTACATACAATAAAATTCTATCCCAATGAGGTTCTGTACAACAGGGTTAACCTAATAAGAGTGGATAATTTCGTTATCAAGCTGATTCGAAGGCACGTTGTAAGAGCAATGAGCTCGATGAACAACCTGATATCCTGGGCTTATATGAGTATCACTAGAGAGTGCGCCTTAATGGCTTTGTTCCCCCAGAGGCGTCCCTCTATCTTGATGAGAAGGGTCTGATCCAGGACAGATTGGCAGTGCCGCTAATCTTCCACGTTGCTCGGGCAGCTGTGGATAGGCGACTCAACTACGATAGAGACGTGGCACACAGCAGTGTGGAGCGTCTCCGGTTCAGTGGGGCGATATCGAGTCGCGATATTGAGGACTTGCAACGTTAGTATTTCCTTAGTAACAATTAAAAATAAAAGAATGAAAAAGAAAAAATTTAAGTTCGTTACGTCGAAAGACATAGTTTTAAGTATTAGGTTTAACTTAGAGCGCCCGCATAGGACCAGTAAGTTAATATAAGATAGTTAAGTTAGTTAAGCTACTTTTAAACATTTTCTCTAACTAGCATGTAAGTTACAATGAATTGATAAATAAAAATGCAGTAAAAATGAAATGAATGATAGCTAACCAGATAACCGTACTAGGTTTATCGGGTAGATGATTCCGATTATTGGGAAAAAGCACTAAAAAAGCAAAGGAATTTTATGAGTCCCTAAAACGAATCGACTGTCGTTGAGTCCAGATCCAAAGCATAAGTTTTCGAATATAAAATGGCGCACTTTTTACATTTTTTTATGCCATATTGAAAACATACATTTTGAATATGTAATTTAAAATTTTTGGGAAATTAAATAGTCGTGGGTTTTCGTAGTTTGTCTGAATTTAGTATACCCCGTGACTTTTATTGTCTTGGTCTACGAGCTCTAGTGTATTTCACAAAAGTGTATTTCTAGTGGTTCTGTGATTTTTGTTTTCTTGGTGCTACCGTCTAAATGGTTTTAACTTTCAGAAATGCTTGTGAATATTAATTAGCATTCTAGTATTTTTAAGAGAAATTACATATGCACTTTGAGACTCTTTCGGCATATGAATATGACCTTAAATTCAATTCTCCTGCGTCTCTACGTCTGCTAAGGTCTGAAAATGTGTGCAAGCCACGAAAAGATATCCTTTTCTTTCCGTTTTGTTGCTTATATCTTCACCCAAGAACAACTGCAAGATAAGAGACAAATCTTAGTTTATAGCAAATGCGATTTTAAACTATTTTTTTACTCACTAAATATGAGTTTTGGCACTTCTGCAATGTTATCAGTAAGGTGACCTCATAGTGTGTCGTAATTTCTTATGCTGTAAATGCGAATATTCCTATTTCAACTTTTTACTGATGTCCTATATTTACTTTGAGACGACAATATCCGTATTATCATAATTTTTAATTATTCGGTATGGTACTCGCGCTTTTTAGGAAAAAAATAAGTCAATCAGCTTAGACACTTTCATCCCAGGTGATGTGGCATCGCTCATTAATACAGGGTTATTAATTTGGTGCTTTAGAATTTTTACTTCGATGACTTTTCGGCACATTTCTGGCTATATTGCGGCTATAAACTCACGGATGTTGGTTTTTAAGTGCTCCAAAGTTTAGGGATTGTCTGCATAGACATAATCTTTAGCATGGCCCCACAAAAAGAAATCCAACGGAGTCAGATCACACGATCTTGGTGGCCAATTGATGTCGCCAAATCTCGAAACTAAATGTCCGAGGTATTTTTCCTGTAATAGAGCCAAATTTGTCTGTGTTGTATGGACACTTAGCCCCGTCTTGTTGGAACCACATGTCGCCCACATCGATGTATTCGACCTCAGACCAAAAAAAGTTGATTATCATTTAACGTTGGAAATTCACCGTAACAGTGGTGCATTCGTCGTTTTTTTTTTTTAAAAAAAAGGCCCAATCACGCACCAAACTGTCACCCGTGGTGGATGCAATGGCCTCTCAACGTTCACATTTGGATTCTCAGAACCCCAAATTCTGCAATTTTGTTTGTTTATGTAGCCGTCAAGTGGGAAAAATCATCGCTGAAAAAGATTTTGTTCGAAAAATCAGCGTCAACACAGATATTACAGAACTCTTATTTTTGTAGTAAGATGCAACAATCTCAATGTGTTGAGCAATAATTAAATGATCCATATTGTAAAATGTCAAGTCAAGAACTAACTACCTGTCACTATGGATGACAGGTCGATTTGACAGATGTCATATGGTAGGGATGTTAAATCCCAACCTCGAAATGAATAACCCTTTATGTTTGTTTTTTATAGGACTGATGATGTCTCTGTTAAATCTGTTGGAACCTTTGCAAAACGTAAACATAACGTGCCAGTTGGTTTGTAATTAATTATAAAAAAAAAAACACTTTTGTTTTAAACACAAGCCTAATTGAATATTTATTTATTTTGCCAATTCATATTGTTGTATAAATGTTTATAAGCTTCCACGAGTTTGTGTTACGATAAATGAGTTCTATCAGCTATACTAGGTATTATATCTATTTATTATTTGTGTACGCTTTTAGCCTTTTTTTTCTTTAAGTATAAGTACGAATAATCCTTTTTTAAGATAATCGAATGCCTTCCAGTTTTTTGTTGTTAGTAGAAACTCCAATCAAATAAGATGACATTGAATAGATATTCTTAACATAAATTCAATAAAAGTGCACTGGAAAATTTTTCCTTAAAATAGATTCTAAGCAGTCTACATATATATATGAAAAAATATTTGTATTATATACCTAAAAATATAGTTAAACATCCAAAAAAGTGTCTCAAAAGTGAAACGCATCATCTAAGTAGTATAGTACCACACAAGTTGTTTTTTTTTTTCTCATCCATACTAGTTTTCTTTTTTCTATGGAAACAAAATTATAAAATAAATACTTTCTGAAATGTATGATTTCGAAAAAAAAAAACAAAGAAATTATAAAAATAACAGTAAGTTTAAAATATACATAAAAAAAAAATATTTTATCACAAAAGAACCTGGAAATATATATTAACTAAACAAAAGTAATAATAAACAAATAAAATATAAACTCAAACGTACTTCCTTAAATAATTAAAAGAAAAACTAAATAAAAGTAAAGTGCCATTATGCAAAGTTTTATCCTATAAAAATAGAAATGGTAAATTATAGTAAATATGAAAATTCGGTTTTTCTCGATTTCAATTCTAAATACGTTACAGTGGTTTTTTTTTTTCTCTTTTACTTCAGATAACATTGAATTACCTTATACATATTTTAAAATAAACGATAAATTTAGCGCGATATCACAAATGAATGCAAACAAAAATATGACAAAGTAGCTGTTATAAGTAGTGTAGTAAAATATTATGTTTTTTTTTTTTTTAATTGTTTATGATTGTAAATGGAAAAGCTAGTTTTGTTTATGCAGTTATTTTTTATATTGCATGTTTAATATCTATTCGACAATGTGATATAAATGGTAAAGTGTTAAAAAAAAATGTTTTCTTCTATTTATTTTCGTTTATGTATTTTGCTCCTAAATTTTTGTTCGATTAAGAATATTACGATACTTAAGTTTTTGTTTCTAGTCAATCATTTTGTTGCTTTTTTTTTTTTTTTGTTATTAAGTTATTATTGTTATTTGTTTTTTTTTTTTTTTGGTTAATTTTCTGGAATGGAGCTTAAGGGTTTCGACAAATTAGTATTTGGTGTGGTAACTGATGCCTTGCTATCGTCTAGCTCTATGTTAAGCTCTGGTAAGGGATCACGCCAATAGTTGAAGTTGGAAAACTCAATGGAGCCCTCATCGTACTTGATTGGTGGAAAGAGTTGATCAACTATGTAAGTCATACTGCAGTACCTGGAAATTTAAAAAAAAAAAAAAAAAATCGGTTAACAAATTATCGTTAAATGTTAACAGAATGAGTGTAAATCGAAAGATAAAAGTTAATAATGAGGTAGCAAATGTTGAGTTGCTATTGAAAATCATTTTCTACTAGAATTCTAACATTTCGCTATCCGAGAAAAATCACATCCCGAAGTTTGTTTTCTCGTCATAAAGCTATTTCAAATTTCGTCGGAATAGTTTGAATACATTGGGACACCCTCCAAAATTGACGCAAGATTTAAATTTTGCGTCATTTGTGGTAAAGTATTGCCGACGAAAAAAAAGAAAGACAGCGTGACAGCTGACATTTCAAGGTTATTAAAAATGGAGTGCTACACGAAAGAACAACGGATGTCATTGTTGAGCAATATTTTAAAAATAACGAATCCACAACAAGTTTTCAAATAAAATCATCTTCAACAATGAGGCTTATTTTCATCTTGATGGCTTTGTTAATCGTCAAAATTGTCGAATTTGGGGTTCAGAAAATCCACGAGTGATTGTTGAGAAATTCATCCACATTTATGGAAAACGGTCATGGAAAGCCGTGGAGGCCTTTTACCCGATAACCCTATACTGTATACTTTATGAATCAATAAAACATTTACAATTAATTTTTAATTATAAACCTGTGTTTTCTATCAAAATTATTTCTTGCGTGAATTTTGGGACACCCTTTATATTTTATATTTTTCCGAATAAACACAGTAACTTCTAAAATCGAAAGCTTTTAAGCTTATTTTTGTTGAATATTTTTCAGCAGAAAAGTTTACGCATTTTCTTCACCAGTTGAGTTCGTCCGTACAGTATGTTACCACTTTTTGGCTGTAAATTTTGAGTTTATACTGACTTTCATACGTACACTGTCATTCATAAGTTTCTGGAAAAAAACATTTTTTATACGTTTATCTATCTGTGCAGGACTCAAGTGAACAAAATTCTTTCAAATCCTGTTAGGGTCGATAGTAGACATTATTACATCTCAAACCAGGTAAAGGCTTTTAAGAAAAAGGAGTGGAATTAAGGCATAAACCGATGTAGGAGTAATAAAACAAAACTGCAAACGTCATTAACATCATAAAACAGAGATAATTTGGTTCTTTGTACAACAAATTTTCACAAAAAACCCCAGTTCAGGTATTTTTCTGGGAAAACTAAGTTTGTTTTCTAACTATAAAAGCAGTTTGCGTATTCTTCTGGCGCCAGTTAGGCTTGAAACTTTAATATCTAGAGTGAACCGATAAAGAATTTTAAAAACCCTCAAATGGGAAGAAACAAGGAAAAAAACTGAAGAAGTTGAAAGTTTTGGCATAATAATCTTGCATAAAGAAGGGCATACAATACGTGCTAAGCTTAAAAAATCGAAGTTAACGTCGCTTTAAAGAACCATTGACACTTAAGACGAGGAAGAGAAGCGGAAGGCCCAAATTAACGTGAAAAAAGGAGGATCAAACTATAAAATTAATAACCAACCGAGATCGACGGTTTACAGCTCCAGAAATCTGTGCATAGTTCAATCGTTCGCACTCAAAGTAAATATCAGTATCGATGACAAAAAAGCATTTAGCTGCCGCAAGCTTTCACAGTCGAGTAGCAGTACAAAAACTTTTTCTACGACCTCAAAACAAAGTCAAGCAGCTAGGGAAGAGCGTACCACCACTGGACATCAACCGACTGGTCGAAAGTGTTATGGACTGTTGGAACCCTAGCTGGATGGTCCCAACAATCAAGCATGGCGGTGGTTCAATAATGGTCTGGGGATGTTTCTCTTTCGACAGTGTTGGAGACCTCATCCGTATCAATGAAATCATGAATAAGAAAAACACACCTTACTATCGGGTTTGCGATTAATAAGTTCTGGATTTTCTTAATGCAAGATAATGATCCGAAACATTCTTCCAAGATTTGCGAGGATACCTGGACCAAGAACAATAAGAGGAACACTGAAAAATGTGAAATGGCCTAACCAATCACTCGACCTCAACCCAATAGAGCTGTTTTGAGACGAACTGGACAGAGGTTCGAAAACAGTGTCCAACATAGAAAAACTTTGGGAGATCCTTCAAGTAGCCTGGAAATCAATAACATTGGAAACTATAAAGAAACTGATCAATAGAATGCACCAAAGTGGTGCAAGTACGAGGTGGAAAAAAAAGATCTTGCTTTATACAAAGAAAAGCTATATAAGCTTTATTTTGAATATCTTTTCAGAATCTGTGAGTTTGGGCTTTAGATGGCGACAGTCACGCCCACTTATGTCATACAAAAATTATTTACCAATAGTTTTTCTGATATAAATTCCTAGAAAATTTCTAGGGTGGCGCTGGTGTTCAGTGGGTAATGTGTTGGACTAGTGAGGTACTGAGGGGATGATTCAAGGATCGAATGGCGGGGAAAAAAAACCACAAAACATTTTTTATACCACCTCTCTGACAAATTTTCAAGATTAAAACTGCCATAAGAAACTTTTCAATTACACCTTCGGATACGGTATAGAAGTATAGGCCGCTTTCATTTGTGTGTCGTACAACACGAAAGGTTTGGCCCTAGGCTCTAAATGGACTGTTTGCGCCAACCAGCAGTTAACCAGAAGAAGAAGAAGGCTTTAGATATTAAAATGAAACTTACTTTCTGCTATAAACAAATCAGAAAATTATCTATTACCAAGACTTTTCTCAAATGCTGTGCATCACGTACTTTGGCAAATTGAGGTGGTGGGGGGATAACCATTTTTCGGAGACAAAAAATATTTTTGAATTCTGTCCAAAGAGCTCTTTTCATATTTATATACGAATAAAATGTCCTCCAACTCCTGCACTGTACTGCAGCCAAGTCGACCTGTCTTTGGATCATCGTGATACATGACTTGTGTAAAAATCATGCATATAGCTTTTATAATATAGAAGATGGAGGGTGGCAACAGATAGGCAAACAAACAGATGGATAAATGCATTAAAGAGAACAATAGGTTTCCGTGGCCTGTTTACAACAGGTTTTTTGGACCGTTTCTGGAGTGTTGTAAAAGTGAAGGAATGTAAAATAGTTTTTTTAAAGAATGTCTTGTGCTCGACCAAATTACAGATTTAACTGTCGCCTAAATAGTTGTGTTTCAGAGTGAAAAAAAAGTTTATTTGAAAGGAGGCAGGCTCCATGTCTCAAATGTCTGAAATGATCGGAGTTTTAGCGGTATACCTACGCCATCTTCAGCCTTATGATTATAGCATACCCGTATACTACACGTTGCAAAAATGTGCCTGCATCGCTTTCATGCATTTTATTCTCACGGCGTTTTATTCTCACGGCGCACGGTGCGGCGCACCACAAGAGTGGCTGCGAGAGAACAGGCCCTGTATGGCACCAGCGCCAAAGCATTTATTTATTTAAAGCACATACTTTGCCTGGATGCTTAAATCATAAAATGTATGATAGTCCGTTTAAACTTATTTTTACGATGCACACATCTGTGGTCAATTTTCCGACAGGATTTTGCTTGCAATTTGAGACTTCTTCATTTTGACCTTCCCAAGGAACATGTCTGCTCACAGTGGACAATTACTTTCCGATTTTTGCATGTAATGTTGGGGATTTGACACAAAACCTAATAAGAAATCAAAAAAGTTTCTTCAGAACCATGCAAAGAATATCCTATCATACAAATTGTGTTGAGTAGATCCTTTTATAAGTTTTATTACTAAAATTGCATTGTCAGGTTGAACTATTTAGTATAGGTCCTAACATACATACATACATCTTATATGGTTGACGGATGAACCCATTTGGGCCAAAGAAAAGCGCTCGCATCATCTATTGCGGCTAATCGCACTCGGCGAATCAAAAAATTGTAAGGAAAACAAAGCACAGTCGACAACGGCTTTTCAATAAAAAATTTGTTTAGCAACTCGCAATACGTTGTTAAGAAGTAAAGGGTATCCCAAAATTTAAGAAAAATTTGAATTTTGCGCCATTTGTGCGGTAAAGTGTTGCCAACAAAAAAAAAAAAAAAAAAAGACAGCGTGACAGCTGACAGTTCAGGATTATTAAAAATGAAGTGTAAGTGTAATATTTTAAAAATAATGAAGGTTTGACAGCTACAATTCGGAATTTTCGTACAAAATATGGTCGGAGTAGTAATTTAACTTCATCAACTGTGAAAAATTCAGAGAGACTGGATCAATTAGTGATCTTAGACACTCTGGCCATGCAACAAGACGCTCTACACAAAACATCGAAGCAGTTCGTGAGAGTGTTGTTGAAAGTCCAAGGACATCAATTCGGCACCGTGGTCAAGAATTGGACATTTCGAAAAGCTCTCTACAGCGTATTTTCACGAAAGATTTGCATCTTCATGCATACAAAGTGCAATTGACTCAAGAACTGAAGGCTACCACGCACAGCGAAGAGAGTTCGTTGAATGGATTATGGAACAACAAGTAGATGCTGATTTTTCAAACAAGATCATCTTCATTTTCATCTTGATGACTTTGTTAATCGTCAAAATTGTCGAATTTGGGGTTCAGAAAAATCACAAATGATTGTTGAGAAACAAATGCATCCATAACGTGTCACTGTTTGGTGCAGATTTTGGGCTGGAGGCATCATCGGACCATTCTTCTTTGAAAATGCGGCTGGTCAGGCATGCTCGCTATCGCGACATGATAATCCAGTTTTTTGTGCCTAAATTACAAGATACTGCATGAGTCATTTCCTGTAATTTCCCGTTTTGGTGATCAGAATTGGCCGCCCAGATCATGCGATTTAACGCCATTGGACTTTTTCCTTTGGGGTTTTTTTGAAGTCTAAGATTTATGCCAGCAAACCCACGATCACTCACGCCTTGAAGGCTGATTGGACAATTGAACGCTGTATCAACGAAATTCAGCCACATTTATGAAAAACGATCATGGAAAATTTAGACAAAAGAGTGCAAAGCCGTGGAGGTCATTTACCCGATATACTATTCCATACATAACCCTATACTGTATACTTTATGAATCAATAAAAATTTACAATTTTCAATTAAAAACCTGCGATTTCTATCAAAATTACTTCTTGTGAGAATTTTGGGACGTCATTTACATGGCTTTAACTCAATCGCTAATTAAATGCAAGACACACATCTCTTTTATTGCATATTCGAAAATTCCTGGTTGTAACCGTCGGGTTTCATCACTTTGCAGGAAAAGAAGCTGCTTCCCTGTTTATATTTTTTATTTAAAATCTCAATCACATCCCACTTTCGAGAAGCTCTATGAATACACAATCCACTGTTCTCCTACTAGATTGTGAAGAAGGTAAATTACTAATACTGATGTTGATCGCTTTTAAAATGAATATATTTCCTTTGGGAAACTCCATCGGGGGAAGTAGTTCTAGCAACTATGCATGTATTCACAATAAACTACCAATCAAATAAGAGACCTTACTTACTTGAAAAATGTATAAAACAGTAGGTACCTAAACAATTTTATAAAAACTAAACAACATAACAAAAATGAAAATATCCCTCATTTATTTGATTCACGTCTCTAATTGTAACAATCATGTTCTATACATACTTTCATATAAAATAACAGAAAAATAAAATCGCTTTTAGATTTATAATAAATTTTAGTCTTAAGCCTATACAACAAGTAGTGCATATCACATTTAAGTAACACATTTTGTTTTCTTCTTATACTTCGATGATATAAAATATTGCCTTAATTTATATCCTTAGGATAATTTTATGGTATAAATATATATATTTATTTATTAGACTTATATAAGAAGTCCGATTTGCACTTTGGTATTGTCACTGTCATCTGTATTGTGATTGTCACGTTCACCATGGATATTTCCATCGAAAACATCATTTAAATCTGCCTCTGCATCGGTTTGACTAAATTGCAATTCGTCTTCTTCGCCGGATGCACAGTCGAAGTCATCTTCTAAATCGCTATCACGTTCAATTGGTGGAAAATATTCATGCACCTCCAACGATTGATTGATGTAGCTACAAGAGAAAGCGTCATCATAACAGATGGACATGTATTCACATTTGGGGGGAACTTCACAACTCGACATATTGGAGAGCATCACAATATTAAGTACTGTATGTATGTGTATATGATGATTTGAAGAGGATACAGGAGGTGAGTCGAAAAACACATCACCAAATAGTATTCTTTGTTATTTACGATTCAATTGCTTTTCACTTTTTTTTATATTTTTTTGCCAATCGTATGAGTATTTACTAATAATTATGATGATTCTTGTTTGTTGTCGTTCTTTTTTCCATTTTTAATAAAAATTACCCAATTATAAGCATTTACTTGTTAAAAGCTAAATTAATGAAAAATATATTGCATAGTTCCATAGATTTACACCAACCAATCATTATTTAATATAGGTATATTTTATTTAGATGGATTCATATGAATAAAACATAATTTTACATTCGTACATATATAAGCAATAAGCTTTTGAACGATTTCCTTGATAATTAATACAGATACTGATGCATTATAAATGTTTACAATGAACGATTTCTTCCAAGCAATATTACACTTAACATACATTAGTCGTGTTTCTTTGAGAAAACTATCCCTAGTTTATAAAACGTAGGCACGTCAAACAAGCCCAACAATTAACAGTAGTATCCATAGTAATCGTTAACTGAGTATAGCGCAATGCTACTATTGGTCGACAGAGGGCGCAAAAAGTTTTACAAGATGAATTATCTTCCTTAATTTTATAGTCTGGGAAAAAGGGGGACGATGGTAGAAACACTAATTTTCTTTGAACACCAATCGGCGACTAAATCAGTGGTGCCAAATTTCAAAATACAAAATAGGATATTGTTTTATACAGAGTTACAAAAAAAACGGCTATTGTCTATCTAATTTGTTTTGAAGATCATTATACAAATCTTTTTGTTTTATAAATCAGATTGTAGCTTTCAAAATTAACAATATGTACAAGGGGCGGCTGATAAGATCGCGGCCTGAGACAACGAGTCATCTCTGATTAGTGATAACACTAACACTAACTGCTCGTTTCAATAATAATCTCATTTTGTTATTATCTATGGAAATTCTCGCAATTTTAAGCAGCGCGCCGTGATAAAGTACATAGTGAAAAAAGAAAAAAAACACTTAAAGAAATATTCGAAGACAATCTCATGGACTCTTCAGAATTCTGGGCCTTCGTATACCATACGAGTATATATACGTCTCGAATCCTGCAAAGATTTCTGGAGTTAGTCGGGGACAATCTCGACGAAATTTGCAACCGAATCGTAACTGTAGGCCTTAAAAGACACAGGTTTATCAACGATAAATCACCCACCCTACAGCCCAGACTTGGCCCCAAGCAATTGTTTCCTTTTTTTCCAATTTGAAAAATGAGTTGTGAGGCCGGAGATTTGCGAATGAGAACGAGATCAAGGCGGCCGTAGAAAGTAATTTTGAAGGCAAAGACAAATAATATTTTTTCAGTGGTATTAAGACACTGTATGCCCGATGTGAGATCGAGGAGATTATATTGAGAAATTAATTTGTTTAAACGGATATCTTCTATCTTTATTTCTGAAAGCTTAAAAATTGTTGGTCTCCAAATTAAAAAGTTTCACTTTCATTTAAAAAACAAAAAACACTTTCTGTTCCGCATCTGTCTGTCCGTTTGATCTGACAAAAATAACTCAAGACGGTGGAAGAGGAAACTGAAAGTCATTGGGTACGTTCGTCGAATTGTCAGATTTAACGATTTACACTCCGTGACGGTATTTCGACCAAACAGAACAAGAGCGCTAGCTAAAGTCTAACAAATTCAAATCCGCACATTTGTCGGAGAAAATATACAATAATTTTGTTTCAAATAAAAATAAAGTACGCACGAACGAATAGCGAAACTTATTTGCGGGAATCACCACATCATCACTGTATGGGGGCAAATTAACGGCAGCTGAGATGAAGATGCTTCGCATGACAGCAGGAGTAACAAAGTTTGATAGAATAAGAAGTTCGAAGATTCGAGGAATCCTTCATGTAAAAGAACCCATCAAAAGCAAGATAGAGCACGACCAGCTCAGTTGGTATTGTCTTGTTCAAAGGAGAGATCCTTCGAACCCCGTCAAAAAGGCAATATCAATCAACGTTCCTACACATTCGCGAAAAAAAGGCAGACCAAAAAACAACTGGACCACACAAATGCAAAAACACTAGCATTTGATTGGCCTCAGTGACGAAGTGATCCGAAACCGGGAAGAATGCCGGTATTTCTTGAGGTAAAACCGGCAAACCCAACAGGCGGACCAGTAGGGATGCAGTAAAGTGGGAGGATTGTGATCCTTCTACTCCGGATCATAACCTCGCCGTAAGGAAAAGAAGAAGAAGAAGACCACATCATCACTGTTCTTATTTCAACTTTAATTGTATTGTTCAATTGTATTTTTATTTTATTTTTTTTTCTTGCCATTAAGAGTTAATTCCTATAAACACAGTTTTATAAAAAGCATGATTACTTTTGGAAAAAAAAATATGTCGATATAAGTCTTGAGTTTTGCACTGAAATGTTCTGTGATCAGCTATAACTCACGAAAGAGAGGTGCCCGAAGTCGGTGTAGAATACCACGGCGATTTAAGCAGATTTTCAGCAAAATCGTTCGAGTAATAAGTAATAAGGAAAGTACCGTTATACAACAGTTTTTTTTAACAAAAAAAAAAAAAAAAATTGGTTCGCCATCTAGTGACATGTGTCAAGTTCAACCCAAATATAAAATTAACACAAAATCGTTCGAGAAAATTGCTTTTTTTTTCTTCCAACAGAAATTGAAAACCAGCGTCTCTTGTGTGGATCTAACAGCAGCCTACGACACTGTGTGGAAAAAAGGCCTCCTGTGCATTCTATGCATAAAAATCGACGACTTACCCTTCATTACAAGTACAGTAAAACAAGAAATCTTAACAATGGTATTCCTCAAAGGCCAGTGATTACCTCATCCTGTTTGATTTATACATCAGCGACCTACCAACCACAACCTCACACAAATTCAACTATGCTGACGACATGTCGTTCGAATTCCAACACAAGTTCTTTGATGCGATACAACAAGTAGCGATATCAGATCCAAACAATTTATCAGCATATTGCAACCAAAACAGACCTGTTGCTTCGATCTTAATTAAAACTATGAGTACTATTTGATGGTGCCTACTTAACTAACACAACTTCACCCTGTATTACCTGCGTATACCCTTAGACAAAACTCTAATGAATAAGCCCCACTTAATCAAAGCATCATAAAAAGTAAAGACAAGAAACAACGTGATCCAAAAACTGAAAAGCACTGGCACGCATATCTGCTCACTCGCTGATTTACTTAACTGCACCAATCTGGCTAAACAGAAACCACACCAACATCATCGATCCCCTACTGAACACCACCATGAGGTTAATAACGGGTACTCTAAAACCAACACCAGTTGAATGACTTCCCATGCTGTGTAATGGTACCTTAGCTAAGGGACTCCCCTATATCACCATCGAAAACATCCTGCGTCTGTACGAATTAAAGACTAAACGGCTGAACGGATTTACTTTAAACTTCATATCTCCTGTCTGTGGGCTAATGCCTAGAGGCGAAATTGGAATCTTCATTCTAGCCTCAAAATTAACGGTACTTTACTTAGGACCAATTTTGCAAATGCGCAATTTTCTCAAGAACTGCTCTAACGATTTCGATAAAAATTCATATTTGGGGTAAATGAACGTAATAAAACTTCGTAATCAAATTTTTAGCAAACAAATTGAATAACGGTACTTTTCTAATTAGCGGACTTGCGAAAATCTACTATTTCTTAACCAATTTTATTCAAAATTGATATCTAAGTCATTTTTGACATCTGTAGCGATATGACATTAAAATTGTTGACATATGTTCAAACAAGTTTTTGTAGCTTTTAACACACTATATACGTATATATGTACATACACATTTCAAACCTAGTTTTGAGGCTTCAATTTAAAACTATTTTTATCTTTATTTTGCTTAAAAATAAGGTTTATTTATTGCTGTATAACACTTGTATAACAAGTTTATTCAATACACAAAAGGGGATTTTATTAAATGCTCAAATCAATTTTATGATGAATTGATCAGTAGAAATTCCTTTTTGATGAAATTTCAATGTATCGTTGACCGAAATCGCTGAGAACCAAGTGTATCACTTTATAGTGATGTGCGTCGTGTGATTTCTGATGAAATAATGATAGCGATTAGTCGTAGTAGGTATACTCATTGATTCTGCCTAACTTTGAAATTTGAACATTCTGTGTCATAAATATTTGTATACGTTTAAATGCACTCATCGTGGAACTAATATTGAACACATTCACTCTATATTGACAGGTATTTAATGAGTGGCATTTATACTAAGGTAACCCGCAAAAAGGTTTACACAAAAGTTGTTTGTAAATATGGAGTGGGACGATATTGAAAACCGTGTTGTGGTAATTGTCCTTCACAAGTGTGATATGGAAAGAGGCGATATTTTCCAGACCTTGCGATCGCTTGTAATCATCCGGAATTTTGTGTATCGAACTGTTAAACTGTTTGCAGTCATTGGTGGAGTAACTGATCGTCAAAGATCCGGACGCCCTCGCTCTATCAGAACTCCACGAAAGCAGAAAATCTTGTCACGATAAATGAAGATATCGAAGTAATCCATGTCTCAAGATTTGGGACTCAGCAAATATAAAAAAGATATACTGGCCACTTACTTACAGCCCAATTATATTATAGCAAAAACGGAATGAAATATAAAAAGCTTTACGCCGCCGGTATGCGCAAAATGGTCACAAGAAAATCGTGTTCACGGATGAAAAAATGTTTACTATTGAGGAATCGGTCAATAAGCAAAATGACAGTCTATGCCCGGTCATCCAAAAAAGCATCAGAACTCATTCCGCGAGTCGAACGCACCAGCTCATAAAGTAAATATAGGGCCATCTAACAAGAGATGTCATTTTAAATTTCGCGTCATTGTTGAACTGTCAACATTCAACTATCATTGCGATGACTTTTGATAAGTAAAAACTAGGAGGTTATTAAATATGGATCGATACACACTCGCACAACGTGTTGGAATAGTGAAAATTCACTACAAAAACGGTGAAAATATCGCGGAAACGTTTCGTAAAGATCACACTGCTTTTAGTCATTATCAAGCGCCTTCTCGCACAGCTATAGTCGATTTAATCGATAAATTTGAACGTTTCGGACAGGTTAGCGAAAGACTCCAACTCGTGTTCGTCCAAGGCATGTTCAGCTGAAAATATTGCCGCCGTAGCTGAGAGTGTGACTGATCGATGTGGCCAGAGTGATTTCAGGCCTCCATAGATGCAAATGGCGGACATTTCAAATAAATTGTTTAAATATTGTCTCCTATATTATCAATTAAAATTTTACAGAGAAAAAAAAAAATCCATGTACCAGTATTTATGATTTAACTAGGTATACTCGTATTTGCGATCAGATTCAAAATTAATGTCGATCTAGCCCTGTCCGTCCGTATATCACCACTTTTTTAACCTTAAATTTTCTGGTAGCAACATGAAATGCATGGTATATAAAGGGTGGTTAAATTTTAAGGGCCGATGTTGAATGTGAACCACACCTAAACGTCAAGTTTTTTTCTGCATTTCATTTGACATTTCTCAATTTCAGACTAACTCAATTTGAACCATGGAAAGATACACAATCGAGCAACGCGTTAAAGTTATTCAGGCTTATTATGAAAATGGGCGTTCAAATCAAAATGAATATCGTACATTTCGTGATTCTTTCGGTCAATTTAATCGTCCAAATGTGCGTACTATCGGAAAAATCGTGCAAAAATTTGTGCAAACCGGGTCTGTAGAAGATGTGAAAACACCAGTGCATGCTCGTACATTCGTACTTTAGAAAATATTGCTGCTGTTCGCGATAGTGTGGCTGAAGAGCCGTCCACCTCAACTCGTCGTCGTGCCCAACAATTGCACCTCTCACGCTCGTCGTTGCTGAACATTATGCATAAAGACTTGCATTTACGCGCTTACAAGGTGCAATTGACTCAAGAACTAAAGCCTCTTGAGATGATAACGAACTTTTTATGGACCGAATTGGAAGATATGGATGTGCACGATATGTGGTTTCAACAGGATGGTGCTACTTGCCACACAGCTAACGAAACAATGGCTCTTTTGCGCGACAAATTCAATGGCGATGTCAATTGGCCGCCAAGATCATGTGATTTGACACCGTTGGACTTCTTTCTTTGGGGTTATTTGAAAGAAAAGGTGTACGTCGATAAGCCAGCAACAATTCAAGAGCTAAAGGATGAGATAATTCGGCACATTAACGGCATAGAACCTCAATTATGCCTCAGCGTCATCGAAAATTTGGACCATCGGATGGAGGTGTGCCGCCGAGATCGCGGCGGCCATTTGCCCGATATTTTGTTCCATACATAATTGAACCATACCAATATTATCATAATAAAAAGAAATGACAGTAATTTCCTAAATAATTTGTGTTTTATTCAAAATTAACATCGGCCCTTAAAACTTATCCACCCTTTATAATCAATTTAGTTTTTATCAATATTTGTGCTATAAATTGAAGAATATTGTCGATATTCGTCCATGGCCATGCCCATTTTTTGGAGGCGTTATCTTCAACAATACATATATTGCTTTTTCAAAGCTGTTTACGGTGATGGTTAAGGCTTATTGTGAATATTTCATCAGAATCCGTGAACTGGGGTTACAAATTTTGGCAGCCACGCCAACTTTCCGCTAAGAAAAATTTGCAATAACAGTTTTGTGATAACATTTCATAAAAATCGTGAAATTATCCTCTGTAAGTTATCATTGCATCGGTTTTACAAATTTCGCAAAGAAACGATCACTTTATTAGGGGTGAGTTAAAAGATGGGGGCTAGAGTATCATACGATCCGATCTAGACGGATTGTAACTATCCTATATGTTTAAACTTAAATCACATCAAGCTGTATTACAAGAATTTACGTGCAGAGTCGTGCAGTGTTGCCTACGGATATTAATTCGATGACAAGTATCACTGTAAAGCAGAGATGTGTCGGATCGTAAAAATATTACAGCCGCGGATACGAAGTATTTTCGAAAACAACCGCAGATTCGGATACGGAATCGGATATATAAAAACAATAACAAAGTTAAAAGAAAAAATAAAGCGTGGGATACACGCGATCGGTCGATCAACATTCCATTTAAAATTATTTCGGTAAAAGAAATAAAATAGGAAAACCTTACTGTTTTATTTATTTTTAGTTTTAGTATTCACTTATTAGATCGTGCGTAAGCGGCTGGTACTACTGATCAAGACTTGTAGGACTGAGGTCATATTTAAATGTTTATTTTACAAAATTATGTACATATGTTTCCTTAAATTGGATCAGTCTATGTTGTCCCAAATTGGACTAAATTGCCCTACAGATTACAAATTCCAAGATCAATGGATGTCGTTTATTAATTGTTTTTTACTACGCACTGTCCCAAATTTATGAACAAACTGAATAGGCAAACATCACGTTTTTACTCCTTTTATGTAAGTTAATAAATTATGTGCAAACACAGCGCAATCGAATGCACATTGAACATACATGGGAACTACACCTATTCAACGTTGCATTTGGACATAGTCCAAGGCAATTGACGTTGTGCTTAGTTTCTCATGCAAGAACTCACACTTTTATTTAGTAGTTAGGTAGGACTTGACGGCATACCTGCGGAGCTTTTTCAAGATGCGCCAACAGCATCGGCAGAGCTACTGTTCCCACTTGTCGGGAGAACATGGGAAGCCGAGAGTTTTCCGGATGAGTGGAAAAAGGGAATGATCGTCAAGCTCCCTAAAAAAGGCAACCTAATGCAGTGCGAAAACTGGAGAGGTATCTGCGTGATGCCTGCCAAGATAATAGCTAGAATCATCCTGGAGCGAATCAAACAACACCTTGAAGATACACTCGACGCCGAACAAGCAGGTTTCCGCTCTGGATCCTCCTGTGACGACCACATAACACCCTGCGGATCATCATCGAGCAATGTGTTGAATATCGATCACCACTTCACCCGTAGTTCATCGATTTTGAAAAGGCGTTTGATAGTATCAATCGGGAATTTACTTGGCGTGCCTTGCGCAGGAGAGGCATTCCGGATAAATTAATAACAATTATCAAGGCTACATATGATGGGTGCACATGTCACGTTTTGCACAGAGGAAGGCTGTCTGAGGAATTCGAAGTCCAAAGTGGGGTTTGGCAAGGCTGCATACTTTCACCAATACTGTTTTTATTGGTGATTAGGGATGTGCTGAATGCGGCCTTATCAACAGGAAATGGAGGAATTCGATGGACTCTCACATCTGAACTCAAACACCTCGACTACGCCGACGATGTATGCCTACTGTCTCACAGAATAATAGACCTTCACCAAATGACAGCAAATGTGGAGAGGGAAGCAGACGTCGTTGGGCTGAAAAATTAACTCGGCAAAAACAAAAATGATCAGCCTAGGACCATACTCATCAACTCATATATGCATTGGAGGACAAACGGTTGAGAGAATAGAGAGTTTCCAATACCTTCGGAGTATTGTCTCAACCGATGGCGGAACCGAACTGGATATAGCCAGCCGAATAGGTAAAGCAAAAGCTGCGTTTGGGATGCTATCCATAGTTTGGCGAAGCTTAAACACCAAGCTACGACTGTTCCGTTTCAACGTTGAATCCGTGCTGCTATATGGATGTGGTACCTGGAGAGTGACCGTCACTATCACGAGGAAGCTGCAAACGTTTGTCAATAGATGTCTACGCTACATCTTAAGGATATTCTGGCCAAACCGTATCTCTAACGAACAGCTTTATCAGAGAACGGGCCATGAACCTATAGGCACAACCATACGACGACGAAAGTGGCAGTGGATCGGTCACACTCTCCGAAAGGGTGACAGGTCCATAGCTAACCAAGCGATGCAATGGAACCCGCTTACCCAGGATGGCAGGATACGCGGTAGGAGTACGTGGCGCAGAACAGTTAAGAAGGAAGCACGACAACTGGGAAAGAGTTAGGGAGAGCTGAGGCACATTTCCAGAAATCGCACACGATGGCGCGTAGGCGTTGTAGAGGCTCTAGGACCCACAAGGGGATACAGGACATAAGTAAAGTAAAAGTTGGACATAGTCCAAGTAAAATAATTTGTACAAGTTTTTGGTACAAAGTATAGATTCTGATTGCAATTTAACAATAAGAACCTTTTATTCACAAAATATCTGCTGTGAAGACATTCAATGTTGAAAGGCTACAATCACAAAACATTTAAAGAAGTCGTTGAAATGTACCAACAAAAGCAACGAAAAACGCATGCTTATAAAGATGTGTTACCCAAACCTGATGTTGCACAGATAAATACTGGTACACTGCACATAGTAGAGTACAATTCATCAGCCGAAATCTGCTGTCAGGCTGAAACCTATCTCAAATACGAAGCGGATATGACGAGTTTGGTTATAAATGAGTATAAGGCAAAGTTTATGCGATCAACAAACAATGATTCCCACCGATCTTCACAATGGAGGGCTATGTATAACTTCGAGGTAGACAACGAGTCCAGTAGACTAAGGTTCCGGTTTTAACAGCACTGATGGGGACATTTAATGAGCTTCTCAACAAATCACAAATATTAGCTTCAGAAGACAATGTGTATGATTGGCGATGTCTTTCTTCGTAATTTAGTTGTGACGGTATTACAGAGTTGAGCATTTGTACACACCGGGCATCTTTTCGAACATAACTACAATACATTGCAGCTAGCAAATGGTTCTATACAAATTGGTTTGACCTTTACTTAGCTCTTGATACTATGCATTATTCGATTTTAATCAATAGTCATAAATAAATGATTATTCTAACTAAAGTCTGAGTATTAGTTATCAACCCGTGCATTTGATTCGTGCAATATAAATATGTGCATATAGGTACACTCAAAACACCTAAAATGTTAAATTCGAGAAATAAAAATACTTACGATGATTGGAATGTTTGTGTAAGCTCGTGTTTAAGCTCTCCTTTAGTATTTATTGTGAATATTCTCATAATAGGAATTCCGACAGCACGGTACGCCCACACATCCTGAAAAAATTAAATAAAAATCGATTTTAGCACATTCACCCATTAATCGAAAAACATTTATCGACAGTCCATACATTAATACGGTTTCCATAACCGGCATAGAAGGGATTCTTCTCAGGGAACAAGGCTTGAATGTCGGATAAGCAGGCAATCTTGAATTGTTCTGGTTTCTTTTCAATCACTTCACGGTGGAAAGCTGAGATCAATGAAGTGGGATTCAAGAGCAAAGGACCGTCTGGCAATTTAACATCGCCTTGACGAATTGATCGCAAGTACTCGCGAGTAGCACGCGACTGCCCAATTGCTCTTGCTGATAAATAAAGCAATTTGTAACCATTTTCTTCGATTTTCGAAAACAATTGCGCAACACCCAATTGCGCCCAATCCTTGCCCACCATTGGCAAAATGTGACCCAAGACATCTGATTTGGTAATTGTTCCATCAATGTCCGAAATCACTACCTTATCGCTGTGCTTCCAGCGGAATAAGTAACACTTGCAACGAGTGGTGCCCTGGTAGGCAGTAGTAACGCTGAATTCGATCTCATTCATTCCGGCTTTCAAGTTTAGTTTTTTCTAGACATAAAAGAGAAAAAACTTGAGAGACATATAAAGACTACAAGTATGTAACACCTTACAATAGCCTCAGAGCTGAGCCTCAAACTCTTTTTGAATTTTTCATTCTTAAGTGCCAATTTGGCTGAAAACATGGATATCTGGGAGAGCTCATCGTTGTCAATTGCTGCTGATGTGTTCTCAGCATTCAAAGTAGAATCTTCAGTCTTGCTGAGAGTATTTTCACTAACACTAACATCTGGTGAAGTGGGACGTGACGTTTGAGTTGCCACAGCAGTCTGATCAGCATCCAAACCTAATTCAAATCTTAGATTAGTTTAGATTTTAATTTATTAATGTTTGACACTAACCTTTGTTGTCGTCGTCCTTTGGATCTATCTTTGAATTTTTAAGATTTCCAACACTGCCACTGGCTGGACGACGCCAATACCACCATGAACGTTTTGCAGCAGTTGCATTAGCACCACCCGATGTATTGCCATCAACTTCAGACTTTGAATTTTCGAGCTTTGAATTGTTCATCAGTTGCTCAATGGCATCCTAACATATACAAGTTAATTAATATTAATTTTACATAGCAATCAACAGATAACAATTCAAACAAAGAAAATCCAAAACAGGAAAAGATATAGGTAGAGAGAATTAAATTTTTTTTCTTTTTTTTTTTTTTTTGTAAGGAAAATTGTATTAACAAAGCAAACTTACATTAGACAAAGGCTTCTGGAATGTGATTATGGTCATGACGATGGGGCATGCAGCAGCCCAACTGTAGTATTTACCATTCAAACGTACAACTAAATTTGGCGAGGAAAACAGGCTGGGATTTTGGCAGACCTGAACAAACACAAATGTGCGATTTGATTGTGATTCGAGTGTGTGATTATGTGGGATTGGATATATTATATATAAATGTTCAATTTGTACACTGTTTACATTCCGGTTAAGCACATTTCAATTTAAACACAAAGTACTGAGAGTAGTGTAGACTATTACAATGCTACATATTATTATTATTTTTTTTTTATTAAATTCCACACTAGACAAGACAGTACACAAAACAGTTAAAGGTCAATGATTTAAAAATTATTAAAATTAGTCCTGAAATCATAACTGATTTGGTTAAATGTATTAATTTATTGACACTTTTTTAAGAAACGAAAGGATAAAAGTATTACCTGCCTATTATGTACGAGGGTGGGTCAATAAGTCTCTGAAAAATGAAATAAGGAACACTCTTTTCGGTATAAAAACATTTTATTTTTCAACACGGTCTCCTTTTAGCTCCATACACTTCATCCAACGTTTCTCCAATTTGTTGATGCCCTCAAAATAATACGATTTCTCGAGCCCCTCAAAATAAGCGTTTGTTTCAGCGTAGACCTCTTCATTCGACCCAAATCTCTTACCTCCGAGCAATTTCTTCATGTTTGGAAACAAAAAATAGTCGCAGGGGGCTAAATCTGGGGAATATGCTGGATGAGGGAGGAGTTCGTAGCCTAACTTATGCAATTTTGCCGTTGCGACTGCAGGACTTGTGCGCCGGTGCGTTGGCCTGGTGAAAAAGAACTTTATTCTTCGCCAAATGCGGCCGTTTTTGCTGCAAATTGACTTGGGAACGATCCAGCAGCTCTGCGTAATATGAGCCGGTGATCGTATTACCCTTTTCAAGGTAATCAATGTGAATAACTCCGCGCGCATCCCAAAAAACTGTCGCCATGACCTTGTTTGCTGACAAACCCGCCTTGGCCTTCTTCGGCTTCGATTCACCAGGAGAAGTCCATTGTTTTGACTGTTCCTTGGTTTCTGGTGTATCGTGGTGAATCCAGGTGTCATCCACGGTTACGAAACGGCGCAAAAACTCAGCCGAATTTTTCTGGAACATCGCCAAACACACCTTTGAAGTTGTCAAACGAATGCGTTTGTTGTCGATTGTGAGCAAATGCGGCACCCATCTTGCGGAAAGTTTTTTCATGTCCAAATATTTATGTAAAATCGAAATCACTGAGCCATGTGATAAGCCTATGGCCTCTTCAAGCTCGCGCACTTTCACTCACCGATCGTCCATTATCAAACCATGGATTTTGTCGACCATTTCTGGTGTGGTGACCTTAATTGGGCGACCAGAATGTTCGGTGTCACTTGTGCTTGAACGACCGCACCGAATTTAGTAAACCAGTGGTGAATGGTTCCAATCGATGGTGAAGAGTCCCCATAATATTTGTCTAGCTTTTGTTTGTTTTGCGTGATAGTTTTTTCTCGCAAAAAATAGTGTTTAATGAGCACTCGAAATTCACTTTTTTTCCATTTTAACGAAAATGCTATTAGGAGTCAATATTAAATGGCTGCCACAACAAAACTATTTGTCTGAAAATTTGGGTGCGTTCTTTTGAAACATGATTCTTGACAAAAAAAAAAATTAAATTTAAGGTGACGACACAATTTGTGTTAATTTTCAGGGACTTATTGACCCACCCTCGTATACAAACATTAATAAAGACTGAAAAAATAGCTCAACACGACTCAATATTAATGCCAGCTATGAGAATTAGCATCGAGTAATGTCGAGTTTCGTAAATATGTGATTAATAAAATAATAATGGGGTTTTATCTACCAGTTGAATTGAAATAACAGCTTAAACTCAAATTAGGTCTACGTGCCACTTCATACGAGCTTTTTTAGTGGCGCTACTTAATAAAATTGTAAACTGTCCTCACGTAGTACAAGGCATACATTACTGCAATAAAGATTCCAAATAGAATTAGGAATGCTAAAAATCATTTGGAATCTAACGACATTCAAATTATGGACTGCAATCGGCGTTAATTCGAAAATACCGATTTTGATCTGACTTTGCTTGGAAAAAAACGCCAATTCAGAAAACAAACACGAATCTAACGATTTTTGAGCAGCTAGTGCAATCGACGCTAGTTCGAAAATCCCGCCTTTAATTATGAAAATGGTGAAAGCCTAGCTTATCTACCAACTAGACCAACTACCACATACCCAATACAACTGCTCTATAATCATTTTCCTCTTATCGTTTTAAATCACTCATCAATATATTCTGTAATCAGACACCAACTCTAAATGAATCCTCTATTATGCCTCCTGTAGACTATTCACATACATTCACCCCGTGCCAAAAAAAAAACGCCACGCTATGAAAATTTTACCATTTTATGCAGTTTTTCTGTGGTATGCTATTTCTTTTTGATGTATAAAATAAAAAAAACACTCAAATCGACAACGCATTAAACAAAGTGTTTTGTGAACAGTTAAGGAATTTTATAATGGATTTGTGCGAAGCAGATAAAGGACGTATTCTCGCTCTTCATGGTGAAAATTTTTCAAATAGGCGAATCGCAGACGTTGTGGAATGCCTGTAAGACGGCTTTTGAAGAATGTAAGCCAGACGGGCAGTACAGAGAGGCAACCCGGGAGCGGAAGACTCAAAAAAAAACGACAAGATCGGATTTTGGAGGGCATGTCTCTGAAAAACCGATTCGCAACTGCCAAGGGATTGAGAAAGCACTTGAACGAGAGATGTTCTTTAAACATCAGCACGCGGAGTGTTCAACGCCGGCTAAATGAAGTGGGTCTTCAAGCCCGTAGACCTGCAAAAAAGCCACTTCTCTCTGCAGTAATGACGGAAAAAAGATTAATGTGGCCCAAACAGCACCGGGAGTGGACCGCCAACGATTGGAAAAGGGTCAAGGGTCTGACGAATCCAAATTTAATTTGATTGGACCTGACGGAAGCAGACAGTGCAAAGGAGAGCTAAGGAGTGATATTTATACGAATATTTTTTACTTCCCACTGCTAAGCATTCACCATATGTTATGGTTTGGGAATGAATAACAAATTGGGCTCTTGGCTGTATTTTGCCTTTGGACGGTTCCGTAAATGCAGCGAAATACAAAGAAATCATTGCTGATGGTTTTGTTCCTTCAATAGAGGAGCTACGCTGCTACATCCCAAATCCAATATTTAAGGATGATTCCGCTCCCTATCATCGTCCTAAAATTTAAACTCAAAACCACTTCTAAATATTGTCCTTGAATCCCTACATTGGCCAGGAAATAGCCCTGACATTAATATAATAGAGAACTTGTGGTCAATTATAGGTCAAAAAGTACGCAACAAGGCACCCGAAACAATTGAAGAGCTCAAAACAGTCATAGAGAAATGTGTACTAAGAAGAACTACTAAAACTTTATGACTCTATGCTACGAAGGGTCCAAACGCTCATAATGGCTAAAGGCGGTGCTACAAAGTACCAAGGAAAAAAAAAATGGATTCCCCGTAATTGACTAATTAATGTTATTCAATGTTCCCTTAATTACTTCACTCTAAATTTTTTTTTATTGTTGTGTAGTACCATAAAAATTCCTATTTTATACCCTTTTCTGCTAGCGTATACCTGCTCTTGCACTTTGTCGCATTTGTTGGAAATTTGACCACAAATAGGTAGTTAGTGTTAGGAAGGACGTGTTTTTTTGGCACGGTATATGTTTTTATGTAAGTCTCCAAAATGACTTACGAGTAATAAGCAACTAGTCACACCACGTAAACCGACCTTAAAATCAAATATTCGAAATCGTCTACCTCTCCAGTTTCTTTCAAAGAAATTGAGGTCTATACGTTTTTGCATATACATATGTATTCCCCAAAGAGGCTGTGGGTAGTCTATCCATTTTCGCAAATAGATTCATAGAGCTAAATAAATAAATATAAATATTTTGGCGCTAATACCCCGATACAGGTTCTGGTCTAGCTTCTCGTAGTCAATTGTGCTGTGCGCCGCACGAATGATTAGGACCTAAAGTTTTATGCTCTTTCCGAAGTGCAATTTTTGTCGATTGAGAGAAGCTTCTCATGACATTTTTTACGCTCGGATGTTTGTCGGAGAGGACTATGAAAAAACTTATTTTTTTTCTTGGACTCGAACCTTGAATCCCTCGCTCAGTGATCGCGCACTTAACCACCGAGCCATGACGCTCACTTCATAGAGCTAAGAACAAACAAAAATCAACAGTCTATTCGACGGAAACAGCTCCGTGTGTTATTGACTTAAGAGTCTACTGTAAGAAGTTAATAATACGTCGAGAATCTGCATAATGTGCAGCCAGTTTCAATTCAGGCTTTGCTATTCTTTGTGCTAGATACTTTCCTTTAAAGTTACATTTCGTGCATCTGCATTGCTATCTGTAGTGGCAGAAGTGGAAGTAAAAAGGTTATGCATTCGCACGTTCAGACTGTAGTTCTCTGTTGAAGATTCTAACATTCAATTCGGAATACTCGACTTAAGCAAAAGACCTACAAAAGTTATGTACGTAAAATTTCGACTGATAGGCAGCCAACATCTAATTTGACAACTTGGTGATCAGACGACACTTTTAATACGGAAACTGTCCGACAAATACACAGTTTATTCATTGATTAGTTTAAAAAATACAAGGTAATAACTTATCCATGCCAATGTGTAACACTAATGTGGAATCTTAAAAAGGTTAAAGTCTTGTCGGATAATTACAGAACCACTACAGCATCTGGTTAACAGAAGATATTTGTAGACTGATTAAGATATGTGCGCTTCTTAATGCAATAGGAAGCATTACAAATTAATTCTAGCATTCAAGATCCATACAATAACCGAAGAGGGCTGTATTTGACATATTTTTAGCTTTCGTGAAGTAAGCAAGTGAATCGTCGAAACGTATTCGACCAGACGTTACCTACATCTTTGATGGTGTTATACTGGGTGTCGGAATTTATTACTGTCACGTATTAAAGGGGCTGAGTCTAATGTTTATGTCGAGATTTGAATAGATCTGCTTTCTTAAAGTCGAGCAAATTATATGAAATAAGGTTACTAATAAAGCTGAGAATAAGAAATGCAGAAAATGTACCATTGCTCCTTTAAAGTTAGTAAGTAGACACAACAGCGGGGATCAAACGAATAAAATGAAGAACTTTACTATACCCTCAGTGTACCTCCAGCTACTTATGCAATGGTGGTTTCAAAAGACATGTCATTTCTATGATACTATTTGCCATTTGCGGGCATGCAATTGCAAATGCCTTACACGAACTGTACAACGACAACAAATCGATCTGCGTTCCGATCTGAAGTCGAACCTTAGCATGCCTAATTTGGTTTATTATGTTAATATTATATACAATAAAAACTTGAATGAATCTGTACCCCCAATCATCAAAAGGACAATGAATATGAAGTGTTTCAACGACAAGCAACTGATAATGCAAAGGAAACAAAACACAAAAAAAAAAAAATCACACTTAACACTGATTTCAAGAAAAAATTCGCTCAAATTGAAATGTGCTCTCATTATTATTTCTTCTTTTTTTTTTTGATTTTGTTAGCGCATTTAGTAGCAAAGAACAGGCATAAAATGCAATCACCATTCTCTTTTACTTACGTCTGAGTATTTAATTAGATTTCTATCGAATTCCTCATCAGACGGATCGCCTTTCTCAGATGCACCACAGAGTGACATTGCCACAAAGTCCAGATATCTACAAACAAATTTAATATAGAAGAGATGTTTTGAAAAAAATAATTGTAAAACTAACTTAGCATCCTGGGCAAGCTTGCCATCTTCATAGTCAGAATCTACACTCTTCGGTCCCTCCATTGAACTAGGGCTATGAGGAAGACTTGTTCCGTTTCCACTCTCCCTATCATCCTCATTGCCAACCATTGAGCTATCCTTTATCGATGGAAAGTACATAGCAGCCATTTCAGGATCCATACCTTCAGCATCCAACTCTGACAAATATACACCACCATCAGTCGCATTTTTACGCATTTTATTGGTTTTCTTCATAAAATTGAACATGCCACTTAGCATGGAATTTCGCTGACCATGCTGGATATCCTTTTGCTCTTCGTTTTGTGTGGGCAGCTCACCCCATTTCCACGAAGCTGAATTCATATCAACATCGTTGTCCTTCTCACGCATTGAAATCTCCAATTCACTATCACTCTGAATCGGCGTGCTAGGGCGACCAGCGCGTGTTCCCGAAGCAACTTCAGTGTCACTAAAGAAATGAATGTCCAAATCTGGAATACGACTAGACGGCGTGATGGGACTAGTTTGACACTCACTAATCGGACTAGGAGCAATTGTTTCGCTTGAATTCAAAGTGTCATCGGTTTTTGTGGGCGATTCATCGTTCGATGAATTCGTATTGTTCGACATTGACACTCCATCTGGTTCTACGTCGTTTGTTTCCATTGGTGTTGTACTGCCAACCGAACTGCTCGATGAACTCTTGCGTTGTGCGTTTTTCTTTTTCATTTGGGACTTCTTACGACGCTTCTTCTTGCTCTTCGACTCTTCCTTAATACTATTGCTGTCAGTGCGTAGTTCGCATATAGTGGCATTTGATGCTACTTCTTTGGTGGTAGGCATAGCTGAATCCATTTTAACTGATTCGATTGTTTCTAGAGGTGGTTTAACTAGTTCAGGTTGCTCCGGTGCAGTCTCCTGATTCACTTCAATAGGAACAGGCTTCAAGGAGGATTCCTCCATTCTCAACGTACTGTTGCTCCAATCCTAGAAATCGTCTGCATTAGTAAGAATTATTTCATAGTATTGAGGGTGTCCTACCTTCTTATCGGTGACATCGAATTGGAATATTTGTTCCTCATGTTCGGCCCATTCCTGGCGAAGTTTCTGTGTGGTGTACTCCTTGATTTTCTCACTCAAGTTTCTACGCTCCAGCGTGTTGTCAGTGTGCCTAAAATGAGACGACAATGGTTTCACAATCATTTCTTCATAAGCTTCTCATTGTGTAAGGACATTTCTCGCTAGCAGAGCTTACAACGTTTCATTTCATGATATACTACAAAAAAAACTACACAAATATCTCAAAATAAAACGAAATAAAACGATGGTGTTCCATTGTATGCATATACCTCCGATAGCAAAAATCAGACACTTGATTCTCATATTTGGGCGTGATCTCGTCCTTATTGCTTTCTTTGGAAAAATCAATTGAATTTCGTCTTGGCAATGGCAAGGACATCGATATGTCATCACCAGCTTTTCTAAATGTTATGTAAAGAAAAAAGAAAATGCAAGAAAGTCAAAATAAGAACGAAAATAAAATCTCAAATCAAAGGAAAATCAAATTAAGAATGTGGAAATGAAGATCAAGATGATTACGAGGGTCTCTAAGTGAGTGAGATGAGTATGTGTAAAGAGCATGCAAAATTATCAAAGCAGCAATGACATAAGTTTTTTTTTTGCAACTGATTTTCGAAAACCAATCAAAATTAGATTTTTAACAAGAATGCAGACACCGAGCTGAAGGGTGCTGCAATCTACGTACTTGGCTTTCTCCTCGGCATCGTCGATATCTACGTCAGTGTATTTGTTGGGGAAGTAGTCACTTGGAATTGGTGATGTTGCCAAATTGTCTGGCAGCTCTTCAACATCCTCTTCGGCGCACTCTTCAACAAAGAAGGCTTCACCGGATTCGCCCAGTTTCATATGAATGTCAACTGGTTCACCATTGATTTCAATGTCCACCTGAAAGTTAAGACAACATTTAGTTAGAAATAGAAACAGCTGCATTATATTGCTTTGATTTTAGCTGACCATCTGAATCTAATCTGTGTTTTAATTTGTTATTAATAGAAAGTATAGTTGACTTCAATAGAGAATTGTAAAAGAAGTACTTATATATTGCAAATTGGAATATGTAATATGAAAAAGATAAAAGAACTATCGGGCAAAGTCATAATCGAATCGATAATACTAAAGAGAACAAGTTCATAGAGAATGGGGGAAAAGTGAACTAGAAACGCTGCAGTGAGGCCAACTGTTGCGCACAAACAGATTTTAAAATATTGAAATTTCTTGTTTTCTGTTGGTTTGTACTCCATCAGATGGGGGGAGTAGTAGACTAAAAGTTGGGATCACTATCCTAAAAGCAAAGAAAACAAAACAAATAAGGCGGCATGGTTTGAAAGCATTGCTACAAAGACTAGCAAACAGCGTCGGCAAACTTTGTGTACCTCACTCATAGAAAAGGCTGGAAAGACTGTGACCTTTGCTGACGAGTGGAGCAAGGGAATGATTGTCAACCTAAAAAAAACAGTATCCTAACAGGGTGTGAGAGTTAAGAGATATCCGCGTGCTTCTTGAAAACTTGAAAACGCTGCGTCCTCCTGCGTTGACAACATCTAAATTTTACGGATCAATATCGAACAATGCGTCGAGTATAGACATCCGGAATTTGAGATTGGAAGCGGAGTCCGGCGGTTATACTATCACCACCACTATCTCAAAAACTATACTATCTCTTGTTGTCAAAAAAAAGGATTTTTTTTTTTTTCTGTCCCATAGTGTTATCAGTACGTTATTCGGTATGCTTTGTCTGTACAAAGTGGTGTAATCTAATTGAGTTAAGTAGACAGTGGCAAACCTGTTGGGGTTGAAAATAAAATTTCCACAAGTAAGCATTGCTGCGCAACAAGTCGAGAGAGTACAGAATTACGGATACCTTGGAAATGCTATTGTCTCGGTTGACGGTAGTACCAAATTGAACGTAAGCATATCGAATCACAAAAGTAGAGGCTTCGTTAATAGAGTTAATCGTTGTCTCAAAAACGTACGAGTATTACGAGTGTTTTGGTGAAACAGAAGCTTTATGAGAAAACGCGTGAGGAATGTACAAATGCGAAAATATAGAAGCAAAAGCGGCAGTGCATTGGTCACACCCTACGATAGGATTATAAATGCATAGCCCGACAGGCCATATAGTGGCAATTTTGTTATACCAGTATATAGCCAGGAACTGTACAGATGGCGCGTAGGCATAGTAGATCCCCAAAGTACGGGAACAAAGGCCCCAAGTAAGTAAGGTCTCTTCGAATTGTATACCTAGATATCTACCAGCGTCGATAGCCTACCCTTCTCTTGAAATAATCAAATATTTAGTTCATCAATCTAAAATCAGCTCTTAGTTTTCGCTTATATTGCCTGTCGATATCGTTGCCTGTCGAATAAGACAAATTTTAAGATGTTACAGAATTGCACATATGCAAATCCGTTCAGAAGTGTTGAAAAGAGAAGGGGGCCCAAAATGGAACCTTGTGGAACACCTCAAGGTCGAAAATTTGGAAGGAAATCGGACATATTATTACCAATTGCTACAGTCTGCCTGCATTCATCCAGGAAAGTAGGATGATATTGTATGGACAGCTGTACATATCGTAACCAATAATCTAATAAGTACTCGTATGATATCTACACGAAGGAAAAAAACTGGAACTGTTTCTTTGTTCTCTGTCAACAATGCCTTGACACACATGCAAATCCGTTCAGAAGTGTTGAAAAGAGAAGGGGGCCCAAAATGGAACCTTGTGGAACACCTCAAAATCGAAAATTTGGAAGAAAACCTGACATATTATTACCAATTGCTACAGTCTGCCTACATTCATCCAGGAAAGTAGGATGATATTATATCGACAGCTGTACATATCGTAACCAATAATCTAATAAGTACGATATCTACACGAAGCAACAAACTGAAACTGTTTCTTTGTTCTCTGGATAAGGCATTAAAACATAGTTCAAAGAACGCAGTGTCGGTGCTTAAACATTTTAATGACCGCGATATCATTTCGCCAGACATAACCATTATTAGTGTCGCAATAATTATATAAACATCAGTGATACTAAGCGGTTTATTTTATCTTTAGCCAAATGACTTGGTCACTGTTAAATTCTTATCAATTTGATTAAATTGCTTCAAAACAATAACTCATAGCATTTCTTACTAATTTTCTTTATCAAATCATGTACCCATTAATAATTATTAATTTAACAGTAGCTGAACTTTAAACATTCTAAACATCTAATAAATATCAATACACTCGTACGTAAGTGCTTACCTAAGTTAAGATTAGATATTCAAATGGAAAACAAATAAATTATGCAATTATAGAAACTTACCACTTTCTCGCGACTTCTTAGAACGCCTAATTTTCCAAATCTTACATGGAATGGAGAGCATTGGTACTCGCCATCCGGTTGTTCGACAACAATCACATCGATGGCTCCAGTGAGGGTGGCTCCATTGATTTCACTGTAGAACTCCTTGAAGTTACTAAATACTTTCACCAGGCTATTCATTGTATCTTTTGCAATTTTATTATTACGTCCTTAACTGATATATGCCTTTTTCTTTATTTTAGACTTTGTACTCGAGTTTAATTTAATATTACGAGTCTTGAAACTTTTCTTAGTGCGAATTGGATTCGTTGCCTCTATTAGCAATTAATTAGAAAATTATTTTCTGGCCATTTTTTTTTAGGATTTAATTTTATTTTTCAGATAAGTTTTGTGTTGTCAACCAATTTGTTTTTACAGTTCTTGTATCTGGAAATAGAAGAAATAGATTTATATTAGCTTTTAATTATTAAGTTGCTAACAGATATTAATAAAGACTTTTTAACATTTATATTGCTGCTGCAACCGGTTAAGTAATTTTTCAGATTTAAACTATAAGATCTTCTGCCTCGAGAATTCGATCAAATGTGCTATTACTATGATAGTATATTGAAAAAAGTGGGCCTACCAATTTTGTCTGTCTGTACTTATGTACGACTGCAACCTAAACGGCTGGACGGATTTTTTTTATTAACGAATGGAAAAAGTGGAATTTGACTGTGAACTTGGACAAGTCAAAGATAATGATATTTCCGAATGGTGGTGGTGGACCTTCACTGGAGAAGAAATTGAGAACGTCAAAGAGTACAAATATTTCGGTATGGAAATAAATGGTACGAAAAACCATCTCGAAAGAAAGCTAAGCCAGCTTTAAGCATGATAGCCCTTAGTTTGCGAAGTTAAAATTGTTTGAACCTACATCCAAATCAGTAATGCTTTACGCAGCGCAAGTTTGGGGATTTGAGCAAAGTGACGAAGTTGACAAATGACTTTGATTTTTCCTGAAAAGAGTGCTCAACTGCCAAGTAATTTTCCGAACTACAGTGCTGGCACGCTAATTAGCATACCCTATCATACAAAGTTATGATAAGATAAAACGAATGTTAATGTAAAACAATTTAATAAGGATCTTCAATGTTTGCTTTTATTGATATTAATACTTAATTAATTTATAAAAAAAAAATTTAAAAAAAACAATAAAAAAAAATAAAAAAATTAAAAATAAAAAAATATGTGTTTTCGTAACACGCCAGAGTCTCGTCAAAGACATCTGAAAATATAAAAAAATAAATAATAACAAGTTAAAATTAAAATTAACTTATGTAAACTTACCTAGTACTTAGTTGGGTACCCTTTTTGGGTAATTCCGGCGGCACATCGTTTATTCAAGGAGCACGTGAGGCGTGCGCACTCTTCCTTTGGTATCTTAAACCATTCTTGATGGATTGTGTCCCATAACTCCTTCACATTTCTCGGTTTTAAAGCCATGACACGTCTCTTAATAATAGCCCACAAATTTTCGATTGGGCTTAGGTCTGGGCTCTGAGTGGGCCAATCCATTACCGATATTTGGTGTTCTTCAAACCACTCTTTTACAGACCTGGCCTTATGGCAAGGCGCATTGTCCTGCTGGAAAACAGCTTCCCGGTACAATGATAGCGGTAAACTCTCAAGATATGGCATGAGGTGGTTCGACAACATAGTCTTATATGCTAGAACATCTAATTTACCTTTTATAGGGACTAGAGGTCCAACACAATGAGAACTAAAACAACCCCATACCATTACGCTTCCTCCACCAAACTTTACCGTCTTTTTGGTGTACTTGGGATCTAGTTGCTTGTTTGGAGGTCGTCGTACAAAAGTTCTTCCATCAGAACCACAGATATTAAATTTGGATTCATCGCTCCTTATCACTGAATTCCATAAAGATGAAGGAGAATCCAAATGGCCTCTTGCGAATGCAATTCGCTTCTTCCTATTACCATCTGTTACCTTCGGTTTCTTAAGACTCTGGCATCCTCGAGGGTTGTTCTCCAAAAGCCGTTGTCGCACCGTCCTAGCCGCGATGTTTACACCATATTCTTGCTCCATGCGCGCTCTAATTTCAGAAGAAGTGGCGAAAGGATCTCTAAGAGCATGTCGGACTATAATGGAATCCTCTCTTTTCGTTGTTTTTCTAGGTCTGCATTTTCTTTTATCCGCAAATGTTCCATGGGTTTCATAATGCTTCAAAGCGTTTTGCACTTTTTTTCGCGAACAATCTATGTTCCGTGCAATTTTGCTGACGTTTTGCACCTTCTGGAACATTAGCCATATTAATCTCCTCTCCTCCGGCGTAGAACTCTTGTTTAATTCCATAACTATTTCTAAATGCACTTAAACACTTCAAAATAATACTTTATAACTCACCACAACAATAGGATGAATGAAAAATAACGGCTTTAAATGAAACGCAATTTTTGTTTGGGTGTGCTAATTAAAATGCCAATGTGAAAGGCAATCTATTTTAAAAATAAAAAAAATATAAAGCAAAGCCTACTGAAATTTCAAAATTTGAACATTTCAAAATGTGATTAGAGATTGTTAAATATGTAATATGGACATATAATAATTTATAAATTATGTTGTATTATGAAATAAGGCACAAGTTTATTCTTTTATGAGGGTGTGCTAATTAGCGTGCCAGCACTGTATATGTTGCTCCTATAGGCGGGGTTGCCACCAATGTTATTATATAATTAAAGTGTTGTCCAAGCCGGCTAACCGTCTAATGAATCTTGTAGTGATGTATGAAAAAATGGCACCTACTGACGCGGAAGTACAACTTAGAAAACTTGTATACTTTCCTGCTGAGACTGGATATCAAGCTGAGAGAAGAGTTCAAGCAACAAGCTAAATCGTTACTTCACAGACAGTACTACTGCAAACTAAACTACGACTTAGTAGAAAAGAATTATTTTCGAGAGGAAAGCAGCATAATACGTATTGCAACAATTTTTTAATCCAGAAGGAAGCTGTTGAATCTAAATTTCAAGCCGCACTGGGATGATGAGATTAGAAAACCGGAGATAACATTGCAGAGGACAACAAACATCCTGAATGGAAGTGAAGGCTGCGAATCCCTTTACGTATATTGCCAGGAAGCAGCTGGTTACAGAGCCAAAATAACAGTTGAAGGAATATAGTGACAATCCGTCAAAATCCATTCGTCATTGTTCACAGCAATTGAACCTTTCCCACAACTTAACAACCTGCATGCCTATAAAATCCAATTGACTTAGGAATTCAACTTCGTTGATTGGGTGTTAGAAAATCACCACGTTGATGGAGATTTTCCGAACAAAATTATCTTCAACGATCAGGCTCTCTTTCAACTGAATGGCTACGTAAACAAATAAAATTGTCGCATTTGGGGTCATGAAAATCCACGGACCATTCACGAACAACCAATGCACCAATAGGACGATACTGATATGGAAGAAGAAACAATGCAGTTATTGCACACAGAACATCCCGACCCAACCAAAATTGGCCACCAAGATAGTGCGATATCACGTCGTTGCATTTTGTTGTTTTAGGTGTATGGCAATGACTCCCAAACGATTGCAGAGCTAAAAAAAATGAGCTATTTATGAACTACCACAACAAGATTAAATTTAAAAAGTTGTTGATCATCACATACAATGAATCAAAAAATTGTCCGTACACCATTTGATGCCATTTGTACGAGTATTCATACAGTTATTATGCAATACAATTATGCATATAAAATAAAATAAAAGTACCGTTAGATACATGTTTCCCTTGACATTTTACATTTTATCTATCATAGTGTTTTGAAACTTTGTTGGAAACAGTCAAATGATATAATTTCAATAAAACAAAACTGAATTAGAGTTCGCACAAAGGAATCCCTAAAGACATTAAGGAATTAATAATAAAAATTTACCGGAAATTGTAGTTGTTGTAGATAGAACTCATTCCTCAGTAGAATATGCAATGAAAGAAATATAAAAATATCAACTGGCGGGGAACGAAACAACAAGTTCGCTACCCCACAAGTCCAAAATATTGCGTATAGTGAAAAGGAATCCTAAAATACATAAATAACTACAACCCTTAGAGAAGACACTGCATGCAGCATTGACCTAAACCCCAAAACTGTGAAGAATTTTTTCCATTCTAATGAATATATGGCCTGTACACTGATAAATAAGTTCTCTTTGATTGAAAATGAATATTAATAACAGATTACAATATGCCAAAGACTGTGTAGACAAGCCGGCCGAGTTTTTGAAAAGCGTTATTTTCTCTGACGGAGCAAAATTAAACATTTTTGGATCCGACAGGCAGCGTTTTGTTCACCACTCGAAGGTAGCAACGTTAACCACACTGTAAAACATGGCAGTTTATACGTCACGGTATGAGGATCAATGGTGGGAAACCTAGTGTTCATCTAGTCAACAAAAATTAACAAAATGCAATATTTACAAATTTTAGCAGATAACTTGATTCCGCTCAAAAACACAACATCCCAACAAAGTCATCCATTGTTGTAAAAGAATGGTTGCTCTATAACGTCAAACAAGTTCTTTCCCATCTTCCTCAAAGTACAGACCTTAACGCAGCACTTATGGTCTCACATGGAGCTCAAAGTAAGGTAAATGACTATAAGGAGCAGATACGAACTCCAAGTCGCATTAAAAGATGTTTGGCAAAAAATATCCCCCGAATATATTGCAAAATTCGCCTTTTCTATGCAAAATAGATTGGATGCAAGAGTATCATACAAAATATTAGTTTTTTTTTTTTTTTTTTTTTTCTTTTAATTGATATTATGTTAACAAAAGTGTACGGAGAATCTTAATTTGATATTTTTGTTTATTGAAATCGGACAGGTACTTCCAAAGATATACATACAGCTTTGATTTTCTAAATCTGAGGTGTACGGATAAATGTTTGAGTCAGTGTAGGTGCATGTGTACGTGCAACCCAGTCTCTTGCACTTTATTTAATTTTTAAGTACCAACTTTTAACTCACCATACAATGATGATTTTACATCAAATGAATGATGATTTTACATCAAATGAAAACCATCTACCTACAATATCAGCTACACACATTTAGATTATCATATCTATGTCACGATTATAAGAAATAAAAAAAAAAACCAACAAAAAGGGCATTCAAGTTCATTGCAGTTATGAAATGAGGCTCTAATACCTCAATGATTCGTTCGGTCATTTGTGGTTGTGTACTACGAGCGCATTTATACGCGACTTATGCTCTACGCATGGCTGACAAAAAGTATGCTTATACAGTAATTTCCCAAGTCTACCGAATTACTATTGCAAAACTATGTATAACTTGTTGAAGCAATACAAAGCTTGTTGATATTTATTTAACGTGGTCTTGAGCTCTAAAGCTTTTGACAAATACAAACACGGTTTACCTCTAGTTCAAAGGCCTTGAATGAATAAAATATGCATTTCGATAAATTGCCAATTTTGCCTTTTTTTTTTTTGTTCGTGGTGATTTTATGGCATTGTGTTAGCCTTTATATTTTCGACTACAATGAGGTTTGGATAAGCATTTCCGGTAAAACTGCGCAACTAGTTTAAGTTAAATAAATAAAATTTGGGGTTATTTTAAGTTTTTCATCGTACGCAGAAAGTTAACAATATTCGTTGCATTCATCGTGGCAGTAACTCGAATGTGGAATTATTTCCTTGGCAAATTGTAGATGGAGAATAATAATAATATTTTATTTTCTTTATTTCTTCATTGAGTTCAACTCTGTTAATTTATAAGCAGATACTAATTTAAAGAATCTCTTAGTAAGATGGTAGTTTGTAGATGCCATCTTCCAAGCACGCCATGAAAGATGTGGTCAGCCTTTCCTGCAAATCAATCAAAATACCTTATGAACAAAATATCCCTTTCTCAGTTGTTTATGTGGGAGACAGACTGCTGGTATTGATACCATGATATAGCAATACTACGTTCTATACCACATGTCTGTCACTGCAATACTACGTAAAAAGCTGGTATACCATGAAACATACTTGGTATTGAGATTCGCAAATTTTTGCTGGTATACCACCATCTTACTGATTGCAGCGCTAATTTCTCTCTATTGGCTAGTCCTCGTAGCTTTTTTGACAATTTTTAGGCATGCACTTTCGCTTTTAAGTATTTGAATTTTCTTTATATTCATTATTTGGCACAAAACTGAATCATTTTTATTCATCCTGTCTTGAATTTTCTATTTTTATTTGTTATGACAGACAACTCAAACGTCAAAGTATACTACTTAACGCCAAAGTCATCGAATACTACGAAATGCAGTGTGTCAGGGGTCGTAGTATTCACTATACCATGGTATACATACCGTGGTATCAATACCAGCAGTCTGTCTCCACTATTAGATACCAAGTCCGGGCTATCTATTCTCTGTATAAGCAGAACAAGCATGGCCGCAGATTTGTGAGGGCTTCCATCAACTGAGGACGATACTCGTAATATTAACATACTTGGTATTGAGATTCGGAAATTGTTACTGGTATACCATCATCTTACTGATTGCAGCGCCAATTTCTCTCTATTGGCTAGTCTTCGTAGCTTCTTTGACAATTCTTAGGTATGCACTTTCGCTTTGAAGTATTTGAATTTTCTTTATATTCATCATTTGGCACAAAATTAAATCATTTTTATTCATCCTTTCTTCAATTTTCTATTTATATTTCTTATGACAGACAACACAAACGTCAAAGTACACTATTTAACGCCGAAGTCATCGAATACTACGAAATGCAGTCTGCCAGGGGTCGTAGTATTCACTATACCATGGTATTCGTACCATGGTATCAATACCAGCAGTCTGTCTCCACTGTTATTACACAAAGCTTCCTAATTTTGACAATAAAGAATGCCCGAGCCTACTCCATCTACTTGCGTATCTTAGTTCCCGCATCCTGGCCTCCGTTTCAGCAATTATATTCAGTCGACCTTACGGCAAAATTATTGAACGTTCTTTTGTATTTTGTCTTATCATCGTTTATACTCGTATGTAACTAGATCCATCGTAGCCATGGATCCATCGTTCGCTCTGCTGACGATGTCAGTATTGTCGTAATAGCTAACGACGTAGTTGCAGCCAATGTTTTGGCTCGAGATTTTCAGCAGCGAAAAACCTTGCCTAAAACCTTTAGTGGTACAGATTGTCCTGGTCTTTTGTATACTTTCTGAACTTGACGGAGCAGCGAGTATAGTAGGGATTACAAAATTAGACACAGCGATACATAGTTTATCCTTTTTCATGCCGGACATGGCTGGTGGGTACATATCAATTACCACGTTTATATGACCGGATTGAGAGATCGTATTGAAAAAGGATTGAGTTTCGATCCAGGTTTTCGCTGTAACCGAATTGAGGGATCGAGTTAGAATGCAATCGAAAGAGGATTGAGTTTGACACTTCTCTTGTGTGCGGAGTTGTGTATGCAAGCCAAACACCCTTATCGATATCTCTTTTTTCTCTATCTGTCAAAATCAATCTTTCAAAAACTCAACTCGATCGCAGAAAATTTTGTGATCGGATCGAGTCAATCCTATTTCAATCCAATTTGAGTTTACATGACACTCAACCCGAATTGAATCCGGATTCAATCCGCCATATAAACATGGTAAATTGTCGCTTGTCGTTTTTCCAGTACTAAAACCACACTGATAGCCATCAATCACGTCGTTGTCAATAGAAAAAATCGATTTATCTATTTGCGCGCCCTCTGTAGTTTGTAAGTAGCTTTAGTATTTAACAGCAGCAACAACTTCACTAGCAGAGTAGGAACCATTTTGTTGTCTTGAAAAAAATGGTGGTGATTCATTGAATTTCATGCCTTTTCCGGCTGCGAGACAAGCCAGACGATGAAATTTAAAATTGTTCCCGTTAATAAAGTGATCATGTTTTATTTTAAACATCAGATTGGACACAATATAAATCTCTTAAATTTGATTTTTATCACATAAACGACCCGTCTATAACTAGACAAATTTACATCCGGTGTTGCCTGTTCTCTAGAATTTCTCTATAAAAGGCAGCATCCTTCAACGAAAATCACGACCTGTTCAAATAATTTACCAGATTTCCCCAGATATTTGTAAGCTACTGGCTATTTCCGTGATAGGAACTCGTCGATCCTCCTTTACCATTTGTTTAACTTTAACTTTAGAACACATGTTCACATTGGTTGGAGTTAACGATCTTCCTGGAAGTTGATCATCTTTGAACTCAGGTTTATTTAAAGTGCGAACTTTATACCTTTAAATTTGCAAATAATTTACAAGGAATGGATATACCATAATTCTCCAACAATTACACCAAAAAGGGGTTTCTGCATGATAGTACAATGGACCGCAGATCGAGTACTCGTACTCCGGGATTTGGAAATTTACTTTATAAAAAATATGATACAGAAAAGATAAAAATCCATCTAAAAATGATCGTAAACTATTTGCTGCTTTGTTACTCGATAGTTCCGATTTTCAAGTCGACAAGTAGAGTAGTTGGGCCTCAAGCAGTTGTTTCTTTGCTGAGAAGAGAACTCAGGTGTTCTACCTCTATTACGTTGATCAAAAAGTTTCAGGAATGACTACCGTGTGGCGCTTTCAGCCATCTGATTCGAGGTTGACACATCTGTCATTAACATTCCCCCCAAATTTTAGCGCTGTAGCTTGACATTTGTAAAAGCTACGCTGTCGAGAGTACATCTGACTCCGTGCGTTTTCGATTTTTTACGATTTTAAAAATGGGATGAACTTTGCAACGAGTTTGCATCAAATTTTGTGTTAAAAATGGATTCAACTGCTGAATCCGACCCAACACGCATAATTACTGGAGACGAAGGGTTTATGAGTACGAAACGCAATCCAGGCATCAGGCGAGTGAATGGCGTACACCGAATGAGTCAAGACCGAAAAAACTACGTTTTCTGAAACTTTTTGATCAAGGTAGTATAACTAGTGAGTCATAACTATAGAGCTGCTACCTGGAGGAGGTGAAGATTCGTTTCTAGCCTAGTTTTAATTCACAGGTTTATTTTTTTTTTAAATTTCAAATACTCTCAAGCATGCAGATATGAAGACTATTAGTGATTAAAATTTGTTTAAAATTAATTTCCTTTACCGAAACAAGGTCGTTCCCCTCGTTTTGTGCTTCTTTCAGTCAGCAATTAAATAATCCATCCACATTTAAACCGATATTGTTTCACTAAAATTTCAGCAGACCTTTATTAGTGCGGATCAGATAATGATTACAATAATATTTTCAAGAGTTTATGCATTGATAACTTCCAGAAGTTCATTAACCGATCAAAACAAAGTTGCGTACGTACAAACATTGTAGCATGTAGATACATTTCAATCCGCATTTCATTATCAAGGTAAAGCATTTCTGCACGCATGGTACTGACGTGCCAATTAGTTATATAAACCTGTGTATCATACAAGCGAACATTCAAATGTAAATAAGTTTCGCTTTAATTGGATTTAAAATAATGTCTGTGAGACTATACCTCTTCTGCTATAAATATTTCCTAAAGAAAAACAAAAAAAAAAAAACCAGAAGTAATGAATCACAAAAAAGAGAAACAAATAGAAGGAGGCACCTCCACGGCTTTCTTCTAGAACATCACGCGACTAGACTTTGTTCCCATTAATATGATTGTCTGCCAAACAAATATCCAAAGCGAAAAAAAAAAAAAAATTATATAAAATTTAGAAAAATATTTACATCTCGATGTGTTGTTGCCAAAAAGCATATAGAAATGGAAATTTTTCGTGCGATTCTTGAAATAAATGCTTACAGAGGACATTTCGTTTTTACTACTGTTGAATGTCAAATTTGAAAAATTGCTCAAATTTACGAGCATACTCAAGAATTAATTGAGGTATTTAAAACAATATGGAGGTTAAAATTTATTAGCGAAAGCATTCGCTTCATTGAACCGCTCTTCCGTTTTCATTCAAGAAATAGTTTTTTTATTTTTGCCAAATTTTATGGCGCTTGGGCGTAGAATCGCCACGCATGAAACTAGATGGAACGTTAGAGGACATCTTAGAATGCTTGTATACAAAGGCGCTTGGAAATTTATCCCAGAGGTTTCGAGCATAATAGGCACATACAGTGGTTCCCACGACTAATCGGACACTGAAAACAAAAATGTTTGAACTCAATTTTCTCCGAAAATTATATATTCAGTCGTTATTTTAAGCCATTCTTCTTGAAGTTCTGTTTTTAACTCCGAGATATTTCTGAACCTCTTTGGTGCTACCCGATTAAGTCTGGGAACTGTGTAGGAGTTTTCATGACTTTCGGACAATTGTACAATTGTCATTGTCCACAATGTTTTAATCTATAATAGTAGACTGACATAACTCAGCCGAATTTTTCTGGAACATCGCCAAACACACCTTTGAAGTTGTCAAACGAATGCGTTTGTTGTCGATTGTGAGCAAACGCGGCACCCATCTTGCGGAAAGCTTTTTCACTGAGCCATGCGATAAGCCTATGGCCTCTACAAGCTAGCGCATTTTCACTCACCGATCGTCCATTATCAAACCATGGATTTTATCGACCATTTCTGGTGTGGTGACCTCAATTGGGCGACCAGAACGTTGGCGTCACTTGTGCTTGAACGACCGCACCGAAATTGAGTAAACTAGTGGTGAATGGTTCCATCGATGGTGAAGGCTCCCCATAATATTTGTCAAGCTTTTGTTTGGTTTGCGTGATAGTTTTTTCTCGCAAAAAATAGTGTTTAATGAGCACTCGAAATTCACTTTTTTTCCATTTTAACGAAAATGCTAGTAGGCGTCTATATAAAATGGCTGCCACAACAAAACTATTTGACAGATCTGTCTGAAAATTTGGGTGCGTTCTTTTGAAAGAGTATTCTTGACAAAAAAAAAAAAAATAAATTTAAGGTGACGACACAATTTGTGTTAATTTTTATAGGTAAAACTCACCCTGCATAGAATTTGTAAAATGTGTGTGTGCCCTTTCTGTCCCTCCAGAAGTACCTACATATATGACCTGTACACTTGAAATTTGCAGACTTTTAGTATGCATGGTGCGAAATTTAGTGAAGCTGGTATTTAAAAAAAATTTTAAATACAGGTTGTCGCACGAATTATTATACTTCTCATAGTGGGGTCTAAGGAACATTGAAGGCCAGGCCCCCAGGAATGGTAAAATAAAAGTGCAAGATGAGCAAATCCAAAGGCCTTCAATTCACCAATTTATCGTTTTAGTTTTATTATTCTCGACTACCAACTGTTAGTTAGACATAGGGATAGATCGGGTTAGGTGGCTCCCTTGGTCAGGTAAAAGGGACACTTAGACCAAACGGTTGGCCATTTGTGGTACCACATATTAACCAGATTCTCCTTGAGAGAGAAGGTTAATTGACCATTACAATCTCAACTGATGCTATTCAGTGGTTCCTAGCTATTTTTTTTTTTATAATTTGCACGTGTGAAAGGGGATATAAATACCCTTATACTAATTTTAGGACACGGGCGTTTTTGTGGAATGGGAAAGAGACAGAGAGAAGAAAAGATTGGTGTAGTTGGTTTGAAACTCAGGTATTATTAAGTTTCAGTGAACTCCCAGGGTGGCGTCCAGATAACTGGGGAGTATTTTTGTATTATCGTTGCTTATGATTCACAGTATTTCTTTCCGTTCTCCTGATGTCATCATAACGATCAAGTTTCATTTTAGCCATATGACCACCCTACTGCCAGTGTTATACCTTCGCAGTAGAGTTGACTAAGGTTTCGCAATTGATTTTTATTTTTGACTTTTTTATTTATTTCATGCGAAATAAATAGATGATTCTTGACATCAGGATTCGAACCGTGAACCTGCAGCGTGACAAGCGATGATGTTGCCACTACACCATGGCCACTCATATGTTATGAATTGACCAAGTGTACGAAGAAGTACTGACACCATCTACTGAAGTTTGTGTTTTATCTCGACTTCGAATTGTTGGAGTAGTTGTTCGCCGACCAAATTCCGCTATTGGTTTGTTTTAGCGTTAACCAGCTGTGAGAAGTCCTTGGTGATAATCCTGACCTGGGGGTCATTTGCAATGCAACTGGAACAAAGCAATTCCCAGCTATGGGCGATGCTTTTAAAGCACCCGTTAAACAGACGCATTATAATCTTCCAGAGTAAAGTGTTACATACACCAGGGTGGGTCTCATGCACACAGGACATAACCACCGTAAAAAGATACACTCTGTTCGCTGTCAATACACTTTGGTGATGGTTTTCCATCATTCCCTGTAGACCCCCTCCTCATAGAAGATTTTTAAATTTTTACGTCCGAGGGGGACATAATTCTAAATTACACAATCATTATTAGATACGGAAGGAACTGATATTATCGCTTCTCTAAGGTATTGTATATAGGTACGAAGCCATAAAGCGAGCTAATTTATTTAACTTAGTCAGGAAGACAAAAGACAAAAACGTTCTCACGTTGCAATGAATGAGAACATGGTTTTAGTTCGCTACTTGTAGGTAGTTGTTCGTAGATATAAAAAATCGATAAAACTCATTTAAAAAAAAAATGCCTATGAAACTTCAGATTCCAGTACGGGTAGTTGACATTATTACATACGATTACATATGTATACGAGTATTTGTCAAGGTACTACAGATATTCGATTTGAATTTATATATCAAATAGCATTCACTCGACCATAGCTAAGCTGCTATTTATTAGTAAAAATCGAACACAAATCCCAGAGCGCTTGGTTTGCTATGCACACACAAGCATGTCTACCTAGTAAATGCCACAATGACTAGCGAATTTTTTATTAATTTTTGTCCTATTTTTTTTTTCTGTTTTAGAAATCGTTATCAATGTTGTTTTCATTAAAAAAAAAAGTATTAAATTATATATGATAGTTAAATGTCTGAAAGCGATAAGACAACCTCTGTATTATTTGTGTATATTTTGTTAAGAATTGAAAAGATTCTCATAGGTTATCATTCATTGTATTGGCATATAATGGGACCACATCTGCTGACAACACTTAATAACTCATTCCATTATTTAACATTTTAGATTCGATTTCATTGGTTCATCATATCTTAGAAATTCTTTTAATTTTGAGTAGCAAAAACGTATCACTCATAGATTCCGTGCGGTGTCTGCCCGTCTGTCAGACGCTGGTAACAGTTTAACCGTTTGACCTTTCTATAGAGCTGAAATTTTCCAGAAATCTAATAATATATGGTGAACGAAATTAATCAGAAAGATAATAATAAGACGGGTCAGTTTTGGAGCAAAAAAAAATAAATATTTTTGGACCCCCATCGCGTGATCAAATGAAAGCTAAAGACTTAAGGAAATTAATTATCATTTGTGAGTCGTGGCCCTATAACAATAGCTGTAATTTCATATTTCATCAAAATCTGTTCACAGGCACTGGAAAGATTTTCGAAATCACACTGTCTATATCTTACCTTTTCAGACGAAAGTACGTGCAGACCAAATTTACAAACAAAATTTGAAAATCTTTTCAGTGGATCTTGACTAATTTGTGCTAATTTATGTAATTTCAAATGTTCAAGTCTGAGTTTTGAAAACGGAGACCAAGAATTTGTAAGCTTTTAGAATTGAACCCGTTTTTCCTATTTAAGTAGGAAGCAAACTTAGGTAAACAGTAAGTAATGGCACGAGGCTACTTGACAATTTTTCCGTAAAGAATGATATTCATAAAAGTCGCCAAAAATCGTGAACCAACGATGCAAATGTGGTTCTGGTTATATCCACGAATGACGCGAGCACGAATAGCAAATGAGTTTGACTTAAATGCTATTGCTGGATCGCAAATTTTAAACTATCACCTAGGCTACACAATAAAAACTGTCATATACTTTCCGTGAATTTTAAATAAGGAGCAAAAACAGACACGTTTTCATTTGATGCTCAATGTTGAAGAAAAAGACTCCACCTCCAGTCAATTTTAACTTGCAACTTTATAAGGGCAAGTATTGTTTTAATGAAAATGTTTAATCTCGAGATTTTGATCAAACTTGAAGAAACATATAGAAAAGTTACAATCTCTATCCCTCATTTTCTAACCCATCCCTAATAAAATGGGCGTGGCGTTATGAACGTTTTGTTTAAAATGCAATGCAATCTTTCAACTCAGAGGATATTCTTTCGATTTTCAAAAGATTTTACCACATAATTAGTGGCTAAAATTTTTTCTTAGAAGAAAGTGGACGTGACGGTACCATTTGCAACCCAAGGTCAAGGATTGTGATGCAATTTTCACTATAAGACCTAATCATCACAGTAAATAACTTTGAGAAAGTAAAATATGTTCTTTTGGAGAAAACGCCTATCAAAAGTGGGCGTGGCATTATAAAGGGTGTCTTAAAATTCACGCAATACTTGAATTTTGCGCCATTTGTGCGGTGAAGTGTGAACGAAATTTAGCCACATTTATGCAACACGGTCATGGAAAATTTTGACAATTTGCGTATGTGGCAGCAAAGCCATGGAGACTATTTACCCGATATGCTATTCCATACATAACCCTATACTGTATACTTGACGATTCAGTAAAACTACTTTTAATTATAAACCTGTGTTTTCTATCAAGATTAAAAATTGAATGTTTGTCAGACGTTCGCGAGAGGTCGGACCATCAAAAAAACTTAATTAATGTTACTTAAAACGGACCAATTTTGAAAAAAAAAAAAATCGATTTTCTCAAAAACCTGTCCAAAGATTTTGTTCAAATTTCATATTGAAGTATAGGCATATACTATTCGATGGCATACCAGGGTTTTGACAAACGATTCGTGCAACTGTGGTTTACTTGCATGTAATTGCATTTTCAAAAATTGAATTTTCTCTTCAATGTCTAAACTATGCTTAACAAACTCGTACCTATATATGTACAAGGACTTGACATATAAAGTTTTGAAATAATACATGCTTAAAACGATATTGCTTCAATTTTATGCCGAGATCGGACTTCATGTCTCTAAATGCGGACATGAATCAGCGAAAAAAGGGCTATATGGGAAATTTGATTAGATTTAAATTTGAATAAAGTTCTTCCTAATTTGCCAATTTACACCGACGATTTCATTGAAGATTTACGTTATCGCTTATTGAATTAATTTTGTGAATATTTTCCAATCATTAGCATATCCTAAACAATTAGGTGTGTTGATGAATGAAGGGATGTATACTCGAACCTTTTGTAAATAAATCGAAAAGTAAAGGACCTATATGACTTCCCTGAGGTACACCACTGAGCACGTTTATGAGTAAGGATGTTGATTTTCCCACTTCTGCTATCTGCTATCTGCTTTCTGTTAAGAAGATAACCATTCATTGAGTTTTGAATGAATTCCCAGAGCCTTTAATTTATAAACGAGCATTTTGTAATTTATCTTATTGAAAGCTTTTGAGAAAAAAAAAACTACCGAGGACGTACTTAGCAAACAAAGTCAGAAGTCAAATTAGTGATAGTTGACCTTCCACTTGCGAAGCCGTGCTGAAAAGCAGTGATACCATTTTTAACATGGGAATAAATCGTGGCTTTCAGCAGTTTCTCCAAAAGCTTTAGTATCTTTGAGATTTTAGAAATAGGCCTACAATTTTGTACCATATTTCTAAAACCAGATTTATAAATTGGAGTAATAAAATCAACATTTGAAAGTGGGTAAATTAAAGAATTGCAGTGATTCCTAAGTATAATATGAGGAATGCCATACAATTCAGAAGTGGGTTCATTATTAAGAGATTCTAAGGCCACTAAGAACAACTGCTTCTGCTAAATAAAGAGATCCTATGTCAGCAATCGGATCAACTTCGAAATAAAGGTCAGTACTTGGAGCATGATTACGTTCAACATAAACTGATTATGCACTCCTACTATTACACAGGTCTACCGCGGACAATTGAATTTCTAAATTTTTTTTATTGTTTATTTATCCACTTATACACTAACACAATATATTGTTCCAATAAACTTAAAACTATACTATTATTATGCCTTAAAGTAACTGACCTGAAGGGTGCTCAATACTTATGTTATGGTTTTAAGAAAACTTAGTTCTAATGTTTTATTTAAATCGGTATTTTTTTTAATTTCAAATTAATTATTATTATTATTATTATTATTATTTTTTTTTTTTTCATTTAAAGGAAAAACGTGGGAAAACCTTTTCGAACGCATTATTTTATATTTTAATAAAAAAAAAAAAAAAAAAACTAAAAACTACCTTAACCTAATTCCAATTCCAGGGCCGAACCCTGATATGTGATCTGTGTCCCGCCACCGAAAAGACCAATCAAATGATATTTAAACCATCCAATCGGTTACTCAGCGGCGTTTCAGAAATCACATATCAGGGTCCGGCCCTGCTTAACCTAGGTGCTAGCCTCAACCCAGTCGAGCCACCAATATCTCTCTCTATTCAACCTGTCTACGTTTTTTTAATCCCGCTCAGGCATGCTTACGTAGTATCTCAAGTCAGCGTTTCCTTTTCCTGAGTCCAACGGCTCGTAGAGAATACGTTTATCTGTCGCCCTTCTAGCATGATGGTAAATAATCGGAACGTTCAGCGAATCTGACAAGTAACCATGTGCATCCAGATACAAGAATGCTTCCGGGGGGATGTGTCCACTCACCATAGTACTTCGAAAATACCCAGGGTTAGGATAAAATAAGCCCGACACAAGTTCGTTCTCCATAACGCTCGCTGACCGCGCGAAATGGTTCCTCACAAGATCCAGAATGACATTGTCGATTCTGGACACGCCGGAGGCATCCAATAGTCTCTTATTAGAAACGTAATGCCGAAAGTCAGAATGTGCGCTCTATACATACACATGCAGGTTCGAAGACATTTTCTTTCAAATAGTCTAAGTTTTTCCATATAAGACGGGCTTAAGTTCCACCATACTGGACTCGCATAAGTCAGAATTGGACGAACGAAAGCTTGGTAACATATGACCTTTACATCGGATCTCAGATAGTTGGAGTAGAAAAGGCGTTTGAGAGACATAAATGCCGCTCTTGCCTTTTGCAACTGTATATTTATGTGCTCATTGTAGTACAAAAACTTGTCCAAATGAACACCTAAATATTTCACAACAGTCTTTGACTCGATGTGAAGGCCATTAGAACATGTTATTTGTAGGTTTTTCCAGTTCCGTCTCAAATCTGAATTACCGCGTCTAACTGGGGTGCGGAACAGTATAGTTTCGCATTTTGCCTCGTTTATTTTAAGCTTCCACTCTGAGCAGAAAGCTTGCAGTTTATCAAAGCTGTTCTGAAGCTCTGTCTGTATGTCTTGGATTTTCGAACCGCTTGCATACAATATAACATCGTCAGCGAACGCTATTGAATTATCCATGTCCCTCAGCATTTCCGAAATGTAGATGTTGAAGAGGAGCGGTGCTGTAACCGTGCCCTGTGGCAGACCATTAGTGACATTAAAAACTTTAGTCGTCGTGTATTGTCTATCTGTTACAACAAATTTCTTCTCGTGCACCATAGATGCAATTATCTTTATAAGATGATGTGGGAATTCATATCGTATTGAATTTCTACATGTAGTTATCGGATTCCACAAGAAAAAACAAAAATTTGTCTACCAACTGAATTGCTGTTCTACTGACCTTCTCTCAATAGTATCAAATCCCAGTGCCTTTGTTTTATATTTGCATACAATAGAACCTCAACTTTCCTTAAGTTCAGCTTATCAGTAAGCATGACTAATTTATACGAAATTTTATTTGGTTTGCCTCTAATACATATATCAAGTAGCAACACGTGAGAAAATAAATTTTGACGGCTCAATCAAAAGATAACACAATCACAATAATTTTGAATTATAGCTTTTTTGTTTGATTAGAAATAAAATTGTACTCCCATGTGTGGTAGTGGTGCGAATAGGTGCCCTTTGTAAAGAATAAAAAACACGCCACATTTATCAAAACAACAGCTGTTAAAAACAAACATTACATGCACAGTGGGCAAATTTATTTGACTTACACAACATTGACTCAGCAAAACGTATTGAAAGCTGACGTTTACATCAATTTGATGGCGTGAACTCGTTTTACTCAAATGATACGTCAAAAAGTCTAACGAGAGTTGGCAGACATACCAACCTATTGCTAAGTTTGTTAGCTCAGAAATAATCGAATAAGGGTGGATTTATACCCACTTTATTTAAATAACAAATGTTAGTAGGAAATTTGTTGCATAAATGAGACCTCTTTGACGTAACAGTCTCTTGGTACTGAATATTCATTTTATTGTATACTACGCACGCAGATGTGTACTCGTACTTAAGTTCATTAATATTTACATATCTGAGACAATTGTGGAAGAAATAAGATCGCACGTAGTCTTAAATATGAATTATCTACAACGACAGATTGTGTTAATTTATTTCAATAAAACTAATTAACACCATTCACGAAGTAATTCATGACACAGACCGAACATCTTTAACGTCATTAAATAGGTTTAGTCGAATAGCTTTGAGAACTACAGCTCATCTAATATATTTGACACACACCGTCTATACATATAGGGCTCAGAGCTTAGCTTCCGGCAATCATTCGTGTCGTGCGTGTTATACTTTTTGCACGAATGTCTCATGTCAATTTCGCTCTCGGAGCTTTTTTAGACTGTCTCACGCTAGGCAGACCAACGCACAAGCCACTGAGCTTAGGCGTCATTCTTACACCTCTAAAGTTTTTGTTTGAGTAAATCAACATGTGACATTAGGTATTCTCTTATTAAGTGACAGAAAAGATTAGTTCACAGAAAATCTTCATAAGAATGGCTGCTATCGCCGCCATTTACTTTCTATAAGGGGTTGCAGTGGATAAAACTTATTCAGCCCATCGCCAACTACAATAACAAGACATAGTATTGACATTATTGTTGATGATATCAAGGAAAAATGCGGCCTATCGCTATAAGTTGATTGTTTTCTTATGCATTGAACATTTGACAAATCGATCTCAAAATCTTTTGAAAAACACCACTGAGAAAGACTTATGGGCGTAGACATTCAATGCAAAAAGTATTGCCGATCAATCACACAGTAGCCACAGCTGTATTGGAGGTTTAAATCAGTATCAGATCGTAGAGTAGTCTATACTGAAACCTCATATAACAGCCAATCGTAGGCTCATTCAGAATTTTATCGAATAACGAAGGCGTTCTTTCTTTTCCTTTTTATCTGAAAAGTACACTGAACAGAGCTCGAGCAGGTTATGCTTTGAACTGAATGCACTCAGATCACTCTGGTTTGTTTATGAAACACTTTTGAGCGCTTAGCTGTCATAATGGTTAGCTGTCAAAATACGAACGATTATTCCATTCGACCCGACCGTGCACTACTGAAGTAAAAATAAGTTCATATTTTGTTAAAATGTATAATTTAATTGTTTTATTATATACCACGCCAGTGCACCCAGTCTCGATCGCCATTTCAATTGTTTTGCCTTCTGTCAAATGTCAAATTGACATTACTCAGTGTTGCTCAGACTACTCAGTCAATTTACTCTAAACGAAAAAAACAAACACAAACTTTTTTTTTGACATCTCAGGTTCTGAACTAAAAAAGAAAAACGCCTACAGCTGACTTAAATATTGTAGGTAATCCTCCAGGTTAGCATGTTTCAAAAATAAAATTGAAGGTACACATTTCTAGAGTTCAAGGTAACAAAAAGTAAGAAGTCTGTCAGTTCGTCTGTCACATAACTTTTGACCCGTTTGAGGTAGAAAGTATTGGTCCATTGGCGAGTTTTGGAAAAGAAAAAAAAAAAAAAAACAATACAGTAGTTTTGAAAGTTGAGAGTAAAAGTCGGAAATGTACAGTAAAAGCTAAGCGAGTATTTACGATTATAAATTTTTGCCCGGTTATGGGAGATGTCCGATTAAAGGAAATTATTTTAATTAAACAAATAATAGGTACACTACTGAAATGCAGTCATGTATGAATTAATATTTCGATACTATCCAATAAGTCTATATATTTTTGTTCAATAGTTCCCATCACTAATTCAAAATTACTTTAAGCTTTCGTAATAATAAAGTAGATTTAAGAAATGTCATTAATGTGATTTATTTTAATATTATTGCTATTATTACTCGTCCATCTGATTTTTAGCACATCGTAGAATTTCAAATCAGATTTCAGACACATTCTGTCATTTTTTTATGATTTGTTCGTTGTACATGCATCTACCATGAATAATATCCAAATCACGTGAACAAAATTCCCTGTCTATTCACTTGAAATGTTATTGACTGTCACTTTAAATTCGACTTACACTTAGTTACCAAAGTCAATATACGTTTTGATTTAGGCCTGTAAAACTGTCAAGGTAGCGCTGATTAAAAAAGTAAAACTATTTATTCACTTATCTTACTTGAGTACTTCAAAATATAAAAAAAAATTGACAGCACTAGTAATCTCTTTTAGAAATAAAGAATATGGCAACATTTGACTTTGGAAAAGTGACAAAAGTCTACATATGATCATTTGAAACCAAATTTACCGCCATGCATCCCAATGACAACTGGTTGAAGTTTATATTTTTTACGTAGTACTGATCATTCAGAGTTCTAAGTAAGCAATTTGGGATATCTTCTTGTAAGAGTATTGATTTTTTTTTTTAAATGGCAAATCGAAAGGAAACTCCCATTGAAGTGTGAAAAATTGTTTTAAAGTTGAAAAATGAAGGAAAATCAATGGCAGAGATCGGTCGAACATTAAATTTGTCAAAGGCAACTGTTCAAACAATAATCAGAAATTACAATAATAGAGGTTCATTTGAAAACAAACAAAGAACTGGGCGTGGGCGGCCAAGTAAGATTGATGACAGAATGTCAAGGAAAATTGTTCGAGTTGTAACTCAAAATCGTAGACAGAGCGTGGTAAAGATAGCTAATGAGATCCAAAATACTGAAGGAATAGTTTTTCATGCCGAAGCAATTCGTCGCTGATTAAAAAAAAGTTAGACTTTCTTCAAGAGTTGCTCGAAAAAAGCCCTTCATACGAGTAAGTGCAGTAAATAAGATAAAACGGGTCGAGTATGCTAAAAGGTAGGAAAAAAAAAGCATGAAACGGATTCATCCTTTTGGGAGAGAGTTATATTTACAGATGAGTGTAAATTTAATGTGGAGTCGGAATATTAAGATTTATACAAGGCACTATGGATCGGCACATGCATATTGATATACTAAAAGACAGCTACGTTCCCAGCATAGTAGCCTACTAGCATGTACGATTCGCAGACCAGGACGCATGGGTATACTCGTAATGACAAAATTGCACAGCGCCGACCATACATCAGCAAAGCAAATCGGAAAAAGCGGATAGAATTCGCCAAAGAGCACATAAACCAAGGTCCTGATTTCTCGAATAGGGTAATATTTGCTGATGAATTTAAGTTTAATGTTTTCCAATCCGATGGGAGAGTTAAAGTGTGGAAAAAACCAGGAACCAGCTTTAATAAAGAAATCCTTACACAAACTGTAAAGCATGGCGTTGGTTCAGTCATGGTGTGGGGTTGTTTTTCGGCCACCGGGACTGGAAGTCTACATTTTATAGTTGACATCATAAAGACCCACTTACACGATACGAGTCGTTACCTTAAATTTAATTTTTTTTTTGTCAAAAATCATCTTTCAAAAGATCGCACCCAAATTTTCAGACAGATCTGTCAAATAGTTTTGTTGTGGCAGCCATTTTATATAGACGCCTATTAGCATTTTCGTTAAAATGGAAAAAAGTGAATTTCGAGTGCTCATTAAACACTATTTTTTGCAAGAAAAAACTATCACGCAAACCAAACAAAAGCTTGACAAATATTATGGGGACTCTTCACCATCGATTGGAACCATTCACCACTGTTTTACTCAATTTCGGTGCGGTTGTTCAAGCACAAGTGACGCTGAACCTTCTGGTCGCCCAATTGAGGTCACCACACCAGAAATGGTCGACAAAATCCATGGTTTGATAATGGACAATCGGCGAGTGAAAGTGCGCGAGCTTGAAGAGGCCACAGGCTTATCACATGGCTCAGTGATTTCGATTTTACATAAATATTTAGACATGAAAAAACTTAATTATTAATTAATAATCGACAATAAACGCATTCGTTTGACAATTTCAAAGGTGTGTTTGGCGATGTTTCAGAAAAATTCGGCTGAGTTTTTGCTCCGTTTCGTAACCGTGGATGAAACCTGGATTCACCACAACACACCAGAAACCAAGGAACAGCCAAAACAATGGACTTCTCCTGGTAAATCGAAGCCGAAGAAGGCCACGGCGGGTTTGTCAGCAAACAAGGTCATGGCGACAGTTTTTTGGGATGCGCGCGGTGTTATTCACATCGATTACCTGGAAAAGGGTAAAACGATCACCCGCGCATATTACGCAGAGCTGCTGGATCGATTCCAAGCCGATTTTAAGCAAAAACGGCCGCATTTGGCGAAGTAAAAAGTTCTTTTTCATCAGGACAACGCACCGGCGCACAAGTCCGCAGTCGCAATGGCAAGATTGCATGAGTTAGGCTACAAACTCCTCCCTCATTCAGCATATTCCCCAGATTTAGCCCCCTGCGACTATTTCTTGTTTCCAAACATGAAGAAGTGGCTCGGAGGTAAAAGATTTGGGAATAAGAAATGATTGTGTGTACTACCAAGACAATGATCCCAAGCACAAGGCGCTCAATACTCGCTTGTGGATGTTGTAAAATTGTCCTATAGTGCTGGAAACACCTCCCCAATCACAAGACATAAACCCAATAGAGAACGTGTGGCCTCATCTTAAATCAAAGCTGCGAGATCAGGAAGTACAAAACGTTAGGCAACTGAAGGACGTTTTTAAAAGAGAATGGGAATTAATTGAAGCGGATTTCACAAAAAAATTAGTGCAATCTATGCCTAGTCGTTTAAGAGAAGTACTTAAACGATAAACGTACCATAATCACTACTAAATTTTTATAATTTTATCATATTTGTTTAAATTTGTACGAATACGAATGTGACGTTCAAAATGAAGTAACTGTTCATTTGTTATTTTCTTTCTTCGCCTGTCATTTTTTTTTTTTTTTAAGTTAAATTTCCTTATCAATCTGTTACACATTATGTATAAAATCCTGCCAGAGTAAATACGATTTCTTGGAAGAACTTAACATATTTTGTTGTTTTGTGAACAGATAATGGGTGTACGAATACGAGTGTGACTAAGTGTATGTAGACTTTTGTAATATTTCAAAAGTGAATTAAATGAGTTTTTTACGTTTAGTTTCAAGTATTATCATAGAAATGTACTTCTTTTTGTTTCTATCCTTATTTTGAATAAAAATTAAATTGTTTGCGTTAAAAAAAAAAAAAAAAAGTTCTGTGGTTTGAATTTTAAAGATATTGAAAATATGTTGGTCGTGTAGACTTCTATAACTAAGTGTAGATACGGGGAAACCACAACTAAACCATTCCCTATTTTAGAAGTGACATTCACGATTGTTTACGCTTTATTATTATACTTTATCATCGATTTGACAGTTGCAAATGACCAATGAACACGTCATAGTGACCTAGCTACATAGCTAAATAAATCTACTTCCTACTATGCTAACGCGTTCGTTAAGTTTTATAAATATGAGTAAACAGTGCATCACCAAAGCCGGCTATTACTAGTTAATACTTAGTAAATTGGAAAAACTACATGCATAAATTTTACCAAATCTACTTACGTATATTTTAATAGCTGTAGGTAACTCCAATGATGTAACAAAATAATCTGCAAACGTAAAACGATAGACGTTCTCCAACTAAACGGACAGGTACCTTTCGTTCACTTAAAACAAACAAAGAAGCGAAAAAAAAAACTTTCACTACTGAGCCCCAAACAATTTACTAAGTATAGGTGTTTATAAAAATAAAAACATTTTCCTCGTTTTTCCGTGTCGGCCAAAAATTGTTTGACCTTCAAATGCAGAAGCACAACCGTACGTAGTTAGATACAATCAAATTTAATCTGACAGCACGATACCTGCTTTACATGAGTAAGCAAATTTATTATAGTATTTTGCTGATCAAAGATCACTCAATATGATATATACAATTATTTTTTATTTGTATCTCTTGTTGTCACTATTCCATGTTTTTTTATTGATTGAACAGAAATGCATCATATTTCCACATTATAACTAGGACACTAGACAACTGCACAGTAAAGCACTCTCAAATTGTTTATTTTTTTTTTAATAAAATTATTATTTATTTTAATTCAACAAACTCAAAAATTCACAAATTCACGCGTTCTGCTTCTATTTAAATTGCATTTGTTTAGACTGACTGCCGTTGAGGTTTAAAGTCCACCGACAGAGTACGACGGGTAGTCTTTGAGTGGAAACTCGTTTGAGAATTTCATAACAAAGGGGGGCGAGAGCTTTTTGTTTTTTATTTCGTTTCGACTTGTTTTCTATTTCAGATATTCGCGCAAATGCGACTCAAAAGATTGTTTGATTGTGCTATGCGATACAACTCCGACAAGTGCGGATTTTACACTGAACGATTTGCCTGGCAAGATATAGCTTAATACTGAGGAAAGAAAAGTTTCAAGAAATCGCTTGGTCGTCGGTGGCGTGGAAAAAAGTTCGTGGAAACGAGTGTGAACACCGGACTCGAGAGTGACATACGAATGACCATCCAAATCGAAGAAACAGCCGACCGATGACTGCCTAGTGTCCACTATTCGGTTTCGAGGGCTAAATTCATTAGCCAATCGTTTTGTTGTTGCTGTGCTGGGCCATGAGAAATGTGGATACAGAAAGACGACCACAAGTAGATATGCAGTAAACTAGTTAGATATAATATTATATACATACAGCGATGGATGTATCATAGATTGTAGGATGAGGTGGGTGGGGGTAGAAAGCGGAAGGAAAAGATACATTTTGTGTGAATATATGTATACGTCAGACGACCGGCAGCGGAACAGTACGCGATCAATGAAATGACTTAGAAGGCACGATGAAAGAAAGCTTCCGGGGGTTTTCTATGCGGTATTGTGCGCAAACAGCATGCGAGCTTTTGTGGCGCAAAATGGAAAAGATATCGGGGGGTGTAACGCGGGCCGTATTTATCAGCTGTGTACACAAACATGTGTGTTAGAAGAAATCAATCAAATCGCGAGACTGTTTTACTTTGCAATTTTACTTCGTATTGGGAAGTGTGGAGCAAAAGTAGGACTTCAGAGGTGGCTAAGCAAAATAAATGCAGCTCCAAATTGTTCACAGTTTTAATCGAGCCCGAGTACTCTTGTTGTACCTTAAGTATTTGAATTGCCAAACTGCAAATTTATGAGTTCATTTTCCGCCTATTTCCATAGATATTTAAATGACCGCAATAGCACTATCTACGGTAGTATAACTTAGAACAGCTAGCGGTATTATTATTTGTGTAGGGTTATCTTGCACTGCGACCTAATGGTCTATTGTGGCCCCTGCTAATACATATGAGAGGTTTATTCCCTCATTAGAGTTTCCCTCAAAATATACAAAGGTATTTCCTTCAGAATTGTTTTCAAGAGTGAAACACTCTTTCTTTGCCTTGGCAAGGATAGAGCATCCTCTCTAATCCTGTTTCTCTGAAAATGAGAAGTGGGGCGGTGGTTGACATATGCTCATCTGATAGTTGGTACTTGCGAAAGTAATTCAATTTTTCGTAGCTCACTACCCCACAAGACTCCAGAAGATGTTCTGGAGTCTCACTGGACTCATTGCAGAATCTGCAAAGGCAACAGAGACGGTATACTAAGTTATTTGTTTTATGTCCGTTCGTCTATATGTAACACTTTTAAGGCCTTAAATATTAAACTTGACGAAGCGTACTTAATAAATACTCTCATTGGGCCTTAGATTTATTAATATTTGTGCCCACAACCACACCCACAATCATACTAAATATCGGATAAACCTCTCTTTTAACCCATTTTTTAGCAAATTTAATTGGCTCCAGGACATTCATGTGCAAGTTTCGATAATTTACGCCAACTAATACGTCCGTGAAATAAAATGACGTACCGTGAAATTAAATCACGTGACTTGGAAAAATGTACAGATGTAAAAAAAAAAGTAGGATACGACTGGGTTGGACGTATGTACTTACTCATATGTGCTGTTCGTACATAGCGTTAATTTTGAGATTAGAATGAAAACTCAGATTTCGCCCCAAACTGTGACCCCACGTAAAATCTATCTAGCCGAGGTATAGCGTCACGAGATTCACTTTTTTGATTTTCTCCATACCAAGAAGTAAAAAAAAAAAAATAATAATAAATACTAAAGGAAATGCACGATTGGGTCGTACGTACTTGCGCCTGTGTGCTGTTCATTTACAAATCAATCCGATTTTAAATATAGATATCGATTTTCACAAGAATTGTTTAAGTCATATCTGAGAAACGACAATTCGATAATGAGTATCGTTACACAACTTTTGTTCCGAAAACTTGGTACGCCGTCTAGTGAGATACTATGTCTAACTCAACACAAATATAACTCAAGACAAAAATTTAAACAAAATCATCAGCGTCGTCACAATCGGCCTTTGGTAAAGTACGCTTAAGTAACCTTAGTTAAGGTTAGAAAGAAAATTGCGATTTCGACTCGAATTGTGAACCCACCGATTCCAGATATGAAGTTTGAAGAAAATTCGTTTAGCCGTTTAGGCTGCAGACAGACAGACAGACAGAATTGAGAAATCCACTTTTTGAGTTTCTCTTTTATAATAATGTTCAAGTCTTATCAAAATCTCGAGAGGAAACCAATACTTGCCCTTATAAATTGGAGGTTACAATTTAAATCTGGACTACTGTGGTTATTTTTGGGATTAGAATGAAAATTGAGATTTCGTCTCGAATTGTGACCCCATAGAACCCAGAAATGAAGTTTGAAATAAATCCGTCCAGCTATTAAGGCTGCAGTTCAACGCACGCACATACATATACAGACAGACAGACAGACACACAGACCACTTTTTTGAGACTCTCTATTATAGTAATGTCCTTTTATAAAAATCTCGTGGCCTTATAGGTGCAAGTAAAAAAACGTGCTTCGATTAAAAAGGATAGGGTGTATAACACAATCCGTTATTATAATACGGATTGCAATTATTTTTAATTTACAATCGAGAAGGCCATTTTCAAGCACTTAATATAAAGTTAGAGCGGAACTTTATTTTAAGACAATTTTTCTTGTCAGTCGCAACAGCTTACAGTCGGGCTAATTTAGGTCAGCGCTCTATTTCGAGATGGTGCGTGGCAGAGTGTCCAACTGAATCAGATTAAAAGGGAGGTGGAAGCTTTAATGTGCTGTACTACCTTCAATGACGTGGGGACTATGTTAAAGGATGCTACTGCGAAGGCAATTCCGGGAACATTTTTGACCTTCGTCGAAAGTTGGTAAGTTGGAAAAGTGAAGCATGCAAGAAAAGTCTTTCCAATATCCAAGTTAATGCTGTCAAAAATCTGTCGATAGACAGAACTGGTTGCCTGCCAGCGAACTCTTGTTTTTTTTTTAAGACTTTGATCAAGGCGTTTGTATCGTAGTTATTATCTTTAAGATAGTTCGCATGGTGCAGCAAGTCCTGTCATTGCAGTGATATATACCTGCCCTCTCCAGCAGAACCAAATACTTTGTGCCACCCTTTTATTAACGCATCGCTCTGAAAATCCTTCTATGCCGGTCGATCGATAGCCCCTAAGGTGTCTTTGCACTTTTCAAATATGGTGGAATAAAAGATGAGATAAGATATTAAGAAATGATCTGAGAACTTCCAGTTGCAGCTGACTGAAACCGCTCATGTATTATGTTGGTCCTTATCGTATTGTTCATGATCCAATATTTCAGCATTGATAACTTATCCAATCATGTCCGGGAAAGTAGGGAGCTCCAGCCACAGTAAGGTGTGGATGTAAGAGAGGCCACACTTTCGCCATTACCCTTGGCACGCGAGGATGCCGTCAGTAAGTCTTGTTGTTTAGGCGGCACCTATCTGCCCGCAGTTTTATTTCTTTGTCAATGCATAATATTATTTTTATTTTTTTATTATTTTCCTTACTTTTGGCGTAAATTTTAACGTTAAGATTTGTCTCCGTGTCTAAATGGCTACAATAATGAGGAATTAATACAGCCAACCACATCATTACCTAAATCCGTTCTATGTATCTCATAGATTTCCTAAAGGTCAATCCAGAGCATCGTTGTTATGGTATAACAATGGAGCCATGCTAACGTTAAAAATCGGTTAGTACAAGTTTTGCAGAATATGTGACTTTTGGTGTGAAAAGTAGTTCTAAGCACGTTTTACAATTAATTTTCAAAAAGTATTACTAAGTTTTAAGATCTCTTAAGGCTTAAAGGACTCCTTACGATGTTTCTACTGAACCGAATAGCGAATCGTTGCAGCAATTTGCAACAAACATCTGTTAGGGTACAGAGCAGTTGCGGCTAGTCCATAGGAGCACATGAGCCCCCAATCTCTTTTCCACGCATTTCTAAACTCTGAGAATTTTTAAAGTTCTCTTCCACAATGAATTTATTTTCACTTACATGTCGTTGACAAGAACGTCTTTTTTACTAACATTGTCCAAGATCAAAGCAAATCTGTTTATATTATTCATCAAAATATTAGAAGTATGCGGCAAAATTTTGATTTATTAGTTAGCAACCTTGAAGCCTTTAAGAACATGCCTGAAATTATTTTCGTTTCGGAAATTTGGATTTATTTCTATGAGCTTAGTGATTACAGTATTCCTGGCTATACATTTTTTGCAAATACCAATGATTCGTATTCTTCCGGTGGAGTAGGAGCTTTTGTGCGAGATTATTATGATGATTGTGTGGTGGAGCGCTTTAGTTTGGTAAGTGCCGATGTTATAAAAATCTTTTTTGGCATATGCAATGAAGATTTTACTTTTGTTTGTGCATACAGATTTAATTCGCAATCGTTTCATGTGTTTTTGGATGAATTTAAAAAATTTTTATGCGATGAAAAATCGAATAACCTTGTTATTTTAGGTGACTTCAACTTGGACCTACTAAATACTAGTCCAATGTTAGATTCATATCTTGCACTTATGGCCGAACATGGGTTAGCTTCTTTAGGAAATGAGATCACCAGACCAACTGCAGGTACATGCCTTGACTACGTGTTCGTTCGTTTCTTGAAAGTTCCACTAAATCTATATTCTGGTTTTAATTTTGAACTTCAGATCTCTGATCATTGTATGACTGGCTTAGTTTTAAATAATGTACTGCGTTTTGAAAACTGGGAGCCGGTTTATCCACAAGACAATGTTTCTACGGGTTATGATATTTTATTAAATTTATTAAAAAACTATGTTAACTTTGCAAGCTACGTCACTGTCCCTAGAAAATCTGCTTTAAGCCTTAAGCCTTGGTTAACGGTTCAACTCTTAGGAGAATTAGACAAAAACACAAATTGCGGATAAGTTACCACAAACATCCACAAAACTCTAGTTTACAGAGTCGTTATAACCGTATGAGCCAAAAAATTAACAAAGAAATACATAAGTGTCGAGATAGTTACTACCAGAATCAGATAAGGGCTTCACAAGGAAAATCAATCGTAATGCTACTAACCAAAATAATGCTATTTATTTAAAAAAAAAAACGGAAGTGTTACTATTTCGGAACCTACAGCAATAGCTAATGAATTCATTGACCATTTTTCATCGGTTGGACAACAGCCGTTTCAAAGATTTTGTTTAAATTATTGAAATTGTTACTGTACCGGATCCGGATTTTTAAATAGTACTTTCCAAAGAAATGGCTTCTTTTTAGAACCAATTTCTGGGCTTGAAATTCTAAAGACTATTCATTCCTTAAGGAATTCAAATTCCTGTGGTAGCGATGGTTGGCTTTAATATTGCTGACATTTTGGCACATCTTTTCAATTTGAGTATCGTGTCTGGACTCTTCCCTGAAGAACTAAAATGTGCCATTGTTATTCCTCTTTTTAAAAGGGGTAATAAAAATGAAAAAAAAAAAAAATAACTACAGACCAATCTCGTTATTGTCTTTAATCTTCAAAGTATTTGAGAAATGTGTTAAAAAAAGGGTTTTGGAATTCCTAAAAAAAAAAATTATTTTTTCAGCCCCATGCAGTTTGGGTTTAGAGCTGGGCTATCTAATGAAGATGCGCTCTTGGATTTCTGTTCCCTTATACAGAAAGGTTTGGATAACAAAAAGTGTTGTGCTGGACTTTTTGTTGATATAACAAAAGCTTTTGACATGGTGGATCATAAGATTCTTTTGAAAAAGCTATATAATGCTGGTTTTCGTGGTTTTATGTATAGTTGGTTTATGTCCTATCTTAAAAAAAGAAAACAAAAAGTGAAGGTTGAAACTAGTTTAAGTAACTCTAAGGTTAATAATCTTGGTGTTCCCCAAGGCTCTGTGCTTGGTCCTATACTGTTTCTCATTTCTATAAATTCTCTGATTATCCAACCATTTGTAGGAAAAGTTAGAGCTTTTGCTGATGATCTTGGTATCGCATATGGTTCAGTCAATCCCTTAAATCTAGTAGCTGATATAAATAAAGACGTTGAATTACTAAGAATTTGGTTTGCGGAACATAAGCTAGTAGTTAGCAATAAAACGAAACTTATGTTTTTCAGCCTAATTAATCATGATGCTCTAGATATCGAGATCATATTTCATGCATCTATGTCTGCTGACCAATGTTCTTATGGCTCCTTCGATAGGAATGTTCCTTGTGATGACAATTGCTTCAAAGTCGAAAACGTAAACCATTTTAAATATCTAGGCGTTACAATTGGCCGGAATTTGAGTTGGTCTAATCAAATTTTAGGTTTAAAACAATATCTGCTCTCAACCATTCGTTGTTTCTACCGTCTTAAAAAGTTTTGTCCCAACAATAGTTTAAAAACAATCTATTTTTGGATATTTCATTCAAAATTGCAATACGGAATAAGCTGTTGGGGAAGTGCTTGCTTAAATAAAATTCTGCCGTTGATTGACTTACAGAAATGCGCCATTAGGAAGATTTGTAATTCCTCCCGTTTAGCCCACTCTATGGAACTTTTTCGCCGTATGAAAATCCTACCAGTTAGACACCTCTTTTATTTCAAGGTTCTGAAGATACGAGTATTTTTTATTAGAGGTGGTTACCTGCAAAGTCCGATATCTGATTCCTATAGCTTGAGAAGCAATCAACAGTCTCTAGTTACCATTCCTGCTTTTCGTACAACATGCTATAGAAATTCTTACCCCATTATTTCTTGCAAACTGTTTAATAGGCTTCCTGTACGTATGCGAATCATTGGAAACTTGTTCACTTTTATGAAAGAGGTAAAACAGTGGTTTCTTAACTTTGATCACAATTAAATCGAAATTTTGCTGCCCTACATTGGTTAGTATCTGTACATATATTGCCTTGTTGTAGTAATGAAGTTGCCTTTTGCTTTCTAAATTGTTCTATTTTTTTTTTTTTTTTTTTTAATTCTTTACTTTTACTTTTACTTTAATTTGTTCATCCCACAATGAATATATTTATTATAAAGTGACATTTATCTCTATTTTATTTCATGAAATACAAAATGTCTCTAACTATTCTCTTATTATTTAGCTGCAGTCTGTTAAATATGCAAATATTATAATTGTTTTAAAATTGTAATACGAGAATAATGAATTTAATAAAAAAAAAAAAAAAAAATATTGCAAGGGAATGAACAAAAATCGCGAAACAATCTACCACTAATTGGCTGGAATGACTGGAATAGCACCTGCTCATCTAGCTTAAGGTTCACATGGAGTGCGTGTGTGTCTGTTAACATGTGCATACATATATCGGATAGCTAGAGGGCGTTTATATGGAGACGAATTGTGCACAACAAAAGAGTGCCTAAAACACAATTCCCATAAAATGGTTCGCTTGCACAATGGATAATTGCAGTTCTTAAGTTTCTCTACATGCACGATTATTTCGCTTGCGTTGACAGTATCTAGAAAATAATGCCTACTGCAAAAAAAAAAAAATCGTTGTTATTTTAACAACGATAAAAAATTTAGGTTTTGAAATTTTCTGCAAGGAGAATGATGAATTTTTCAAAATTTTCAAAAATTGGAGATGTACATCCAAAGTGTCTGAGTTTACCTCGAAATTAAAGAAATAGTGTTCCTTATTATCCGAACATTTTGGATGCGCACCTCATTTGAACTACAAAGGATTTTTTTGTGCTAATTGTGAACCACCTGTAGTATACATATATGATGCTGGTATCAATTCTTCTTTTGATAACTGTCCAGTAGGCTGTTGTAATAGGGAAAGTAGTACAGCTAGTAGCTTCTTCTATGATCCAACCACAGGTACTGAATTGTCTAGAATTATCAATACAATGGATTGTCCAACATTTCAATCCTCAATAGCTATTCAAATTCTTTTATTAAACAGATTTGACTTAATATTGTTCATATCCTCGGTCAAATTTTCAATAATAGTATCTGCAGTGGAAGGTTTCCAGATAGTCTTAAAATTGCCGAGGTTATTCGTATATTTAAAAAAGGAATTTCTCTGCTTCCACTTTTCTCGAAAATTTTTGAAAAAGCTGTTAAAGCTAGGATTATTGCATTCTTGGATGGTACTTCTTTCTTTAGCTCAAAGCAATTTGGTTTTAAAGCTGGAAAATCTACCTTGCACTCGAATTTATGAGAGCTTAAATATGAAAAATGTGTCTGGCTTCAGAGGTTTCATGCTCGATTGGTTTGCCTCGTACATAGTCGGCAAAAATAATGGTCAAGCTAGGTGTTGAATTTAGTGAAATCCGAGGAATTATTATTGGTGTTCCTCAGGGCTCGGTGCTTGGCCTTATTTTGTTTTTGATTTTTATCAATTCCATTTTTAACCTTAGCCTCAAAGGAATCCAAACTGGATTTGCAGATGAAATAGCTTGGACTTATTCTAATGCATCTAGTTTTGATCTAATGGCTGATATCAACCACGATTTGGAAAAGATTAGACATTGGTTTAGTTCTCACAAGCTGGTGATTAGTGATAAAACCAAAATTATGCTATTCAATCTCACGACCTCTGAGGTAGAATTTCCAGCACATAATCTGCAAAAATATTTGCTGATAACAATGTGGTAGAAGCGTAAAAGGGAGCATAGCTTCTTACTATTTTCAAGTTCAAAAAAACTTCCCCTTAAGCACCTTTACTTTTTTAATGTTCTAAAAATATTTTATTTGAGGAGTGGTTATTCACTTAATCGAAGTTAAACTGCCTATAGTCTCCGTGGCACTGAACGTTGTTTGGCTTTAGTCCCACCGCATAACACCACTCACTTTTTTAACTTTTATACATTAGTATCACCTAGACTTTACAACATACCCTCATCTGAACTACGCTGCATTTCAAATCCATTATTATTTTAGCGAGCAATTAAGATATGGCTTTTTGAATTCGATTTCGATGAAATAAATATACAAGTAATATGTATTAAAGTAATCATTTGATACTTCGTTCCTTTGCAGCACCGCCGTCTAAATAATTGTCGTTCTAGTTAACTAGTCAACTACTGGTTGTCTTTAAATTGAAATGAAAAAACGCTTTTAGTTTCTAATATATGTATCACCATTCAAGTCTGATAATTTTCAACTAAACTATGTATTTCTTCTTAAATGTGAATTGCAATAGAAACATGAATTATGTTATTCTTATAAATGTACCTTGAATTTAAAGAATAACAAATTGAATTGAATTGAATGTCAGGAGGGCCTACGCAGTCTCCCAGCTCAAGGATATCGAAGAGTCTCATGATCGAAGCAACATCCGGAAGTTCTACAAGAAAGCCAAGCAACTGGCTGCTGGCTTCAAGGCCGGAACACAGGCTCTTCGAAACAGCGAAGGAAATCTAGTCACCGAAGCGCAGGGAATTGTATATGTGTTTAAGCAACACTTCCAGCTGCTAAATGGGCATCATTTAGAGAGTGATAGGGCAAGAAGAGAACCCACGTCCAGTCAATGAAGAATCAGTTCCAGCACACAGTATAGAAGAAGTTGGCTTAGCAATAAAAAAGCTTAAGAACCACAAGGCCGCCGGCTCTGATGGTTAACCAGCGGAGCTTTTCAAATACGGTGGTGATGTTTTGGTAGTGCGCATGCACCAAATCATCAACCAAGTATGGGTGGAAGAAAGCATGCCCGATGACTGGACTATCAGCTCCATATGCCCCATCTACAAAAAAGGCGATCCTATGTCTTGCAAGAATTATCGAGGCATATCCCTGCTTAATGTCGCATACAAGATCCTACTCAACGTACTGTGTGAACGTCTCAAACCATTCTGCAACACACTAATCGGCACGTACCAGTGTGGCTTCCGGTCCGGCAGATCGACTATAGGCCAAATTTTCACACTGAGGCAAATCCTGGAAAAGACCAATGAATTTCAAGTCGAGACTCACCACCTATTCATCGACTTCAAGGCCGCATATGATAGCATTCATCGTCAGGAGGCTTATGTGGCGATGGCCGAATTCGGGATGCCGGCAAAACTGATCCAGCTTTGTAGCGTGACGCTGGAAAACACGCGCTGCAACGTGCAATTTGGAAGTAGTTCCTCCGAACTATATCAAACATGCACCTGATTTAGGCAAGGAGACGCACTATCATGTGTTAGAGCAGATAGTGCGCAGGGCAGGTGTAAACACGGAAAGCACTATCTTCAACAGATCCGTCCAGCTACTGGGGTATGCAGACGATATCGACATCATCGGTCTCTCCCAGCGTCCCGTGATAGAGGCTTTTACAGCGATTGAAGAACAGGCGAAATTTGTCGGGCTTGTAGTAAATGAGGATAAGACTAAGTACATGCTATCAACAAACAAACAAGCATCTGTCCACCACCTAGGACAGAACGTCACTGTTGATAGCAACAATTTCGAGGTAGTTAAGGAGTTTATCTACCTCGGAGTAAACATGAACTCCACAAATGACATCCTAGTGGAGACCCGGCGAAGAATTACCCTAGGAAACCGCTGCTACTTCAGTTTGGCAAAACAATTGGGTTCAAAACTCCTAACTCGAAGGACAAAATGTATGCTCTACAGAACCTTTATCCTGCCAGTTCTGCTTTATGGCGCCGAGTGCTGGACGATAAGCAGGGAGGGAAAGCTGATACTGGGCTCCTTCGAAAGAAAAATTCTTCGGCGGATTTTTAGTCCTGTGTGCGTGGAGGGCAAATGGAGGAGAAAATACAACCGCGAACTCTATGAGCTGTACCAAGATGTGGATGTAGTCCAAAAGGCTAAAAAACGTCGACTACATTGGCTCGGCCACATCGAGCGAATGGACAATAATGCTCCAGCTAAGCGGATCTTCGAATACCAGCCGCCAAGTTCGAGACGACAAAGAAGACCGAACCTCCGTTTCATAGGCCAAGCCATCGCGGATGCCAAAGCGCTTGGTCTGGATAACTGGAAACAACGTGCCCGAGATCGCAGAGGATGGAAGGCTACAGTGTCTCAGGCAGAGACTCTTCACGGGTCGGGAGCCCGTTAAGTAAGTGAATGTCAGGAGCCGCCACTGGTATAGAGCACAAATGCTACTAGATTCCAGCACCTTGATGACGCTCTAAATAATATAAATGCCCTACACATTCATCAGCTGCTATAACAGAACACATTACTTGCTAAAAAAAAAAACATAAACAACTTTGTCACCCTGGTACCAAAATATAAAAAATCTGCAAATAAGTTTCCTTGAACGTCACCACGAGTAGGTGAACCAAATCATTATTGATCAGTCCGTTCAAGAGTTTGTAGGTTTCCGTATTATTTAGCGTAACATAAACTTGCCATCTAAGTTTAAGGTCCCATAAAAGTGAACTTTATTCCCTTTATTTACTGAGATTGTAGTTTAATTGCATGTTAATGGGAAATCACTTTACAAAAAGTGCATCGTTTAAAGTCGCTTTTAATTCACGTTAATTTATTACATGAGAGTAGATGATACCATTTTTATTCTGATGCAACGGGTACGCTGTAAAATAAATACTTAATCTGTGTCATACATTTCACAAGTAAACAAAACGATAACAATGAGCAATTCATGTACGTTCACTAACTTAATGTTATTGTTCCCACGCGCTGTACGTCACAATTTTCCAACAATTTTCCGATTACTCAAATACTCATACTACGCATTATACTATGTGATTAAGATGCTTGAATATTCAATATTCCGTTGGAATTTTCCAGGCGATTTTTTTTTTTTTTAATAAATTTACTGAGCACCTACATGACGTAAATGAAATACTCTGACGGTGTGTGAATGGATAATGACACATCATGGACTTCAACCTTCGGATACTCTCATCTATCTATGATACATATGTATAAAATAATTCTAGCGTATTATCGCATGTAGTAGCGGCCTGTAAGATGAGTTTATTGGAATACAAATACATACAAGATTTTCTATACCACCTAAGGCTGACAAATGTAGACGGTAATGTAGTGCATTTAAGGCAAGAAAGTTCTGTACCTAGTCAAGTCATAAATGCGTGTATCAGTATTTTTGGTGATAAAATAAAACCGAAGAAGTATTTTTAGATTTTGTTTTTTCTGTAAAACTTTAGTTGATTATTTAGGAAACAATATTTAAACAATTTATTTAAAATGGCTGCCATTTGCATTTATGCAGGCCTTGAGTCGAACAGACTACAACTTATAATCAAAAGAACTGAGATCTGGACTGCCTGACGGCGAATCGTCTGCTGCTATGAAGTCCGGCACATTGATTCGGCAGTTTTTTTTTTTATACAGAGAGAGAGAGAAATAAAGAAAGATTTGGTGTAGTGGTTTGAAACTCCAAGGGTGGGGTCCAGATAACATTTTTGCTTTGCTTTTTATTGTCGTTGCTCATGATTCACAGTATTTTTTTTTTCAGTCCTCCTGATGTCATCATCACGATCAAGTTGCATTTTCAGCCATATGACAACCCTTCTGTCAGTGTTATGCCTGCGCAGTAGAGTTGACTTAGCTTTCGCAATTGATTGGCTTTTTATTTATTTCATGCGAAATAAATAGATGATTCTTGACATCAGGATTTGAACCGCGAACCAACAGCCTGACAAGCGATGATGTTACCACTATACCACGGCCACCCGTGGTGCCTTATGAGCTGACGCGTTCGATTCGCTGAATGAGTTCTGATGATTCTTTGGATGATCGGGCATAGACTCTGTTAATTTGCTTATTGAACGATTCCTTAACAGTAAACATTTTTTCACCCGTGAACAGGATTTTCTTGTGACCATTTTGCGCATACCGGCGGCGTAGAGCTTTCTATGTTTCATTCCATTTTTGCTTTAATTGGGCTGTAAGTAAGTGGAAAGTGTGTCTTTTATATGCTTTGACAATATTTCTTGTGGCGAGATTTTCTGCGCTTGCAGCGGTTTCCGATTCTCTTCTTCTTCTTCTTCTTCTTACGGCGAAGTTATGATCCAGAGTAGAAGGATCACAACCCTCCTACTTTACTACATCCCTACTGGTCCGCCTGTGGGGTTTGCCTTTTTTTTGGTTTTGACACGTGCATGCTCCTGATTTTTTGATTTATGTTTGATCTTACTTTTACAACACCAGTGATCTCCAGTCGTGTCAACCCACGGATTCGCATGCACACTTGCGGGATAGTTTTAAGATGATATATGTGTCGCTAGGCTCACCTGGATATTTTAAAAATTGCCTAGATGTGATTTTCCCCTTAGTCGCCTTCTACGACAAGCGCTATGTATTTGTGGGGAGCGCTGCAGTGATATTCTTAACCCGTTCCTGCACGGGGCAAGCGGTTTCCGATTAATCCTGGCTTTAACAGGTTTGATCGCCTGTGGAGTTCTGACAGTGCGAGGGCGTGCGGAACTTTGACGGTCAGTTACTCCACCAATGTCTTCAAACAATTTAACAGTTCTGTAAATCTTTTTGCGCGATAACTTAGTATAAATGTCACTCATTAAAAACATGGCAATATAGAATGGATGTATTCAATATTAGTTTCACAATGAGTGCATTTAAACATGTACCAGTATTTACGTAGGGATTAACAAAAGTTCGCTCAGTTGGTGTCAATTTAGTAGTTTTTGAAAAAAAAAGATGCATTTCTGTAGCTTATAATCTAACAATATTTATTTCTAAATTTCAGAACAATAGCTAAAAAATGGAGACGAGAAAGAAAAAAATTAGTGACGTAAGCTCGGTTGAAGTTCCACCGCCAACACAGGACGAAATTCGTTTGACCATTCTCTTCGGATTTCGACGTCAACTCACGCCAGTCAAAATTCTGCACGAATGCCAAAATGCATACGGAATAAATGTTATTATTTCAAAGTGGTTTCGAAGATTCCAAACTGGCCATTTTCTGTGGAGGACGAATCTCGTGAAGGTCGGCCCAAATCCTCGACCGACGATACAAATGTGGCCCTGGTGAAGGCTAAAATTGGCGAAGATGCCAGGATGACACAGGAGATGATAGCGGATGAACTGGACTTGAATGCCATGGTTGTGTCACGAATTTTAAATTATCACCTGAAATATTTGAAGAAGTCAGCTCGATGGGTTCCAAACATTTTGAATGGAGAGCAACAAGAGGCTCGTGTGCGTTTTGCTCAATATTTCTTGGATAAGTTTGAAAATAGAGAGTCAAGCTGCTTCAATAAGATCGTTACAGGTGATGAATCTTGGACCCGGAAACCAAACAGCAGTCCATGGTATGGAGCCCAGAAGGTGCAAATCCTCCAGTAAAAGCCAAACAACAAAAGTCAGCGACAAAAGTTATGATGTCGATGTACTTCACAAGGGCGAAAATGGTCGCCGACATCCCGCTTAAAACTAGTCAGGCGACAGTCACTGCTAATTGGTATACTAAAACTTGCTTACCACAAGTTTTTCAAAATTTACTAGGACACCGACAATGCGCCTGCAGCACCTTATTATCCTGATCTAGCGCCGTGTGACTTTTGGCTGTTTCCGAAAATAAAAAAAGATTTGAGCGGAAAAAACTTCACATCTAATGAGGAGATTATTAATGCAGTCAATGTCGAAATCGAAAATCTCCAAAAAGAGGATTTTGAAAGCTGTTTTGAAAGATGGATCTATCGGCTGAATAAATGTATTGAAATAAATGGGAATTATGTGGAGAAATTAAAAAAAAGATGAAGATTAAATATCTAAAGTTAAAATTATTTTTGTGTTTTATTATTTAATCAACTAAGCGAAATTTTGGTAGTCCCTACGTATGTGCAAAATAATAGGTGCAAAAGCTGTCTTTCAAATTTTTCTCAGACGGCATCTGCAACCTTTTTTGGAAAATGGTAATAAAGTATTTAACCGTAAATTTTGCGTCGCGTTGAGTGATTTCCAATGAGTGTTGTCATCATTTTTCTTTTCCGTGCTCATTCTTGTGTGCGAACATTAAATTTGATTGTGCAAAATAATAGGTGCGTTGCTGTTAAGTGGCATTTATTCTTGTGGTTGGTAAAAGTCGTAAGTATTTCGGCTTAGAATTAAGAATTTCTTAAATTTGAACCTGTAAAGAGTAAGGCACATTGCTCCGAGGTCAGAAATCTGATAAAATCCTTGCGACAGGAAGGCAAAACATATAAAAGAATTACGGGAACTATAGGCTGTTCTGAGAACTTGATAACAAATGCCTTAAAGTAGCGCCAAACTAAAGAAACTAGAGGCAGACCACGAAAAACTATACAACAAACCAATCGCCAAACAGTGAGGATGGTGAAAACACGTCCGTTTGCAAACGCAAATCAAAAAAAAAGTCTGGGGTTGAATGTCAATACTTCAACCATATGGAGATTAATCGAAAATAAATTACCTTCCAGAAGTCCACGAAAATGCCCGTACAAAGAAGAACAAAAAAAAAATGAGCAAGAACATCTTAATTGGGCAAAAGAAAATTGGCGAAATATTTGACGGTCCGATGAATCTAAAATCAATTTATTTGAGCCAGATGGTGGCAAAACGTATGCAAGAAGACCAAACGGCAAAGAATATTCACCACAGTACACGCTGAACACTGTCAAACATGGAGTGTAATGGTTTGGGAATATTTGTCCAGGTACCGCGTTGGTCCAATTTTCTGGATAAAGAACATCATGAACACCCTAGATTACATCAACATATTGGAAAATGTACTGCTGCCCTTCCCCGAAAAAGAGATGGCATTACGTTGGACATTCACACACATTTCAAAAGTGGAGGTCCTTTTTTGAGAGGAACAATATTGACGTTATGGAATGACGGAACATAAACCCCATATAAAGCTTATGGGCCGACGTCAGGAGGGCACTTGGTCACTCTAGGCGTAAAAATAAGGAGGTATTGTGACAATCCATGCGAGCTGAATGGGAATCGATACCTGTGAAGAGGTGCCAAAAACTGACTGATTCCATGTCTAGGAGATGTCAAGAGGAGAGGGGGATTGCAAGAAGATGGGGAATGGTAAATGATTCACATTCGCAATATGTGAGCAGTGCGTTTGTTATCATTATCCTGTTGGAAAAAGAAACTGTTACCAAGATTAAATTTCTGCACACTCTGGGGGAGGTTTTCTTTTAAAATGTTGAGGTAGTCGATCTTGTTCATTGTCCCGTCAATGAACATCAAGTTCCCTACACCACTTGCAGCCATACAGCCCATACCGTGCTCACTATATTGTTTTTTTCCAACTCGGTATTAGGTTTTCTTCATACTCTTATTCTCCCATCTGATTGAAATATGTTAAACTTGCTTTCATCTGGAAAAGAGTACATTGACCCAGAAAGCTATAGGCTTATCTTTGTAACTTTTTGTGAATTCTAACCTTTTCCTTTGAGTTGCCATACTTATCAGAGATCTCTGCCTTGCCACTCTGAACTTGTAACCAGCACAATTGCAGTTCTACGCACATTTTTAGGATGAATTTGCTTACCGATATATTCCTTTAATTCCGCCGATACTTGATATGAGGTAATTTTTGGATTCTTCTTAATTTTTCTAACCGCAAGACTTTCTTCATTTGCGGTCAGCTTTCGTGGACGTCCACTATGCGGGCGGCTTCTGAGGTTCGACGAGTCTTTGATACGTTTTATGATGCTGCAAATCGTAAATCGGCTTCTTTTTACGATTGCGCCAAGACGATTACATAAAACAACTAAATACTGAACTTATTATGACAACTCTTCCATATTCCAAGACATCCGATGTTGCCATACAAAAAAGTTTAACGTTAACAATAAATGTTGCAAGTGTGTGAATAAATTTGTCCATGATAAAAAAGGCAGTTAATCACATTTTTGTTTATTTCTTTTGACTAAGCTAAACAATTTAAGTTTTTCTATTATTAGTAACTGAACAAGATTTTAACGATTTTTGTATGGATAGTTATGTCCGTCTCTGTATCTAAAACTATTCGTTTACAACTAACATGTCTTCATATTCTTTTTTAGACGCAAGGGTAACACTCCTATTTTTATACTTTTAATAATTTTATTTATTTGTTTATAACTTTTTGTTACACATTGTTTTAAAACCTGAAAGAATGAATTAAAAATTGTTTAAGTTTTAACACTCTTTTCATTATTACAACAAATATAACCAATTTTCATAATTTTTGAGTACACACCTATTATTTTGCACACCGCTGTATGTAAAGGGTGGTTAAATTTTAAGGGCCGATGTTGAATGTGAACGTCAAGTTTTTTTCTGCATTTCATTTGACATTTCTCAATTTCAGACTAACTCAATTTGAACCATGGAAAGATACACAATCGAGCAACGCGTTAAAGTTATTCAGGCTTATTATGAAAATGGGCGTTCAAATCAAAATGCATATCGTGCATTTCGTGATTCTTTCGGTCAATTAAATCGTCCAAATGTGCGTACAATCGGAAAAATCGTGCAAAAATTTGTGCAAACCGGGTCTGTAGGAGATGTGAAAACACCAGTGCATGCTCGTACAGCTCGTACTGCAGAAAATATTGCTGCTGTTCGCGATAGTGTGGCTGAAGAGCCGTCCACCTCAACTCGTCGTCGTGCCCAACAATTGCACCTCTCACGCTCGTCGTTGATGAACATTATGCATAAAGACTTGCATTTACGCGCTTACAAGGTGCAATTGACTCAGGAACTAAAGCCTCTTGACCATTTCAAGCGTCGTCAATGGTCACAATGGTGGCAAGAAATGGCAACAGTGGATGATCAATTTTCGAAGAAAATCATCTTCAGTGATGAGGCACATTTTCACCTCAGTGGATTCGTCAATAAGCAGAATTGCCGCATTTGGGCGAATGATAATCCAAGAGTGATTGTCAAAAAACCAATGCATGTGATTTGACACCGTTGGACTTCTTTCTTTGGGGTTATTTGAAAGAAAAGGTGTACGTCGATAAGCCAGCAACAATTCAAGAGTTAAAGGATGAGATAATTCGGCACATTAACGGCATAGAACCTCATTTATGCCTCAGCGTCATCGAAAATTTGGACCATCGGATGGAGGTGTGCCGCCGAGGTCGCGGCGGCCATTTGGGAGATATTTTGTTCCATACATAATTGAACCATACCAATATTATCATAATAAAAAGAAATGACATTAATTTCCTAAATAATTTGTGTTTTATTCAAAATCAACATCGGCTCTTAAAACTTAACCACCCTTTATTATACATAAAGCTTTCTACTTGTTTCTATAAAGAGCAAGTATTGTTTTCTTCAAAAAATTCGATTTCGAAATTTTGATTAATTGTAAAATAGAGAAATTCAAAAAAAGTGAATCTCTGTTGTGTGTCCGTCTGTATTACTGACTACGACTGGGTGGATTTACTTTAAACTTCATATACGGGGTCTGTGGGATTTACAATTCGAGTGGAATTTCATTCTAACCTCAGAATTAACAGTACTTTGCTAAAGGCCAGTTTTGAAAAAGTGCAATTTTCTCGAAAACGACTGAAACGATTTCGATAAGAATTCATATTTGAGGTAATTTAGACTTTTGCAATAAGACTTCATACTCAGTTTTTGAATAAACGTCCTTTAGTTATCAGCGGATTTCCGTAAATTGGCCATATCTCGGTTACAGTTTAGACGATTTAATGCGAAATTGATATCGAAGTCGTTTTGGACTTAGAAAGGACATGACATTAAAATTTTGGACATAAATAAAAAAGTAATAAATAAATAAATAAATAAACATGTTTGGCGCTAACAGCTCAATGCAGGGCCGTGCAAGGGCAATTTTGTTCGATTGAGAGAAGCTTTTCATGACAATTTTACACTCTGATGTTTGTCAGACATTCGCCAGAGGTGAGACCGTGAGTTTTCTTGGATTCGAACCTTGAGCCTCTCGCTCAGTGATCGCACACTTAACTGCTGAGTCACAACTCCCACAAATTTTGGACATACTTATGGTTAGGTTAGGTTGAAGGGAAGTGCACCTAAGTGCTTATAACGGGGGCCATACGGTCCATTCTGTTTCCCTTTTGTTATTTGGAACCTATATTTAAAACCTTTGCCTTGCGATCGGTTCTGTTATAAACCAGCCTGCGCTCTTTATGAAGCCTATCATGTTCCTAAGTGGAACTTGTAAGAGATCCCCTAGTTCGTAAAAAAGTCCGTTTCCCATATGACGGAGGCGGCGGTTTTGAATCTTTGGGCAATCACATAACAAGTGTTTGATGGTTTCTGTCTCTTCTATTTCTCGACAGTTCCTGCAGTGGTTGGGTGTGTTGATGCCTAGTCTAGCAGCCATTTCCCCTATCGCGCAGTGTCCTGTTAGCGCGCCTATCAAGATACGAATTTCTTTTTTATTCGGCCATAAGCTGCGAGACAAGACACAGTCGCTTGTGGCGGACCATGCGGAGTTAATCAGTTCTCTTGCTTTTATATCTATTTTCCTTTTTAGTTCACCTATTGGAGCTTCTACTGATATCCGAGTATGTTTAAGATTTAATGCTGATCTCTTTTTAGCTAGTTCATCTGCTGCCTCGTTTCCTTCAATATTACTATGGCTAGGAACCCAGCAGAGAGTTACGTCATAGGTATTGCATATTCTGTTTAACGTATTACGGCATTTGGAAACTGTTTTCGATCTGACTTCCTCGCTGTCTAGTACTTTGACTGCCGCTTGACTATCCACGAAAATTGTAATCTTTGAAGGATTTAGTTTTTTGCTATGTATTGTCTGTGCAGCCCTATCAATGACGAAGATCTCTGCTTGAAAGATGCTGCAGTCATTCGGGAGTTTGTATGAGTGGTTGATTTTAAGTGACTCGCAAAAAAATTCAGAGCCAGTTCCGATATCCACTTTAGACCCGTCAGTGTAGAGCTAAATGTCCTGTACATTAATTAATGTGTTGGAGTTTAAGAAAGTTTTTTTCGTTTTTTAAAGCATTTTTCGAAAATCCAAATTTGGCCCCCTCACTTCGACATAGCATGAATTTTAAATCTGAGCAATATACGAAGGAACAGAAAATATGGAGCAAGTAGATGAGATCCCACCGTGCCCTTTATTTTGTTTCATTCTACTTAATGTTGTAATTAGAGTCAACACGTTTATTTTTTAAAACTTAATTTACGAAGAAATTGTTTACGTATACAAAAAAAAAAAAAAATATAACAACTAATAAACACGTGTATAATATTTGGCATTCAAAAATCAAGTTTTTTTTTCGAATATAAAAATCACAAGATTTCTGACACGCCTTCAAAAGTTCTGTTAGTAAACAAGTCTATTTTTAGTACTCCACACTGGAATTGTTAAAATTTTCCAATGCGACATTAAAACGGAAGTTTTGGCAGCTATTCAAAATTTTACATGAAATATACAACGTAGGCGAATGACATTGTTATTTTTTTTAATAGTACGAACATTCATTCATAAAATAACAAAGTATTTAGTGCCTTTCCGGAAATAGTACTGACATTAAATGTTGTAAGAAAGTTGAAAAACTATATATTTATGGTTTAGCTTAAGATGATCTGGGTCATAAAAACTAGGATACACCGATGAATATTGGAAAAATAAATTGTACATACTTGCGCAGTAAAAATAAGGTTTTACTAGAAAATATGTGCGGAACTCAAAACTAAACACGAAACGGTGTTTGAATGTCATGATATACTCGTATGTACCAAAGGTCTCCTAGCGGTCAACGCAAAAGTCTCGATATCCGGGATTAAGTTTCCACTGAATGAATTGAAGTCCAGAGCTTCAACACCAAAACCTGTGTAAATCTACGGAAATGTTTTTTTTTAATTTCCTTATATTATTTCAGGACACGGGCGTTTGTAGATATACAGAGAGAGAGAAAGAGAGAAAGATTGGTGGTTCCCATACATTTACGAACTCTCAAAACTCGCAATTAGCGTGAACAGCCTATATACAGGGTGCGGAGGATATTTTAGGACATAGGTATTTAAAAAAAAAAAAACAAATGCTCATACATTATGCAAAAAAACGTTTATTAGAATATAATTTGGCACATAAATACTTATACGTCTGTACCTGAAATACCTAGTACGGGCAATAGTATTGTTATAAACATTTATTGCTATAAAATAAAGACCTCAAAAGATAATTTAATAAAACTTTCAGGATTTTTGCAGATATGTATTCTAAATATAAAAACCAAAACTTTATTTAAAATGACTTCTCTTGGCCTTAATGCAAGTGTTTAGTCGTTTTGAACACGCATCAATCACAATACGCACCTCATTAACACAGCTTCGGTCGGAGCTCGCTTTAAGAGTTCCATGTTGGGGCATCTTTTGTGGCACATAACGTCCTTTAAGACATTGATTAGTGATCAAGTGGATTAAGGTCCTAGGGTGGTGGAAGGCTCATCTTTGTACCAATAAAACGGGGTACATTTCTCTGGAGCCAGGTATGGGTAGTTTTCGCCTTGAGACTGGCTCGAACACTTCCCTAGATGATCGTGCATATACCCTATCACATTATTTGTTTAATTTCTCCTGCACCGTGAAGGCTTTCTCATCGGTAAACAGAATTTTTCTGTACAGAACAGCAGCGTATTCCACCAAGAGTCGCTTTGATTTTTGGACCCAATTTTTGTAATAGCCACAGTCAGCATTTTTCAAGTATGGCATTTGAAGGCCCCCAGTCTCAAGCCTATCTTGATATGTGAATCATTGACTTTTGTGTTACATTCATCTCACGTATCAGTGTATTCTGCTTTTAGGGACTTTTTGTGCCTTAAAGGTTTTGATGACTTGTAGCGTACTTACCGTGCGAGGAGGAACAAATCGCAGGCGGACTTTAATGTCGCTCGTATCCCCGAAGAATTTTATACACCGATAAGCAAACATTAAGCTAATACCTAGCTGCTGCAGGATCTTGAAAATCAAAACTTTGTTCACACCGCATTTATGAAGCGCTACGACAGAGGTGCGATTCACTTTCTCAATTCATTCCAGAGCGAAAGTGTAAGCAAATTTCAAATATTTTTATAAAGAACCAATTGAACTGGGGATGTTTGTTCAACTAAACCCCAGACAATGTGATCCAACGGATTAAAGTCTGGCGAGTTAGTCTTCCTTCACTCACCACACTTATGGTCTTCCTCCACACCCTGTCTATACAGGGCTTATCAACTGCCTCTGCCCGATACATCGAGGTGCTAGAGGCAGTTGATAGGCCGATTCACTGCTCACTACCCCAAGGACCATATCACTGACAGGAAACTTGGTGTGCATCATACGTTATCTTCCGGTTGCGGATTTGAAGGCTCTGAACATAGACATCTGTCGTTCCATCTACTGAGCTTCTGGTCCTGGTAGGCATTTTTTTCATTAACAAAATAAAAAAATAAGAAAAGGCCTGGATCTTTCGGATGCTTCAACTTGTTGAAAACCGCCTTAACCTCATTGCAATGTTGCAATTGTTAAACAAATTCCGGGCTGTTTTTGCTGTTCGAACGTGTTGAATGCTTCTTACGTTTCGAAACAGGCGAAACATATCCGCCAGAAGCCTCCAACTCGACGCACAAGGTTGAACGAACGATCGAACGACTTTTAAAAAGCATGATATTTCGATATCACTGTGGCAATAATCACGGCGTGTTTTTTTCATTTGTTGTGTTAGGTATTTATCTGACATTGAACCCAGGAAAAACTTAAACGTCTGCTATCAACCCAATCAATACTATAAATGAACAAAGACATGTACAAAGACATGTTCTCAAATTGTCTCTACACCCTGTACTTTGTCGAAATTATTTTTTTTTTAGTTTGGTCTAATATACATAGATATGTGTGTACCTAATTGGAATGGGGGTAAGATATGCGGAAAGGTGTTCTTTTCATAAAATGTGGTTTCTGGTTCCTTCCGAAAATCATCAAAATGGGATTCTGTGGGGATAAGATGTTTGGGTGGGATCACTGAGCGGGAGACTCAAGGTTTAAGACCTCAAAGGTTTTTTCACGGTCCCACGACTTGCAAATGTCTGATAAGAATCCGAGAGTAAAATTGTCATGAGAAGCCACCCTCAGTCGAAAAATTACTTTTCGAAAACAGCAATTGTAGGTCCCTACCATTCTAGGCCCTAGGTTAGACTACTTCTGTATCAATACCATTATAATGCTAAATCTCTGTACGTTTCTGATGCTTTGGCGATGCTTTGTAAAGGGTGTCCCAAAATTCACGCAAGATTTGAATTTTGCGCCATTTATACGGTAGTGTTGCCAACGACAAAAAAAAGACAGCCTGACAGCTGACAGTTCAGGGTTATTCAAAATGGAGAGCTACACGAAAGAACAACGCGTTTTCATTGTTGAGCAATATTTTAAAAATAATGAAGATTTGGCAGCTACAGTTCGCAATTTTCGTACAAAATATGGTCGGAATAGTGATTTAACTTCATCAGCTGTGAAGAGATTAATTCAAAAATCTAGGGAGACTGGATCAATTAGTGATTTTAAGCACTCTGGCCGTCCTTCAACAAATCGTTCAACACAAAACATCGAAACAGTTCGTGAGAGTGTTGTTGAGAGTCCAGGAACATCAATTCGGCACCGTGGTCAAGAATTGGACATTTAGTGAAGCTCTCTATAGCGTATTCTCATGAAAGATTTGCATCTGCATGCATACAAAGTGCAATTGAATCAAAAACTGAAGCCTACTTACCACGTACAGCGAAGAGTTCGTTGAATGGATTATGGAACAAGTAAATGCTGATTTTCAAACAAAATCATCTTCAGCGATGAGGCTCATTTTCATCTTGATGGCTATGTTAATCGTCAAAATTGTCGAATTTTGAGTTCAGAAAACCCACGAGTTGAGAAACAAATGCATCCACAACGTGTCACTGTTTGGTGCGGATTTTGGGCAGGAGGCATCATCGGACCATTCTTCTTTGAAAATGTGGCTAGTCAGGCAATAACTGTTAATGGTGCATGCTATCGCGACATGATAATTCATTTTTTTGTGCCTAAATTGCAAGTTATGGATGTAAACCATGTGTAGTTTGAACAAGATTTTGACATATGCCATACAGTCCCAGAAACAATTCAATTACTGCATGAGTCATTTCCTGGTCGTGTAATTTCCCGATTTGGTGATCAGAATTGGCCGCCCAGATCATGCGATTTAATGCCGTTGGACTTTCTTCTTTGGGGTTCTTTCAAGTCTAAGATTTATGCCAACAAGCCCATGACCACCCACGCCTTGAAGGAGCAAATTTAGCGCTGTATCAACGAAATTCAGGCACATTTATGCAAAACGATCATGGAAAAAGTGGACCCGATATGCTATTCCATACAAAACCTGCGTTTTCTATCAAAATTACTTCTTGCGTGAATTTTGGGACACCCTTTACTTTGTAAGGTTTAGGATTTAGATTAATCGCTAACATGTAAATACTCGTAGTTAATCGTTGCTACTACGACTTCTCAATTTTTTCAAAGCGATATAAGTCGAAATAAGTCTTATACCATGAAAAGTGACCGGTTTATGTCGGAGGAAACGAAAAAAATAGGTAGAGAGTGCTGTTGAAGCATCCGGTGGAGTTATAAATATCTTCGAATCATCCTTTTCACCCATCTAACTCATCCTAAGAAAAACGACTCAGAATATCTACAAAAACACTTTTCTATTGCAATTTTCGCTAAACTGAGTAGAATAGGATGAAGTTGATGCACAAGTACCGCGTTGGTGATGGAAATGGACGAAGAATTCGAAGAGTTTGGTCCATTTAGAATTTTCGAGCTAAGGAAAAGTATAAAAATAAAAATATAAAAAAAATAAAAGAAAACAAAATATGTAACATAAAGTAATATGTAAATGCAGATATATTTTTTTTCTCTTCTTTATAATGTATGTACCTTTTTTTTTATACAAAAAAAAAAAAAAAAAACAAAATTAAACATAATATACTTAGATTTGTGAAACATTGCATAATTTAATAACTCGAATACAACCATTTGCTTTGTAAATAAAAAAAAAAAAAAAAAAAAAAAAGATTAAGATTAAGATTTACTCGCACCGCACCGCATCACTCTCAGTTTTTCGACTTTCTGCGTCTAGCGTCTGTTATAGCACCCCATAGTTCAATAATAAAGTCATCTGTAAAACCAAACGATTCCAGATCTGAATTGTCAATGGCCTCAGCAAAATCCATCGAGTTTGTCTTATTCGCACCGAGATCCCAGATTTGTGTGGCCAATTCTGCATCGTTGATACCCATAAACGACTCCAGCAAATTATTTATAGCTTCTATGCCACACTGCGTGGAGTCGTCAAATTTCTCCTCGATCTCAACGTTGCCATTCGCCTTGAATCGTAACGTCTCCTTACCGCTGCCGTAGCCTTTTCCTGGAGTTTTAGGCTGTGATCTCGGACCTATGCCCTGAAATCCGCTCTTCATGGGTTCCACCAATCGAATGGTGAATGTGGCACCGGTGGGGATTTCTTTCAATAGTCTCGCCACTTCGTAGTGACGTTTTCCCACCATATCTATACCGTTAAGTTTTTCTATGTGATCGCCAATGGTAATGTGTTGAATGCGATCGATGACACTCTCCTCCTTGATTCTCTTTATAAATGCATAGCCAGCGCCATTGTCTGTAATGGTCAGGCCAAGGGCATCTTCCGACTTGACGATTTCGATCTCTTTCGGCCTACCCTTCCGGTGGGCAAAGATAAAGTCATCCAAACCGATCTGTCCGCCCAATAGTTTCGTCATATCGACTTTATGGGAATTTAGCGTACAGAATAGAATTTCATCGACGGGGATGTCATAGCATTCGGCGATCTTCTTGTACAGTTCTCTCACGCTGGCGAATCCTGTTATAAGTCCTGTGGGGCTTCCGTGTGCCAGTTGACAGTGGAAGACCAGTTGTGGTTTCGTGACATTAGAATCTGATCTGGGTGCATTTCCCGGCACTGCTGTTAATTTGTTATTGTTATCGTTTTGTGGAATTGTTTCAGGCGCTGGTTTACTGGACTTCTTGGCAAATAGCGGCATATCTGTATATAAATTGGAACTCGTAAAGTTTTGCTGTTTTTTTTTTTTTGTACAAAATTTACATGTGTTGTGTGGTTTGAGTTCAGTGTAGTTAATTTACATTATTTGATAGTGTGTGCGTCTCAAGAACTTTTTGATGGTAGATATTTTAGTTACACCTTAATTGTTTACAAAAAAATATGGTCAAAGTCGGACAAGTGTACCTTTGAATGAAGCGTTGATTGAATGCAAAACTAATGAAATTTTAGCTACCTGAACTAAATACATAGAGAAGGAATGTCCTAAGAGGGGACACTTTCTACAAAGACTTTTCAGATGCATGAACGAGTAAGAAAGCGAAACAGTCCCTCATCAGCTATTCACTTTTCTTGCACTGGAATTTACAGATACCGCCGAATAGGATTCCGATAACTTTTTTAAGTTCATAACCTAAAATGTTTCCAAGAGTGACGTATAAAACCAGCTGACATGGCAACAAACTCGTATTTATGTTCCGTCGAAATAAGTTCCAACGTAACCAAGAAGCAAAGCCACCTAACCAGAGGTCAACTAAATATAAAGAGATACCCACCCAATTCCGCAGTCCCCTGCCCACTAAACCCCTAAAAAGAAATTTCGATTCCTCTCTCAAATGTGAACTTCAATTTTCGGCCATTTTGAAAAATGAGCTGTCAGAAACCGTGAGATTTTGCCATTTTCTAATTTCTTTGCGAGTTATTTATGGTTACGCGTTTAAATAAAAATTTATAGAATAATAAATATAGGCCAGTCGTCCATCAGAGATTTTAATTTGGAAATAATTATAAAGCTGGAAACGGTCTCAATCGTTTTATTATAAGTCCGTAAACAATATATCAACTTGTCTCCTTACTGTGGTATGAGCGTTTGGCGCCATCCTGGGAATAAATGCCGAAATTAGTTTTTTTGAGACTTAGATTGCGTAGGATGATTTTTCTTTACAAAAAAGATCTCAAACGGCGAACACAATACTTTAGAGTTATCCATTCCGGTAATGTTGAAAAGTTGAATGGACTCACTTGCGTGACAATGTAACGAACGTGAGTTCCACATTTAAAGCGGGATTGAACATAGGGAAAAGTCTGCTGCCAGCGAGGAACAGCATTACAAGTTCCAACGAATTTGAACGTCGTTCTTTAGGCAGGAATCACAATTTTGTGTGAGAGAGAATGGTAGCGAATATCAGCATGCTCATATGCCTATGATTGGATTATCCTCACTTCACACAATTTTTATTTTCTATAAAAGAAATGACAACTACTGACTTGTTAGCTACACTTTTAGTTGAAAGTGGTAAATACATTTCAAGAGCCATGAATATATTATATTAATATTTGTTAACTTTCTTTAGGTTTTAGGCAATTATTTCCGAATTCATATCCCTGACGACTAATATTTATTTATTATAACTAGCCTATATCGAATATAACGTTTGCAAAAGAATAACATTTTCCAACGATTTAATACTATCTACTGCCCTACGGATTTATGGGAGGCAACACACACGATAGCGACGACTGTTCAAGCTTAAATTTTATTTAAACGCATATCAATCTCTTCTTCATTGCTGGAGTTCAGTTTGCCAAATATTGAAGCGATAACAAAGTACGCTTCATTGCAGGAAGCTGCTGCAGCGATGACGGTCAACTGAATGAGCCAATTGTCAATATTTTGCCGAGGGTCTATAAATATGGCGAACGACAATTAGTCACTCGTGTGTCGAGGTACACAATGACCTTTGCAACAATAAGTCGCCCATGTAGGTCCACAAATGCGCGGAATTAAAAAAAAAAAATGATAATAATTAAAATGGCAACTCTCCACGGTTTCTGACAGCTCATTTCATTTCTGGCAACTTATTTTCCAAATAGCCAAAATCATCCGCATTCGCTTACGCACAGGTGGGATATTTAATTTTGCATGATGCCTATACACTATCAAATGGCGAGATTTTTCAGCTTGTAGGTCGAAAAAGAGTACGCCCCGAAATTGGCTATCTCTTTACAGTTTATCTCTCCACCTAATCTAACTACCTTTCGAGGGTTTCGTCCATTATTGTTTTGACAAGAACATTATCCATAAAAAATTACGAACAAAAAATATAATATGTTGGTTAGCGCAACTTAGATTTTATTCGTTTCTCTTAATACTCCACGGATAGTAGTCTGATCGTTACTAGGAGGCTTTTTTTCATTTAAAAGGCAAATTGTTTCTTCGTACGTGGCCGGAACCTATAACCTTGGGCTCAAGAAGATACTACATGGGGTAGGAGAAAATTTAGTTTTTTTAATTCTTCTACGGTAGAAAAGTTGGGACTAAGGACCCCGCAACTCACACAGATATTTTTTTTAAGTAGCCTTGCTGCGACTGTTTACACGCTGACTGAAGCTTGCGGAAACAAGTTCTTGCAGAATTTACTTGCTGAGCGGACATTGCGCCCTAGGCGATAAAGTCACAACTTTTCCACACTAGCCACTCTTAAATTTCCAAAACAAATTGTTGGTACACTTTCAGTCTATCTAATTGTACAAGTCAAGAACCGGCAAAGAAGAAAATGTCACAAACAAAAAAAAAATGCAGGTAAAACAAACAAATTTCGCTCCTTGCCACCCTGTATATTTGTTTTCACATGGCTCGTTTGAGAACTACTGGAGAGTTTGATGCTTGATACGCAGATAGTCTAATCTAAAAACTGTAAAAACGGACGAAATGGAGGACGCGATATCAGAAATATTTTAATCATTTTTGCTAACCGCCTAACTCTAGAAGGTCTGAACAGATTTTGATGAACTTTAGTTATAATTAGCGAAATCGGATTCAGTGGGTGGAGGTGTAAGACATTCGGATATTTTTTCTCACACTCCTAACTCGAAAATCATTTAAAGAATTTTAATGAAATTTGGGTTTTGAATTATGTCAGATGTGTACTTGTAGATACATCTGTCTGATTAAAATCGGACGAAGATGGAGTACAAATTAAATGGTAAGGAGTACAGAATTTTGGACCAAAGTGAGAAACGAGTTACACTCAGAAATTTTAATTGCCTAATAATCACTAAGGAACAAACTATATGGAACAATATAAAAGATATAAAGGGTTTCTAAAGCAACATTTTTAGCTGAATCAAAATATCATCGTGTGGGGAATTATTTAAAAAAGTCTTCCTGATCATTGGTTCATTGAAGTTTCACGGTTTTTCTTTTTTTGTTTTAAATTAATAATAGTCAGTTGAATGGTTTTATAATGCGAATCAAAATATGTTAACAGTTTTTGACTAATAACGTATTTAAAGTACGAGTTTTTGCAATTGTAACCAAGTTGCCAACGGTTCCTGTGAAAAACATTCCACGTCTTATGTATTTTCGTATCTGTAATTTAGACAGGGAACGCATTAAGAATCCTACGGTAGCTCTCTACTCTTAAAAAAAAAAAAAAACCAGCGATAGGAAGTGAAGTATGCAACCCCGAATAATACACTGACTTTATGTATTCGTTGTCATACAAATACTAATGTATTCCAGCCCTAATACAATGCTACCCGAAATAGTAGACGTATTTAGAGTTACCTTTAACAAGTGATACAAACCGCAGACTTAGAGACAAGCGTTTACCTCTAAGTAAGGTAACCAGCCCAGCGACATCGTTTTTCTTGAAAACAAAAGAAAGAATTGCGGATATGTGCACGTAGTCACATAGTAGACGTATTTTAGAACAATCTATATTTCTAAAACTGGTATGACAAGGAAAGACTTCCGATCAATCCTGACAAAACCATCCCAGGGGAACTGAACTTTACCCTTAAAGGTACCTACATAATAAAGTTGTAATCATAGACGAAATAATAAACTGGAAGACCCAAAATCAAAACCAAAACTGCCAGGACAACAAAGGACATGTGAGAATGTCGTTGATGAAGTTCGTGGTCTGCACCAAAAATATTGAGTGATGTTCCAGCACTCTACAAATTTCGTTCACTCACAACAAAGTCAAGCTCTGGTAGGTTTTTTACTTGCATCTACGAGCATAAGCGCAAGTATTGGTTTCCTGAAAATTTTCCACCTCGAGATTTTTTTTTTATTAAACTTGACATTAGAGAAACTCAATAAAGTGGGCCTAAACGGCCGGATGAATTTTCTTTAAACTAAATATCCTGGGGTTACAATTCGAAGTGAAATCCGAATTTTCATTTGAATCCCAAAATTAAAGGTACTTTTGTAAAAAATCAATTTTCCCGAAAACTACTCTTAAAGATTTTGTTAAAATTGAATATTTAAGTTACAGTGGATATGTGTTAACAGATGGCGCACCAGGTTTTTGTCAAAAAAATGCGTATAACATTAGCGGATTTTTGAAAATTGCAATTTTTCGGCCAGGACTCAATCGATTTTGTTTAAAATCAATATTTGAACAATATTTGATATATACAAGACATACCAGGTTTTAAAAATATTTAACGATTTTGTTTAAATTTTAAATCTGAGTGATTCGCAGATAAACAACATACGAGGGTGGGTCAATAAGTCCCTGAAAATTAACACAAATTGTGTCGTCACCTTAAATTTAATTTTTTTTTTTTTTGTCAAGAATCATCTTTCAAAAGAACGCACCCACATTTTCAGACAGATCTGTCAAATAGTTTTGTTGTGGCAGCCATTTAAAATCGCTGAAACAAACGCTTATTTTGAGGGGCTCGAGAAATCGTATTATTTGGAGAGCATCAAAAAATTGGAGAAACGTTGGATGAAGTGTATAGAGCCAAAAGGAGACTATGTTGAAAAATAAAATGTTTTTATAATGAAAAGAGTGTTCCTTATTTCATTTTTCATGGACTTATTGACCCACCCTCGTATACATATGTAGGTACAAGTACACGCAGTCCAGTCGTGCACTTTATTTTGTAGGGATTGATCGCTATAAGTCAAACCGGCAAACCCCACAGGTGGACCAGTAGGAATGCAGTAAAGTGGGAGGGTTTTGATCTTTCTACTCCGGATCATAACCTCGCCGTAAGAAAAAGAAGATGAAGAAGAAGATTGATCGTTGTATAGGGGACAACTTAACCACAATGATCCAGCTCGTCCACCCGCTGCTGATTACTGGGCCCAGGCTGATTACCAAATAGTATCAATCTGATTGATTGATATTAATACGAAGAGTAATACATTTAATAATCGGTATAGGACGATGACTTTTTTTTAGATTTAGATTTAACGGGAAATTTAAAGTTCGAGTTCCTGAAAATAGCAAACAGTTTTTGCACGTTTGAACCTCTCACGAAAGACTGACACACATCCAGCTGCGAGAAGCTATATCAGGCCCGGTATTGGCCGTTAGCGTCAACATATCTAACCTGCGTAACATTCGCAATTTATTTTCAATTTCGGAGGGATAAACAATGAAGGTTTCTCTTCAAAATTACCAAAATTCCAGATAATGCATTTTTGTATTATTGGGGAGGTTGTCTTGTAACGCAAGTGGCAACCTGCTTCGATTGAAGATATACCAGCTGCGTAAAACAGTAGGTTGATTTGAGTGATAACAACCCAGTAACTTGTTAGTCACCAATCATGGCAATAAAGCTTTAGAATTCAACGAATTTTGACACCTCATCTGTTAAATTTATATTGGCAAAAATAACTTTTTAAAGCCTTGGAAAGATACCTTTTAAAGTTAGGTCTCCAAACCTAAACAGAATCAGATACTGTTCTTCAAATTATCTTTTGTAATTTAAAGCACCCATCAAATATCTTCAAATTTAATTCCACCCCACGCATACTCGCAACTTCCGTTCATAAGAATCAGTCACGTCGGGAACGTCGCACGCGCCTTACTCTAATTCAATGAAGTCAATTGAACTGCTCTACTTGTAGTGCAGCGGTTTTTGACCTTTCAATTCGTTTGCAATTTAAACAATTCTAGAACTCAAACAACAATATTGCAAATACCACAAAAAGAACTTGAGACCACATAATAATATATACATATATATATATATATAAAAAAAAAGAAGAACAATAATATTAACAACACAAAAACCATTTAGATACAATATACAAATACCACAAATCACCTTTTCCAAAGTAAAAATCACTTAATTAGATAACATGAGTGTACAAAAAATATATCCACCACCGCATACACTCTTGTGTATTTAAGGTAACAATTAATTGGTTAGTAAAGCAAATTTTATGTACAGAGACAAAAAAGAATGACCTTAGTTCACGTATTATCGCACCGAAAATATCTTTCTTAGACGAGAAATAAATTTCCACTGGAATAGGCCTTATCTCGGGACAAGATAAGATTCTCCAATTGCCCTCCAACAATACAAACGTGCACACTCACACAGTTCCACACTGGAAATGAATGCCAGTTTAGCTTCACTATGACGCTGAGCTTTCAAAACAGCTGGCGCCCTCATTTTTGTTGTTCTAAAAATGGAATGTGCATAATTAATGACAACGAACTGCAGAGTGAATTGTGGAGATGACACAGGACAGACTGCCTGATTCTGGAATAAGAATTTCTTATTCTTGTCAAAAGCTTGAAGTTAAATTGAAAAGTATATCGCCCATCGATACGATGATCATCAAACAACCCCGAATTGGCACGTCCCCGATCAATCATAACTCAACTAGGAGTCAATTATACTTAGGCGAATCACTCGAATGTCTATTTGTGTCAAATGGGCGATTCAATTCGATGCCACCACAAAAACTAATCAAATGACTTTTATTTTAAGTTAAGAGATACTGGCTAGAGGCACATTGCTTTCTTACTCACTTTCGAATCCACGGGAAATTTAGTTATTTATTTGAAAAGAAAATTTAGAAAATTCGCAAACGCGAATACAAAAACTTTTAAATTCTAAATGTCACTGTTTTTGAAAAAAAAAAATATTTTCCGTATGGTTACTGATTGATTTGTTTAAAGCCCGACTCCAGTGATGGAAATGTTTGGTAAGTTTGATAGAAACACAACACGTACAATTTTTAAGAGATAGCTATCTCTAGTTGATTGGTAATAATTGATTGCTCAGTCGTCGGTGAAATGTGGTGCTTCACATTGATTGTGTGTGCACTTATCAAGGGTATGTGTACATTTTTCAATTGGTATCTTGTTCAATAAAACAATTCTTACTATCTACTTAATGTCTATCAGTACATAATAGAGTTGTGGTTTGAGTAGTGAGCAATGTTAATTAGTGACATTAGTTAACAGTGTACGAGAATTATTGGAAATTGTACGCATACGAGTATATTTCATTTTTAGTTGGTATTCCTACGGACTACGGGACCTATTCGATATCAAAATTTTAATAATTCGACCCAAAAAGAGAGCACAAGAAAATTGGCCAGATTATTCACTGATGCCAGCAGATCCATGGTTGGAAAGAACATGAGCGAAGAATGCACCTAGTCATGTCATAAATACTGGTACACGTGAAACTAGTATTGAATGCATCCATTCTATATTGACAGGTATTTAATGAGTGACATTAATACTAAGTTAACGCGCACTAAGTTAACGCGTTTGTAAATATGGTGTGGGGTGATATTGAAAACAGTGTTGAGTTGAATTGGCCTTCACAACCTTGTGACGAGAAATGAAGATATTGCAGAAATCCATGTGACATTTACTACTGTGACTGCTATAAGGAGCAGAAACAGCACTTATTTGGATGCGTGTTTGTCATCAGAGGCAGACTTAGGCAAAAAGTCTTGGGCTTTAGGCATGTGAGCGAACGCCTAATGACAATCTACATTAAAGCAAAAGCCAAAAATACCAGTTTAATACGATAGGACATACAACCAATGTGCACGTTATGACGTCAAAATCGTGCTTGACGATTTTAACGCAAAAAATGGAAAGGAAACAGCGTCGGAAAATACAGATTTCACAACAATACTTCCGAAAACGGATTCAGGAAATATCATAGTAGCCGGCACACGACTCCCGCTCCTCAATATTAATAAGAGCACCTGGCGCTCTCCGGATCAACGGATCGTTGCAAACCACTTTGCCAGTATTTTGGATGTTCACACGTTCTAACACGTAGCTAACATTGACTCAGATCACTACCTTGTTGCTGACAAGATACGTATCCCAATCCCAAACACTACAACACTAAACACCACAGACAAAAGAAAAAGGCCAGAGCCTTCGCCGATCGAGTGTCCCTGATCCTCTCAATAAGTCCAAAGCCGCCAACGTTAAGCACAGATGAGCAATGGCATCATTGTCAACAAGCCATCAAGAACGCCGCTTCTGATGTGTTGGGTTTCTCGCTTCCATCATAGAAAAACCCCTGGTTTGACGAAGAGTGCCACCAAACGCATGCTGTAAAGCAAGAGGCTTATAAAACGACGCTGTATAGGGTAACGAAAGGAGCGTACGACTTCTACAAGCAGAAGAGAACGGACGATCACCAGCTTCTAAGAAAAAAGAAGAAAGAATATGAAAAACGCGAGATCAAGTCAATGGAGAGGTGTAATAGCAGGAATGATGTTCGAAACAACACAGTCAGTACTGAGAATTTGGAAAAATTACTTCTGCAAACTACTAAACAACGATGACGACCAAAACTTCGCTGTCACGTAGAATGCTTCATTTTTTTGCCGGATAATTTACCATCCCTTATGACCGTTCAGAGGTAATATTTGGAATTTACACCCACTCCATACCGGTAGTTCCAATGGAATGCCCACTTCTGAAACGGTGACCAGCATACACCCTCCGTAAGGCACAAATGTAGATCCTTGTGACTTTGGTCTGTTCTCCTACATTAAAATGCACTTATAAGGCTAATTGTGACATTTTTCAAGGAGCGATGGAAATTTCAGTTTCGTGATTGCTTTGTACGAAAACGAAAAAATCTAAATTGGGCGTGATTTTGGGAATATTTTTCAAGATGCTTATGTATGATTGATTGGAATAAATTACTACTATCGATAGTTTTTTCCAACTTTCGATAGTACAGAAATTAAAAAATTATCGACACTACTAATGTTTAAGCAACACTACTTCTAACACTCACCACTAAATCATACTTATGCTCACAGGCAACCAAGTCCACTAATGTGCTTTCAATTTAGTCATCCTTAAGCAAAGAACACGCTGACTTTCTGGCCAAAGCTAATTTATTAGCACACTTCGTCGGCAATGATCCATTTCAACTGCAAATCATTACAGGAGACATTTACGACCATTTTCCGAGTCTTCCGACACATTTCAACTTGCTAGTGAGCCAAGTCAGGAAGAAGCTTGGAATTCTGTTTGAAATAACCACAGCTTCAAATGAACGATCAAACTATTTGATCCAAGGAAACCACCTTCTTGGCAATTCTGGTATAATGAATTTGTTACTTGTCCGTACGTATGCAACTCGTTCCTAAGACATTCTTCTTCATCTACTCTACAGCAATTCGCTTACGGATTTTTGCTAAGTTTCGATATTCTTGTTTCTTGTATTTTGAAAAACAAAAATTGGGCCCTTTTTTTCGTAGTTTTAGTGGACTTCTACGTATACCAGGGCAGATGTTCGAAAGACCTTAATACAATAATCCCTATAAATGCGACATTTGAGAGCTCTTCTACACAAGCCACCAATATCAATCACCTTCTTGTCCACCTGGGAACGACACGAACATCTTTAGATCTAAATTGCTTCCGCTACAGGAATTCACACTCCCAAGAGACATATTTCCAGAAGCTTTTAATCTTCAGCTATTCAAGAGCCAGAGCTATAAGTTCGCCTGTCCCGAGAGAAGATTATAACATAAAAGTGGCCGTCTTTAAGGCCCAACCATAATAGGCTTCAGCGAACTTGAACAAATTTTAGCTAATGTCAGAATTTAATGAAAAGTTTGCTAAAGGTTCTCTCTAACATACGAGTAAGAGCTGCCCATAATAAACTTTTGTCAACTTAAATAGTAATCACAAGAAGAAACAAATTATAAATTAAAATTCTAAAATATTTAAATCTTCTTCTTCTTCTTACGGCGAAGTTATGATCTGGATTAGAAGGATCACACCCTTCCCACCTTACTGCATCCCTACTGGTCCGCTTGTGGAGTTTGCCGGTTTGACCTTAGAAAGTACCGGCAGGCTTCCCGGTTTCGGATCACTTCGTCACTGAGGCCAATCAAATGCTGATGTTTTTGCATTTGTGTGATCCAGTTGTTTTTTGGTCTGCCTTTTTTGCGCGATTGCGTAGGAACGTTGATTGATATTGCCTTTTTGACGGGGTTTGAAGGATCTCTCATTTTAACATGACAATACCAACTGAGCCGGTCTTGCTCTATCTTGCTTGTGATGGGTTCTTTTACATGAAGGCTTCCTCGAATCTTTGAACTTCTTATTCTACCAATTTTCGTTACTCCTGCTGTCATGCGAAGCATCTTCATCTCAGCTGCCGTTAATTTGCCCTCATACTTTTTGTCTAGCATTGTGAACCGTATGTGAGCGCTGGACGTACAACTGCGGTGTAGAGTCTTCATTTAAGCTTAGGGGGCATTTTTCGATCACAGAAGATAGCGGAGTTTTCCCGCCACTTCATCCACCCTACGCTTACGCGATGGTTGATGTCATCATCACAAGTTGCTTCGCTATTGATCATAGATCCCAGATATTTGAACTTTTCACACTTGGGAAGCACTTTTCCATTCAAGTAAATGTCTGGAATAGGCCGGTGTGGATCAGAGAACGGGCAGCACAGATACTCTGTCTTTTACGAACTAATACGGTACCCATTTCCCTCCAAAACATCCACCCATACATGAAGTGCTCGTTGCAAGGCCATTTGATCTTCGCTTATGATAGCTCCATCGTCAGCAAAGAATAACTGATGCACTTTGGGGTCCGTCACTTTTCCTTCAAGCAGATAATCAAGGACTGCAATAAATAGCAAAGGACTAAAGACGCTTCCCTGGTGTACACCGACTTTGATTGGGAACTCTTCGGTGACTCTTGCAGGACATCTTACTCTTGTCCTTGGTCCCTCATACATGTCCATGATCATGCGCACGTAGGTTTCTGGAACTCCTCGTTGTCTTAGCGCCACCCATAAGAGATCTCTTGGTTGTCTATCAAAGGCTTTTTCAAAATCAACCAACACCATATACAAGTCCTTTAAGGAATCACGATGTTTTTCCATTATGATCCTTATACTTTGGATTGCATCTGTTGTTGATTTACCCGAGACAAACCCGCACTGGTCATCAGATAGCCTTATTATTTTCCGCAGTCGGCCATCTAATACCCGTTCAACGATCTTCATGGTGTGTGACATCAGCTTGACAAAACGGTAGTTATCGCAGTTTCGCGTATCGCCCATCCCTTTGTGCAAAGGAAGAAGATATCTTTCCCTCCACTGATTAGGCATTGGATCACCGCTCATAAGTTTGGAGATAAGAATCATGGGCCATCTGGATCCGATGTCTCCCATCTTTTTCGAGAACTCAGAGGGTATCTCGTCTGGCCCAACCGCTTTCCTTTTTTTTGGAGTATTTGACCGCATTCCTAACTTCTTCGACAGTAATGTCGAATATTTCGTCATGGTTAGGAGCGGCTCTTGGAAAGTATAGCCGGGGAAACTGTTCGTTCACAAGTCTTTCACAATACTGTCACCATCTGTGTAGAATTTTGTCGTCTTCCACAAGAAGCTGGCCTTGAGCATTGTTAATGAACTTTGGGGAACGAACCTCCTGAGCATTGCTTCTTCTCTGGGCGGCTATTTTGAAGATAGTTGCTCCCTTATTCAAGTTGTTTTGTCGAAGCTCCTGGATCGCCTGGTTCCTATCAGACGCCGAAGACGATATTTCCTCCAACTCCCGATAGAGGCCTTCCATACTTTTTGCTTGTAATTCGCGCACTTCTTCTTCGCGAGACCTTTGCAACATCTATATATCACTTCAAGGCGAGCTTTTTCATCTCTATTAGTAGTAGAGCACTTTGACCAAGCCTTGAAAGCCGTTTTCTTTTCTAAAATATTTAAATCAACTGTCAAAATTCCATACGTTAGACAATGTTCACACCAGCCTCAATAAATAAGTGTGAACATGGCAGTGCTTTTCTGACATCTTGGAATTGTCAAAATTCTCTAGTTTCCTGATTTTCATCCAGAATTTTCCTATTATTGATAATAAAGTCAAAACAATAAACTAAATATATATTAGTGACACTGATGATGAAATAAAAATTGCTGTTACTTGCCACTTGTGTGCACAAAGGAATGACACATCAACAGATGTCAAAATGTGTCAAGAAAGTTTAATTACTTCTAAGTGCACGACTGAGAAGCACGTACTTTCACCTACATATATGTTGTTTATCTGCAAATCACTTAGATTTAAAATTTTAACAAAATCGTTAAAAAAATAATTGTTTTATATGTAAAAACAAAAATCCGTAATAAAAATAAAACTTGGTATGCCATAATCGTGTGCAACAAAATCGGTAACGCATTTTCAGAAACCAGCTAATAAGTAAAGTACCGTTGCACGAATTTTTCGGCGAAAATCTGGTACGTATTCGATTTCGTAAATCGATTTTTTACAAAATCCGTTCACTGAAAACTTAATACTAGCTGAGTTTCAAACCAACTACACCAATCTGTCTTTCTCTCTGTCTATTCCCCTTTCCTCAAAACGCCCGTGTCATAAAATTAGTATAAAGGTATTCATAACCCCTTTCACACGTGCAAATTATAAAAAAAAAAGTAAAGAGTACCGTTAATTTTGGGGTTCAAATGAAAATTCCGATTTCGCGTCGAATTGTGAACCCATCGACCCCAGATATGAAATTTAATTTTGGTGGTGGAGGCGAAAGCCCTCATTTATTTGGCTTATTACAAGCTACAACTAACTTAAGGCTAAAACTAAAAACTGAAACTTAAAACTAAGGCTTAAAGCTAAAGATAATGGTGAAGGAGTTCAGTTTTGAAGCAGGATAAGGTGCTAAGGTTAAAATCAAAATGGGTGAGGTTTGAGTTAACTTTTCGCAGCATACGGGAAATTGGTTCGTTAGATCCATATGAAGTGTGGTGGGACGGTAGATGAAAAGAATGTCTGCAACATCGGTGAATGAAAAGAATGTCTGCAACATCTCTTCGTTTCTTTAGAGTACTAAGGTTGGTGAGGTTGAGGCGGTCTTGATAGGGAGGCAAAATAAATGGATCGTTCCAAGGAAGACCTCGAAGGGTAAATCGAAGAAATCGACGTTGAACATCCTCGATTCTGGTCACATGAACTTGCTGAAAGGGTGACCACGCTTGACTGGCGTATTCAAGGAGGGGGCGAACAAAGGTAATGTAGAGGGATCTGGTCACATAATGGTCGGAGAATTCTCTGGACGATCGTTTGACAAAGCCAAGTGATGACGAATTATCTCATCAATATGTTAACGAATCAATATGTGTTCCCTATCGTACAATATTCCAAGATCACGGAGAGATTGAACGATGGATATTGGTTGACCATGGAGAAGGTAAAGGCGGGCGGAGGACACGTGGTGCTTACGTGATAATGTAATGGATTGGCATTTGGCGATATTGAGCTCTAAGCGATTTTGTAGACACCAGTTCGAAAAACTATTAAGGTCTTGTTGAAGGAGACAGTAATCATGTGGTGAAGAGATGGTTTTGAAAAATTTGGTATCATCAGCGTACAGAGAGAGGGAAGAGTGTTTAATAACCCTCTCGACATCGTTTATGGTTAGAATGAAGAGAAGGGGACCTAGATGGCTGCCTTACGGAACACCAGAGGTGGCCAAGAAAAGAAAATCCTTCCAGTCTGACATACATACAGACAGATCTCGAAATTGAAAATTTTCAGGAAACCCATACTTGCCCTTATAGATGCAAGTAAAAAAAAATTATAAATGCCGCCTCGCATGGCTTGTCACAGTCTCACTACTCCCTCCATCAGTAGATATGAAAACAAATCGGCATGTTGAGTCATCGTCTTAAGGGGGAAACAAAATCGCTTAACGAAACTAAGCAAAATTTATATTATGACTGTGAGATACGATTTCAATGCTTTAATTTCTATTTGCATAAGCTGACACAAGCTAGCTTAAGTCTATTATAATAGTATATTTCTATTTCTGTAGTTAACAGCGAGAAGCTAGGCAAGATTCTTCATGGGGAGTTAACGTCAGAGTCTATTATAATAGTACATTTTGGGATGGCAAACGACTAACAAAGGCCTCGTAGGAGCAGCATCTCCCGATAGGTAACGAGAAAGAGCCACTGCAGCCGAAAACCTAGCAGCTCTGTTAGTAAGCCCTACTCCCACCTCCTCGTGGTGCCATCTGGGAATTTCTTCGGAAATTGCGAATGGGAGAGGACGAATGACGAGTCTCCTGCGCCATATAACAGGATAAGTGTCGGTTGGTCTGGGGCCCAGCAAGCCTCAACCGTAAAAAGAAAAATTGCTCCGAAACGGAGCACCTTTGGCTATCAAACACGGACAACGATCGGATTCTGGAACGTTAAGAGCCTCCTGGACTCACTCCAAGAAGATCCTCACAACGCCAGATTCCTCCAAATAGAGCGCGAATTCGTACGGTATAAAATAGACATCTTAGGGCTGAGTGAGATAAGATGGTTCTATGTGGGGAATATGTCTCGCCAACAAAAAGTACTGTCATGCTCTACTCTGGTAAACCAGCTGGAAGCGCACGGAGGTCTGGAGTAGGACTGGTGCTAACTGCAGCAGCGCGTAAAAGCCTCATATCTTGGAAACCTCACAGTGACCAGATATTGACGGCCAGATTCCAGAGTAGAGTAAGGAAGGTCACCATCATACAGTGCTATGCCCCGACTGATGACGCGACTGAGGATGAAAAGGGCAATTTCTATAGCCAGTTGGGCGTCATTTTCAATGAAACACCTAATGGGGACATCGTAATGGTGATGGGGGATCTCAATGCGAAGGTAGGTAGCGACAACAACATGCTTAAACACGTGATGGGAGTTCACGGCCTTGGAGACCGAAACGACAACGGTGAGCGGTTTGTAGACTTCTGCAATACCAACCGCCTAGTCATTGGAGATACGCTGTTTAAGCATAACACCTGCCATAAGATCAGTTGGGTCTCGACTGATAGGTAAAGAACATCCAACCAGATCGATCACATTGCGATCAGTCGCCGCTTTAGAAATTGTCTCCTGGACGTCCGTAACAGATGTGGAGCTGATATCGGACAAGAACGAGATCACCATCTTATGCTAGCTCATATACAACCGATCAAACTTGTTGAACATCACCAGGTTCAATGCCGAAAGGCTTAAGGTCCCCCAAGTGCGCCAACAATTTAGGGACCACCTTACCTTAGAAGCGGAAGCAATCAGCAGCTCAATGCAGGAGAGCATGGATGATCACTGGAATGTTGTGAAAAATGTTTTTGCGAGCGGGGCACACACCTATGTCGGTAAAAGGCAGGCACACCATCGCACATGGCTTTCGGCAGACATCTGGAGACGGATCGATGAGCGTACAACAATAAAGGCTCGGATTGCAGCGGCCTCAGCAGTAGAGAGAACCGAGTTAGAAACCCAGTACCGTACGAAGAAGAAAGAAGTGCAGCGTAGTGTGAGACGTGACAAACGTCAATATATCGACACACTGGCTTCTAGGGCTGAAGAAGCAGCGAGCAGGTGCGATAGTAGGACTGTTTATAGCATCACCAGGGAGGTCATTGGTAGTCGAAACTCCAAACAACACCCGGTGAAGAGTCTGGACGGTAACCTCCTGATTTCGGATGAGGATCAGCTCAATAGATGGAGAGAACATTTTGCTTCAGTGCTAAATCACTTAGACGATGATATGATCTCAAATTCGAATGAGTATTCCGAAGCAACAAATTCCCGAAGACGCACGGCACCTCTCAGCAAAGCAGAAATTATGGCAGCAATCAAGTCCCTCAAGAAAAACAAAGCGGTGGGTATTGATGGCATCCCTGCCGAATTGTTTTAAGCGGCGCCAAACACATCAGCAGATCTGCTGCATCCGCTAATACAGAGAGCTTGGGATAGTGAACAATTTCCACAGGAGTGGAAAAGGGGGGTGATCATTAAGCTTCCGAAAAAGGGAAACTTGATGGAATGCGGAAACTGGTGAGGTATATGTGTTCTTCCAGCTGTAGCCAAAATAATTCTGGCAAGCTAGGCAAGGTTCATCATGGGATGTTAACGTCAGAATATTTATTTAGATAACAACTTAATTATTATGTATTGATTAAAACTCGTAGTCTGATACTGATAAACGAAAGTTCTTATCAACATAATTTAATGGTGAACAAAGTTAAAGCCAACACACTCATATTATGATAAAATATGGGTTTAATCTTCTTTCTCCTCCTTTATTACTCTACGCACTGAGGTTTCAAAAATCATGCCAACTCAATTTACACCAGCTAATTAAAGTGCAGCAACATTTTGCCATTTAGGTTAGGTAGTTTAGGTACATATACATTATTATGCTAACGCAATTTATGGTAATTTTTATTTTCAATTTATTTAGTATTCCAGAAAATAATAAAATAGAAAATAATTAGAGGTAATTTCGTTACACATGAGATAGAGTTTCTCGGTTAATTTTTATTTCATGGGCGTGTTTATGGTTACTCTTTAAGTTTGAGCATTCGATTTGAAACCTAATCGACAACCGCAGCGTTGACCTACAAACTGATTCATTATTGAAATGAATCAGTTCTGCAAAGAGCATAGATAACAATAAAAACTTGTTGGCATATGTTTTTTTGTTCCGACAAATGTTATTTTACTACCGCCAACTTGTTCATCATCTGATGATTGAACGGATTCCAACATCTGAAGATATTACTTTCGCAAAACAAGTGGTGTGGTGTGTGCACATGTGCATACATAAACATATTTCATATTTCTCTTTGAGCTTTGCATAGACAAAGATATAATGTGTGATCGTGCACATGATCAAATTTCATGATTTTAATTTTAATGAGTCCACAGTTGAAAATCGAAAGTTGATTTACAACCTTTGACTCATTTTTTTCTATTGCTCAAGACTAAAGGAAATAATAGTAATAAAAATAATTCCAGCTTTAAGAAGCTGCTTTATAAAAAACAGACTTGGAAATATGAAATTATATTATCAGTACGTACAATCAATTACTAGTCAACACTAATATTACATACTGTAAGCGTCAATGATGGTACACTTATGAGAACAAATCGGAAAGACCAATACGTGTCGTAGCTAAAGGACTATACGCTTCTTGCTCAATAAACATATCGCTATTTTTCTTAAAGGATACTGTAACGTGTTGAAATACTTGCATTACCTAAGACTACAAGAAAAACATCAGACTGATCAGCAATTACTGTAAGTTTATTGTGTACCAGAATTCGTGAGAAATGAAATTACTTGCTTGGGTGAGACTGTTATATTCAGATGTCTCAATATCTGGATACGGTGAAAATATGAGGAGAATACAGTAGTATTACTGTTGTTTCAAATATTAGGTGCGCAACTAAGTTCTCAATAGATGGCTCCAGCAGTAAGTGCTGATCGATTTTGACATATCCAAAACGTCATGACCCGAGGTTAGGCATATGGTAAACGATAATGTTGAAGGCTGAATTTGCTAAAATGGAAATGGAATGGAAATGGAGAAGGAAAAAATGTTTCTCAAAGTCTACCTACCAAGTAAATCCCCGGATATCTATTCTCTACAAAAGAAAGTTTTAGTTTATGGTGCTGCCATAAGTAAGCAATGTAAGTTAGGGTAGGCTCACAATCTTCGAATCTGAATTCTCTCGATTACGCGTTTCATAACCGCTTGGTGTTAAGCCTTTAAATCAGACTCGGACTTAGGGAGGTGTACGGGTGGGGTCGCCCTCCTATAACAGAGTCTCTAGGTCAGACCAGGGTATTTGCTTAAACATATTGAAGAGTTATAGTCCTGTATTACACATAAAAAAAATTGTCAAGCATTACTTCGTTAGCACGTACAGGGTTCCGTTAGAACGAATATGCTTCAAAATTATAACTACTATTCCATACGAAAAGCAGTCGGCCATTTTCTTCAATAACTTTTAAATTATGGAACCGATTTTGGTGATATATTTTTTTTTTTTTTTTTGTTAGAGAATCTTCACTATCCGTTACTTACATGAAAAAAGTGATATCTCACAAATAAATAAAAATATCGAAATCGGACTTATGTATTTGCCGTTATTTTGTAACACGTACTTTGGAAACGCGAGGGGTGGAGACACTAATTTTTCGCAGACATTTCTCTACTATGGGCGTGCATATAGCACGTGAAAATCGTGCATATAGCTTTTATATTAGGTGCGCAACTAAGTTCTGTCAATAGATGGCTCCAGCAGTAAGTGCTGGTCGATTTTGACATATCCAAAACGACATGAACCGAGCTTAGGCATATGGTAAACAAACTGTTTTGACACATTAGTGATTTTGTTTTGGCGTCATATACTTTTGGTTGTGTGAATATGTCTGATTTTGTGCAAAATAATCGTCATTTGCGGTAACTGTTGATTTTCTTCTTTCATTCGAAGAAAACGGCGGCTGAAGCGCATCGAGAGCTCCAAAAAGTTTACGGAGATGCTGCTCGAAGTGAAACAACGTGCCGTGATTGGTTCCGTCGCTTCAGAGACGGTGATTGCGATGTTGACGACCGTCCGCGTGAAGGGAGGCCAAAATTCTTCAACGACACTGAATTGGAGGCATTGCTCGATGAGGATCCGTACCAAAAGCTAGAACAGCTTGTTTCAGCATTAGAGTTACCCGTCAAGCCATTTCCAAGCGATTGCATGCATTTGGAATGATTCAAAAACAAGGAACTTGGATTCCTTATGATTTGAAGCCAAGGTACGTTGAACAACTGCTCCAGTGGCAAAAAAAGGAAGGGTTTTGTTCAACGCATCATAACGGGTGATGAAAAATGGATTCATTACAGCACCCAAAGAAAACAAAGTCATAGGGACTGTCCGGTCATGCTTCTACGTCGTCGGCTCGGCCGAATATTCACGCTGCGAAGATTATGCTGTGTATTTGGTGGGACCAGGTCGGTGTCATTTATTATGAACTGTTGAAACCCAACGAAACCATCACTGGGGAACTGTATCGACTTCAATTGATGTGATTGAGCCGAGCACTGCGCGAAAAACGGCCACAATACGAGCAGAGGCATGAAAAAGTAATTCTACAGCATGACAACGCTCGGCCTCACGTTGCCAAATCCGTTAAAACCTACATGGAAACGCTCAAATGGGAAGTCCTACCTCACCAGCCATATTCCCCAGATATTGCACCATCCGGCTGATCAGCAGTGCCGCTCATATGAAGACATCAAAAAATGACTTGATTCGTGGATAGTCTCAAAAGATGAACACTTTTACCGTAACGGTATTCGAGCTTTGCCAGAAAGATGGGGAAAAGTTGTAGCTAGCGATGGGCAATACATTGAATGATTCATTTGTAACAATTTTTTCACAATAAAGTTGCATTTTCATCAAAAAAAACTTACAACTTAGTTGCGCACCTAATATGCAAGGACATTAAAGATTTCAGAACAACTTATCCCTCTATTTCTTACAACTTCTTTCTCAAATAGTATACCAGAAAAATTAAATCCACTTTTTAACCAAGCATTCCTTTCTGGATATCTTCAAAACGGTTGGGTATTCGAAAAAAATCTCTAGACAGAATATGATAAACAAAAGATGATTGACGTTTTAGCAAAACTTCCAGGTTCTATCTCAATAATTTTATACACTGCTGTGCAAAATAACAAGCACACATGGTTCCTTATCCCTATATGTCTCACTAACACTTTTAAGGATAACGCAGCCGGCTGGTTTTGCATTATTTTTGTTGCATGTTAATAACGGTTAAAATAAGTGTGCGCAGATGCATCTACTTTGTTTACTTTAGTAGTTCAGAGCAGTTTGGGGAAGAAGGTTCATTTTCAAGTGTGCAAAATAATGAGCACAGACAACTTTTCCAGCTGTTATTTTCTGCCGTATTCTCTTTTTGCACTTTTCCATTGTAAGTAATAACAACCTAATAAAAAGAGTTAATTTAACAATTGAAAATCTTAGTGACTGTAATGAAAAATGGGTCGGAAGAAGCATTGCTCACCAGAATTAAGGAGCATAATAAACCAGCTCAGAACCGAAGAAAAATCACTGAGGTTTATTGCCAAAAACGTTTCTTGTTCTGTAGGAATGGTAAGAAATGCTATAAAATTTTAACATTCGGAAGAAATTCGGGGTCGAAAGCGTAAAACATCTTCTAAAACGGACCTTCGAATAGTTCGATACGTCAAAAAAGATCCGTTTATAACATCGAAACAGATTAAAACGGATTTAAACTTAAGCATCGATGCTTCAATAATTAGAAGAAGGTTAATAGAATACAAACTTAAAGCTTCCCATCCAAAAAAGTGTCCCCTTCTATCAAAAAAACATATCAAGGACCGTATTAAATTTGCGGAAACTAATTGCAACACGCTACCTGAAAAATGGCGAAACATACTGTGGTCTAATGAGACAAAAATTAATTTATTTGGACCGGATACATCAAAAAAGTATGTGAGAAGGCCACCAGATTCACGGTTAAAACCGTGAAACATGGTGGCGGGAACATCATGGTCTGGGGATGCTTCTCTTATTATGGTGTTGGTCCCATTCATTGGATACAAGATGCTCTAACAAAGGAAATATATGTCGAAATCCTAGAAACAGTCATGCATCCATATGCAGATGACAACTTGCCCCTGATTTGGCAGTTCCAACAGGACAATGATCCCAAGCTTACTGCCAAAGTAACAAAAAAGTGGTTAGCTGATAATAATGTTAGAGTTCTTGAATGGCCAGCACAGTCCCCAGACCTTAATCTCATAGAAAATCTTTGGGGATATGTTCAAAGAAGGTTAAGTGAAACATCTAAACCGAGAAATAGATTGGAACTATGGGAAAATATGAAAAAAATCTGGTATGAAATACCCAATTCATTATGCCAGAAACTGGTTGATTCAATGCCCCGTAGGTACAAGGCTGTTTTGAAGCTTAAGGGAAGCACAACTAAATATTAATAATAACTTAATTAATAAGTAAATAATGTATTAATAATTTTTATTTCATCGTTATTTGTATAAATATTTTCGTTTTATGTTATATGTGCTTATTTTTTTGCACAGTTGATGTTTTTAGTTTTAAAGTAAAATTAATAGAGAATTAAAAAAAAATAACTACCTAAGTATAAACCCGTTTTAACTTTAACCTGTGCTTATTATTTTGCACAGCAGTATATACTGTAAGCAAAATGTTTTCCGTAAATCAGAATCAAAAAATTGTACGTACAAAGCTGGTAACCCTAACAAAATAGGGATAACGGTACTTTTTTCGTTATGGAATATGAATATTCTGATTTTGAGAACTTCAAAGTCTGATTGATGTGGTGTGTTGATCTGTTTAAACGGTTTTTTTTTTCACATTTCACCACAAAAATGTTTGTTCGGATGGAGACTTCACATAAAAAAGCTAAAACAACTGGTGCTCAAACTTAGAAAAGATGGAAAAAAAACTATGCTGAGATAGCGATAACTATTTGGAAGACCACGATTGACAGTTCAAAGTGTGATAATTAATTATGATAAATATAAAAACGTTAATGTGGCTCCAGGAAGAGGTCGAAAAAAAAAAAACGATTAAACGCGCATATTAAAATGGAAATCGAAAGAATGGTAAAGTCTGATCCCAAGTTAAGTGCTCTAAAAATATCTGCTGACATCAATGCAAATCATGAATTATCAGTCAACCCTCAAACAATTCGTAATTTTTTGCATACAAAGGGATATAATGGTCGTATGGCAAGAAAGAAACCTTATATTTCAAAGGCAAATACAATGTCCCCGCCTAATGCCTAAATTTCTTTAAAATCTGTTAAGTAACGGGTGCGCCACCTGCCGGTTTATTTCGAAATTGCATTTTATTTTGACATTGACAGGTCTTTCGCGGTCAAAAAATTTACAGAAATACTATACAGTATCATATCTCCGCGGTACGAAATGAATCGACTTACGCTCGAACAAAGTTGGGAAATATTCAAAACTTATTTCCAAAGTGAGTGCTATATGGCCGAGACAGTGCGAATTTTAAAAATAAACCGTGCCTGCTGTACGCAAGTTGTTGAAGAAAGTTCGTTAGATTGGCATGCTACGAATAATTGTTAACACAAATTATTCTCGTGTACGTTCTGTGCGCTCAGCCGTGTAACTGTTTTGTGTGGTTTGTGGGAATGGCGGCATTATTGGTCCATTTTTCGTCGAAGATGATGATGACGTGGCAACAACGTTACGGTCAACGGAGAGCGCTACAGAGGCATGATAACCGATTTTTTTCTTTCGTAGGAAACTGAGAAAATGAACTTGGACAATCTCTGGTTCCAGCAAGATGGCGCTAAGTACCATATAAGTCCAACAAGTTCAATAATCGTGTAATCAGCCGTTTTGGCCATGTTGCTTGGCCTCCGTGGAGCTCTGATTTGACGCCGTTGGACTTTTTTTTTGTAGGGTGCCGTTAAAGATCGATGTTGTACTGACAATCCAGAAACAATTCAGACACTTAAGCACAATATTGATCGGGCTATTCGTGAAATAGAGCCTCGTACCATCGAAAATATACTGCAAAATTGGGTTGACAGGATGAAAATGAAATTATTTTTCCATAAATAACTCTCTTCAATAAAGTCAATTAAAAATATTAAATGGATTTTTTTACAGCAATTATAAAAAGAAACCAACAGCTGACCCCATATTTTACCCCTGCTTCATCCGATATACATATTTCATTTTCAGATGGGACAACTAACCAGTCTTGATTTATGGGCTAAATTTCATTAAAATCTTTTCAAATATTCTTGAAAATCTATTCATTTCTGAAGCCCAGCCCCCCACATCTTCCTCTTACTTCATCGGATTTTAACATTTGCGCGCGACAAAGGGGATATGAATACCCTTGAATTGTTTCAGGGCACGGGCGTTTAGGAAAATGGGGATGAGGAAGAGACGAGGAGCTTGTGCACGTTGGCTTTAAATGGCCATTTGGGCCATTTTTAATAAAAAAAAAAAAAGTGATAAAATAAAATGTATGGAATCCACAATTACTATACATGTGTTATTTTTTCCACTTCTTCAACAAATATTTCATTCTATCACTCGAACTGAAACTAAATACCTACATATCAGGATTAGCATACACATCAAAATACTTCAGTGGTTCCTGTGGCGAACCGTGTGAGACCGACAGGTAGACATTTAACAAAAAGTGATTGTTTTAACGTGACCCTTACAAATACGATCATACCCCTTTTCTCCAGATCTATCTGATTAAGCCAAATTAGAATATAATTAAAATAGCGATTCGGAACACTAACCGTCCAACTCGGGCTTCTCAACATTTTTGTCGTAACTACAAATAAGAACTTCTACAAAAAAAGTCCATGGGTCCTCATATCTGAGATCAATAGAAGACATGTCAATAGGACAAATACCTGATTAAATTATTAGTTAGGGTTTAACGAAGATTGTACGGTATACAAAATAATTTTACGTTATGTGGAAGTTGGGCAGTAAACATGGTTAACTACTTTTCCCCCCGTTCATCTTAAGAAAAAAAAAAACTACCTCCATTAACTTTCAACGAATGCCACTGCAACTGAGTGACAAAGTTGACGGTTTTGTGTGTGCTCACTGCGGGTATTTGCTCCGTCCTTATGTAGAAACTCTGTTTATTTTCACGGCAAGGTGAGTCATTGACTATAGAAGAAGATTCTTAAATGCCTGGAGCTGGATGTACGGATATACGAACGTATAACTGAGACACATCGTCATAAAACCACTGACAAAACTATCCCATTCGAGATTGACATCATTGTAGTCTGCCTTCATCATTTAAAGCAATATAAAAACAGGTACCTTTTACACTCTACGACTGAATGAAGAGAACTGCAAAGCATGTATTTTTTAGGCACATAATATGAAACTCTTTTTTTAGTTTTGAGAATTCTTATTCCGAAAGATAACAACTGACTTCTGGTAAAGTCACAACATAGCAAATTATACAGATAATAAATTATGTACTTGTAATTAAAAATAAATGTATAAATTGTGGCGTGACGTTGACGGATTCTCGTGAATTGATAAACTTTGTGACGTACAACTCAGGGGATGGTCAAATGGGGCAGAACAGATGATATGCCTCCCATATTTAGCATACTGACGCATTAGAATGGATTTAATCTAAAAACGAAAAGATGAATTCGTGAATAGCAAAAATGTTCAATTCTCTCCATTAAATACAAATCTATTGATTTCATCGTGTACTCGTATGTAACTCATATAAGAATTACGAGAAGCATTCCACAATATAAATACGTGCTATATAGTAGAAACAAAAATTACATAGGAAAGAAGTATCTATTAATAGTTTGGACTTTACAAATACTCAATTAGTTACGAGTACAAGAATCATATAAAAAAAAAACAAATTAAATAACGTTTCAGCTAAGATTTAAGTATTTCTATGTTGATTTTACAGTCATATGCTAATTTGCCAACTGATGAAAGTGAATATCAAGGAGTAATGATGAAGAAAACCCAAGCAACAAACGATCACATCTTGTAGTGCCATCTTGATGATGATGATGAATGACAACAGCCATAAAAATGCCAATAAAGATTACAGTCAAACGGTAGATTATTTCTGTGATTTCTAAAGATGACTTAGCATTTTGTAATGTTAATAAGGTGCATGCATAAAATCATAGAATCGAAATTTCAACCACCTACCATCGAGAGATGGAATACGAGTATCGCTTGTTTTAATGTAGATACGGGTTGAGACGACTTGAAACGAAATGCATACATTAAATAGAAACATATGATGCACCTATGAATACAGGGGGTTTCTGATTTGGATAAACTACAAAAAATCGACTTTATCTCTAACTTACTGTAAGTCATATGTTTTGTATACTGGATATTTTGTATTTAAACACGAATTGTTGAAATTTGGTGAAGGTAGAGTCAAATTAAGTGGACGTCGTGACTTAGTGGTTGATTGCGCGATCACTGAGCGGGAGATTCAAATCTCAGAAAAAAAAAAAAAAGACACGGTCCCATAGTCTTTAAAACTTCTGACAAACATCCGAGAGTAAAATTCTAATGAAAAGCTTCTTAAGGGTGACCAGATAACAATGATAGTTTTTTCCAATTGTTATGTTTCAGCAGCTGTCAAAGTTACCAATGACATCCAGCTGTCAAAATATTTAGTAAGGTTTGCTATTTCATCATGCATCGTTTGACACTTCCCGAACGTGTGAAAATTATTAAAAAGTATTATCGAAATTCCGGCTCAGTTGTAAATACGCAACGTGAATTTCGTCGTGAGGTCGGACGTCATCACGGCTTCAGTGCGCAGGCAATTCGTCGCACCGTGGAAAAGTTTTTGCGTGAGTACACTCTTTTGGACCTTAAGCCACCAACCAGACAGAGATCGGTGCGAAGTGATGAAAACATAGCCGCCATAGCGGCCAAGAAATGTCGATTCGGGGCCGATCAGCTGAATTGGGCATCGTCAGAGAGTCAATCAGGCTTATTTTGCAGTTGGATTTGGGCCTACATCCGTATAAGATTGTGCTGACGCAAGAATTGAAGCCGGATGACCATAGACAACGCCGTGAGTTCGGTAATTGGGCGCTGATCCGGATCCGGATTTTGGCCAAAAAATCATCTTCTCGGACGAGGCCCATTTTTGGCTCAGCGGCTATGTCAACGAGCAAAATTGCTGTTATTGGAGCGACCACAACCCACAAGTATTCGACCAAACATCAATGTATCCACAAAGATTGACTGTTTAGTGCGGTTTATGGCACGGCAGCATCATCGGACCTTATTTCTTTCGAAATGAGGAAGGAGACACCGTTACCGTATAGAGAGATGTTAACCGACTTTCTATGGCCAGAGCTCGACAACATCGATATATCCGAGCTGTAGTTCCAACAAGACCATGCCATACAAGCGACGCAATGCTCGAAGTGGTGAAGGAGAAATTTGGCGACTGGGTCATCTCACGGCGAGAGTTCATCAATTGACCGCGGCGATCATGCGACTTGACACCCCTCTCTGGGGCTACGTCCAGTCCTTAGTTTACGCTAACAAGCCAACCACTTTGGTGGAGCTCGAGGCCAACATTCGAGACGCTATTGCCGGAATAACGCCGCACATATTGGACCGAGTCATCAAAAATTGGACCGACCGCTTGAAGCACTGCCAGCGAAGCCATAACGGCATGAATGTAGCTTCAAAATAAAGCCAGAATCAATTTGTTATCTCACACCGCTGTTGTTTTATTTAAATTTCTTTTCCTAGTCACCCTATATTAATCGAAAAACTGACCCTTCAGAAATGGCCCATAAAACTGTAAGTCCCAACCATTCGTGCGGCGCACAGCACGAGTTGTTGCGAGAAGCTAGACTAGACCCTGGATGAGCGTATAGCGCAAAAATATTTATTATGTAGAGTCAAATTAAGAAGCCCTATTTAACAAACATCCTGTATAAGGTTTACTAGACGCAATTAGCGCAGAAATCCATTAAAATGGGATGGAACGAGGCTAATATATAGAGAGGGAGATTGTTAAGCAAATTTATAAATACGAGTAAGTTACTGCTTTCATTAATGTATGTCACACGACAGGGGAGAAAATATTTTTTAGGCTACACTATACCCAACAAGTTACGAGAGGCTTCCTACACACTTATACCCGAGTAGATTTCCAAGTAATTACAATCCGTCTAAAGTGCATTGTGTGATACTCTATCCCTCATTTTTTGAACAAATCCCAATAAAGTGGGCGTGGCAATTTGAAATGCTTTCAAAAACAATATTTTCCTATTCAGTCAGGAAATCATTAGAGGAACGAGATTCGAAATGATATACTTAAAAAGTATGTATACTTTTTCTAAAACGAAAGAGGGTCGTGAAGATGTGGGCAGATGTTTATCGCCCTCTATTTTGGATCTGTTTTTTCTTTGTTTATTAATTCCATTGTACTCGTATAACGCTAGAACGGCGAGTTGTGATTATGATGTTGAATAGCTGGGGATTGAAAGATTCTGGGAAAATGTCAGCTTGGAGTGAATTCCAAAGTATACTTGTTCTGTAACAAAGATATTTTTGATAAAAACGGTGGCGCGATTATCAAGTACATATACATAAATGCAATTGAACCCTAGCGGCTTGCCAAGAAGATCTAGAGATCATTTTTCTAAACATTTGTCATAGTAGTACCTACAGTATAAGCATAAGACTGTTTCGACCAGCCAATTGGGAACTCCTCGTCTCTGTAGATAAAGATAATGTTTTGATGCCGAACTACAAACGTGAGAACAACATTCAAGGTCTAATTTTGGTTTTGTATAGGAAAACGATCTGCGCTGAAGCACTACGAGTAAACAGGTAGCTAAACTTCGTGATAACTGATTCTGTTATGTTGGACATGTGGTCGTGCCATGTTACATTAGAGTTTCAATCAATTGGTTTGGTCGAAATAGCTGTTGTACAAAAATATAAATACGAATGATTCGGACCCACAATTTGATCCCTTTTGCGAAGGGCATTTTTTTGCGATTTAGAAAAGTTTCTCAGGACAATTTTACTGTCGGATGTTTTTCAGACGTTCGCGAGAAGTGGGACCATAAGAAAAGTTTTTTTTTTGTGTTTTCTTGGATTCGAACCTTGAACCTGTCGCTCAATGGTCGCACACTTAACCACTGACCCACGTCGCCAACAGGCCAGGCCATATAATGCTTGCTTGTTTAATAGAGCTCCATGCCATGTTCCGTGTTGTTCGATGGCTGATGTCTAATAGGTGTTTTTTTTTTCTAGTCGTAGTTACCATGGATTATTTCAGTTAGGATTCTAAGATTTTTCCTGCCCAGATTCAACATGAAGTGGAATTACTTCGGTGAGAATATAAGAAAAAGGTGTTTAGTGCAGGCTTGATTTAGTGTCATTAGCCAGACTTTATTTACTTTGCTATAGTTTAGCTTTACAGGGTTCCATAAACAGACTGCGGAATCCTGTTACCTTCGGTAATGAGTCTGTCCATTCGTACGTCTGTTACCACCAATAAAGTCCCGACTGGGTTGCACGTACTTGCACTTAAATGCTATGTATCTGCAAATCACTCAGATTTAATAACAAAATCGTAATTTTCTCTTTTTTTTAATTTTCCAAAACTTAATACGCCATAACATTGTGTATGTCAAATATTATTTAAATCTTGATTTCGGCCAATATGGTGAGTCATAGCCAAGAAATAACATTTTTTTTAAAAACCAGTTAATAAGTGAAGTACGCAAATTTAGAATGAAAATTCTGATTTCGCCTCGAATTGTGAACCCACAGTCCTCAGATATGAAGTTTGAAGAAAATCCGTCCATCCGTTCAGTCTGCAATCGACCATACATACAGGCAGACAAACAGAATTGCCAGGCCCACTTTTTTGAGATTCTCCATTATAAAGGGTGGTTAAATTTTAAGGGCCGATGTTGAATGTGAACCACACCTAAACGTCAAGTTTTTTTCTGCATTTCATTTGACATTTCTCAATTTCAGACTAACTCAATTTGAACCATGGAAAGATACACAATCGAGCAACGCGTTAAAGTTATTCAGACTTATTATGAAAATGGGCGTTCAAATCAAAATGCATATCGTGCATTTCGTGATTCTTTCGGTCAATTTAATCGTCCAAATGTGCGTACAATCGGAAAAATCGTGCAAAAATTTGTGCAAACCGGGTCTGTAGGAGATGTGAAAACACCAGTGCATGCTCGTACAGCTCGTACTGCAGAAAATATTGCTGCTGTTCGCAATAGTGTGGCTGAAGAGCCGTCCACCTCAACTCGTCGTCGTGCCCAACAATTGCACCTCTCACGCTCATCGTTGATGAACATTATGCATAAAGACTTGCATTTACGCGCTTACAAGGTGCAATTGACTCAAGAACTAAAGGCTCTTGACCATTTCAAGCGTCGTCAATGGTCACAATGGTGTCAAGAAATGGCAACAGTGGATGATCAATTTTCGAAGAAAATCATCTTCAGTGATGAGGCACATTTTCACCTCAGTGGATTCGTCAATAAGCAGAATTGCCGCATTTGGGCGAATGATAATCTAAGAGTGATTGTCGAAAAACCAATGCACCCACAAAGAGTGACTGTTTGGTGCGGTTTATGGGCTGACGGCATCATCGGGCCGTATTTTTTCCAAAATGAGGCCGGTCAGGCAGTTACTGTGAATGGTGTTCGCTATCGTGAGATGATAACGAACTTTTTATGGCCCGAATTGGAAGATATGTGGTTTCAACAGGATGGTGCCACTTGCCACACAGCTAACGAAACAATGGCTCTTTTGCTCGACAAATTCAATGGCCGTGTTATCTCACGTGGTGGCGATGTCAATTGGCCGCCAAGATGATGTGATTTGACACCGTTGGACTTCTTTCTTTGGGGTTATTTGAAAGAAAAGGTGTACGTCGATAAGCCAGCAACAATTCAAGAGCTAAAAGATGAGATAATTCGGCACATTAACGGCATAGAACCTCAATTATGCCTCAGCGTCATCGAAAATTTAGACCATCGGATGGAGGTGTGCCGCCGAGGTCACGGCTGCCATTTGGCCGATATTTTGTTCCATACATAATTGAACCATACCAATATTATCATAATAAAAAGAAATGACAGTAATTTCCTAAATAATTTGTGTTTTATTCAAAATCAACATCGGCCCTTAAAACTTAACCACCCTTTAGTAGTACCAAGATTGATCAAAATCTCGAAGTCGAACTTTTTCACAAAACCAATACTTGCCTTATACATAAATGCAAGTAAAAATACTATCTCCCGACAAGAAAATCTTCTAACAAAAAATAAAAAAACAAATTTCATCAAAATCGGTTCCATAATACTAGTGATAACTTTACAGCGAGCAAAAGTGGTCGAATGGTATGTAAAGTATTCTTTATTATTGCAAAAATAGAAGAAAGAATTTTCGCAATACATAAAATTCTTTGAATAAATAAATTTGGGGATATGGACTACAAATCACGGGGAAATAATTGACAATCACTGTTTCCGCTATCAAAATAATAACAAAAAAAAAGTTCTGTCCAAAGTTTCCAGTTTTGCACGTTTCGTTCGGTTTCTCTTATTTTCTGTTATTTTTTGTTTTCGCTTGTGTTACATTGTTAATTTCGTTCAGTTTTAGTTTAGTCGATTTCGTTTTACAGGTATGATTTTTTATTTTTTTTTATTTTACATTAAATCTACATTAAGCCAAAATATTGTACAAATAGGGTAAAATGAGACAAATTTCGAGCAATTTGAAAGACAGCATAGTTGTGCTCATTGGCAAAGGTATTTCTGCCAGAAATATGGACGGTAGCCATTCAACTGTGCTTCTGGTAAAAAAGAGGCGAAATTTGTAAGCGACAAGAAACACTGGAGGTCGCCCACGGTTTCTAACTGATGGTGATGCACGCCTAATTGAACGTTTGATGATTTCAAAGAAGACGAAGAACCCAAAGGAGGCTGCAAAATTAATAAAAAAAAGATGACAACGAGTGGACAGTCAGTAGATCTCTTCGTCGAATTGGATTGGTAGCAGCAATCAAGAAAAAAAAAAGCCTGCCTTGTCAGAGAACAACATAAAGACCCGTTTAAAATTCTGCAAAGTACACAAATCCTGGATCATAGAAGATTGGAAACGCGTAATATGGTCAGATGAAACTAAAATCAAACCATGACACCATTCAAAAGCACCAGGTGAAGCAAACAATGAAACATGGAGGAGGTAATTTGATGGTGTGGGAATGTTTTACCTATCTGGTAAAAATAAACGGTATTATGAAAAAGGAAGATTACCTTGATATTTTGAGGACGAACTTGCCAGAATTCATGGATGAATGCACCTATCCAATTGACGAATTGGTGTTTCAACAGGATGGGGACCAGAAAATGGCTTGGGGAGCAGCAGTTTCAGACGATGCAATGGCCCACCCAAAGTCCTGATTTGAACTCCATCGGAAATTTATGCGCATTTGTTAAAAAACGTCTCTCACAGTACGAAGAGACGCCAAAGAATTGTGACCAGCTAAGGGAGTACCCTCTCCGGGAATGGGCGGGCATCGCTCATGCCATATTAGAAAAATTGGTAGAAACTATGCCGAAAAGAGTAAAAAGAGTCATTAAAAATAAGGGACTTTGAGACTAAGTATTGAAAAAACAAATAAATTAAAAAAAAACCTGCAAAAGTGGACGAATGTACGTAGCTATTATTTTTCTCTTTTTTTTTTCTTTGGAACTGGAAATGTATCAATTTTTGTTTTTTGTTTCATGATGTACATATTAAGAGTTTATAAAACTTTATATTTATAGTAACAGTAATTAACTATGAATCGTTTTGTTAATTTTTAAAATTATTCGACCAGTTTTGCTCGCATGTGCGAACGGAGCCGATTTCTCATTTCCTGTAGTTATCACAATACCGAGATTTCGGGAAAAAATCAGGGTTCGAATGACGACATCAGTTAACGAGTGAGTGAAATCCATACGCTATCGAGTGATCGAGTAACTACATTGGGATGATCACATAAGAATGGTCACGTATCGAGTACACTTTGAAAATTGTACTAATACAATTCTACTACATTGAATTGAGATGGCTGACAAATGTCAAAACTATTTATTTTTGTGTGAGGAAAAGTTTTGTATTTATCGTCTTCAATTAAAAATTGAATATTTACTTTATTTTTCATCTTCTAATTCAGAGGATGATCGCTATGAGTGTATTGAATGAAGATTTTTAAGAGATAAAAGCGATCCCTTTTCTTTACAAGACTCTGCGTGCGTATACAAAACAATAATTTTCTGAAAATATCTTTCACAACATACACTTTTGATTGCAGGATTATCAAAACAGTCAGGGCAAATAAGAGTGCATTCTTATTTATAATAGAGAATATAAATTTTAGAGGATGCACTTAAACCGTTGTCCCAGCTCATAAAATTTACCAAAATCTTCTTTGCAGAGGATTAATTTTATTTAGACTCAACCTGAAATAAATTTCAGACAATAAATTTAAACAAACGCAAAAATAACAATAAACAAAGATATTCCTACATATTTTCTCCCAAATGCACCTCAACTCGTTAGCAGAAACCATATCGAATAAATAAATACACGATCACTGATGACAGAATACCAAATTTCGATACTCGATACTCGATCTCTTAAGCGGTCATGTCAAATCAACATTTATCAGTCACGTGTTGCTCGATAACATGTGAAACATATGTAAATGTTTTAAGAATTCAGAATATAGAAGTTTTTCTTTATTTTAAACATTAGAAAAGTTTTCAGAACACAACAGAATTTGAAGCTTCGCTTAAAATGGACCTGCGTTCTCGTTCTATTGTCGCTCTTGCTGTGTGGCCTCTTTGATTTTTCCCATAATTTTCTAGATCTTTTAGAAAATTGTTGATAGTCCAATGATCTCGATCAATTTTTTTTTAGCAATTTTTCGGTTGGAATAATTCTAGTTAGTGTTTTACTTCGACCCATCTTCTTTAGAATGCAACAAAAACACAAACAATTTTAATAAACAAAAACTAGCAATAAAACAGAACACAATTTTATTAAAATCTAAAGTCAAGCGTCCCTGTTAAAGATGGCAAAAAACTGAAAATGGGGATTTCCCTTTTTGCTTCATTAAATTTGTTCAAGTTCGTCATCAGGTAGCAGAGAAACATTGAAAATAAAAGTTTTAAAAAAGAATCGGAAGAAATATTTTTTTTTTTTTTTTTTATTCTGTATATATTCCATCTACAAGCTTTACTTAACAGACTAATTCAATATTTGCAATAGATTACATTATGATATTGTAACATCACCTAAAAGGCTGCTACAATAATGTAGAATAATAACTACGCTCCTCCAGCCCATTCCAAAGTACCTTTTCAATCGGGGTTCGTGTCTGAGGTTAGTCTCCACAGTTCGGATAATATCACGGATAAGAGAGAATCATAACTGCACGAAATGATTGTCATCTTGGAATTATTACATCAGAATTTGTTGGTATTTTGTTCCAGTGGTCGAAGAATTTGATAGAAGTTTCTGGCTATCAGAAACTTCTGCTATATAAGGACAGATGGCGATCGAGAAGGGGCAGTTGTTTTAAAACCGTGGCGAAGAGATTAGAAAAGTGATAATTGGCGAAGTTGTAATTTTGTGATAAATTGAAAGTTGAGAGTAACAAGAAGAAGTAATTAGTTTGGATTTGTGAATTAAGTAATTGAAAGGAGATAAAGTGATTTGAGAGGAAAGAGACCTTGTAAGAAAAGAATTTGCGAAGAATAGTATAGTGTGAACTTGAATTGTTTTATAGACTAAAAAATAAAGAAATAAATTTCACAGAATATCGTTTTATCTACTCGAGCCGTAGCTCGCATATTACAATATTAAATTAAATAAAGTGTTTTTGAAACAATCTCTTGAAAGGTACAAATCTATATCTCTACTAACTTCATTGAAAGAGGTAATAGTTCTGGACATTGGTTTATTTAGTCCATAGTTCGTTCTATGTGGGGGTCGAAAAAGAAATTGCCTTTCTCTCAATGGTCTTTCAGGGGCGTAGATCGGCAGAAGATATAAAAGCGGAGGACTGTCAATGCGATAACATAACAGATCTCTAACAAACATAATGTCATGGGCATATCTTCTTGTCTTGAGTGTCAAAATACCTAATAGCTGGCATCGAATATTATAAGAAGGCATAAAATCCCAGCGTATTTTTCTAAAAATGTATTTGGTAAAGCGCTTCTGGACACTTTCAAGACGATCGGAGTGAACTTCATAGGCAGGGTTCCAAATTAGATCAGCATACTCAAGGACAGACCTTACCAACGAAATAAAAAGTGACATAAGCCTATGGGGATCCGTAAAGTCTTTGCCGTTTCTCTTTATGAATCCAACAATTGCATTGGCTTTAGAGACTACAAAATCAACATGAGAATTAAAGGTTAACTTAGTATCAAAATTAACACCAAGGTCTTTAATTGTGTCAATTCTATTTAATATACAATTCGTAAGATTGTAAATATATAAGATATACGAAGAACCTCTAAAAAAGGACATAGCATTGCATTCCTTTATATTTAATTTTAAACAGTTAACGGTACACCAATTCGATAGACAGTTAATGTCCTGCTGAATTTTCGCACAATAATCAATAGTTTTTATCTTACGAAATATCTTTAAGTCATCAGCGTATATTAAGCACTTACTGTTCATTATATTCAGGGCCATATCATCAATGAAAATTATGAATAATAAGGGACCTAGGTGACTTCCCTGTGGAACACCCGAAGAACAACTTATCATTCTTGAACAGTGATTTCCAATCAATACTTTTTTAACCCTACCAGTTAAAAAAGATGAAAACCAATTAAACATTGAGGAATGAAATCCAAAATCCCATAATTTTTTTAGCAAGATTTTATGTTTAACACAGTCGAAAGCCTTACTAAAGCCAGTATAAATAGCATCGACTTGGAAACCTTTTTCAACAGCGTTGATAACGTATGACGTAAAATATGCCATATTACCGCTGCATTATGATTTAAGTCGAAATTTTAAATGACGGCAATCAAATGATCGATAGTGTATGTTCACGTACTTGACAAATGCATAATACCAAAGGCAAACTTTCACGTGTTTTCACGGATTAGGTTTTTTGCACATGTCCCGGCATGTTTTTTATGTTTCTCTTCTAACACAACTACGCTAAAAGTCATACTTAAAAGCAAAAACAATTCTTTAGCTTAACATTGATTGACGCATAAAAATCAAAATATAACACGCTCCAAGTGCAAACTATCATCGGCGGTAATTTTCTTTTATTACGAGCTTTCGCGTGTAGACTGTAAAACTAGCGAGCCCCCTCTCCGCTGAGTAGATAATGTTTTTTGAGGAATTTTCAAATTGGCAGCCCCTGGGGGTAACATGATCCGATTGAGGAGGCATGACGCGCCAATCACCGACGAACTGCGCACTATTATCATAAATTTTTTCTTTTATCACTAATACCTACAAACGCATACATAAGTACGTATAAATATTTCCTAATTTATTTGTTTTTATCATTTAAAATACAGAACGCGTGACATATTTCGACCTTCAAACTAACAAGCACACGAGTGCAAGTTTGTCGAAAGGGGCCCGTTCGGCTTAATTTCGTTTAGATTTTAAATATCAAAGTTGACTAACAGGCTGCGTAATGATAGTGAATAAATCAGAAACCGGATTGAAAGATTGAATACGTCACTACGTAAGTAAACATTGAGACAAGCCTCTGAAAGTGCAACTACTGCTTAATGCGTTACAAATAAACACTCATCCATATGAAGCGTAGTTTGTTAGCATTCCAAACAACAATTATCAATTACATGCACTGTTATTGTTGTTGTTGTTATTGTTATAAAGATAAACTTTAGATAGTAAACAAGTTAATAACCCTGAGAGTCGGTAAACAAAATAAGATATACCTACCCCGGAAAATAATTAAGCATTGGACTATATTTCATATGCACATGACACTTTTCGCAGAAACAAAACCGTTAACATGTTTATTGTCTAATACGTCTCATTTTATATAATGAACAAAATTTGTACATAAAAACAAGAAGTCGTATGTGTCATATATAGGAGACGGGCCCACCATTTGTAGCCAATCGTGTTTACGGAAATAAAAACGCTAAGTCTAGCCGATGCTATTGACGCTAATAAAATCCCCGACGCTCCCCCATAAAGCGTTTTAATTTGCTGTTTTTTTTTTTTTTTTTACTATTCAAAGAAAACCGGTCATCTTAAAGTCAGCGCACGATAGAGCTTTTCTTCTCTTTCAAATTCTACGATATAAACTGAATTGTTGCTGTTAACGCGTCGATATACGATGAAAGCTTTACAAAAAAAAAAAAAAAAAAATTTGTTTGTTGTTTTCATTTTGATTTTTGCGTTGACTCTTTTGTACATCACGCCACTTTCGGATCATGAGGTGTTTCGCGTGGAGCGATTAAATCGGTTAAGGATTTCAACCTACGTGTAAATTTTGTATCAAATGCTAAATAAATGCTAATAAATAAATAACATTTAGAAGAGACTGCACGTTGTTTTTGAATGTTCTAAGTTCTTGTTGAATGGTTGGTCATGAGATATAATCAATGGCCTTTATTAATAGAAATACTAAAAACAACTCTTAATGTTGCTATTAGTTAGGTGATTGTAAAAGTTGCTTTTAAAATTTCGCAGCAGTCAAATCCAGAATAGTTATTGTGATTCATTTTCACATTTTCGCTACTGTGATTTTGAACAGCTGACTTGTGACAGATCGAAGAAATTCAATTCAGATTTCAGACTAAAAATACTACATTACGAGTATTGTGGTAACCTAAACCACTCAATTGTTCTTTTATTAATTTTCCTTGCTACATTATTCGTTTTATAATGAATAATATTCAAATTCCGTTAAATTTGTTCATCTCACATTTTCACTTGAAATGTTATTGACTGTCACTTTAAAACCGACTTGGAGTTGACATTCGTGTTTATTACTATTCATTTAAAATTCAATTCAATTCAATTCAATTTTATTTTAAAACAATCAAACACTTAGATACAAAATCCATTATTGTGCAGAGTTAAACAGTGGAAGTGAAGAAAGTTGAAAACAAATCTAAAAACTAAAATATACATACAAATTTCATTTAAATTAATGTAGAAAAAAAATCCCTAGTAACCTAGCCTTAATGTTAGCTTACTCCCTTACAAAAACGACGACGTAAACCATTGATTTTCATGTACTCAGATGCTGCTTGAGCCCTCTCCTGAAGTCACCGATTCCCTGGTATCTCTGTAAATCGGCTGGAAGTGAGTTCCATAGTCGCACAGTACATACAAAAAATTGTTTTTCGGTAGTGTTATACCTGAAGGTTGGCAAAATAAAGACCCGACTTCTTTCGGAAGATTCATATTGAATTCTATGGTAAAGGTACTCCGGAATTTTATTTTGTTTGAGTTGGAAAAGAAAGACTAAAACGTTGAAATCCAAAAATTCTTGGAATCCCATGCCAAGAAAATCTTTAACATATCCAGAAATATGATCATGACGGCGAACATTGTACACAAATCTCACAGCGCTGTTGAATGCAACCCTTAATTTTCATGAACTAAGGCTGCTCAGATCATAAAACACTGGGTGTGCATATAGCAACATTGGCAAAACCAAGGTCTTCACCAGTGTCGCTTTCACCCTAGTTGGAAGACAGTAGCCAGATTGGTACAACGTGCGTAGACCACCGTATACCTTGCCCACGAGAAAGTCCGACATCTTACCATTGGATGAAACAGCATGAGTGCGATTTGCTAAATAATTTCTTATCAGTTTTAACGCAGTTTCATCAAAGTTGAAGTAATGTTTAACTTTAAGTAAGAGAATCTCATGCGGAACTATATCGAATGCTTTCGAGAAGTCGAGCAGAACTAGTGAGGTAATATGATCCCTATCCATCGCTTAGCGAAACTCGTCAACCAGATTCAGCAGGGCGGTGGTGCAGCTATGTTGATGTCTAAAGCTTGATTGGAATGGTGAAAGGAGATCGAATTGGTTCAGGTATGTATATATGTGCATGCTCATCAGCTTCTCGAACACCTTGGAAATAAAGGGGAGTATGGAAATAGAACGATATTCTTTTTCTTCGGCGACCGTGCTTTTTAAAACCGGGATTATTTTTGAAACCTTCCAGGATTTCGGGTAAGCTGAGTAGGACAACACGTTGTTGAAAATGTACGTCAGGGGAGACAGTACTTCGAAGATAATGGTCTTAAGAAATTTTGGGTGCACGCAGTCCAAACCAATTGCATCCGATTTAACGGCAAAAACCGCATTAAGGACATCCGGTGGGCAGACTCTACTAAATCCAAAATTTGTGGGTGTTTCGCGGGTTAGCAATGGGTTTATGACTGAGTCTTCATCTATAACATCTTGAAAACTACATGAGGTTGAATAAGCAGAAAATTTGACATTACGGTCTCTGACGTCAATTTCATTATTATTCGCAGCCAGATTTTTTCCTATACCCAACTCTTTGACATTTTCCCAGGCTTACTTTGTGCTTAACCCTGACTTGAATTTAGAGGCAAAGAACTTCGATTTAGATAGTCGGATTTCATGCTTCATAAAATTTCTGATCTGTGTGAATTCTTGACTTAGTTCGGGAATTCTAAATCTTTTCCACATTTTAAAAGCCTTGTCTATCTTTTCAATGAGTGATTCAATTTTAGGAGTGAACCACACACTCACAGCTTCTATTACGAGGAACGAAGGTTTTTATCGGAACATGAGACTCAAACAGACTATTGACTGTGGATGTAAAGTAATCAACCTGATTATCGATAGAGCGCATGCAGTAGAGTCTACTCTAAACGTGAGTCTAAGAAAACGGGAGTTTGAATTTGTTTATTACTAAGGGGAAATGGATTTAACGACAGCAACAGACGCCCAACAATTGCGCCTATTTCATACTCGCATCGTTCATATTGATTTTGTCGTTACATTACTGCCTTTTAGCATCCGTGCTTATAGATATTAAACAATATCGTATTATTTTTAATGACTTTTATACCCTATTCCATAGAATATATTAATTTTGTAACGTAGGCAAATACATAATAGTATAGATATAGACATACGAATACCTATACTTGTGATCGGCATCGAAAGTTCAATTCAATCAAAGGTCAATCTACCCATTTCTGAAATCCGAGTCAGTACGCCAACAGACACGTTCACTTTTCAAAAAATTTCCTTTTTCAATATTTTTGCTAGAACCCGAAGAATGATTTCCTTAGAAAATATGTAGTTTTCTCTATATTTCGTCTATATATTCGACATGGTCACGCCCACTTTTTGGGGTGTTTTCAGCAAAAAAAAATTAAATTGGGTGTATACCCTCTGAGTAGAAAATTTGAAAATTTCACATTCACTTTATTAGGGATGGTTTAGAAAATGGGGGATAGAGTATCACAAGATCCAACGGTATAGGCAAAGATATGCCGTACGAAAGTATTAGACAAATTGTCGATAAATTTCTAGATTTTGAACATTTTTCATACCCATGGCATGGGGTATCTACATATACGAGTAGTATATTAATTTTGATACATACTTAGTTTATACATGTGTATATATTTCTGATCAGCATGTCTGTTCGTCTATATGTCACCAGTTTGTCGGCCTTAAATTTTGATTTAGGAAGCTGATATTTTATATACATACTACCTTGATCAAACAGTTTCAGGAATGACTACCGTGTGGAACTTCAGTCCTCTGATTGGAGTTTTTTTTAGGTTGACACATCTGTCATTAACATTTCCTCCACATTTTAGAGTCGTAGCTTGACATTTGTAAAAGCTACACTGTCGAGAGTACATCCGCCTCCGTGAGAGTTTTCGATTTTTTACGATTTTAAAAATGAAATCAACTTGGCAACAACGAGTTTGCATCAAATTTTGTCTTAAAAACGGATTCAACGGCTGAATCTGACCCAACATTCATCAAACGCATATTTACTGGAGACGTGGGTTTATGAGTACGAAACACAATCCAGGCATCAGGCGAGTTAATTGCGTACACCGAATGAGATAAGACCGAAAAAATCACTTCGTTTTCAGTCTAAAAAGAAGGTGATACTCACGGTTTTGATGAATTACAACGGTGTTGTTCATCATGAGTTCTTGCCACAAGATCAGACAGTCAACAAGGTTTATTATTTGGGCGTTATGAGACGTTTGCGTGAAGCAATTCGCCAAAAAAGACCGGTTTTATGGTCAAACAACTCGTGGGTTTTGCACCACGATAACGCACCGTCGCATAATGCCATCCTTATTTTTGAGTACGAATACCATCCAACAACCATCGAATTTGCCTGATTTGACTCGCTGCGATTCAAGAAACCGCTTCGGGGAACGCATTTTAGCAGCAGAGAGGAGATAATACAAAAATCGAAGACGGCTCTGATGGCTATACCAAAATCCGATTATAAAAAATATTTCGAAGATTGGATCAAGCGCTGGCATAATTGCGTTTCAGTAATTGGAGAGTACTTTGAAGGGGACAATATCGATTATCAAGAATAAACTTGCATTTTCAATTTTCTGAATAAATTCCTGAAACTTTATAATCAAGCATCCAAAGCAGTACAAGTATACACATTATTTAAACCTGTCCACAAACACACCCACTTTTAAAAACTTTCTAAACATTGTACAACGCCACACCCACTTTTTGAGGGCGTTATCTTATAAAGAAAAACTTGTTTTCCATTTTCAAATCTACCTACGCTGCTGTTTAAGTTTTATTTTGAATGTCTCACCAGAATCGGTGAACTTCGGTTAAAAGTGATGACAGCCACGCCCACTTTATTCTAAAAAATATTCATTACATTTACATTCATTATTAGATAATAAGAATATATCAAGCTGTAGAGAGTTGTAGAGCTGTAGAGATTCGAACCCACGATAATCCAGGGAAAGAATGGTTGACGCAACGCCTTTCTTAGCCACCTCAACTGCTGCAGTGTTACTCTGGCGATGTCAAATGTCAATTTGCACTAATTTACATAGAAATTAACAATTTTATTTAGGGAATCAAATGAAACTCGGTATAAGTCACTATTTAAATTATATCAAGGTGACATATTTTTTGATATTTTTTTGGTTAGATAAAGAAAGGAAGTTTTTTTTTTTTGTCTTTGAGTTATGTCTTGTGACATAATTCTACCAACAAGGTGACATAATTTTGTTCAAGTCGATGACAGCACTGGATAGGACGAAGTTAAATAGGGCGGTTAGTGGCGGATGACTAATGCAACGCGTACTACTGTCGTGCTCTTATCGAGCATAAAAGGTCCAGGAAGGCACGTAAGACTGGTCCTGGTGCATGCCTACTTCACATTCCAAATCTGTCCTTTCGCCTGTGTTGATGTACAGCCGACTGAAGTCTAGACGGCTGGTTGAATTTACTTCAAATGTCATATATGGTGTATGTGTCACAATTCGAAGAGGAAATCGCAATTTGACGATGATTTTGATTTTGACGATGATTCTCAAATTTTAAATTTTATTGTATGTAGCTGGATTACCCAAGCGGCTGGATCTCTTTTAAAAAGCCAGCCCTTAAAAGAGTGATCTTAATTCTGGTGCTGGTATAGACAGTATACGTAAATCATGATCTGGAATGTAAGGCTTTTAGGGTAAAATTAGTCATCTAAGAACTCCTTCAAGCGATGGTACAATTTTTCTTATACAGTGTTCCGTTTCGTCTTTCCCCTCCGGTCTTCTTTTTATATCAAAATATATGAACTTCTAGGCTTTATTAAATTTGTAGTGCGTCACCTATAGCGATCACACAAACCAATATTAAGCAACACGTTCATCCAAAACAAATAGATTTGAATACTATCAGTTAATGACTAAATAAGATACATAACACATAAATCTTACATCACTTGGATACAAAAGCAATAGAAACAAAGAACATCTACAATATGACGTTTAGTTTAAAAGTAATAACTTTTTTTTATGATAATGATTACGTACAAGTCATAAATTAATCATTTCAAAATATGTATCCCATTTTTCGGAATCACGCCATAAAGCCATTGAACTTTTGGTTCAAATTTTTCTTTTTATTTTATTTTGTATAAAAGCTCCCATGAATCACTAATTTCATAAATAAAGCTACATTGTCTAGGTCATTATAAAAAAAAAAAAAAGTTCATTGTTTCGTACGTGAAACTTTTAATGATTCAAAGGCGAATTATCGTACGATTTTTGTTTCTTTTCTTTCGCTGTTAAGACCTTGACATTTGATATACAGCGCAAAGTTATTTCTTGACTCCAAACTACGGTCAGTGATGGTATGGTCCACGACGTAGCACTCTCAAAGAGATAACTAGAAAAACGAAGTATTCAAGTGGAGTATATTGACCTCGACTGGAGAATGAGTTGACAACACTGCTGAGATACCAAATGCACAAGCGATTGGTTGACGCAGAAGAAAAGAGAATAACTGTAGGTGGAGTATTTGCATTTTCTTTGCCATCGGGAGCTACACTTGACAAACGAACTTTCATTGTGAATGTGTGGAGCTTCGACTGGTGAAGGTAGCTTTTAGGAAGATCGTTTTTAATAAATTTCGGTATTTTGCTTGTGATTATTTGAAGGCAATATAAATAAATAATAAAATGCTAAAAACAAGGAAGTTAAGTGAAGCTGAATGTACAAAGATTCTTACTTTGCACTCCATGGTAACTTCTCAGGTCCGGATTGCAAAGGATGTGAAGTGTTCGCGTTGTGCCGTGCAAACCACAATCAAAAGACGTGCCGAGACCCAAGGAGTAAGGACTAAACCAGGGAGAGGGAGAAAACGTAAAACCACAGAGAAGACCGCATTATTTCTATAATGCGGTCCTTTCTAGGTAGTCGTTGGAGAATCGTCGGCAGACAGCTTCTGACTTAGCGGCTAGCCTTAGAAGTTACAATGGAATCGATATTTCCTTTATAACTGTTGGCAGACCACTCAACGAATTTGGCCTCAAAGCAAGAAAGGCATAAGCCTTTGCTTTCAAATACTAACAAAAAGAAACGACTTGCTTGGGCCAAAAAGTATAAGGATTGAGCAGCTTCAGACTGGGAGAAGGTCTTATGGTCCGATGAATGTAACACCGAGGTAAGTTCATTGCACCATAGTAATTAATCAATCTTAACTGGAAACATAAGAACATGCAATTTTTTTAACCTAAACATTCACACAGTTTTTGCCTGCTTCTTTCCAGCTTTTCGACTCCTCTGACGTAGTGAACGTGCGTCGCAGAGTTGGGGAAGCTTACAATCCCGAATGTCTGGTTCCTACCGTAAAACACGGTTGTGGCAGTGTGATGATTTGGGACTGTATGACGTCCGGTGGAGCCGGAACTCCATTTATTTGTTAGAGACGGATGAACTCCGAGACCTATATTCCGACGCTGGAGCAATCACTGGAGCCGTCCATTGGAAAATTATTTCAAAGGCGAAAGAATTAAGCCGTTTTCCAACAGGACAACGCTCCGCGCTTCACTGCGAGCAAAAGCAAGGCTTGGTTCCAGCAGAATCGGGTTAAGGTCTTAGAGTGGCCCGCTCAGAGCATCTATGGGCTCATCTAAAAAAAAAAACATCCGTCCCCACAAGTGCAAAAACAAATTGGAGTTAGAACGTAGAGTTCATAGAGTGTGGAAAAGTATAAATCCTTCTATATGCGAACGATTGGTGAATAGCGTTCCCCACCGCATTCAAGAAGTCATCAAAAAAAAGGGCGGACAAAGAAAATATTAGTTTATATGTAAACTAATACTACATAATCTTCTTCCTTTCCTTACGGCGAAGTTATGATCCGGAGTAGAAGGATCACAACCCTACCACTTTCCTGCATCCCTACTGGTCCGCCTGTGGGGTTTGCCGGTTTGACCTCAGCAAGTACCGGCAGGCTTCCCGGTTTCGGATCACTTCGTCACTGAGGCTGGTGTTTTTGCATTTGTGTGATCCAGTTGATTTTTGGTCTGCCTTTTTTGCGCGATTGTGTAGGAACGTTGATTGATATTGCCTTTGTGACGGTGTTCGAAGGATTTTTCCTTTGAACATGACAATACCAACTGAACCGGTCGTGCTCTATCTTGCTTATGATGGGTTCTTTTACATGAAGTCTTCCTCGAATCTTTGAACTAATACTAAACAATAATAATGAAAACTTATTTTAAATGGTTTTCAAGTACGAGTGAAAATTTAGGGGTGCCTAATAAATTTTGTCCATGGCTGAACTCGTAGATACATTTTACAACTGCAGCATTATACTTCCAGAATAAAATATAATTCACAAAACAACGTCGCCGGTTCAAATATGTATTTCATAATGATATGTTACATCAAAGACGATATACTTAATGCACAATAAGTAACATTGTAATATAATAGCCCGCTAGGTGATTAGTTTGTGTTCTAGCTAACCTGTTTCTACTGAAGCTCCACTGTAAGTGCTTAGTAAAGATGTAAAACGAATACTGCAAATTCGTGTACAAGATATTCGCCGGCATAATGCTGGTACCCATAATAGCTTAAGAGGATTAAAATAATATGTGACTGGCTTAACCAGATGCTAGATACAGTAGCTACGGCTGTTAAATGCTTCCTTAATTTATTCATAAATATAATTAGCCTGCGATTACATCTAAGGTTAAGAAAAATCTAAATCGATAACACAAAGAACTGAACAAAAATAAAAATAATTATCGGGCCACTAGCCAATGGTTTTGCGAGACAAGATAATAAAAATGGGTGAACAACCTGGAGTTAGTGGATAACATAGTCACTAGTCGAATGCGATGTAGCGTATGTATATGTTTACCCAGTGTCCAGACAATAACACGAAGATAAAATCAAATGTCTTATCCCGTAAAATTCTTTAAATACGAAAGGGGTATGTGAAAATTGATATTTAGATCTTTATGACTAACTTCACAGCTTATGTTAGGGATATAGATATTGCTCCCAGCAGGTGAGCTGAGAGAACTTAAAACGTCATCCGCAAGGTCAATTCCGAAAAGAAAAAGCGAATTACATATGTGCATGAAGAAAACAAAAAAACCAGACTCCTGTTGGTTCGCGCATTGCAACATTCATCGCCAAACATCAGGCCTACCTTCTCGTAGACATTTGTGCTCCGTTTGGTTTCATCCCACTAATCTCGAAAAGAGCTGAACCGATCTAAATGTAGTTTTCTTCCACGTATTGGCTGGAAAGTACTGAAGCTACATTTCATAACTGCCCGAGCACTCAAAAATTTGACTTTTTTTTCTCATGTACCTACTCTGTTTAATTCCGTCATTTAACGCGGAAATGATAATAATAATATTTTGGCGCCAACAGCCCAATGCAGGGCCTGTCCTAGCTTCTGGCAGCCACTCGTATTGTACGCCTCACGAATCGCTGGGACCTACAGTTTTATGTCGATCCCGAAGGGCAATTTTTTCGATTGAAAGAAGCTTCTCATGACTGTTTTACTCTCGGATGTTTGTCAGACGTTCGCGAGAGGTGGCACCGTGAGAAAACTTTTTTTTTTTGTATGTTTTTTTGGATTCGAACCTTGAACCGCTCGCTCAGCGATAGCGCACTTAACCACTGAACCACAGCGCCCACGTATTTCTCACCCTAATCGGAAGAAATAGAGCAATATGATGAGCTATACTGCTCTGGAACTGGTTAAATTTTATAAAAAGTCAACGGGAGCATGTTCTCATTGCTTTGTTTGTATCTCATGTAGTATAGCGTATGGAAACATGTGCGTCCATTTACGGCGTTTAGCTATGAAGGTGGTTAGCTCTAAATAAATATGTATTTACAAATACACAGTCCTGAACAAACAGCGAATATTGGGTACGCGTAGAGGATTCTGCAGTTTGGCTTCGCGATTTCCTATGAAAAAACTGAGACCAATATCGACAAGATGGACCGATGTCGTCTTCAAGTAAGCATCAAGTCATGATCTCCTCCGCAGCGTCTGACCCAAAATGAGCGGTTGCGAACAGCGTCTCTTTTAATCTTCCAAATTCTATCTTTTCCTCTCTAATCTTGAATTCTCCTCTATGCCCTTTTCTCTCTCTCCATCACTGTGTTAATAACACATAGCCTTAAGCGATGCAGATTATTAAAAATAAAACATACAGGAAAGTTACAATCAGTCCAAAACGGATCATATGATACCCTATCCCCCATCTTCTAACTCACCTCTAATACTCGTGAAATGAGCGTGGCGTTACGAAATTTGAAAAACAGATGGAATGATATTTTTCTATACAGAGGATATTTCCACAATTTCTAAAAAATTTTATCACAAATCTGTTTTGTGTTTTTGTGGGTACCAAAATGTGTAACCGAAGTTCACGGATTCTGATGAGATATGCACAATAAGACATAACCATCACCGCAAATAGCTTTGGAAAAGAAATATGTTTCTTTATAGTCATGTATAATTTATAGACGATATGTAGAGAAAGTCGATGCCAACATATTGTATCTCGACAATATTTTCCTTTTTCTAGGAAAAATATTGAGAAAAAATATATATTTTTAAAGTGGGCGGATTTTAAAACAGTTGTACTGCTTCGGATTCTAGAAAGCTTGTACGAGGGTGGGTCAATAAGTCCCTTAAAATTAACACAAATTGTGTCGTCACCTTAAATTTTATTTTTTTTGACAAGAATCATCTTTCAAAAGAACGCACGCAAATTTTCAGACAGATCTGTCAAATAGTTTTGTTGTGGCAGCCATTTTATATAGACGCCTACTAGCATTTTCGTTAAAATGGAAAAAAGTGAATTTCGAGTGCTCATTAAACACTATTTTTTGCGAGAAAAAACTATCACGCAAACCAATCAAAAGCTTGACAAATATTATGGGGACTCTTCACCATCGATTGAAACCATTCACCACTGGTTTACTTAATTTCGGTGCGGTCGTTCAAGCACAAGTGACGCCGAACGTTCTGGTCGCCCAATTGAGGTCACCACAGCAGAAATGGTCGACAAAATCCATGGTTTGATAATGGACGATCGGCGAGTGAAAGTACGCGAGCTTGAAGAGGCCACAGGCTTATCACATGGCTCAGTGATTTCGATTTTACATAAATATTTGGACATGAAAAAGCTTTCCGCAAGATGGGTGCCACGTTTGCTCACAATCGACAACAAACGCATTCGTTTGACAACTTCAAAGGTGTGTTTGGCGATGTTCCAGCAAAATTCGGGTGAGTTTTTGCGCCGTTTCGTAACCGTGGATGAAACCTGGATTCACCACAACAGACCAGAAACCAAGGAACAGCCAAAACAATGGACTTCTCCTGGTGAATCGAAGCCGAAGAAGGCCAAGGCGGGTTTGTCAGCAAACAAGGTCATGGCGACAGTTTTTTGGGATGTGCGCGGTGTTATTCACATCGATTACCTTGAAAAGGGTAAAACGATCACCGGCGCATACTACGCAGAGCTGCTGGATCGATTCCAAGCCGATTTGAAGCAAAAACGGCCGCACTTGGCGAAGAAAAAATGTCCCAAAAAATTGTGACATACGGACAGACTGATGGACGGACATGACTAAATCGACATAACTCTTGACACCGATCACAAATATATTGTAGCATAATAATAACTACGCTCCCTAAAAGTATCATGCAACAAATTCCGAAGTGTCTTTTCATTCTGGCAGAATTTTGGTCCGAAGTGTCCTTTCATTCGAGGTTCGTGTCTGCGATGAAGTCTCCACAGTTCATGTCAACGAAAGAGACGGATAATATCACGGATAAGAGGGAATTATAACTGCAAGAATTATTACATCAGAATTTCTCTTGTTCCAGTGGTCGAAGAATTTGCTAGAAGTTTCTGGCTATCAGAAACTTCTGCTATATAAGGACAGATGGCGATTGAGAAGGGGCAGTTGGTTTAGAACCGTGGCGAAGAGATTGGAAAAGTGATAATGGGCGAAGTTGTATTTTTGTGATAAAATGAAAGTTGAGAGTGAACAAGAAAAAGTAATTAGTTTGGATTTGTGAATTAAGTAATTGAAAGGAGATAAAGTGATTTGAGAGGAAAGAGACCTTGTAAGAAAAGAATTTGCGAAGAATAGTATAGTGTGAACTTGAATTGTTCTATAGACTAGAAAATAAAGAAATAAATTTCACAGAATATCGTTTTATCTACTCGAGCCGTAGCTTGCATATTACAATATGTACTTTTTGGGGTTGGAGTCAACAACGTATGATGACAACGTAGTTGGAGTGTTTGTATGTCTCGTGTTAACAACGAAGTTTATCGTTTGTGTGCCGCTTTACTCTTGGTATCATCAATTGTGTCAGAGAAATATCGAACCAGGCCACCCTACTTGTTCCCTTTTCATTTCCCTTCCACGAGTCATCTTAACAAGAGCTATTCTCTGAATTTCTCCAGTTCCTTCCTGACCTCAATTTTTTGTGTCATTTGCTTGGAGAATAAGTGGCTAATCTCTTCTTTAGATGGCTAGTTAAGGACATTGAAACGATACCTCCCCCAGACATAATCTGCAAGTATTTCTTCCGCAAATTCCATCTTCCTTAGATGGTACCTAAAGTTCACCATGCCTTGTGGATATCTCTACCTTTGAACGTTTCCTGCTTCGTACTTAGAACCTACAAACATTCTAAAGGGTGATTCAATTGGAGATTACAATTTAAACCTGGCACTGCTGTGGTTCTGTCAAAGATAAACAGCCGATATACGGTATTTAATGGTTAAAACCCATCTCCTGAATGGAGAACATTTAACACGATTTGCTCATTGCGAAATAATGTCGGTATACATGAGCGTCCATCTAAATTGTATAACAGCTCTAGACTGCCGTTCAATATTCACCTAATTTGGGTGTCGGGGCATAGGGACATTCCAGGAAATTGTAAGGCTGACAAACTTGTCAGACATGGAAAAACAATACAAATTATTCCAGACAAAAGTTCACTGAGTATGCCGATCGCTACATGCAAACTTAAATTAAAGCTGGATGCTATTGAAAGAACAAATTCTAGGTGGACCGTTTCCCAAACCCTTGTGGTATCACAATGGACCTATTATTGGTCTAAGTGCATTGACTTTTAGCTAACAGTCACCTCAACTTAACCTAACCGTTCATCTCCTACCCACAGTTAAGAAATGAATGGAAAAAGTCGATCGAACAGGGTCAGTATTGGATGTGTAAAGACCAGTGTATCCTCGGGCCCGGTTACGCGAAAATATCGGCGCAGTGAATGACAGTGTGACAATTCGTCAAAATCCAGTCACCATCATTTCCAGCAATTGAACCGTTCCTACAGCTCCACACAGCGAATTTTAACAAAAGATCTGCATCTGCATGCCTACAAGATCCAATTGACTTAGGAATTGAAGCCAGCAGATCATGAACAGCGTTGTAACTTCGTTGATTGAGTGTTAGAGAACTACCAAGTTGATGGCGATTTGTCGAACAATATCATCTTTAGCGCAAACAAACAAAATTCTCACATTTGGGGTCATAAATACCCACGGACCATTCACGAACATCCAATGCATCCAGAAAAGGTCACTAATTTATGCGGATTTTGTTTGGAGTGATTGTTTGGCCGTACTTCTTCAAAAATTCTCGTGTTGCTGCTGAGATGATAATAAATTATTTTTGACACCAATTGCAAGATATTGATGTGAAAGACATGTGGTTTCAACAAGACAGTGCCACTTGCCGCACAGCGATAGGTACAAAGCATTTATTGCACACAAAAAGTTTCCCATTCGCGTGATCTTTCGTTTCGGCGACCTAAATTGACCACCAACATTGACCATTATGTGAAGCAGAAGATGCATGCCAATGACCCCCAAACGATTCCAGAGCTAAACGACGAGATGCGGCGCGTTATTTATGAACTACCGCAAGATTTATGCCGAAAGGTAATGGAAAATTTCATCAAAAGGGCGGAGGTCTGCAAGGTAAGCAATCCATGGTCCCCATTTGGTATAAAGAAACATGTTCTGAGTGATTCATCATCGCCGAGGCGAAACCGCTGAAGCTAGAACTATAAAATTTGGACAGTAGTTGCCTTTTATGACTAAGAATGGATTTTTCGAAATTCAACCCCCAAGGGGTAAAACGGGGTATAAAAGTTTGTATAGGAAAAAATATGTTTTCGTTTGGGTTCACTTCCGCACTAATAATGAAACAAATATTTCAACATTTCCCAAAATTCAACCCTAAAGCATTTCAGGCTCGACGGCATCACAAATAAGGCACTAATAGTGGCCGTAAAAAAGAGACCAGACCTCTTCATAACGACAATGCAGAAGTGTCTCGAAGAAGGAACCTTTCCTGAAAAATGGAAAATACAGCATTTGGTCTTGCTACCAAAAGGAAAAAAGCCCCCAGGAGAACCATCGTCTTATCGCCCAATATGCCTATTGGATACCATGGGAAAGATCCTTGAGAAGATAATTTATAATAAATTACTCGCAGTAGCAGAAGAGAAAGGAGCTCTCTCAGACCGCCAATTTGCGTTCAGAAAAGCGCGATCAACAGTTGATGCCATAAGGGCGGTAGTTGATATAGCAGAAGGTGCCATCGAAGGAAAAAGATGGCTCAACGGCACAAAGGAGTACTGTGCAGTGGTAATGCTGGACGTTAAAAACGCATTTAATTCTGCGAACTGGTCGTTGATTAGTAGATCACTCACCAGGATGGATACGCCATATTTCTTGCTGCGTATAGTGATGAACTATTTCATAAACAGAAAGTTGAGGTATAATACCGATGAAGGGGTAAAATACTATAACGTTACTGTGGGAGTCCCACAGGGATCGGTCTTAGGACCGCTACTGTGGAACATCATGTACGACGGAGTCATACGATTAACGCTGCACGACGGAGTAACGATAATTGGATTCGCTGATGACATTGCCGTTGTGACAGTTGCAAAACAGATGTGTACAGCTACAAATGAGGCAATTGCTCGGATAAGAGACTGGCTAGTTTCCGCCGAAATATAACTAGTCGAAAAATCAAAGTTCTAGTTCGGTGGAAACTAGCCGTGTCCTTATAACCAGTCGAAAAACCAAACAATCAGGTCCAAAGAAGCAGTTAAATACCTTGGAGTAATGCTGGACAACAAACTGCACTTCAAAAAGCACGTTGATTATTCAGCAAGAAAAGCACTCCAAATACAAGGAGATCTCTCGCGTATACTGCCTAACATCGATGGAAGAGTGACGGAGACCAAAAGGAGATTATCCTCAACATATATACTCTGCGCGCTACGGACAATCAGCGGCTTCCGAACCATCTCAGACGAGGCCGCCTTTGTTATAGCTGAAATGATCCCCATCGACATCCTCGCAGACGAGAACCAACACGATGCCAATGACACCAAGGTAATCAAAATGGAGGAAAAGTGTCAGCCGCTATGTGGCAAACACGTTGGGCCAATACATACATAGACATATAAACTGATACCGACAATCCAAGACTGGATAAGCCGAAAGCATGTTCCAGTTCCTGTCTGGTCATGGCGGTTACCGCAAATACACCCTGCGCAACAAAAAAAGCCGCATACGGGTTTTCCATTTTTTTGCGCTAATTACCTTTAAGGGATTCGCCGAATTATATTTTATTGCTTCCGGGTTAGGTAATGCACATTTTGAAATGTGTCGGAATTCATTCTGGCAGTATTTAACAGTGCGTGCAGTTGTATTTCTTAAATAAAAGTGAAAAGAGTATATCGCGATGTCTAAAAGGGTACAATTGAGTAAAGAAAATAAGGCAGTTATCGTCGCCTTATCCAAACAGAATCAGTCATTTCGTGAAATTGCTCGACAAATTGGATGCAATGAGAGTTCTGTAAGAAGATTCTGTAACAAATATCGTCGGGATCACAATCTGGACAGAAAAATTGGCACATGATTGAAGAAATGTACCACTGTTCGGGAGGACCGGGAACTGAAGAGGCTAAGCTTGAGAAACAGGTTTAAAAATGCATCGGAGTTAAGAGCTGACCTGCGAGAAGCTACTGAGGCGGAAATTAGAGTCAAAACTATCCAGAATCGTCTCAACGAGATGGGTTTGCTAGCAAGGAGAGACCAGCGAAAAAGCCACTTCTGACCAGCAAAATGAAGAAAACGCGCCTTAGCTGGGCTAAGGAAAGGCAAAACTGGAGTGATCAAGATTGGTCAAATGTGGTGTTCTCTGATGAGTCCAAGTTTAACCTAATCGGACCGGATGGGAAGCAGATAGTTCGTCGTAGAAAAGGGGAACGCTACAGCGATGAATGCATAGCTCACACCGTAAAACATTCTCCTTATGTTATGGTGCGCGGATGCATCACCGTAATCGGAGTTGGATCTCTAATTATGCTCGAGGGCACTGTTAACGCCATGCAGTACAAACAAATTATCTTAGATGGTGTTGTACCGAGTATGGAAATGATAACAGCAGAAACATCAAAACCAATTTTTCAAGATGATTCAGCACCTTGCCACCGAGCAAAATCTGTGAGTAATTCGAGGTTTTTTTTTTCATATTTATGGGTGTTTTGAAAATCTTATGATTTTAATTTTTAAATTTCCTCCACAGATTAAAACTTTGAAAGAAGAATTAGAAATAGAATCCCTAATTTGGCCGGGAAACAGTCCAGATCTCAACCCCATCGAAAATGTCTGGGCTCTTATTGGAAAGAAGATCCAAGATAAAAAACCAAAAACCATGCAGCATCTAAACAGCATCATTGAAGAAGTGTGGTTCAATGAAATTAATAACAATTACCTCGGTAATCTCTATGCCTCCATGCCAAACAGGGTTCATGACGTTGTTAGGGCGAAGGGTGGTGCTACGAAATACTAGAATCATTTTTTAGTATTATGAAAGTCTTAAATTATGTAAAAAGGTTTCTTAGTTAATAAAAATATGAAAAAAGAAATTTGCTTTTCAAATTGTTGCTCTTTTTTTAATTTATGTATATTGATAGTACTTGAGTAATATCTGATATTTTGTAGTCTGATCTTCACGATCATTACTTTTTTTCAATTAGGCTACGAAATGTATTGTCAAATTGGTTAATGTGTTAACTTAAATGTTAAACTTCAAAAATACAAAGTGACTACGCAGTGATTATTCATCATTTATTAAATTTCTTCCATTTTGTTAAAAATTATCATGTGCGGCTTTTTTTGTTGCACGGGGTGTACCTCCACCGATTTGGACACAACAGTTTACCCTCCTGGCCCGAATGCCCGGATGAAGATGAAGATACGGATTACGCAGTTTTTCATTGCACACGCTTCACGGCATGGAGAACTACTCTGCCCAGTCCGTCGTTACTCCTCGACCATATGTTGCAGTCGAAAAAGAATTGGATAGCAATGTGTAATTTCGAAACAACTCTTCAAAATGAGCTGCGAAGAATAGAAAAGCTAAGAAGAGCAACAGAAGCAACAGGTGCATCAGGAGCAGCAATACAAGAAGCATAGCATGAATTGATAGCCAGCCCCGCGAATTATTACCTAACGGCAGATCCCTCAGGGAGAGTGGTAGAAGAGTGCTGGGTGTGGATTAGTACGTAAGCGCATTCCTGGAATCGTGTATGCTAGTAGGCTAATAGTATCTTTAGAAGATTACCACATCCATAAAAAAAAAAAAACGACGAATCCAAAGATGCGATTGAATCACCCTTAAACTTGTCTGCACTTCTCCACAACCGTTTTCGGTGTGGCGAATGCACCCGATTAGAATCCACAACACGGGAAACAGAATCTAAGTAAGCAAGTATAGGAGCACGCACATTTAACACATATGACTTCTGAAGGCAATACGTCGCTTAAAGTCTATCAAGAAAGCCCAAAAAAGGTTGCACAACCAGATTCTCACAGTCCAATTGGTTATTCAATGCAGAAACCTCATCAAAAGCTCCCCATATCCACTACAAACTCGAGTAGCGCCACCTAAACTAATTTCCTAATTGGCAAACGAGTTCACCACAAGTACGTATCTAAATCCATAAACATTTGGGTTAATGAAAATTAAAGAGAAACAAAACCCCTGCCACAAGCGTTTCTTATTTGCATTTCAAAATATGAATCTCAAATATCGTATGCAAATTTTCAAAAGAAGTAATTCGTTGAGTTCTCTTTTGAAGCCTATTTTAAGACACAGTCCATACCTAACACTCAAATTCAAGAACTCAACCGCTGTACTCATTGCATAACTAACCCGCAATTAATGGCTATACACTGCAATTGCAGCTAAGTATGACACAACCCAACTGAAGCATTAAAAATACCTTCGTCACCCACTAAAGGTTTCCGCAATTGATTTTGGGCACCTGTAACAATTTTCACGACAATTTGAACCGTCAACCATTGTTCATCGAACGTTGAACCGTCACGCTTAGTACACCGTGATACCAGCTAAAACATAAAATTACCATAAACTATAGGCGATGTTGTGTGTTGGGTGGAACTCCCTTTGTAGTCACTCTAAAAACAAAGAAAGTAATGTGGTTGTGGATGGTGATTCATTCGACCTTTCAGATATATCCTTCAGCGGGGCAAGGAAATCAATATTGTCCCACCGAGAACCCCACAACCTCACCGCCAGACATTTGGCAATCAATATTTTTCGCAGTTGTCACGAGTGTTGGAACACACTGTTCCTATGCGACACAGTACACCGGAAGTAACACAGAAGGTCTGCCTGACCGCCTCTGCCACCAGGATAACTCCAGTTGCAGATTTTCTCCCCGAATAAAACCGGAACCCAAACCCAGACGACAACCAAAAACAACAAACACAGCAGGGTCGTCGTAAAGTATCGATTTTCATTGCTCCACTGTGCTGTGAAATTTTCCAATTGGCCCCGGAATATTATTAAAAATTTTACAAATTTCTTAGTTATTAGTATGAAATCTATGGTACAACAGAAACAAAAACATGTTAATCCACTTTCGGCGTTAGTACAATTAACTAAAAATTTGTATTTTAAATTTCCCACTAGAAATGACCATTTGGACGGGTTTACTCACCAAATTGCTGCTCAGTGGAATGCACGGGAATTTTGTTGAACGAAAATTGTTTTGAGGGTCTTTTATTTTTGGGGGCGCACGGAATGGATTCGATAAAGTTCTTTCTTTTCGGGGGTAAATCAATTAAAATTTCATTTGGAAAGCAGAACTGAAAAAAATAAAGATTCACCTGCACTGTACACTCACTGCAGCACTGACATTAGATTTAGAAGAACAACGACCGAGAGACGATGAGGATTTTCCATTTCTTTTGTGTCTAGTTTGCTCTTGCTCTCGGCTTCGGGGGGGAGAGATATATGCGCCCTTTGGTCTCATTTGCATGGGTTGGAGGGAGACAAATCGATGCATGTGCGGTGAAAAGAAAGTTAGAAAGTGCCAGAGAGGGTCAATTGTGTGTGTGTGTTTTTTTTTTTTTTTATTTTTCGTCTTTTCATGCAAACAACTTTTTTTTGCGGTTGTCAGTTAAATGTCAAAAAGCAGTACGGGCAACTGAACGGTGGAAATTTTAGCAAATAGGGTGATGCAACGAGTTGTTGCCGCCGGAGTTTGTGGTTCGTAGGCACGGTAATATAGTAGATGATAGGAATATCTGTTTGTTAATAATTACAGATTGTACAATAGTTGATCAGGGGGCCTATTCTTAAACTCATATGCACCTATGTACGTGCAATTTTCATGTGGAACGATCCGACTGGGTCTAGGGTATACGGAAATTCAATACGTATGCGACTTCTGTGAATGAAAATGAACAGTTAAGCAACTTTATACTTCTAGCACCTTTTTGAACTCATTAATACCGTATTCTGGTATATCTCAGTTGTTGTTCTTGAATAATTTTCCAGATTTAGGGTTCCTATTTGAATAATGTGAATGCTTTTGAAGCATATTAACCACATAAGCAATATTACAAAGCACATTGGGTCTAATCTAATCTTCGAAAAGTTATACAAAATAAAAAAAGAAAACATATAGCGAGTGTTGAAATCATTTCATTTGATATTTTTAAAGTTTTAGTAATAAAAACCCCAGTCGCATATTTTTGCCTTTCTTCACGATTTTTAAAATTCTACTTTTCTCAAGGCGTTTTACAAAATGTCCATTGTATTTGTGGTTTGTTAGTAGG